>JAIOJX010000028.1:130736430-131403930 GCA_022376925.1 Tragulus kanchil
ATCTTATTTTATTAACTTTTTTACAAGAAATACAATGAAAAACATTATCCTTGCATTTAAATTTTGAACCTGAGTTAACTTGTCTAAATCTGTACAAAGAGAATGTTAAAAGCAAGATAAAAAATAAAAAAAAATTCTTAATTCTGAATTATCTATTCTTTCTTTTATACCATGTAATCTTACTTCAGAGGAGAAACAAATAAGGCCCCCTAGTCCTCTGAAAATTTCCAGGAATTCTTATGAAAGAAATATGACAGAAAAAAATTTTTTGGCCACTTCCATTGGTCTTTCATTTATTTCCATTTTTGTTCCTTGGCCTGCATGGGCCTCCCATCACAGTGGCCTCCCTTGCTCCAGAGCTCCGGCTGGGTAGTTGGATACATTGGTCCAGCCACTCTGTGGCATGTGGGATCCTACCAAGCCGGAGCTCTGGAGAGCATGCACCCCGAGCCAGTGCTCTGCAGCGAGAGGCCACTGCGATGGGAGGCCCATGCAGGCCAAGGAACAAAGATGGACATAAATGAAAGACCAATGGAAGTGGCCAAAAAAACAAAGAGCAATGAAATTGAAATATGAATTTCTTTATTACTTTGATATTTTATATATTTATTGAATATTTTCATGCATTTGTGATAACATATAGCATTCAGACAAGAGAACTGAGAAGCACATACTATACCTTTCCTCAGAAAAATTTTCCTATGGTTTAGGAAACTATGGTTTCATTTCTTGGAACAGTTATGAATTTAGAAGATGATTCCCAAGAATACCACAGATTAAACAAAATAGAATCTTCCAACAAACAGATTTAAAGTGGCTTAAAAATCATGCAGAAAAACGTTTGAATATGAAGCTCCCCTTATGTAGAAAAATACTAGATTGATTGAATAGATTTTGGTGAATAGAATATATAAGGTAGCCAGTAGTTTAAATTATATTGTAAACATACCACAGAAAGGTAATAAATTAATATTTAAAGTTTTGTATATATATATATATATATATATATATATATATATATATATATATACATTGCTTTGATGTTACAGGTTTGGGGCAAATATTTGCTAAATAAACTAATGTCTCATTGGGAAGAGAGTAATGATCATTATGATGATTAATTTTATGTGACAATGTAGTTAAGCTAAGAGATACCCAGATAGCTGGTAACACATTATTTCTGGGTGTGTCTGTGAAGGTGTTTCTGGAAGGCATGATCCTCACTAGAGTGGTGAGCATCATCCAATGTTTGAGAACCTGACTAGAACAAAAGTCGAGGAAGGGTGAATTTACTCTCTATTGAGTGGAACATTAAGTTTTCTCCTGATCTCAAACATTAGCACTCCTGGTTCTTGGTCTTTGGGCTCATTTTGGGACCTAAATCATTGGCTTCCCTGGGTTCTCAGGTCTTTAGGTTTGGACTAGAACTACATCATTGATTTTCCTAAATTCAAAATTGCATGTGGGAGATCATGAAACTTCTCAGTTTCTACAATTATATGAACCAATCTCTAACAATATATCTATTTCTATTTTTCAATAAATGCATTTATATGTATATATGCTTATATAAAGGAATATCTAGTAATAATGACACCTCTAATGATGAAAACAGTAATTTACTGCTTACTACATGCTCAACACTTTTTTAGGTACATAGTTCATCCAGTATATGATTCACAACTTACAAAATGAGGGATAGATTTCAATACTAAAAGGGAGATTAGGATAGACCCATAGAAAAGGCAAGATCTGGCCAAAGAATATAAAGACAATGAATAATCTTAGTGAATTCAAATATTCAAAAGATTCAAGGCAGAGAGAATAGGGTGAGAGTATAGGCTTTAAGGTATTATTGTGTGCCTGCTTGTTTGGACAGTTTAAGAAAGAAAAGGAAGCTTGTATAGTACAAACAGAATCAATATAGAGGAGGAGAGTGATGGCAGAAAAGATCAGAAAGAGTGAGTCTAAAAAAAAAAAAATAAGAAGAAAGGTAATTAGCACAACTGGTGAGATAGCTTAGCAGAAGTGTGATGAAATGTCCCAGTTGCCCAGGACAACTTTTTTGTTGTTGGGGGGGGGGGAGGGAGGGGTAACGGTGGTCCCAAAACATGGCATGCAGAATTTTAGTTCCCTGATCACTAGGAATCAAACCAGTGCCTCCTGCAGTGGAAGTACAGAGCCCCAACAACTGGACCACAAGAAAAATTCACAGAACAGTTTTTATATGTACAATTCTGGCATAATTGCTCTAACTAGTTCTTTCACTGTCTAATTTGGTTTAAATCATAAATTAAGGTTAACCTACATACAGGCCTAGTAGAGTTCTTATTTTGGCTTTTACAATGAATGTAAAGAGGACCCATGCAGAGTCTTAATCAGAAGAGGCATGTAATCTGATTTATATTCTTAAAGCTGTGTATCTGGAGTCTAAGTTCTTGGGTGTTAGTAGGGGGAACACATTAGAAAGCTATTGTGGCAATCCAGATGAGAGATGATGGTAGCTCAGCTAGACTGATATAAGTATACACAAAAAGAAGTGCATGGGATCTATTATATGATTAATATATTTTAGAGAAAGCAGGCATGATTTTATGAAAATTTAAATGTAGCATCTTAAAAAGCAGTGGATTCTAGGTGAAATCATTATTTTTGGCCTGAGAAACTGAAAAGAATTCTCCATCCACTGAAATAGTGAAGTCTGCATGTAGATGAGACATTTTTTATTTTCTTGTAAGATGATCCCAAGTTTATTACATGGGCATGTTAAATTTAAGCTATCTAAAAGATAATCCTGTAGTGATGAAGGTAGGTTTTAAGCTTAGAATTTAATTTACAATAGAATTATTGGTTAGAGATATAAATTTAAAAGTTGCCAGTGTAAAAGTAGTATTTAAGCTATGAGACCTAGTTCAGTTCATAAAGAATTAGTCCCAGGGTCCCTTCCATTTTAAAAGCCAAAGAAAAGAGAAGAATGCGAAAATAGAGACCTAAGCGCAACTTCAGCATATGGGGGAAAATCCAAGAAAATATTCAATCCTGAAAGTCAATGGAAACAAAAGATATCAAGAAGAAAAGAATCATGTCAAATGTTTCTTATAAATCATATAAAACAAGGATGCAAATAGACTATTAGCCTTAAGAAACTGTATACCATTGAAGACACTGATAAAACACAATTCAGTATTGTGGTTAGAGATCAAGAACTTGATTGGAATGAAAGAAAGAATGAGGGGAATGAAACTGGAGACCTCAAGTCCGTCACCAGAAAAATAATGTGTACCAATTAAAAAAAAAAAAAAAAAAGAAAAATCTTAATAGTAATCAATCAAGGCCCAGATTGCAGTGGGGACAGTTTAAACCATTTTATTCCTTGGTTCTTTTCCCATTTCCACCACTCATTAAGAAACATTAAGGAAGATAGTAACTTCTTTAACCATAAATTTAGAGCAAAATATTCTTACTATTTCTACACACCTTAGTGTATTGATAGAGATGGTAGTGTTTAATAGAGTTAGGTAATAGTTAAGCGAATTTATTAGATTGAGATCCTCTATTGAAAATTTCTAAAACCTAAGTTCTCAAAAATCACTTCTGCTTTTGCTGTTACTGCCACTATAATATTACTATTCCTACAGTATTCTCTTCAATTGCTACTCAGTTTTCACTTGATCCAGAAGTGCTGGGTAGTTTCTTGTAGCATCTTAAAAAGCAGTGGATTCTAGGTGAAATCATTATTTTTGGCCTGAGAAACTGAAAAGAATTCTCCATCCACTGAAATAGTGAAGTCTGCATGTAGATGAGACATTTTTTATTTTCTTGTAAGATGATCCCAAGTTTATTACATGGGCATGTTAAATTTAAGCTATCTAAAAGATAATCCTGTAGTGATGAAGGTAGGTTTTAAGCTTAGAATTTAATTTACAATAGAATTATTGGTTAGAGATATAAATTTAAAAGTTGCCAGTGTAAAAGTAGTATTTAAGCTATGAGACCTAGTTCAGTTCATAAAGAATTAGTCCCAGGGTCCCTTCCATTTTAAAAGCCAAAGAAAAGAGAAGAATGCGAAAATAGAGACCTAAGCGCAACTTCAGCATATGGGGGAAAATCCAAGAAAATATTCAATCCTGAAAGTCAATGGAAACAAAAGATATCAAGAAGAAAAGAATCATGTCAAATGTTTCTTATAAATCATATAAAACAAGGATGCAAATAGACTATTAGCCTTAAGAAACTGTATACCATTGAAGACACTGATAAAACACAATTCAGTATTGTGGTTAGAGATCAAGAACTTGATTGGAATGAAAGAAAGAATGAGGGGAATGAAACTGGAGACCTCAAGTCCGTCACCAGAAAAATAATGTGTACCAATTAAAAAAAAAAAAAAAAAAGAAAAATCTTAATAGTAATCAATCAAGGCCCAGATTGCAGTGGGGACAGTTTAAACCATTTTATTCCTTGGTTCTTTTCCCATTTCCACCACTCATTAAGAAACATTAAGGAAGATAGTAACTTCTTTAACCATAAATTTAGAGCAAAATATTCTTACTATTTCTACACACCTTAGTGTATTGATAGAGATGGTAGTGTTTAATAGAGTTAGGTAATAGTTAAGCGAATTTATTAGATTGAGATCCTCTATTGAAAATTTCTAAAACCTAAGTTCTCAAAAATCACTTCTGCTTTTGCTGTTACTGCCACTATAATATTACTATTCCTACAGTATTCTCTTCAATTGCTACTCAGTTTTCACTTGATCCAGAAGTGCTGGGTAGTTTCTTGACTCTTCTTTCTCCTTATATTTTTATATTTATTTTATTCTTCCCATCATTACCTTGCCAACTTCTCTTCTGTACTGGGGCATGAAGTGGGGCCTCATGCCCTCCTCCAGGGGATATTCTTGACTCAGAGATCAAATCCAGGTATCCCACATTTCAGGCAGATTCTTTACCATCTGAGTTACCAGGGAAGCCCTTTCTTTGCTAGTTCTTACTTTTATCCCAGGGTTCCACATGCCTTCAAATGCATTCAAATAGAAATTGGCTCTAGCTCAGAAACATTCCAGGTTTACACATTTATAGCACCTGTTAAAAAATGTTACACATTTTTTACTGTGGTGGTGTTGAGTGTGGTAACAATAAAAAAAAATTTGTAACAAATGTTCATCTCCCATTGCCTTTCTTTCAGGCCTAGTGCAAAGCATTCAGACACTCTAATCTTTCAATGAAGAAGAATAATGGTGAATATGGCTCATTTTCATAGACTACAAACCTTACCCTTTCATCACATTTACAAATATCATTAAACAGAATAGCTATTAATTATCATGATTTTGGTAGTACTACCGAATAGAATTCCTAGATTGTAAAATATCTTCCTTTTTCCCCTAATATTGATATTTTGATTGATAACATACTCCTCAAAAATCCCAACACTGTCAAAATAATTACCAAAAATTAGTGCAGTATGTGATACTGGAAACTATTTAGAGGCAACAGAACTGTAGAAATAACCTGGTATTACCTGTACTTCAAATAAATACCTATAAAAAGAAGAAAAAGGTGGTTTACAGGGTTGTGAAGTGTCCGGAATGAGACATTATTTTTCTTCTTTTTGTTGGGCAAGGAATGGGTGTACCTAACCCAACAACAAATGAATCACCTTGCAGCAAAGGTAGCTTGTTGCTCTATAAGATGCTATTATCTGAAGTTCTACTCTAGAGCATTCAAGAAAAGGTAATTTAGTAGGTTTCTTCTTCTGAGACTATAGAAAGTGTCTCCTAATGTTTGGAAATAACTTTGAACATAGAGACAGATGCCTCATTTATAAAGATGAAAAATGTAACTAGAGTCATACAAATAAGAAGTAAAACAGAGTTCATTCCATTGGAATTTAATTGAACACTATGGCACTCGTGAAATGATCACAATTCCTAATTCAGTAGAGAGCACCAACACAAATATGGGCATCTGACCTGAGCTGGAACTGGGACATCTCTCTAAGATAGTCAGTGTGAGTTTTCACAAGATCTTCTGGTTCTCTTTCACTCTCTACCTCCAGCACTAATGGCTACTGGACTTAGAGACAGGAAGTGGTGTCACACATCTCTGTAACTTCTATGACTATTAAACTAGAGGTATGGATTAAGTCTACATTAGAAGATAAGAAAGATATAAATTTTAAATTAGTTTGAGATTGAGATTTTAAATCAGACTTGATTTTTCATAAACAATTTTCATGACCAGAATGTTATAAAATGTGCCAGGATATTATTTAAGTAATGAAGAATGAGGATATGATGCAGAAGACCTGTGTAAGAAATACAAATAGCATTTAAGTTTATGCTGTTTTGAGATTTGCTTTTAAACTAAGCATGCTGTTGCTCCAGTTGTCCCTGACTCTTTGTGACCTGATGAACTGTAGTCCAGTAGGCTCCTCTGTCCTGGGTTACTCCAGGCAAGAATACTGGAGTGAGTTTCCATACCCTTCTCCAGAGGATCTTCCCACCCATGGTTTGAACCCATACCTCTTATATCTCGTGCATGGGCAGGCAGTTCTTTACCACTAGAGCCTCCTGAGAAGCCTAACTAAAATAATATAATCTATGACTTAAACAGGGTAAAAGGGAGACAGAATTGATATTTCGTCCAGGTTTACTGGGCCATAATTAACAAACACAAATGTATCCAAGTACATAACACAATGATATCTATATATATCATGAAATGATTACCACAATCAAGTCAATTAATATATCCATCACCTCACATACTTACCATTTATTTTTTCTATGATAAGAATATTTAAGATCTGTTCTCTTAGTGTAGTCCAAATACACAATACAATAATGTTAACTATAGGCTCACCATTTCTCCTACTCCCCAGGCAGGGAGGATAGAGAGATGTCCACGGAAGAAAGATCCACATACTTAGAGCAGATACTTTCTCCTCCAGGGAATAGGATATAAGTCCTCATTCCTTCAAGTGTGGACTGATCATAACTATTTCCTTTAAAGAATACAGTATAGAAAGGGAAATAAACAATAACTTAACACTGTAGAAATGGATCAAAACTGCCTTAGGTGATTAAGGGTAAGATCAATAGTCATACTTGCTGTGATATGATATGATATGATATGAAAAGAATGGCGATTTGCCTATGTGGTCAGCCTCCCTCAAACCCATAAGCCCAATTAAATCATAAGAATGACCAATGCTCTGCAATAAAAGAGGCCACTGCAATGCGAGACCCACGCAGGTCAAAGAATAAAAAGATGGATGAAAATAAACAAAAGAGGCATGATGGGTAAAAAAAAAAAAAAATGCATCCCAGTCTACAACTAAATATGTTGTGCCTATCATGACATGACAACTAAATGGAAAGAATCCCGGAACAGCAAAAGGACACAATGAAAAACTAAGGGAATATAAATAAAGTTTGAACTTTCCTTAATTATGTACTAGTATCAGTTCATTAACTATGACAAATGTACCATACTAATGTAAAATATTAATAACAGGGGAAATCAGGTGGTTAGAAGAACTCTCTGTACTATCTTGACAACATTTCTGCAAACTTAAATCTATTCCAAATTTTTAAAATTCTATTAAAAAATATCAAAAATAGGTTATGTTAAGGGATACATCAGCCAACCAGAAAGAGCCCCCAGGTAAATAACCTAGATTGATGTGAACAATGAACAATCATAATCGATCATAATCCAAATAGAAAACATATATTCATGAGCCAATACTAAGATAAATTACTAAATAAATACATACTGGAGGAGGCATAATCTTTCCTAAAAATGAATTACATTAATATATGTATATATTCTTTTTTTTTTTAGGAGGTGAAATAAATCATCTTCTAAGCCTTGCTTGAAGTTGGGCTATACACAGTGACTTGATTCTAAAGAATGGATTATAGAAAGGCAAATTAATAATTTTTGCAGTGGCTGAATCTGACAAACATAACCTTAGCTAAGTAGTGAAGATTAACAACCCCAGTTAATCATGTCTCCCATGGTGGATCAGACAGAAAAAATCTGCCTGCAATGCAGAAGGCATGAGTTTAATCCCTGAGTCAGGAAGATCCCTTAGAGAAGGGAATCACTACTCACTTCATATTCTTGCCTGGTGAGTTTCACAGACAGAGGAGCCTGGGAGGTTACAGTCCATGGAGTCTCAAAGAGTCAGACATGAATTTATTTCATACACCAGATATGATGTGATAGGTAGGGCACTATGTGGCATTCTCCCCAAATACTCCATTAGAATTTAACTCCATTCAACTCCAATCTAATCACTGAAAAGATTAGAAAATTCTCAGTTGGGTTCATTCTACATCATTGGCAGGTGCTAGTAAAGACTTTCCGAAGTCACAGGGGACCAAGAAATTGTCACAAATTGTCACAAATCAGAGGAGTCTGGAAAGATATGACAACTGACTCTAATATGGTACCCTAGATTTGAATCTGGAACATAAATTGTAAAACTGATAATATCCAAGTAAAATTTAGAGTGAGTTAGTATCCATGTGCCAGTGTCAATTTCTTAGTTTTAATAATTCTCTCATGATATTATACACAGTTAAATGATGGCAGAAACTGATATGGAGTATCTGTGAGCTCTCTCCATTATTCTTGCTACTGTTATATAATTCTAGAAGTATGCCAACATTTTAAAAAGCTTATTAATAAAGAAAATATGACATCATTTTACAAGTAGTATAAACAGTATTACTAGCTTTGGTGAGATGATTGCTTAACATGTTTTTTCATTCTCCCACCAAGAAATGAAGTTTGCTTATCAAATTCCTCCTAGTCAGACTAAATGTGTGACTGCTTTATAAAAATAAACATGATATTAATGATATTATGCTAGTTAAAGGCTTTTCCTTTAAGAAAACTAGAAGTTTCTATACTCTTCATCTTTGAACCCAGATGTCCTGTTGTGAGAATGCCCTAGCAGAAAGAGAACTGAGATTTTCAGCCTAGAGGCTGAAATTCATTCTGATAATCAGTACCAACTCACATCCAGGTAGATGTGGATCTTCTATCCTCCATCAAGTCCCCTCAGTTAGTAAACACCACATGAAGGAGAGGCAAATTATTCCCAGTGAACCTTGACTAAATCTCAAAATCACGAGAAGTAAGTGATTGTTCTTGTAAGTCTTGGGGTGGTTGGTTATACAATAATAGGTAGCTAGAAAAAATTGGCTCTACAAAAGGCATATTGTTGAAAGAGAAACCAAAACTTCTGAGACTAGTTTTGAAACCCAAAGTTAGGAATATAGGTAAAGGCTGGACAGACAGTGATATTGTTACTGAATGTAAGAGGGAAGTGAAATGACACTTTCCAGTTTTATTACTTGAGATGTTCTAGAAAATAGAAATGGCATCTAATTAACTCACAGATGTGGCCTAGGAGGTTTCCAGGAAGAATGCTGCAGGTACTAAATGGCTTCTTTGAACTTATGATAAAGTGCAAAGATGTGAGTTACAAAGTGTAAAATTGTCTAACGGCATGAGTCTGTGAGGCATGTCCTTAAATCTTTCTGAGGTCTTAGGAAAAGGTTTTACAAGCTCCACCACTGATATTTTTGACTCAGAGGCCACTTTACTGGATTTAAAACCACACTGGATTTAATCTTTTATGTGCAGCAATTTATTACTTTGATAACTTAAAGGCTTGGAATGAGAATGTTTTATTTTCCAACACAGGTCTGTTCCTTTTTTTTTCTTTAAATTCTACCTGAAAACTGAAGAGTTAATCTTATAATATCTCATCTCGCAGCTTTGTACTTTATTATAACTAGCTCAAAGAAGTCATTTACTACCTAAGGAATTTTTCTTGGAAACCTCCTAGGCCACATTCATGAGTTTATGAGATACCATTTCTACTTTCCAGAACATCTCAAGTAATAGGATTGGCAAGTGTTATTTCCTTTCCCTCTTATATTCAATAACAATATCACTGTGTTCCAGCCTTCACCAATATTCCTGGCATTTGGTTTCACAACTAATCTCATAAGTTTTACCTTTATGTTTCAGCTACATACCATTTCTAGAATAAAATACAGTTATAGCTACATATCATTGAATAACAAATCACCCCAAAACTTAGTGACATTAAAAAAAACCAGCATCATAGAATGTTGAGTAACAGCAGCCTTAACTGTGACCTACGGTCAAGAAGGGCCTACCCTGGTGGAAAACATGGGTTTATCCTACATTTTGTCCCATTGACTTGAATATAAATCACATAAAAGGAACTCACAAAGTTTTCAAAAGATAAATTCACTTGGACTAACAGGGATAGGGAAAATTTTAAAGGAAGAGTGGCCTATGCATTCTTAATCTTCCAAGAACTCAATTCTGACTGACAGAGCTATACAGTTGCAAATTTGGACTACTTCTAATAGGGAAGGGGAAAGCCAAGAGCTGAGAGAATAAAATTCAGACTCACAGAAAATCTTACCCAGGGAACAGGTCTGAGCACTGATCAAGCAGTTAGCAATATGAAACCACAGATTTCAGAATCTCTATGAACTAATGACTTCTATGAACCTCTGGCATGCATGAGTGCTAAGTCGCTTCAGTTGTGCCTGACTCATGTTGACCCTTTGGCCTTAGCCCACCAGGTTCCTCTGTCCATTTGTACCTTCTATCCAGGTTAACCTCTGCAGGTCTTAGGAAAAGGTTTTACAAGCTCCACCACTGATATTTTTGACTCAGAGGCCACTTTACTGGATTTAAAACCACACTGGATTTAATCTTTTATGTGCAGCAATTTATTACTTTGATAACTTAAAGGCTTGGAATGAGAATGTTTTATTTTCCAACACAGGTCTGTTCCTTTTTTTTTCTTTAAATTCTACCTGAAAACTGAAGAGTTAATCTTATAATATCTCATCTCGCAGCTTTGTACTTTATTATAACTAGCTCAAAGAAGTCATTTACTACCTAAGGAATTTTTCTTGGAAACCTCCTAGGCCACATTCATGAGTTTATGAGATACCATTTCTACTTTCCAGAACATCTCAAGTAATAGGATTGGCAAGTGTTATTTCCTTTCCCTCTTATATTCAATAACAATATCACTGTGTTCCAGCCTTCACCAATATTCCTGGCATTTGGTTTCACAACTAATCTCATAAGTTTTACCTTTATGTTTCAGCTACATACCATTTCTAGAATAAAATACAGTTATAGCTACATATCATTGAATAACAAATCACCCCAAAACTTAGTGACATTAAAAAAAACCAGCATCATAGAATGTTGAGTAACAGCAGCCTTAACTGTGACCTACGGTCAAGAAGGGCCTACCCTGGTGGAAAACATGGGTTTATCCTACATTTTGTCCCATTGACTTGAATATAAATCACATAAAAGGAACTCACAAAGTTTTCAAAAGATAAATTCACTTGGACTAACAGGGATAGGGAAAATTTTAAAGGAAGAGTGGCCTATGCATTCTTAATCTTCCAAGAACTCAATTCTGACTGACAGAGCTATACAGTTGCAAATTTGGACTACTTCTAATAGGGAAGGGGAAAGCCAAGAGCTGAGAGAATAAAATTCAGACTCACAGAAAATCTTACCCAGGGAACAGGTCTGAGCACTGATCAAGCAGTTAGCAATATGAAACCACAGATTTCAGAATCTCTATGAACTAATGACTTCTATGAACCTCTGGCATGCATGAGTGCTAAGTCGCTTCAGTTGTGCCTGACTCATGTTGACCCTTTGGCCTTAGCCCACCAGGTTCCTCTGTCCATGGGCTTGTCCAGGCAAGAATACCAGAGTGGATTGCCATGCCCTACTCCAGGGCATCTTCCAAACCCAGGGATCAAATCTGTTTCTCTTATGTCTCCTGCATTGACAGGGGAGTTCTTTCTCCTTAGAGCCACCTGGGAAGCCTGGCTCCCACTTTCCTCCTTTTAAAAGGGCCCATTGCACTTTCCCTACCACAGTCATTTTTATTTTTGAGTATGGAGAGCACAATACTTTGAATTTTGCACATACACTTTTAAATCAATGGAAACCTCACCTGCAAAGTCAGTCTCCACACTTGCACTTCCTGATATACATGAACATTTTCTGGATGTGAGTATGATGACTATTCAGATAAATCTTTGTGTCTTATTGGGGGGAAGGGCATTTTTCATGTGAGATTTATGTAAGTAACTGTGATTTATAAGAAGAGAGTAGCACTTCCCTCGTGGTTCAGTGGTTAAGACTCTGTACTCCCATTGCAGGGGATACTGTTTCCATCCTTGGCTAGGGAACTAAGACCCAGCCTGCCGCATGGGTTGGTTAAAAAAAAAAAAAGTTGTGGCTGGAGGATAGTAATGTCACAGATTAAAGATAATTATGAATTCTTAATCATATCCCTCATGGAAATGTGCAGTCTGTTTGTCTACCCTCTGGAATCCAAACTGTATAACGGGAACTATGACTGCTCAATAGAATACAGCAGAAGCGACTCTGTGCCAGTTTCAGGAGACTGTCAGCTTCTTTGTCTTGAATCTAGACTGCTGCACTGGGGCAAAAGCCCAGGTAACCACGTGGAAGAGAACTTATGCCCAGATGATAGTTCCAGCTAGACTTCCAGCCAATAACCAGCCACACTGCACCTATTCCTTCTAGCCCAGTCAAGTTGTTCTACAAAGAATAGAGTCAAGCAGTTCCCACTGAGTTGTGCTCAAATTAAAAACAAAAAAAAGAAGAGCACACAGATGATTGCTTTAAAACTTACAATTTGGTCATTTGTGTACAGCAGTAAATAATTAAAAGCTGGCTCTCAATTCTTTCCTTTTTATGACAGTTGAAAGCAAGCTATATATATTAAAGAAGATTAAAATTTGAAATTTTTTCTTGTAGTTTTTTTTTTTTTATAATAAATAACATGTGAGTGACTGAAACAATGTGGATATTTGCTAAATGCTGCAAATATATGTTTCTCTTTTTCTCTAAATTGTGATTGTTTTAAAACCAATTATTTTCAGTCATTTGATATTTATTTCAGTGTCATAGTCTCATAAATCTACTCTATAAGAGCATAATGATACTTTTATATTATATCCACATAAAAACAAAACTTTGTTTTTCACCTTGTTATCATTAAACTGTCATGACCTAAATCATCTTGAAATAAATCCTTACATAACAAACTTTAATTTCTTTCATGGTTATAGTTCCTTGAATTTGATGGCATTTTCTGACAATTTACACACCTGTGTTTATTAACGTTAATTTAATCTCATCTTCATAAATGCTTTATTTTTACACACAGTATGCCATCTAGTGACAAAAAAAATAAATATAACAAGGATACTTTTCATCTTGATGAAAAACTGTATATTAATATGCACTTGATGATCTACTACATAAAATAAAATGTTACATATTTTTTATTTTAAAATTATTTAAAAATTTGGAAACCATTTAAAATGCCATCACCTTTAAGATACACTACATCATATATATAGAGTATACTCATGTCTGCTAAAATCCAAATCTATTGCAAGGAAAATCAGCTGATGCTTAGCATGCTCTGTCAAGTAATCGTATTTTTAAAATCTATTCTACATGAAAATTTTTATTATTTATATTTGATATTCTTTTTCTCTTATAAAACAGAAATTGCTAGATTGCTTATTTAGCAATTAACAAAAAAAATCTAACATTTTTATATCAAAAAATTGGGCCACTTTAAATTTCAAAGTATTGAAACTTAGAAATCTGAGTACAAGACTTGTCTCTTGGAAATAGTTCTTGAAAAAAGATCTTCTGATGCAAAAATCAAAATTAAAACTCTGCTAATAAAATGTAAAAAATAGAATAATATTTGACAAAGACTTTCTTGCCAAAGGCTGTTTTTTCTTTTGTTCCTTATATTTTTAAGTTTCCCTTTCTTTCTTTTTTTTTTTTCCAGAGTAATGTAGGCAGTATTATTTATTTGGACTTTAAATGCATTTTCTGACACAGACGATTTAGGCGCCATTATATGCAATTCTACTGATTAAAAAAAGAAAGAAGAACTGAAGCTTAAAGAACATATCCTAAAGCATCCTGTTAGCAAATGGTAAATATCAGTATAGATTCTATCTTATAAACCAAGTTGAATTTCAAGAAGAACATATAATTTCAAGATTTTTAAAAGTACTTACAAGCTAAAAGTATAACAGTAGATACAAGCAGCACATAGCTTGTTCATGTCAATGCATCAGGCATCAATGATGCATTGATGCATAAATGCATGCATTTATTTATTCATAAATAAATGAGTAAACAAATAAATGAATGAATGAATGAAGAAATAGATATGACATAAAGAAAACATAAATAAAACGCATTACATATTCAAATTACGATCATTTTTTAAATTTTCCCTTTCAATCTTATAAGCAAAAGATTGGCTATCTTTCAGATGAGGAATACAAAACATGAATATTCTATAGCTATGTCTCCTGACTTACCCCTGGAATAAACCTTGCAAGAGTCAGCTGTTTAGAGAAGTGTTCATAAAAGCCTTTTTTTTTTTTTTCCTCAGCGATGTTGAGATGCTAATAATCTCTTCGGAAACTTTCTCTTTAAAATATCACTCTTCTAAAATCCATCAAAGTAATCATTAGCAATATTGCATAAGGGGCATTTGATCTTAATGACTACCTCCTGTTAGTTGAGAACAGAAGCTTCTAGAACACTTTTTCCTGTTTTAACATCTTTGACAAGTTTTCCTTTAAGTGTGATTATTACATTCTTTAAAAATTTGCATAGCAGCTGAGAAATATGCTCTGTCTACCTATGTATGCAACAGAGGAAATATATTGAAACACATACATACATATATATACACACACAGTTTTAATACTGAAATCATATTTTGTGTTCTTAAATATCCTAAGAAATTTGCTAATTAGGATTATGCAAGATTAGCAATTTTTTTTAGCAGGATGGCAAAAATAGAAAGTTACTTAGCTTTTAAATATAAAACTTTGTAAAAAATATAATATTTTCTGTATTTCTTATTTTTTGCATTTATCATATCAAGAGCAAAGTCCTGAGGACCCACTCATAAAGTTTAATCCAAGGGAATTCCCAACAGGTAGTGAAATGTAAGAGAGAAACAACACCTATTTTAGTTCCATGTGTTTGTATGGGATAAAGCCACAGATACAAAAGCAAGATTCTATACAGATGTCTTAATTTGACTTGTACAGATTTCAGACCTGAGAGAAGGCATTTCACAGATTATATATGAGATTTAGGATGGAGACACTCTGCACAGTAGTATTCTCCAACATTAGTGAGCTCTAGCTAAGACAGAAAATCAGCCTTGTTACTCTTGAATATCTTTCAACTTATATTAGCTGGATGAAACCCAGAAACTTCCATAGGCTTTTTAGAGTCAATAGAAGTAACCAAACTGAGGGACAAGAAGCACTCTATAAATGAGCTATATCCAAAAACATAAAAGTTACTGTGAAATAGAAGCTGAAGACAACCCTGACGAGAATCAAAGTGCAGAATGCAGTAGACATTCAGAGACTGTGGGCTGAAGAATAACCAAGAATTACTCATGTGAACTACCAGCCTGGACTTATGTGAAGAAGAAATGAGACTGAAGGTGATCAAATCACAAACATCAGACATGTCTACTAGCTGAATGCTCTGGGATGGTACTGAACCAAACACATTTCAGAGCACACAGTTCTTAGAGGACATCTTATGCTTTGAAGATTCAGTATCTATTTCACTGCAATATTTCCTGTCTTTTTCAACTATTCCACTTCATGAATATAGGCCCAGGTTGAGGAAAGAAATTTTGAAAGTATAGAAATTCATTTTTTTAAATGAGAACAGACTGCAATATGAAACAATGAAATAAATATAGTGGATTTTTGTTTTACTCTTCCAATGTTCCCCACTCCCCCCAAAATAGCATTTTATGCTTTACTATTAGAAAACAGTTAAGAGTAGAAAACTCATAGGGAATAGCAAATCAGTTAGAAAGAAATGAAGACACTAAACTCTGCTAATATCTGCTAAATCGCTGTTTGTGACCAGCTCCTTGTGAGTCACATTCAGCTCTCTGTGATCCCATGAACTCTAACCTGCCAGGCTCCTTGATCCATGGATCTCCACAGAAGAATCCTAGAGTGGGTAGCCACTCCCATCTCCATTGTAACTTCCTGATTCATTGATCAAACTTATGTATCCTGCATTGTAGGCAGATTCTTTACCACTGAGACACCAGGGAAGCCCCAGCTAAACTGTAGTAGTATTTACGTAATATCTTTACTGCCAATAAATATTCTTCCAATAAAATGCTCAAAAAACAGACACATAAAATAAGTTAAGATTTAGGATGGAGACACTCTGCACAGTAGTATGCTCCAACATTAGTGAGCTCTAGCTAAGACAGAAAATCAGCCTTGTTACTCTTGAATATCTTTCAACTTATATTAGCTGGATGAAACCCAGAAACTTCCATAGGCTTTTTAGAGTCAATAGAAGTAACCAAACTGAGGGACAAGAAGCACTCTATAAATGAGCTATATCCAAAAACATAAAAGTTACTGTGAAATAGAAGCTGAAGACAACCCTGACGAGAATCAAAGTGCAGAATGCAGTAGACATTCAGAGACTGTGGGCTGAAGAATAACCAAGAATTACTCATGTGAACTACCAGCCTGGACTTATGTGAAGAAGAAATGAGACTGAAGGTGATCAAATCACAAACATCAGACATGTCTACTAGCTGAATGCTCTGGGATGGTACTGAACCAAACACATTTCAGAGCACACAGTTCTTAGAGGACATCTTATGCTTTGAAGATTCAGTATCTATTTCACTGCAATATTTCCTGTCTTTTTCAACTATTCCACTTCATGAATATAGGCCCAGGTTGAGGAAAGAAATTTTGAAAGTATAGAAATTCATTTTTTTAAATGAGAACAGACTGCAATATAAAACAATGAAATAAATATAGTGGATTTTTGTTTTACTCTTCCAATGTTCCCCACTCCCCCCAAAATAGCATTTTATGCTTTACTATTAGAAAACAGTTAAGAGTAGAAAACTCATAGGGAATAGCAAATCAGTTAGAAAGAAATGAAGACACTAAACTCTGCTAATATCTGCTAAATCGCTGTTTGTGACCAGCTCCTTGTGAGTCACATTCAGCTCTCTGTGATCCCATGAACTCTAACCTGCCAGGCTCCTTGATCCATGGATCTCCACAGAAGAATCCTAGAGTGGGTAGCCACTCCCATCTCCATTGTAACTTCCTGATTCATTGATCAAACTTATGTATCCTGCATTGTAGGCAGATTCTTTACCACTGAGACACCAGGGAAGCCCCAGCTAAACTGTAGTAGTATTTACGTAATATCTTTACTGCCAATAAATATTCTTCCAATAAAATGCTCAAAAAACAGACACATAAAATAAGTTAGAAGAATACTCTTTAAGAAGTTCTAAATTATGGGCACTTATAAATTAATGATAACTCTGGTGCAGAAATTTCAATATACCATTTCAATATTTGTTTTCCTCATGCTTCTTATCATAAGGGCTTTTAAAATGCGGAGTACTTTAGTATGTTTTATACATTAAATAAAAACTATTGGAGGGGAGCCAAGATGGCGGAGGAATGAGGGGAAGATTTCACCGGCTCCCCAACAGAATCACCAGAACTAATCAAGAAATGAACCACCACCAACAAACCAGCCACTAGACGACAGAAGAATTCCATAGGTCCATGAGAGTAGAAGAGTGAACAGCCAGAATTTTCCTGGAGCTGCTGTTCTAAGAATCCTCTATCCTAACCCCCACATTGGACCACACCGACGGAAGTCCAAGAAGCACAAAGAGTTCCATATAGGATAAACCCCAGAAGAAACACACCAAGGCACATTCTAATCAAATTAACACAGATTAACTATAAAGACAGATTACTAAAAGCAGCTAGGAGCAAACAACAAATAACATATAGAGGAAACCCCATACGTTTAACCCCAGATCTTTCAACAGAAACCCTGCAGACCATAAGAGAATGGCAAGACACATTTAAACGGCTAAAAGAGAATAACTTCCAACCAAGAAATCTCTACCCAGCAAGAATCTCATTCAAAATCGACGGAGAAGTCAAAAGCTTCACAGACAGACAAAAACTAAAAGAATTCTGTACCACAAAACCAGCCCTACAACAAGTGTTAAAGGGCCTGATATAGCCAATAAACACAAGAGTAGAAAAAGTCCTACAAATCAAACGCCAAACTTCTAAGAAGATGACAATCGGAACATTTGTATCAATAATTATTTTGAATGTAAACGGATTAAATGCTCCAACCAAACGACACAGATTGGCTGAATGGATCAAGAAACATGATCCATATATATGCTGTTTAAAAGAGACCCACTTCAGACCTATGGACACCTATAGACTGAAAGTGAGAGGCTAGAAAAAGATATTTCATGCAAATGGAAATCAAAAGAAAGCTGGGGTAGCAATCCTCATATCAGACAGAATAGACTTTAAAGTAAAGAAGATTCTAAGAGACAAGGCAGGTCACTACATCATAATTAATGATAACTCTGGTGCAGAAATTTCAATATACCATTTCAATATTTGTTTTCCTCATGCTTCTTATCATAAGGGCTTTTAAAATGCGGAGTACTTTAGTATGTTTTATACATTAAATAAAAACTATTGGAGGGGAGCCAAGATGGCGGAGGAATGAGGGGAAGATTTCACCGGCTCCCCAACAGAATCACCAGAACTAATCAAGAAATGAACCACCACCAACAAACCAGCCACTAGACGACAGAAGAATTCCATAGGTCCATGAGAGTAGAAGAGTGAACAGCCAGAATTTTCCCGGAGCTGCTGTTCTAAGAATCCTCTATCCTAACCCCCACATTGGACCACACCGACGGAAGTCCAAGAAGCACAAAGAGTTCCATATAGGATAAACCCCAGAAGAAACACACCAAGGCACATTCTAATCAAATTAACACAGATTAACTATAAAGACAGATTACTAAAAGCAGCTAGGAGCAAACAACAAATAACATATAGAGGAAACCCCATACGTTTAACCCCAGATCTTTCAACAGAAACCCTGCAGACCATAAGAGAATGGCAAGACACATTTAAACGGCTAAAAGAGAATAACTTCCAACCAAGAAATCTCTACCCAGCAAGAATCTCATTCAAAATCGACGGAGAAGTCAAAAGCTTCACAGACAGACAAAAACTAAAAGAATTCTGTACCACAAAACCAGCCCTACAACAAGTGTTAAAGGGCCTGATATAGCCAATAAACACAAGAGTAGAAAAAGTCCTACAAATCAAACGCCAAACTTCTAAGAAGATGACAATCGGAACATTTGTATCAATAATTATTTTGAATGTAAATGGATTAAATGCTCCAACCAAACGACACAGATTGGCTGAATGGATCAAGAAACATGATCCATATATATGCTGTTTAAAAGAGACCCACTTCAGACCTATGGACACCTATAGACTGAAAGTGAGAGGCTAGAAAAAGATATTTCATGCAAATGGAAATCAAAAGAAAGCTGGGGTAGCAATCCTCATATCAGACAGAATAGACTTTAAAGTAAAGAAGATTCTAAGAGACAAGGCAGGTCACTACATCATAATTAAGGGATCCATCCAAGAGGAAGACATAACAGTCATGAATATCTACGCACCCAACACAGGGGTACCTAAATACATAAGACAGGCACTTTCAGACTTAAAAGAAGAAATCAATAATAACACAATAATAGCAGGAGACTTTAACACTCTTCTCACACCAATGGATAGATCATCCAAACAGAAAATTAATAAAGAAGCACAAGCCTTAAATGCCACACTTGAAAAGATGGACCTCATCGATATCTTCAGGACGTTCCACCCAAAAGCAGAAGAATACACTTTCTTCTCAAGTATTCACAGAACATTCTCCAGGATAGACCACATCTTGGGCCACAAATCTAACCTCAGTCAATTCAAGAAAACTGAAATTATATCAACCATCTTCTCGGACCACAATGCAATGAGACTAGAGATCAACTACAGGAAAAAAACCCACTAAAAATACAAACACATGGCGTTTAAACAATACATACCTAAAAATCCATGAGGAAATCAAAGGAGAAATTAAAAAATTCCAAGAAGAAAATGACAATGAAATATGACTGTGCAAAACCTATGGGATACTGCAAAAGCAGTTCTAAGAGGGAAATTTACAGCAATACAATCCCACCTCAAGAAATTAGGAAAATATGAAGCAGATGGCCTAACCCTCCACTTAAAACAACTGGAGAAAGAAGAACAAAAACGGGGCTTCCCTGGTGGTCCAGTAGGTAAGGACACCGCCTTCCAATACAAGGGGCGCCGGTTCAAACCCTGGCCTGGGAAGATTCCATGTGCCGTGGAGCGGCTGGACGGATGTGTCCAATTACCGAGCCGGAGCTCTGCGACAATAGAGACCACTGTGATGGGAGGCCCACATGGCCCAAAGAACAAAGATGGTTGAAAATAGACAAATGAAAGACCAATAGAAGTAGCCCACCTGCTCCCTTCCCTCCCCACCCCACCCCCCCAAAATAAACAAATAAATAAATCTAAAAAAAAAAGAAGAAGAAGAACAAAAACATCCCAAAGCCAGCAGAAGACGAGAAATTATAAAGACTAGAGCAGAAATAAATGAGAAAGAAATGAAAAAAACTATAGTACAAATAAATAAAACAAAAAGCTGGTTTGTTGAAAAGGTAAACAAAATTGACAAGCCACTGGTGAGACTCATCATGAAGAAGAGAGAGAAGAACCAGATAAACAAAATCAAAAACGAAAAAGGAGAGATTACAACACATAGTGCAGAAATCCAAAGGATTCTAAGGGACTATTATGAGCAACTCTATGGCAACAACCTAGACAACCTGGAAGAAATGGATAGTTTCTTGGGGAAGATCAATCTCCCAAGACCCTTTTTTAAAAAAAAAAATACAGCCAACTTCAACGAAGATGGACCTCATCGATTCCACCCAAAAGCAGAAGAATACACTTTCTTCTCAAGTATTCACAGAACATTCTCCAGGATAGACCACATCTTGGGCCACAAATCTAACCTCAGTCAATTCAAGAAAACTGAAATTATATCAACCATCTTCTCGGACCACAATGCAATGAGACTAGAGATCAACTACAGGAAAAAAACCCACTAAAAATACAAACACATGGCGTTTAAACAATACATACCTAAAAATCCATGAGGAAATCAAAGGAGAAATTAAAAAATTCCAAGAAGAAAATGACAATGAAATATGACTGTGCAAAACCTATGGGATACTGCAAAAGCAGTTCTAAGAGGGAAATTTACAGCAATACAATCCCACCTCAAGAAATTAGGAAAATATGAAGCAGATGGCCTAACCCTCCACTTAAAACAACTGGAGAAAGAAGAACAAAAACGGGTTTCCCCTGGTGGTCCAGTGGGTAAGGACACCGCCTTCCAATACAAGGGGCGCCGGTTCAAACCCTGGCCTGGGAAGATTCCATGTGCCGTGGAGCGGCTGGACCGATGTGTCCAATTACCGAGCCGGAGCTCTGCGACAATAGAGACCACTGTGATGGGAGGCCCACATGGCCCAAAGAACAAAGATGGTTGAAAATAGACAAATGAAAGACCAATAGAAGTAGCCCACCTGCTCCCTTCCCTCCCCACCCCACCCCCCCAAAATAAACAAATAAATAAATCTAAAAAAAAAAGAAGAAGAAGAACAAAAACATCCCAAAGCCAGCAGAAGACGAGAAATTATAAAGACTAGAGCAGAAATAAATGAGAAAGAAATGAAAAAAACTATAGTACAAATAAATAAAACAAAAAGCTGGTTTGTTGAAAAGGTAAACAAAATTGACAAGCCACTGGTGAGACTCATCATGAAGAAGAGAGAGAAGAACCAGATAAACAAAATCAAAAACGAAAAAGGAGAGATTACAACACATAGTGCAGAAATCCAAAGGATTCTAAGGGACTATTATGAGCAACTCTATGGCAACAACCTAGACAACCTGGAAGAAATGGATAGTTTCTTGGGGAAGATCAATCTCCCAAGACTGAGCCAGGAAGAAACAGAAACTTTGAACAACCCAATCACAAGCTCAGAAATCGAATTTGTGTTTAAAAATCTACCCAAAAATAAAAGCCCAGGGCCAGATGGCTTCACAGCCGAATTCTACCAAACATTTAAAGAAGAGCTAATGCCTGTCCTTCTAAAACTCTTCCAAAAAAATTGCACAGGAAGGAAAACTTCCAAACACATTCTACAAGGCCACCATCACCCTGATACCCAAACCAGGCAAAGACAACACAAAAAAGGAAAACTATAGGCCAATTTCCCTGATGAACTTAGATGCCAAGATCCTCAACAAAATTCTAGCAAACAGAATTCAACGACATGTCAAAAAACTCATACATCATGATCAAGTCGGGTTCATCCCAGGCATGCAAGGATTCTTCAACAACTGCAAATAAATCAATGTGATACACCATATCAACAAACTGAGAGACAAAAATCACATGATCATCTCAATAGATGCAGAAAAAGCCTTTGACAAAGTACAACACACATTTATGATAAAAACTCTTCAGAAAATGGGCATAGAAGGAACCTATCTCAACCTAGTGAAAGCCATCTATGAGAAGCCTACAGAGAACATTCTTCTCAACGGTGAAAACTGAAAGCATAAAGGAATAAAAGAATTGTACACAGAAAACTACAAGACACTCATGAGAGAAATTAAAGAAGACTTAAACAGATGGAGAGATATTCCATGTTCCTGGATCGGAAGAATCAGTATTGTGAAAATGACCATACTACCAAATATCATCTACAGATTCAATGCAATACCTATTCAACTTCCATTGACATTTTTCACAGAACTAGACCAAAGAATAAAACAGTTTATATGGAAACACAAAAGACCTCGAATAGCCAAAGCAATTCTGAGAAAGAAAAACGGAGCTGGAGGGATCAGCCTCCCTAACTTCACACTCCACTACAAAGCAACAGTCATCAAGACAGTATGGTACTGGCACAAAAACAGAAATATAGACCAACGGAACAAGATAGAAAACCCAGAGAGAAACCCACGCACCTATGGGTAGCTTATTTTTGACAAAGGAGGTGAAACTATAAAATGGGACAAAGACAGCCTCTTCAACAAGTGGTGCTGGGAAAATTGGACAGTTACATGCAAAAAAATGAAGTTGGAACATTCCCTGACCCCATACACAAAGATCAACTCAAAATGGATTCAAGACCAGAAACCATCAAACTCTTAGAGGAGAATATAGGCAAAACCCTCAAGGACATCAATCAAAGCAAGATCTTCTCTGACCCACCAACTAAAATAGCAGAACTGAAAAGAAAAATGAACATGTGGGACCTCATGAAACTTAAAAGCCTTTGTACAGCAAAAGAAATTGCAAAAAGGCTGAAAAGACACCCTACAGAGTGGGAGAAAATCATAGCAAATGAAACAACAAAGAATTAATCTCCAAAATCTACAAGCAACTCAGACAAGTCAGCACCGGAAAAACGAACAACCCAATCAAAAAAATGGGAAAAAGATCTAAAGAGATGCCTCTCCAAAGAGGACATGCAGATGGCCCAAAAGCACATGAAACGATGCTCAACCTCGCTTATTATTAGAGAAATGCAAATTAAAACTACAATGAGATACCACCTCACACCCGTCAGAATGGCCATCATCAACAAATCTGCAGACAATAAATGCTGGAGAGGGTGCAGAGAAAAGGGAACACTCCTGCATTCCTGGTGGGAATGTAAATTGATACAGCCTCTATGGAAGACAGTATGGAGATTTCTTAAAAAACTAAGAATAGAAGCACCCTACGACTCTGCAATCCCACTATGAGGCTTATATCCTGATGAAATCAAAACTGAAAGAAGCACCTGTACTCCAATGTTCATTGCAGTTCTCTATACAATAGCCAGAACATGGAAGCAACCTAGATGTCCATCTACGAATGAATGGATCCAGAAGCTCTGGTACATATATATAATGGAATACTACTCAGCTGTTGAAAGAAACGCAGAAGACTCAGTCCTAATAAAGTGGCTGGCTCTAGAACCTATCATAAAAAGTGAAGTAAGTCAAAAAGAGAAAGACAAATACAGTATACTAACACACATATATGGAATCTAGTAGGACGGTCTTGATAACACACGCAGGGAACTCATGGAAAAACAGACAGAGCATACACATAGGGACATTGTGGGCAAGAAATAAGGAGGGGGAAGCATGGAGGGAGTAACATGGAAACCTATATTGTTATGTGTGAAAAAGATAGCTAGTGTCATAGTGCTAAGGGAATAGGAGTGCTTACAATTGCTTGGGGCGATGGTCTGGAGGGGTGGGATGGGGAGAACTGGGGGGGTGGAGACCATGGATATGCATATGACTGATCTGGGAACATACATGTCTGTGAACAACAGAACTCTGTAAAACCTTTAAAATAAAGAATAATAAAAACAACACTATTAAAATAGGTATAATCATAATGCCAATTTCAGAATTAAGATAACTGATGTAAAAGAGCTCAAATACATTGTGCAAGGTTATATCACCAATATGATGAAGACCGGCACAGTGCAGAATCAAATGCCACATTACTTAAAATTATCCTATATTGCCTTTGTCATTATGTTTTGTGATAAAAATCTTACCATTGCTCCCTCAACAGTTAGTACCATTCTTTTTCATAACTATTCAAACTTTTGTTGTGTTCTTGTTATGCCTCTCCAGAGACTTAGTGCAACAAACAGCTCAGGCTAAACAGAACCAGCAGAATTTCATCCCCTGACAATCATGATTTGTTCAGGTATGGATACATGACAAAATTGAGAAAATGGGCCACAAGCAGATATTTTGTGGGAACTTCTGAAAAGAAGCTTCCTCATCTTTTGAGAGTTTCCAAAAAAAGAAAAATTATATTGTGCCATTTATTAATATTGCCAGACTTAGCATATAAAATACAGGATCACCAGTTAAAGCTGAGTTTTACACAAACAATAAAGAATTGAGCATATAAAATAATTATGTTAAATGGTTGCACTTTATCAAAATTGCAAATTTAACTGGGTATATTGCATTTCATTTGGAAATTGTACCTTTCAGTTAATTAAACAATAATGATGATCTAGGAATTCTCAGAAGAAGTTTTGTAAGCATAATGGGAAATTAGTTTTCAGATAAAATGGCATATGGTAAAAGAGAGAGATGAGAACAATAATGATCATGCACTTTAACTACTGAAAAAACCAATATCCACGGTTAACATTACCTCACATTTTTTTCTCTAAATCAGCCAGTATATTCCACTAGTGTTTTAATTAGATTAACCTGAATATTATGCTACTGTAATCAAATATAGTCAGTTTTGAAACACACGAATTACCTTGAAATATTTTTTTATTTATCAAGTTTCTGCTGTTCTGAACATGGTTCAGCCATTTAAAGTTTTCAGATTCCACAGATAGAAAAGAAATGACTTGGGATCTGGCAGATGATGTCATATAATGCAATTCTATTGTTTTATTTGGACCTGAATAATAAAAACAACACTATTAAAATAGGTATAATCATAATGCCAATTTCAGAATTAAGATAACTGATGTAAAAGAGCTCAAATACATTGTGCAAGGTTATATCACCAATATGATGAAGACCGGCACAGTGCAGAATCAAATGCCACATTACTTAAAATTATCCTATATTGCCTTTGTCATTATGTTTTGTGATAAAAATCTTACCATTGCTCCCTCAACAGTTAGTACCATTCTTTTTCATAACTATTCAAACTTTTGTTGTGTTCTTGTTATGCCTCTCCAGAGACTTAGTGCAACAAACAGCTCAGGCTAAACAGAACCAGCAGAATTTCATCCCCTGACAATCATGATTTGTTCAGGTATGGATACATGACAAAATTGAGAAAATGGGCCACAAGCAGATATTTTGTGGGAACTTCTGAAAAGAAGCTTCCTCATCTTTTGAGAGTTTCCAAAAAAAGAAAAATTATATTGTGCCATTTATTAATATTGCCAGACTTAGCATATAAAATACAGGATCACCAGTTAAAGCTGAGTTTTACACAAACAATAAAGAATTGAGCATATAAAATAATTATGTTAAATGGTTGCACTTTATCAAAATTGCAAATTTAACTGGGTATATTGCATTTCATTTGGAAATTGTACCTTTCAGTTAATTAAACAATAATGATGATCTAGGAATTCTCAGAAGAAGTTTTGTAAGCATAATGGGAAATTAGTTTTCAGATAAAATGGCATATGGTAAAGAGAGAGATGAGAACAATAATGATCATGCACTTTAACTACTGAAAAAACCAATATCCACGGTTAACATTACCTCACATTTTTTTCTCTAAATCAGCCAGTATATTCCACTAGTGTTTTAATTAGATTAACCTGAATATTATGCTACTGTAATCAAATATAGTCAGTTTTGAAACACACGAATTACCTTGAAATATTTTTTTATTTATCAAGTTTCTGCTGTTCTGAACATGGTTCAGCCATTTAAAGTTTTCAGATTCCACAGATGGAAAAAGAAATGACTTGGGATCTGGCAGATGTGTTATGTCATATAATGCAATTCTATTGTTTTATTTGACTCCTAAGACCTAAAAGCTTAAGACAGAAAACCAGAGGAGTAATAAAACTGTATTTTATACCTCACAAGAACATCACAAATCAGTACCAAGATGAGCAACACTCAAACATAGTATCTTAATGTTAGAATTGTGTATAATTTGTTCCATCACTGCACATAAATGATGAAGTATTTTGGTTGTTGTTATTGTTCTATTCCTTAAATCACCCCTTGGGTGTATCTCTCTTTAGCTTTCTTAGCTCCATTATTCAACTGCTATCTTTATTATCACCTCATTATCTCACCAATGGAGTGATGTTTCCATGGTGATACTAAAAAGAGGTCTGTATAAAAACACTGACCAATTAGGGCTTTGGTTAGACTCAGAAAGACTAGGCACAAATACCCCCTAGAAAAGGTAGTAGTCATTCCTGTATACATGAGAGATATGTTCCAGTGAAGGAACTTCAGGGATAATCTATATGATCACTTAGTAATTAGCTTGATTAAGGAAACTCAGGTGACTATTTTGTTCTAATAACCAACTTTGCTTGAATAAATTTTAAAAATAAAAAGAGAAAAAAGGAATAAATGTATTTTTTTCCAAATGCAATCCTACTTTTCTCTGTTATATATATATATGTGTATATATATATATATATTTTAAATACATTTCTTTTCTATTAGTCTATTTAATGTATAATTTTTTCCTTAAAGGAGTTTGTGCTAATTGGCAATTATCATGAACTCTGCTCTAAAACTTTGATTTGAATGCTAACTTTCTCCTTCTATATTCAAAAGTATTTTTTGCTGCTCACATTTCTTGACCTAAAAATCAAATTTTACTTTTAAATCAATATCATTCAATATTGATTTATTTTTTGGTCATTTCAATAGTAGGTATATATTCTTCATCAGCTTTTTCTTTATGATAGTGGACATATATTCACTAAGTGCTTATATATCTAAAGGTTCTTTCGATTTAGACAAATAAAATTTTCAGATTCCACAGATGGAAAAAGAAATGACTTGGGATCTGGCAGATGTGTTATGTCATATAATGCAATTCTATTGTTTTATTTGACTCCTAAGACCTAAAAGCTTAAGACAGAAAACCAGAGGAGTAATAAAACTGTATTTTATACCTCACAAGAACATCACAAATCAGTACCAAGATGAGCAACACTCAAACATAGTATCTTAATGTTAGAATTGTGTATAATTTGTCCCATCACTGCACATAAATGATGAAGTATTTTGGTTGTTGTTATTGTTCTATTCCTTAAATCACCCCTTGGGTGTATCTCTCTTTAGCTTTCTTAGCTCCATTATTCAACTGCTATCTTTATTATCACCTCATTATCTCACCAATGGAGTGATGTTTCCATGGTGATACTAAAAAGAGGTCTGTATAAAAACACTGACCAATTAGGGCTTTGGTTAGACTCAGAAAGACTAGGCACAAATACCCCCTAGAAAAGGTAGTAGTCATTCCTGTATACATGAGAGATATGTTCCAGTGAAGGAACTTCAGGGATAATCTATATGATCACTTAGTAATTAGCTTGATTAAGGAAACTCAGGTGACTATTTTGTTCTAATAACCAACTTTGCTTGAATAAATTTTAAAAATAAAAAGAGAAAAAAGGAATAAATGTATTTTTTTCCAAATGCAATCCTACTTTTCTCTGTTATATATATATGTGTATATATATATATATATTTTAAATACATTTCTTTTCTATTAGTCTATTTAATGTATAATTTTTTCCTTAAAGGAGTTTGTGCTAATTGGCAATTATCATGAACTCTGCTCTAAAACTTTGATTTGAATGCTAACTTTCTCCTTCTATATTCAAAAGTATTTTTTGCTGCTCACATTTCTTGACCTAAAAATCAAATTTTACTTTTAAATCAATATCATTCAATATTGATTTATTTTTTGGTCATTTCAACAGTAGGTATATATTCTTCATCAGCTTTTTCTTTATGATAGTGGACATATATTCACTAAGTGCTTATATATCTAAAGGTTCTTTCGATTTAGACAAATAAAATATTTCAATACACTCTCTTGCACAGAAAATTAGAAGCATTTTTATACATTTGTTGTAGATTTCCTTCTTATTATTTTCCCATAAAAGTATATCTGATCATTCTTAAAATACACTGAATAATCACAAGCCTTAGATTAAATGGTTAAACATATTTGAGCTAGAGAAGCACAGAATTGTCACCAAAGAAAAGCAAATAGTAAAATACAGCTCAGTTTTTAAGAGCAATACAAATGAGCATTCACATGGGTAAATAAATGGAATGTATTCACATACTAGATTTTTAAAAGAAGCCCCCAATGAAAGATATTCATTAACATTAATTATTTATCTGAGAATTCTGCATGTATATATGAATCTGCATACACCTTATATACCATACACATATATATACACACATACACACTATATATATCATACTCACAAATATACTTGTACATACATAAATAAAATATATAATTAATTTGGTGCATAGTATCATTTTCAAAAGTATTAATCTCTCATCAATTATCATATATTTTATCATGAGAAAAATTTTAGAAACAGTAATTTTAACAGAGATTGATTGAAAAATCATGAAAAACCCAAGAAGGATAGCAACTTCAATGACAGAAATGATGACCTTTAAGGTGTGTCTAAAAAGACACTTGCTTTAGCCTTCAAAAAAATGAAAACATATGAAAAGGAACATAATGTTTGAGAGATTATGAAGTGGCATCCCTTTTATTCAAAAGAAAAACACTAAATAGACCATAGAACGCAAAGATAATCCTGTGTCATGATGAGAATTGATATTTGCTAAGAATATATACCTTATTGATCCTCATTTGAACTTTCTTAATGTTGAAGAAATGATAAACTTGTACAAAGAAGATAACTAAAAGAAATTAAAGTATAAATAATCATAATCACATATATAATATATAATTTACTATCCTAAGTCAGCTGCTCTAAAACTTTGAATGCTAACTTTCTCCTTCTATATTCAAAAGTATTTTTGCTGCTCACATTTCTTGACCTAAAATCAAATTTTACTTTTAAATCAATATCATTCAATATTGATTTATTTTTGGTCATTTCAACAGTAGGTATATATTCTTCATCAGCTTTTTCTTTATGATAGTGGACATATATTCACTAAGTGCTTATATATCTAAAGGTTCTTTCGATTTAGACAAATAAAATATTTCAATACACTCTCTTGCACAGAAAATTAGAAGCATTTTTATACATTTGTTGTAGATTTCCTTCTTATTATTTTCCCATAAAAGTATATCTGATCATTCTTAAAATACACTGAATAATCACAAGCCTTAGATTAAATGGTTAAACATATTTGAGCTAGAGAAGCACAGAATTGTCACCAAAGAAAAGCAAATAGTAAAATACAGCTCAGTTTTTAAGAGCAATACAAATGAGCATTCACATGGGTAAATAAATGGAATGTATTCACATACTAGATTTTTAAAAGAAGCCCCCAATGAAAGATATTCATTAACATTAATTATTTATCTGAGAATTCTGCATGTATATATGAATCTGCATACACCTTATATACCATACACATATATATACACACATACACACTATATATATCATACTCACAAATATACTTGTACATACATAAATAAAATATATAATTAATTTGGTGCATAGTATCATTTTCAAAAGTATTAATCTCTCATCAATTATCGTATATTTTATCATGAGAAAAATTTTAGAAACAGTAATTTTAACAGAGATTGGTTGAAAAATCATGAAAAACCCAAGAAGGATAGCAACTTCAATGACAGAAATGATGACCTTTAAGGTGTGTCTAAAAAGACACTTGCTTTAGCCTTCAAAAAAATGAAAACATATGAAAAGGAACATAATGTTTGAGAGATTATGAAGTGGCATCCCTTTTATTCAAAAGAAAAACACTAAATAGACCATAGAACGCAAAGATAATCCTGTGTCATGATGAGAATTGATATTTGCTAAGAATATATACCTTATTGATACTCATTTGAACTTTCTTAATGTTGAAGAAATGATAAACTTGTACAAAGAAGATAACTAAAAGAAATTAAAGTATAAATAATCATAATCACATATATAATATATATTACCTATCATGCACTATACATATGCCTAGTAGCTCAGTCAGTCATGTCCGACTCTATGCGACCCTAGGAACTGTAATATGACAGACTCCTCTGCCCATAGGGATTCTTAAGGCAAGAATCTTGGTGTGGGTTGCCATTTCCTTCTCCAATGGAGAAGAAATACACACACACACACACACACATACGATAAGAAAGGGATTAATAAGCCATAAACGTCAAAGACATTGCCATAAAAGAGGAATGACTGCACATCATTGAGCATTAAGAAAAAAAAAATACTGAATTAATTATCTTTATAAAAATGAATGAGTGAGACACATAGAGAAAGCCTAAGGAAGCAGTAACAAAATAACAAAATGAAAGAAATAATTCAAGAACATTACTGAAGAACAAACTAAAGCCATCACATAATTGAAGGCCAAATCAGAAGTAAAAGAAAAAGAAGTGAAAAAAAAAAAAAGAATGTGGAAAATATATGAAGTGATACATGAAGCTCCAAGAAAATAATTAAATAGAAATGAACAGAGTATTAAATGTGACTAGAAAAATAAATTAGCCAAGCGGCATCAGTACGCACATTATTGGTATATTTGACGGAGAGAACTGTGATAATTAAACCAAAAATGTTAACAGATATAAGCAATCTAAAAAACTGCAATTAAAATTTTTAAAAAAGAAACAGTAATTTTAACAGAGATTGATTGAAAAATCATGAAAACCCAAGAAGGATAGCAACTTCAATGACAGAAATGATGACCTTTAAGGTGTGTCTAAAAGACACTTGCTTTAGCCTTCAAAAATGAAAACATATGAAAAGGAACATAATGTTTGAGAGATTATGAAGTGGCATCCCTTTTATTCAAAAGAAAAACACTAAATAGACCATAGAACGCAAAGATAATCCTGTGTCATGATGAGAATTGATATTTGCTAAGAATATATACCTTATTGATCCTCATTTGAACTTTCTTAATGTTGAAGAAATGATAAACTTGTACAAAGAAGATAACTAAAAGAAATTAAAGTATAAATAATCATAATCACATATATAATATATATTACCTATCATGCACTATACATATGCCTAGTAGCTCAGTCAGTCATGTCCGACTCTATGCGACCCTAGGAACTGTAATATGACAGACTCCTCTGCCCATAGGGATTCTTAAGGCAAGAATCTTGGTGTGGGTTGCCATTTCCTTCTCCAATGGAGAAGAAATACACACACACACACACACACATACGATAAGAAAGGGATTAATAAGCCATAAACGTCAAAGACATTGCCATAAAAGAGGAATGACTGCACATCATTGAGCATTAAGAAAAAAAAAATACTGAATTAATTATCTTTATAAAAATGAATGAGTGAGACACATAGAGAAAGCCTAAGGAAGCAGTAACAAAATAACAAAATGAAAGAAATAATTCAAGAACATTACTGAAGAACAAACTAAAGCCATCACATAATTGAAGGCCAAATCAGAAGTAAAAGAAAAAGAAGTGAAAAAAAAAAAAAGAATGTGGAAAATATATGAAGTGATACATGAAGCTCCAAGAAAATAATTAAATAGAAATGAACAGAGTATTAAATGTGACTAGAAAAAATAAATTAGCCAAGAGGCATCAGTATGCACATTATTGGTATATTTGACGGAGAGAACTGTGATAATTAAACCAAAAATGTTAACAGATATAAGCAATCTAAAAAACTGCAATTAAAATTTGCAAGTATACATCTCCAAAAAAAATATATATGGTTACTTCTGTGAAAATGAAAACTTCATATATTTTCATTTCAGCAACTTTTCCTAAGAACTACTTCTGGAAATCAAATAAAATTCTAGAAGGATAAATTATAAGCGTATTTTTGAAATATTTTTCATGGTTACCACAAACTAGATTCAAAGCGACTAGTAGTCAGTAAGGAATAGTAAGAATGTTTATATCTCAGATATTTAAATATAATAAATTATCTCTCAACCAAATACCATTGACAGATGGCCACTACATACTAATGAAGGAGGGAGAACTTAATATAAAATAGAATGTAATATCTTAATTTTATAGAATTAATAAACTAAGAATTGAACATGTTCTATACATGTAGGATGTTTTCCTTTTTTACATGTGTGTTTTTTCTAAAATAAACCTCTAATTTTGATAAAGATTAAAATATATTTTTGAAAATGTAATAACTTCCAATTTACTGTGCATTCATGCATATCACAGACACACACAGAGACACAGACTATGCAAGTTTTCTACATACTATTAAATATCCCTACTTTTAGCCACAAGTTTAATTTTTTCCCTATGATCTGTATTTATAAAACACACATTCTAATTAATGCTGCATTTAGAATATACACTGTGAAGGCAGATACCCCCATTTTCATGAGCCTTTAGTATATGATATGAAACTCTTGAAAGCTATTCTCGAAACAGTTTCTATTCATTACCAAATTGAAATTAAGTTATTTCTAATACTTCGTGAAAATACAAGCAAAATATAGTTAAAAGAGAACAAAAATTTGAAAAAACTAATACCAGTAATATCAGATTAATTTGGTTTTTTGTTTCCTTCATATTAAAAGACAAGCTGAACTTTGCAGAAAGAGTCTGTTAATGGGATTCTGAGTTAAACCCATAGGATGAATAACATATTGTAGAGAAAGTGATTTCTTAAAGTGAAAACTCTGTATTTGACTTTAGTTCACCTCTGCATGATTTTCCCTCTCTAGTTAATTTTTAACTAATCTAATGAACCCACCTATGAACAAAGAGTATTTGTAAAGCATAGGTAATTAACATGGACATGTGTTAATTATCAGCAATAAAAAAGGAAAGGAGGCGAAGCTGTTTCCCCCTAAAACTGAGTTCCCCTTTCACGTTAATGATTAACCTCTTAATCTAAAACTTTAATCTTTTTCTTGTCCTGCACCTGTTCCCCTCAAGACTGAGGACTATCTAAGACAAGGGTGGGGGAGGTTGAAAACAAATAGAACCCAATAGGTCCTCATAGGTACAGAAGTCCCCTGATAGTCCCTGTTTCTTGTTTACAGAATAAGGTTTTAGTCTCCAATGCCTTCCTGAAGTTCCAAAGAACACACTCATGTAGTTACTAATGAAGGAGGGAGAACTTAATATAAAATAGAATGTAATATCTTAATTTTATAGAATTAATAAACTAAGAATTGAACATGTTCTATACATGTAGGATGTTTTCCTTTTTTACATGTGTGTTTTTTCTAAAATAAACCTCTAATTTTGAAAAGATTAAAATATATTTTTGAAAATGTAATAACTTCCAATTTACTGTGCATTCATGCATATCACAGACACACACAGAGACACAGACTATGCAAGTTTTCTACATACTATTAAATATCCCTACTTTTAGCCACAAGTTTAATTTTTTCCCTATGATCTGTATTTATAAAACACACATTCTAATTAATGCTGCATTTAGAATATACACTGTGAAGGCAGATACCCCCATTTTCATGAGCCTTTAGTATATGATATGAAACTCTTGAAAGCTATTCTCGAAACAGTTTCTATTCATTACCAAATTGAAATTAAGTTATTTCTAATACTTCGTGAAAATACAAGCAAAATATAGTTAAAAGAGAACAAAAATTTGAAAAAAAACTAATACCAGTAATATCAGATTAATCTGGTTTTTTGTTTCCTTCATATTAAAAGACAAGCTGAACTTTGCAGAAAGAGTCTGTTAATGGGATTCTGAGTTAAACCCATAGGATGAATAACATATTGTAGAGAAAGTGATTTCTTAAAGTGAAAACTCTGTATTTGACTTTAGTTCACCTCTGCATGATTTTCCCTCTCTAGTTAATTTTTAACTAATCTAATGAACCCACCTATGAACAAAGAGTATTTGTAAAGCATAGGTAATTAACATGGACATGTGTTAATTATCAGCAATAAAAAAGGAAAGGAGGCGAAGCTGTTTCCCCCTAAAACTGAGTTCCCCTTTCACGTTAATGATTAACCTCTTAATCTAAAACTTTAATCTTTTTCTTGTCCTGCACCTGTTCCCCTCAAGACTGAGGACTATCTAAGACAAGGGTGGGGGAGGTTGAAAACAAATAGAACCCAATAGGTCCTCATAGGTACAGAAGTCCCCTGATAGTCCCTGTTTCTTGTTTACAGAATAAGGTTTTAGTCTCCAATGCCTTCCTGAAGTTCCAAAGAACACACTCATGTAGTTACTAATCAGGAAAGTGAAGGAATGCAGAAATGTAGAAAAAATAGTTAAATAAGAAATGTAATGACAATAGTTCAATAACAAAACAGTCCTAATTCCTCTTCAATGGATTACATGACAATCTGACGCATATCTTCATGACCCTGAAGGACTGCAGCCTGCTAGGTTCCTCTGTCCATGGAATTCTCCAGGCAAGAATACTGGAGTGTATAGCCATTCCCTTCCCCAGGGGATCTTCCCTAACCAGGGATTGAACCTGGGTCTCCTACATTGAAGACAGATTCTTTATTCTCTGAGTCACCAACAAAGCCCCAAATGGAATTACATGCAAGCCAAATAGTAGCACTATGGGGACCAGGGGCCAATGCTACAGAAATCATTTCCGAGAATGGTGGGTGTAATCTCAATCATTCCAGGCCAGTGCTTTCCTAAGCAAGAGTAATACGGTGAGCATATATTTACTGCAGACCAGGTAATGTGGAAGAGATAAACAGATGACCGGTGAAATTTCCTTCTGTCTCTTTGTTTTTAGCACCTATTTTAGTCTTCATTTCCTTTTCATTTTTTCTAAAATATCTCTAATACTCAACCTGTTTTTATCATGCAGTTGGTATAGAGATCAATAAGACACAACTCAAGAAAGAGAAAGAAAATTGTGTCTATTTGAATCAGCATTGATTGTTTTTCATGTACAGGTACTACTGTTCAATAAATAATCAATATTGTCTTGTAGTAAACATAATGCTTTGCTTTTACTTTTAAGAATTATCTCCATTTTCTCACGCTATGATACATCCTCAAACTTAAAGATATTTTTCAGGAAGATAGTTAGCTCTTCATTCCCCCTGAAAAACAGAACAACTTCACTCTGACTGCATTAATATTTAAATTCAAACTCCATATACTTTCCATCAGTCACATATAATGGTAATAATTTCTAGTTTGTAGATTTGTACTTTTTATTTTTGTCTTAGAAGGTGGAAGAGGTACATGGAGTGTTTTCCATATTTTGCTTTTAGCCTTCTTTTTTTCTTGCTGTATAGACTAAGCCAAATTTGAAAATTAGTCATCAAAGATCTTTCATTAACCACAGTACATTGCCTATCAGACACCACTTAGAAGTTTTCCATGAGAGGGAGTAACATGGAAACCTATACTGTCATGTGTGGAAAAGATAGCTATTGTCATTGTGCTAGGGGAATAGGAGTACCTACAACCACTTGGGGCAATGGTCTGGAGGGATGGGAGGTGGGGAACTGGGTAGGAGGAGGGTCCAGGGATATGCATATGAATGATCTGGGAACATACATGTTGGTGAACAACAAAACTCTGTAAAATCTTTAAAATAAAGGGAAAAAAAAAAGAAAAATTAGCTAAGGGTATGTCAGGCTTATGGTTGGTAATTAGTTTAGAGATTTTCTAGATAATTGTATACAATAAAGCCACAAATTAATAATTTAAAAAAAAAAAGTTTTCCATGAGTAGCTATTAAGAGGTATAACTATAAATTTGTATACCATTGGAGAAGTATGCTTAATATGTTGTACCATCTAGCAGCTTTTTATCCAGAATATTAATTACAAAAATAAGAGATATGAAATATATCTATAATAACAAGCTTATCTATGCAGCACTTTTCGTGAGTGACACAATATTAAATCTCAAATGTTTTATGTATTGAAAGACTCAGAAAAATATCTAGCATTGTGTTTCTAAAATTATGAATCAAGAATGTGAGGTTAAAGCATCATAAAGTTCATATTTCAGTATAAATACAACATAGTCTTAATTATAATTTGTCTTAATATAATTTAGTTTTAATTAAGAAAAACATTTCATAATTTTTATGGAAACTTTTATAGATGCAAAAATATATAGTCACTAAATAGCAGAAAGGTTAAAATAGTGATTTTTCAGCCTATGGTGGTTTACTGCTTTTAAAAATCACATTTAAACTTTAATTTCTTACAATATATTTGTGATGTCTTTGTACATACAAACTAAAAAGATTTGCCAGTGATTTATATTTGAAGACTGATCAGGCTTGGATTCAAAGAGAGGGGAAAAAAGAAAAGACTAGCCTTAGTTTAAAATTATTGCTGTAAAAAACTTTTCTATATAATCTAATCTATGTATATAATCAAATACTTTAAAATATGTATGTTTTAAAATTTTGCTCTTGAGAATACTAAAGCTAAAGAAAGTAGAAGAGTTAATTGATATTTTGTGCCCAAATTGGGATTATTAGTTCCAGGTTTTTTAAAGTCTATCTTGTTCCGGCCTCACCACTCTAAATTCTAAATGTCATAAAAAAGAAAATAGATGTTTACTTGCAATTGTCAATTTCCACATAAAAATACTACTTCAGAAAGTGAATGCTAAGAAAAAAGCATAAAGATTCAAGAAATACATGCTTTGAACCAAAATATTGTCTCTGTTCTGCTATCATCATCATAGGGGTTAACAAAGAGCATAAGGGTTAAATGTTATCTAGAATAGCAGTTGTTAATTTTGGGTTCCTGTTACTTCCAGTAACTAAAAAACAGTGAATTATACATAGGTCCAGATTGTCTGCATTAAAATAAATGTCTTCATGTGTATCAAGTGCACATCCTTAATATGAAAACTTCAGTCTAATTTATCCTAAGTATTCAAATTACTGTTTTGTCTAAGAGTAAATGAATAATTTATTACTAATCAATAGATCGAATATAAATCAGGCAAAATTGTAAATGCTTTTGTCTGTATCTTTTTTAAAATTCTCATAAGAACCCAATGAGACTGGTAGAGTTATTATTTCCATTTTACCCAAGAGTTTTTACAATTTCATTAAAATCAGACAGAGCATATGAATGCCTGCAGTGTTGTTACACATTAGAAGTCAAAGTTTAGAGTAGATGTCTAAAAATAGGAAATAAATCACCTTATGAGGTCAGTATTTTTACAGAAATGTATCTTGCTTTTACTGGCAAAGAACTTGACCATTTCAGAGACATATTGTATTAAACAGAATACAATATCCTCAAAAATAAAACTTTTGAATATTGCTAGTTTGTAAAACATTTCATTTTCTTTCAAATATGTTCAGTTAAGTTTATTATGGAGAAAGAATGAAAAATTGCATTTAAAAAGCAATATTTGAAAATTGATTATGTACCTAAATAGCTTAATATATCTTAGCCTTTGCAATTACTTACATGCTAAGCTCTGTGGAACTCCCCCACATTCTCTAGGAAGTCACTCTCTTATGGACAAGATTAGTACTTACATGCTAAGCTCTGTGTCAATTTTAAAATTTTGCTAAAAGCTAAAGAAAGTAGAAGAGTTAATTGATATTTTGTGCCCAAATTGGGATTATTAGTTCCAGGTTTTTTAAAGTCTATCTTGTTCCGGCCTCACCACTCTAAATTCTAAATGTCATAAAAAAGAAAATAGATGTTTACTTGCAATTGTCAATTTCCACATAAAAATACTACTTCAGAAAGTGAATGCTAAGAAAAAAGCATAAAGATTCAAGAAATACATGCTTTGAACCAAAATATTGTCTCTGTTCTGCTGTCATCATCATAGGGGTTAACAAAGAGCATAAGGGTTAAATGTTATCTAGAATAGCAGTTGTTAATTTTGGGTTCCTGCTACTTCCAGTAACTAAAAAACAGTGAATTATACATAGGTCCAGATTGTCTGCATTAAAATAAATGTCTTCATGTGTATCAAGTGCACATCCTTAATATGAAAACTTCAGTCTAATTTATCCTAAGTATTCAAATTACTGTTTTGTCTAAGAGTAAATGAATAATTTATTACTAATCAATAGATCGAATATAAATCAGGCAAAATTGTAAATGCTTTTGTCTGTATCTTTTAAAATTCTCATAAGAACCCAATGAGACTGGTAGAGTTATTAATTCCATTTTACCCAAGAGTTTTTACAATTTCATTAAAATCAGACAGAGCATATGAATGCCTGCAGTGTTGTTACACATTAGAAGTCAAAGTTTAGAGTAGATGTCTAAAAATAGGAAATAAATCACCTTATGAGGTCAGTATTTTTACAGAAATGTATCTTGCTTTTTACTGGCAAAGAACTTGACCATTTCAGAGACATATTGTATTAAACAGAATACAATATCCTCAAAAATAAAACTTTTGAATATTGCTAGTTTGTAAAACATTTCATTTTCTTTCAAATATGTTCAGTTAAGTTTATTATGGAGAAAGAATGAAAAATTGCATTTAAAAAGCAATATTTGAAAATTGATTATGTACCTAAATAGCTTAATATATCTTAGCCTTTGCAATTACTTACATGCTAAGCTCTGTGGAACTCCCCCACATTCTCTAGGAAGTCACTCTCTTATGACAGTTACAACGATTCAGAATAACTGAATATTCCTGAATGCTTCTCAATTTACCCTCTATAATGCATTTTCCATTTTGTTTAATATTATGCATTTTATTTATCTAAGAAAACAAATCTATTTCACCACTATACAAATTCCCTTTATTATACCCCTTGATTCTTTTTGTAGTATGCCAAGTACTTTCAACAGAAAGTATCTTTGCCATAAGACCTCTTTGCTGGAAATATTTTCACAATGTGCCTAACTAGCTCTGAGGCAAGTTCCCATAAAAAAATAATAATAACAAAAACTGAAAGATGAATAGGACATAAATAAAAATGGAAAATGAACAAATGAAAAAAATTATTATGAATTAAAGGATACTTGAAAATGTAAAATGTATGTAGATTCATGGGAATATTATATAAATCACTGATTTTATTCTGGGGATCATATCTAAGCATTGTCCTAAATCTTTTCTTCATAGCACTTTATGTACTTTTTTTCTTTGATTTGTTTCTTTGTTCGGCATCACATTTTTTTCTTCTTAGCTAATTTTTTTCTCCATTAACAGAAGTATAGACTGATAATCTAAAAAGCACAGAAGTAACAAGAACCATATCTGTAACTGAGTTCTGTATTGCATTGCCAAAGTTTCAACACTGCTTGGTTTTGCCATTTTATTAGAAGTCCATTGATAGATGTTCCTAAGATCTATGGAAAATGTAGATTAATCTCTGGGTCTTCAAAATCAGCAAAGAACTTGCAAACCTATGTTATTTTTCTTGTATAGTGTGCAATCCAGTTTTTATTCCTTCATTTATTGTATTTTTTTAATTGAAGGATAATAGCTTTACAGAGTTTTGTTGTTTACTGCCAAACATCAACATGAATCAGCCATAGGTAAATGTACATTATCTTTCTCTTGAAATTCCCTACCATCTCCCTCCAAATCCCACCCCTCTAGATTGTTACAGAATCCCTGTTTGAATTCCCTTAATCTTATAGCAAATTTCCATTAGTTATATATTTTACACATGGAAATGTAAATTTCCATGTTACTCTTTCTATAAATCTCACCCTCTCCTCCCTCCCCCATTGTTCCCTATGTCTGTTTCTCCATTGCTACCATGCATATAAATTCAGCAGTATAAACTTTCTAGATTCCATATATGTATATGTCAGTATACAATACTTATTTTTCTCCTTCTGACTTACTTCACTCTGTATAATAGCTCTAGGTTCATCCACCTCATTAGAACTGACTCAAATGCATTCCATTTTATGGCTGAGAAATATTCCATTGTGTGTATATATGCGTATACACACGTTCTTTATCCATTCATCTATTGAGGGACATCTAGACTGCTTCCATGTTCTATCTATTGTAAATGGTGCTACAAAGAACAATGTGGTACATGTGTCTTTTACAATTTTGGTTTCTTTGGGGCATATGCCTAGCAGTGGGATTGCTGGGTCATATGGTGGCTCTATTCCTATGTATTTTTAAGGAATATCCATAATGTCTTCCAAAGTGGTTGTATCAGTTTACATTCCCACCAACAGTGCAAGAGGTTTCCCTTTTCTCCATACCTTCTCAATCATTTATTGTTTGCAGAGTTTTTGATGATGGCCATTCTGACTGGTGTGAGGTGATATCTCTTTGTAGTTTTTATTTGTGTTTCTCTAATAATGAGTGATGTTGAGAATCCTTTCATGTGTTTGTTGGCATTTGTATGTCTTCTTTAGAGAGATGTCTGTTTAGGCATTTTTCCCATTTTTTAAAAATATTATTTTCTTTTTTTTTTTACAGAGTTTTGTTGTTTACTGATATGGGTTTTTTTTTTTTTTTCAGTATTGAGTTGCATGAGTTACTTGTATATTATGGAAATAAATCTTTTGTCAGTTGTTTCATTTGATATTATTTTCTTCCATTCTAAGGATTATCTTTTCATCTTGTTCATAGTTCCCTTTGCTATGCAAAAGGTTTTAAGCTTAATTAGGTCCCACTTGTTTCTTTTTGTTTTTGTTTCTATTACTCTAGGAGGCAGGCCATAGAAGATCTTGCTTTATGTCATTGTGTGTCCTGCCTATATTTTCCTCTAAGAGTTTTATAGTATCTGGTCTTACATTTATGTCTTTAATCCATTTTGAGCTTATCTTTTTGTATGGTGTTAGTGTTTCAACTTCATTCTTTTACATGTAACTGTCCAATTTTCCCAGCACCACTTACTTAAGAGGGTGTCTTTGCCCCATTGTAAATTCTTACCTCCTTTGTTAAAAAAAAAAAAAAAAAAAAAGGTACTCATAAGTGCAAGGGTTTATCTTTGGGTTTTCCACCTTGTTGCATTGCTCTATACTTATGTTTTTATGTCAATACCATACTGTCTTGATGACTGTTACTTCATAGTATAGTCTGAAGTCAGGAAGGTTGATTCTTCCAGCTCCATTCTTCTTTCTCAAAACTGTTTTGTATATCTGGAATCTTGTGTGTTTCCAAATGAATTCTGATATTTTTTTTACTTCAATTAGTTATAGTCTGAAGTCTTGAATCTTGCAGTGGGATTGCTGGGTCATATGGTGGCTCTATTCCTATGTATTTTTAAGGAATATCCATAATGTCTTCCAAAGTGGTTGTATCAGTTTACATTCCCACCAACAGTGCAAGAGGTTTCCCTTTTCTCCATACCTTCTCAATCATTTATTGTTTGCAGAGTTTTTGATGATGGCCATTCTGACTGGTGTGAGGTGATATCTCTTTGTAGTTTTTATTTGTGTTTCTCTAATAATGAGTGATGTTGAGAATCCTTTCATGTGTTTGTTGGCATTTGTATGTCTTCTTTAGAGAGATGTCTGTTTAGGCATTTTTCCCATTTTTTAAAAATATTATTTTCTTTTTTTTTTTACAGAGTTTTGTTGTTTACTGATATGGGTTTTTTTTTTTTTTTCAGTATTGAGTTGCATGAGTTACTTGTATATTATGGAAATAAATCTTTTGTCAGTTGTTTCATTTGATATTATTTTCTTCCATTCTAAGGATTATCTTTTCATCTTGTTCATAGTTCCCTTTGCTATGCAAAAGGTTTTAAGCTTAATTAGGTCCCACTTGTTTCTTTTTGTTTTTGTTTCTATTACTCTAGGAGGCAGGCCATAGAAGATCTTGCTTTATGTCATTGTGTGTCCTGCCTATATTTTCCTCTAAGAGTTTTATAGTATCTGGTCTTACATTTATGTCTTTAATCCATTTTGAGCTTATCTTTTTGTATGGTGTTAGTGTTTCAACTTCATTCTTTTACATGTAACTGTCCAATTTTCCCAGCACCACTTACTTAAGAGGGTGTCTTTGCCCCATTGTAAATTCTTACCTCCTTTGTTAAAAAAAAAAAAAAAAAAAAGGTACTCATAAGTGCAAGGGTTTATCTTTGGGTTTTCCACCTTGTTGCATTGCTCTATACTTATGTTTTTATGTCAATACCATACTGTCTTGATGACTGTTACTTCATAGTATAGTCTAAAGTCAGGAAGGTTGATTCTTCCAGCTCCATTCTTCTTTCTCAAAACTGTTTTGTATATCTGGAATCTTGTGTGTTTCCAAATGAATTCTGATATTTTTTTGTTCTAGTCTTGTGAAAAATGCCATTGGTAATTTGACAGGTATCATACTGAATCTGTAGATTACATTTTATAGTTATTTTCATGATATTAATTCTTCCAACCCAAGAATATGGGATAGTTCTCCATATGTTTATATTGCCTTTGATTTCTGTCATCAATGTCTTACAACTTTTTGTACATAGTTATTTTATCTCCTTAGGTAGGTTTATTTCTAGATATTTTATTCTTTTTGTTGCAGTGGTGAATCGGATAGGTTCCTTGATTTCTCTCTAATTTTTCATTGTTAGTATATAGGAATGCATGTGATTTCTGTGTATTGATTTTGTGTCCTGCAACTTTGCTAAATCTATTGATTAGCTCTAGTAATTTTCTGATAGCATCTTTAGGGTTTTCGATGTATAGTATGAAAAAGTAGAGATTACAATGCAGAATTACAAAAGGATTATAAGGACTATTATAAACAAGGAAATGGCAATAAAATGAACAACCTGGAAGAAATGAACAACCTGGAAGAAATGAACAGATTCTTAGAAAACTTTAATCTTCTAAGACTAAGTCAGAAACTTATGTTCATAGAAATTATGAATAATCCAATTACAATCACTGAAATTGAAACTATGACCAAAAATCTCCCAAAAAATAAAAGCCCAGAGCCAGATGGCTTAACAGTTGAATTCTATCAAACATTTAGAGAAGAGCTAATACCTATCCTTCTAAAACTCTTTCAAAATGTTGCACAGGAAGGAACACTTCTAAACTCATTCTATGAGGCCACCATCACCCTGATACTGAAACCAGGCAAAAACAACACAATAAAAGAAAATTATAGGCCAATATCACTGATGAACATTGATGCAAAAATCCTCAACAAAATTGTAGCAAACAGAATTCAACAAGACATTAAAAATCTCATACACCACAGTGAAGTCAGATTTATTCCACACATGCAAGTATTCTTCAATATCTACAGATCAATTAATGTGATACACCATATTAACAAATTGAAAGATAAAAATCATCAAATGAAAATCCATGACTGTTACTTCATAGTATAGTCTGAAGTCAGGAAGGTTGATTCTTCCAGCTCCATTCTTCTTTCTCAAAACTGTTTTGTATATCTGGAATCTTGTGTGTTTCCAAATGAATTCTGATATTTTTTTGTTCTAGTCTTGTGAAAAATGCCATTGGTAATTTGACAGCTATCATACTGAATCTGTAGATTACATTTTATAGTTATTTTCATGATATTAATTCTTCCAACCCAAGAATATGGGATAGGTCTCCATATGTTTATATTGCCTTTGATTTCTGTCATCAATGTCTTACAACTTTTTGTACATAGTTATTTTATCTCCTTAGGTAGGTTTATTTCTAGATATTTTATTCTTTTTGTTGCAGTGGTGAATCGGATAGGTTCCTTGATTTCTCTCTAATTTTTCATTGTTAGTATATAGGAATGCATGTGATTTCTGTGTATTGATTTTGTGTCCTGCAACTTTGCTAAATCTATTGATTAGCTCTAGTAATTTTCTGATAGCATCTTTAGGGTTTTCGATGTATAGTATGAAAAAGTAGAGATTACAATGCAGAATTACAAAAGGATTATAAGGACTATTATAAACAAGGAAATGGCAATAAAATGAACAACCTGGAAGAAATGAACAACCTGGAAGAAATGAACAGATTCTTAGAAAACTTTAATCTTCTAAGACTAAGTCAGAAACTTATGTTCATAGAAATTATGAATAATCCAATTACAATCACTGAAATTGAAACTATGATCAAAAATCTCCCAAAAAATAAAAGCCCAGAGCCAGATGGCTTAACAGTTGAATTCTATCAAACATTTAGAGAAGAGCTAATACCTATCCTTCTAAAACTCTTTCAAAATGTTGCACAGGAAGGAACACTTCTAAACTCATTCTATGAGGCCACCATCACCCTGATACTGAAACCAGGCAAAAACAACACAATAAAAGAAAATTATAGGCCAATATCACTGATGAACATTGATGCAAAAATCCTCAACAAAATTGTAGCAAACAGAATTCAACAAGACATTAAAAATCTCATATACCACAGTGAAGTCAGATTTATTCCACACATGCAAGTATTCTTCAATATCTACAGATCAATTAATGTGATACACCATATTAACAAATTGAAAGATAAAAATCACATGATAGAATCAATAGACTCAGAAAAAGTCTTTGACAAAATCCAGCACCCTTTTATGATAAAACAAACAAAAAACCTTCAAAAAATGGGCAGAGAAGGAACCTACCTCAACATAGTGAAGGCCATATATGATAAGCCCACAATAACATTATTCTCAATGGTGATGAACTGAAAGCATTCCCTCTAAAATCAAGAACAAGACAGGGGTGTCTACTCTCACCATTATTATTCAACATAGCCTTGGAAGTCCTAGCTACAGCATTTATAGAACAAAAGAAAAGGAATCCAGAATGGAAAAGAAGAAATTAAAACTCACTGTTTGCAGATGACATGATATTATACATAGTATACAATCTGGTTTTATACTCTTTTATTTCACATTTCTGATAATTTTATTACTATATTTCTATCAAGTTAATATACATAGATTTTATCATTCACTATTTTTAAGAATATGAGAGACATTATGAGGGCCAAGATTCATGTAATACAAAAATAGGAGTTTTAGGTCAATGAAGAAATGAAACCAAGCTCTCAACTGTTTAAAATCAAGCTGTAAAACTAAGCTGTCATTGTGTTATTTTACCTTTTTTTGGCAAAATTGCTTTACGGCCAAATAAACATGTCTCAAAAATGCTTACAGCAAAGAAGTTTAATCAAAAATACCCAAATACACAGAGTCCTTTGTAGATCATAAGGAAAATAAGTAACCATTTTTCCTTGGTATACAAGAGAAACTCACATATTATTCCCTTTGAGGCTTCCACAGAACTTGGGACAAAATTTGTTCTCTTTAGCTGTCAGTATCTATTATCTATGATACAGTATAATGCATGCCAGAATAAATTTGACAGGGCTCTTTCAGGAGGGAAAAAAGGACATATTCTGCCCAAGAATATGGACTACATTAAGAGTCAAGTGCATCAATTAATCATATAATAAAGTGATCACTCTGTTAATTACCACCACTGTACTAGAATAAAAAGAAGTATGAAATTGTCCTTGCCTCAAATAACTTAAAAGTAGTAATGTGAACTTCTCAATATGCTTAAGCTTCTAAACATCATACAATCAAATCTTGAGTATTCATTTTAAAGAGGAATAATTATAGTGCAGAGTCTGCTTTTCTAATTAATCTTCATAGGGATGGGACAATCAGAGAAGGAAACCCCTTTAAAACCCTAAAAACAAAAAAAAGTGAAGGCCATATATGATAAGCCCACAATAACATTATTCTCAATGGTGATGAACTGAAAGCATTCCCTCTAAAATCAAGAACAAGACAGGGGTGTCTACTCTCACCATTATTATTCAACATAGCCTTGGAAGTCCTAGCTACAGCATTTATAGAACAAAAGAAAAGGAATCCAGAATGGAAAAGAAGAAATTAAAACTCACTGTTTGCAGATGACATGATATTATACATAGTATACAATCTGGTTTTATACTCTTTTATTTCACATTTCTGATAATTTTATTACTATATTTCTATCAAGTTAATATACATAGATTTTATCATTCACTATTTTTAAGAATATGAGAGACATTATGAGGGCCAAGATTCATGTAATACAAAAATAGGAGTTTTAGGTCAATGAAGAAATGAAACCAAGCTCTCAACTGTTTAAAATCAAGCTGTAAAACTAAGCTGTCATTGTGTTATTTTACCTTTTTTTGGCAAAATTGCTTTACGGCCAAATAAACATGTCTCAAAAATGCTTACAGCAAAGAAGTTTAATCAAAAATACCCAAATACACAGAGTCCTTTGTAGATCATAAGGAAAATAAGTAACCATTTTTCCTTGGTATACAAGAGAAACTCACATATTATTCCCTTTGAGGCTTCCACAGAACTTGGGACAAAATTTGTTCTCTTTAGCTGTCAGTATCTATTATCTATGATACAGTATAATGCATGCCAGAATAAATTTGACAGGGCTCTTTCAGGAGGGAAAAAAGGACATATTCTGCCCAAGAATATGGACTACATTAAGAGTCAAGTGCATCAATTAATCATATAATAAAGTGATCACCCTGTTAATTACCACCACTGTACTAGAATAAAAAGAAGTATGAAATTGTCCTTGCCTCAAATAACTTAAAAGTAGTAATGTGAACTTCTCAATATGCTTAAGCTTCTAAACATCATACAATCAAATCTTGAGTATTCATTTTAAAGAGGAATAATTATAGTGCAGAGTCTGCTTTTCTAATTAATCTTCTGTATAAGCACCTCTGGGAACTCTTCTTGGGACTTTTCAAGCTATGTTGGTGCCCTCCTGCATTTTTCTTCTCAATCTGAGTGCAACTGATGACATATTATTTATTGTTTGGTTATGTAATTTCCAAATTGTCACTTTTTGCCAGACCTAGCCTGAACATATCTGGAGAACAAGAATTCTATTACTTCTTTATTTTTAATCGTTGGTAAAGCACCTAATGCATGTAGGTCTTACTACATGTTGTTTCTTTTTGCTATAAATTGATTGATGTATCTTTATATATAGGATAGTGTAAGATTTATATGTATCAGGTTCTTAAATAATTTAAATTAAATTAAAATTATTTGAATAATTAAATGTTAATTTAATATTTAAATAAGGCAGAGCTTAATCTACATTGTCAATAGATCTTTGAGACATCTATAAGTGGACATGTATTATAAATGATAAGAACAAAGAGTCTATTATTTATACCATATGAGCTTGATATTATATGCTATAAATTCCCACACTCATCAGGATATACTATTATAAACTCATTTTCAAAATGGGGAAAATAAGACAGAGTAGTTAATTTACTTGTTTCAGTTCACAGACAAATACCTTTTTCTGAGTAGGCAGACTGGTGTATCAAAATATCAGTGGCTAAATCAAAAAAGCTTATTTCTTCCTCATTTAGAAGAATTCTGCACATTCAAAAATCCATTATATATACATAATTTGAATGTCTCTTTTTAGCTAGAAGATGGAGAAATAACACACAAAAGATTTTTTTCCAGTGGTTTTCAAGGGTTAATCTGGGAGAATATGTACATCATAACTGCCCATATTCTATTGGCAAAAATTTAGTCATATGATCTCTCTACCTACAAGGGATGCATAAAGTCTAATTCTGTATCACTCATTTTCTTTATTCCCCATTCTCTTTTCAGTTATCACTTACTCAGAAATGCCTTTCATGAACAGCGCACTTAATATAACTATGATTTACTCTACCATTTACTTTCTTACTCTACTTAATGTATAACACATAGCACTAAAAAAACTAAATGTATTTTATCTGCTTAATTTCAATTATCTCTTGCTACTTAAACATGTGTGTTCTCATGCATATATTTGTGTGTGCATGTGTGTGTGTGTATGTTTGTAAGAACTAGAATGAAGCAATAAATATATAACCATTTGTTGAGTTACTGAAAAATAGGATCAAAGATCACACAGTGATCCAACCATCTGTATTTTCTGAGCCGAGCCCAAAGCCAGTTTCCTAAAGAAGATTTTTTTTCTAGTTTCAACTCCTCAATTCCCAACTATTCCACGTGAAACTGTGATTATGAGATCCATACCTATTCTGGGTAAAGTGACATGGAGTTATTTTAATAGAATAATATTGAAAATTATACTTCAAGGAAATGATTTTTGAAATATTTACATTTTAACTTCTTTATACATCTGTACTTGACAATCTCAGTTAAAAGGAAATGTGCTGAATATAAAACTTCCCAGGTAACACAGTGGTGAAGAATCTGCCATCAATGCAGGAGACACAAGAGACCCATGTTTGATCCCTGGGTTGGGAAGATCCTTTAGAGGAAAATATGGCAACCTACTGAAGTATTCTTAACTTCAAAATCCCATGGACAGAAGAGTCTGGCAGGCCATACTCCATGGAGTCACAACAAATTAGCGAGTGAGCACACATGCATGCTGAACATAAAGATAAACCTGTATTAGTGGAGTCAAATAATTTGGATACCCTAATTCCAAAATTTAGGCAAGTTTAACTTCTGTGCTTGTAACTTCCCGATTTCATAATTGTAATGGTCTACCAGTTCTCTATTGCTATTTCCCCAGACAAAGTATAAAATAACACTGGGTTGATCATATAATTATAAAACAGAACAAGCTTTTTCCCATTGAACCACTGGCTTATATTATAGGGCATATAAGACACATTGTTTCAATGACTTCCAGACAGAATGCTAAGCAGAGAAGATACTATATATAAATTTAAAATTTAGAGAAAATGGAAATTTAAAATCTATAAAATTTACAGGTCAGATTTTTATTTTATCTCGAATATTATTATATCATTAAAACTCATTAAAGGGGCTTCCCCTGGTGGTCCAGTGGGTAAGGACACCGCCTTGCAGTGCAAGGGGCGCCGGTTTGATCTCTGGCCTGGGAAGATCCCACGTGCCGCGGAGGGGCTGGACGGATGTGTCCAATCACCGAGCCGGAGCTCTGGGGCGCATGCGCCCAGAGCCGGCGCTCTGCAATGACAGACGCCACCGCGATGGGAGGCCCACAGGAGCCAAAGAACAAAGACGGATGAAAGTAGAGAAATGAAAGACCAATAGAAGTGGCCCGCCCGCTCCCCTCCCTCCCCAACCCGACCCCCGCGCAAAATAAATAAATAAATCTTAAAAAAAAAAAAAAAAAAAACTCATTAAATACGAGGTCACTCTTTTCTCCCTAGAGTGTTTGGTACAAACACTACTTGTCTGGATGACAAAACATCTGAGAAAATTTCTTATCTCCCTATTTCCTTGATTAGTGTCTCTTCTAAGTTAGCTCTTCTACTATTTCTCACTCAGGAACTTCTACTAGATCTTGATTAAGTTTTACAAACTACAGTTTGTCTTTTAAATCCTCTTTAATGTTTTCTGTATCTTCATCTTACATCCTTCATTCTAGGTAAGTTGAACTAATATTTTAATGTCTTTAATTATTTTTAGCTGCTCTATTCTACAAATTCAAAAAATTTCATTCTAATGTTTTCCATTATAAATTTTCTATATCCTTTAACAAGGTTAGTATACTTTTACTATACTATGACTCCTTTCCCATTCATATTGAATATTTTATAGGTGTTTCTGCAGAAATAAATTTTGGTTATTCTATTAATTTCTGTTTTGAAAGTGTAATATGATCTTGTATTTAGTTTGCATATTCTCTTTAATAATTGTTTATGTCTCATACTCAAAGAATATATGTGTGTGTATAGCATATGTATAACCTTGATGGTTGACACTCATATGTGAGAATTTCAGCATTTTTCTTTTGCCAATTTCAGTTACTGTGAATGTACTGTTTAATTTTTCAGTTTCGGATATTAGACAACATGGATAGTGAAAATCAGAAGTCTGAGTCCATGACTTCCCTATATGTGTGGTTCTTTTTATATGAGACCCTTTTCCCCCCTGCTCTTTTGACTTCTCAATATTATTATATCATTAAAACTCATTAAAGGGCTTCCCCTGGTGGTCCAGTGGGTAAGGACACCGCCTTGCAGTGCAAGGGGCGCCGGTTCGATCCCTGGCCTGGGAAGATCCCACGTGCCGCGGAGCGGCTGGACCGATGTGTCCAATCACCGAGCCGGAGCTCTGGGGCGCATGCGCCCAGAGCCGGTGCTCTGCAATGACAGACGCCACCGCGATGGGAGGCCCACAGGAGCCAAAGAACAAAGACGGATGAAAATAGAGAAATGAAAGACCAATAGAAGTGGCCCGCCCGCTCCCCTCCCTCCCCAACCCGATCCCCGCGCAAAATAAATAAATAAATCTTAAAAAAAAAAAAAAAAAAAAACTCATTAAATACGAGGTCACTCTTTTCTCCCTAGAGTGTTTGGTACAAACACTACTTGTCTGGATGACAAAACATCTGAGAAAATTTCTTATCTCCCTATTTCCTTGATTAGTGTCTCTTCTAAGTTAGCTCTTCTACTATTTCTCACTCAGGAACTTCTACTAGATCTTGATTAAGTTTTACAAACTACAGTTTGTCTTTTAAATCCTCTTTAATGTTTTCTGTATCTTCATCTTACATCCTTCATTCTAGGTAAGTTGAACTAATATTTTAATGTCTTTAATTATTTTTAGCTGCTCTATTCTACAAATTCAAAAAATTTCATTCTAATGTTTTCCATTATAAATTTTCTATATCCTTTAACAAGGTTAGTATACTTTTACTATACTATGACTCCTTTCCCATTCATATTGAATATTTTATAGGTGTTTCTGCAGAAATAAATTTTGGTTATTCTATTAATTTCTGTTTTGAAAGTGTAATATGATCTTGTATTTAGTTTGCATATTCTCTTTAATAATTGTTTATGTCTCATACTCAAAGAATATATGTGTGTGTATAGCATATGTATAACCTTGATGGTTGACACTCATATGTGAGAATTTCAGCATTTTTCTTTTGCCAATTTCAGTTACTGTGAATGTACTGTTTAATTTTTCAGTTTCGGATATTAGACAACATGGATAGTGAAAATCAGAAGTCTGAGTCCATGACTTCCCTATATGTGTGGTTCTTTTTATATGAGACTTCTCCTGCTCTTTTGACTTCCTCCAGTTTATTCACTGACCCACAGGCTGACAGCTGGAGTTGATCTAGTGCCCATTCTACAACAATGACTAACTGTGCATCTGAGTTTAATCAGGGTGCTCTTTTCTCATTCACCATGAAGAATAAGCATGAAATCTCAATTTCCATCATCAGAGAGACTGAATCTAAACCCTTGTTACACAGTCCCTTCTTTTAAGCTCCTTGCATTCTGAATTCAGTTTATGGTTACCTCACAGACTTGTGTTCTCTGTATTGGCCATCTAGCTATGCCCTTCTCCCAAATTCAAGTCCAGCTATGTATTTAGAGACTAATTTCATCATGCTGTCCAATATTTTATAATAGGAGAGATAACTTTGTCACTTCAGCATCCAGATTTTTTAAATAATTAAATTCATTCCCTTTAGCCTTGGTTCATATGAACTGCACTTTGCCATTTGCTACTCTATTCCAGTCTAGAACATGGTACTCACCAGAGGAAATTCTTCAAATAGGTGAGTATCCCCAATTTACCTCTCCTTATGGTGTCTTTGAAGGAGAAATTTTATACCCTAATGATACTGATCTTGGCATTATTTTCTTTGCAGCCTTTCTCTGAATATTTCAATCCATTATCTACAACTTCTAAATCTATATTTTCTATATTTTATGTTAAAAATAAACAATTATATGCTAAATTAAAATACACTTTTGTAAACATATACCTGATATAAAAATATCAATACTAAAGAAAGATGTATTGGCATAGCATTATATATGAATTTATTATTATTTTTACATTTGGGAACCCTTAATGAAAAATTTTACCATGTTTTCCTTATGTTTACAATTCTCCAAAGATGTCTACCGTTATTCACCCAGAAAGAACTAAGGTCAAAAATTCTAATTTTTCAAGATAAATATTAATGAACAGTTTAAAGTTGTGAAATTCTCATCAGTTTCTGTGAATAGTGATTTACTGTGCCAGTATACAAGTAACTATAAATCCTTTTATACTTGCCAATTTCTTCTTATGGGAAATATCAACAAGTTTTAACATCCCCTGAAGACAGCGTATTCAAAACAAAAATCATTGTGTGAAGATACTTTGATTTTCCTCCTTGTTATAAACACTTAACAGAAAGTGAAATTGTCTATTAGATTCCCAAGTGATTTCAAGATCATATTATTGACACAACTATTACACCACTAGTATGTTAAAAAGCAGTGATACCAGAAAACAGCTACAAGAAAAAAAAAAAAACTACAAAAAACACAACCATGTGGAAGCTAAACATACAGTATTAAAATAAACAGCCATTGGATCACTCAGTAAATCAAAGAAATTAAAAAATAGAGAAAAATGAAAACATGATGATTCAACACCTATGGAACACAGAAAAAGCAATTCTAAGGGGACAGTTAATAGCGATATAAGTTTATCTTAGGAATGAGAAAAATATAAAATAAACAACCTACTCTTACACCTAAAGCAATTTCTTTCTAGAGAAAGAACATAAAACCATTAAAGTTAGTGGAAGGAAAAACTCATAGAGACCAGAGTAGAAATTAATGAAACACAGATGAAGAAAACAAGATCAATAAATAGCTGACTATTTCAATAGACAAAATTGATAAACATTTAGCTAGATTCAACACAAAAAAGGAAGAGGACCAAGATCAATAAAACAAAATAAAAGAAGCTGCAACCAACACCACAGAAACACAATGGATCAGAAGAAACTACTACAAGTGGGATTTATCTCATTAAAGTATGTTTTAATATCTGCAAATCAATCAATGTGATATACCACATCAACAAACTGAATAACAAACAATATGATTATCCATATATGTAAAAAATCTGCAAATCAATACTTAAGAAAGATGTATTGGCAGAGCATTATATATGAATTTATTATTATTTTTACATTTGGGAACCCTTAATGAAAAATTTTACCATGTTTTCCTTATGTTTACAATTCTCCAAAGATGTCTACCGTTATTCACCCAGAAAGAACTAAGGTCAAAAATTCTAATTTTTCAAGATAAATATTAATGAACAGTTTAAAGTTGTGAAATTCTCATCAGTTTCTGTGAATAGTGATTTACTGTGCCAGTATACAAGTAATTATAAATCCTTTTATACTTGCCAATTTCTTCTTATGGGAAATATCAACAAGTTTTAACATCCCCTCAAGACAGCGTATTCAAAACAAAAATCATTGTGTGAAGATACTTTGATTTTCCTCCTTGTTATAAACACTTAACAGAAAGTGAAATTGTCTATTAGATTCCCAAGTGATTTCAAGATCATATTATTGACACAACTATTACACCACTAGTATGTTAAAAAGCAGTGATACCAGAAAACAGCTACAAGAAAAAAAAAAAAACTACAAAAAACACAACCATGTGGAAGCTAAACATACAGTATTAAAATAAACAGCCATTGGATCACTCAGTAAATCAAAGAAATTAAAAAATAGAGAAAAATGAAAACATGATGATTCAACACCTATGGAACACAGAAAAAGCAATTCTAAGGGGACAGTTAATAGCGATATAAGTTTATCTTAGGAATGAGAAAAATATAAAATAAACAACCTACTCTTACACCTAAAGCAATTTCTTTCTAGAGAAAGAACATAAAACCATTAAAGTTAGTGGAAGGAAAAACTCATAGAGACCAGAGTAGAAATTAATGAAACACAGATGAAGAAAACAAGATCAATAAATAGCTGACTATTTCAATAGACAAAATTGATAAACATTTAGCTAGATTCAACACAAAAAAGGAAGAGGACCAAGATCAATAAAACAAAATAAAAGAAGCTGCAACCAACACCACAGAAACACAATGGATCAGAAGAAACTACTACAAGTGGGATTTATCTCATTAAAGTATGTTTTAATATCTGCAAATCAATCAATGTGATATACCACATCAACAAACTGAATAACAAACAATATGATTATCCATATATGTGCAAAAGATACTTCTGATAAAAGTCAACATTCATTTATGACAAAAACTTTCTAGAAAAAAGGTGTAAAGGTAACATATCTCAATAAAACAAAGATCACATATGAAAAACTCGCAGCTAGCATCATATTCCATGAAGAAAAACTAAAATCATTCCCTTTTTACAGCAGAAGCAGTAAAAGAATTCTCATCCTTGGCACTTTTACTCAACATAGTTTTGAAAGTGTTAGACACAACAATCAGGAAGGAAAAGAAATAAAAGGCTCCGTAGTAGAAAGAAGATCCATATTGTCACCACTGTTTGCAGATAACATGATACTATACATAGAGAATCTGAAAGATTCTACCAAAAAAATGCCTATAGCTCATTAATGAATTTGGTAAAGTTGCTGGATACAAAATTTATACTCAGAAATCTGTTGCAATATACAATAACAATCAAAGGTCAGCAATGAAAATTAAGAAAACAAAATCACTTACTATCACATCAAAAAGAATAAAATACCTTTAATAAACATGTAGATGGAGGCAAAAGACCTGCACTTTGGAAAAATATAAGATGCTAATGAAAGGAACTAAAGATAACTCCAAAAGATGGAAAATATTCCATGTTCTTGAGGTGGAAGAATCAACATTGTTGAAATGACCATCCTACACAAGGAAACCTACAGATTCAGTGCAATTCCTATAAAATTACTAATGACATGCTTCACAAAACCAAAACAAAATGTCTTAAAATCTGTTTGGAAAAGCTAAGGACACCAAATAGCCAAAACAATCTTGAGAAAGTAACATGAAGCTGGAGGAATCACATTCCCTGACTTCAGACTATTCTACAAAGCCATAGTAATCCAAACAGTAAGGTACTCACACAAAAACTGATACTTAGATCAATAGAACAGGATATTTAAAACCCAGAAATAAACCCACAGACTTTGTCAATTAATCTTTGACAAAGGAGGAAAGAAAATACAACAGAGAAAAGACAGTCTCTTTGATGAATGGTAATGGGAAACCTGAACAGTTACATGTAAAAAAGAAAATGAAATTAGAACATTCTCTAACATCATATATAAGAATAAACTCAATATGGGTTAAAGACTGAAATTAAGACTAGATAGTAAAAAAAATGCTCAAAGGAAAACACAGGCAGAATATTCTTTGATTTAAATCACTACAATAGCTTTTTTTTTTTTTTTTTCCTGGTGTCTGTTGCTTAAAGTATAGGAAACAGAAGCCAAAATAAACAGTTGGACCCTAATAAAATCACCCTATCAGCAGAAGCAGTAAGAATTCTCATCCTTGGCACTTTTACTCAACATAGTTTTGAAAGTGTTAGACACAACAATCAGGAAGGAAAAGAAATAAAAGGCTCCGTAGTAGAAAGAAGATCCATATTGTCACCACTGTTTGCAGATAACATGATACTATACATAGAGAATCTGAAAGATTCTACCAAAAAAATGCCTATAGCTCATTAATGAATTTGGTAAAGTTGCTGGATACAAAATTTATACTCAGAAATCTGTTGCAATATACAATAACAATCAAAGGTCAGCAATGAAAATTAAGAAAACAAAATCACTTACTATCACATCAAAAAGAATAAAATACCTTTAATAAACATGTAGATGGAGGCAAAAGACCTGCACTTTGGAAAAATATAAGATGCTAATGAAAGGAACTAAAGATAACTCCAAAAGATGGAAAATATTCCATGTTCTTGAGGTGGAAGAATCAACATTGTTGAAATGACCATCCTACACAAGGAAACCTACAGATTCAGTGCAATTCCTATAAAATTACTAATGACATGCTTCACAAAACCAAAACAAAATGTCTTAAAATCTGTTTGGAAAAGCTAAGGACACCAAATAGCCAAAACAATCTTGAGAAAGTAACATGAAGCTGGAGGAATCACATTCCCTGACTTCAGACTATTCTACAAAGCCATAGTAATCCAAACAGTAAGGTACTCACACAAAAACTGATACTTAGATCAATAGAACAGGATATTTAAAACCCAGAAATAAACCCACAGACTTTGTCAATTAATCTTTGACAAAGGAGGAAAGAAAATACAACAGAGAAAAGACAGTCTCTTTGATGAATGGTAATGGGAAACCTGAACAGTTACATGTAAAAAAGAAAATGAAATTAGAACATTCTCTAACATCATATATAAGAATAAACTCAATATGGGTTAAAGACTGAAATTAAGACTAGATAGTAAAAAAAATGCTCAAAGGAAAACACAGGCAGAATATTCTTTGATTTAAATCACTACAATAGCTTTTTTTTTTTTTTTTCCTGGTGTCTGTTGCTTAAAGTATAGGAAACAGAAGCCAAAATAAACAGTTGGACCCTAATAAAACTTAAAAACTCTGCCTACCAAAAGAAACCATAAACAAAATGAAAAGACAACCTATGGAATGGGAGAAAATATATTCAATCAATGCAACCAAGAGGTACATTTCCAAAATATACAAACAGCTTGTACAGCTCAATATAAAAATAACCAAGGAAGTAAACTGAAAAATGGGCAAAAGAACTAATTAGACATTTCTCCAGAGAAGACTTACTGATGGCCAACAGGCACATGAACCAATGCTCAACAACACTATTAGAGTGATATAAATCAAAATTTTAATAGAAGATAAACATATACAAGTCAGAATGGTCATCATCAAAAAGTCTAAAAATAATAATGCTGCAGAGGGTATGGAGAAAGGGGAAACCTCTAACACTGTAAATAGGAATGCAAATTGCGTAGCCACTATGGAGAACAGTATGGGGATCTCTTTAAAAACTAAATATAGGCTTGTCATGTGGTACAGCAATCCAATTCCTGGGCATATATCTGGAAAAGAGGAAAACTCTACATTGAAAATATACATGTACCCCCAATGTTGATAGCAGCACTATTAGTCAAGTCATAGAGTCAACCTAAATTTCCAGTGATGAATGAATGAAGACATGGTAAATGAATATGTAATGGAATATTACTCAGCTTTTAAAAAAAGAATTATGCCATTAGCAACAGCATAGATAACCTATTATCATACTAAGTGAAGTAAACTGAACAGAGAAAGGCAAATATCATGTGATATCATTTATATGTGTTGGAGAAGACTCTTGAGAATCCCTTGCACTTCAAGGAGATGAAACCAGTCACTCCTAAAGGAAATCAACCCTGAACATTCATTGGAAGGACTAATGATTAAGCTGAAGCTCCAATATTTTGGCCACCTAATGCAAAGAGATGACTCACTGGAAAAGACCCTGATGATGGGAAAAATATAAGAAAGTATACAGAGGACGAGATAGTTGGATGGTATTAGCAATGCAATGGGCGTGAGTTTGAACAAGCTCTGGGAAACACTGAAGGACAGGGAAGCCTGGTGTCTGTTGCTTAAAGTATAGGAAACAGAAGCCAAAATAAACAGTTGGACCCTAATAAAACTTAAAAACTCTGCCTACCAAAAGAAACCATAAACAAAATGAAAAGACAACCTATGGAATGGGAGAAAATATATTCAATCAATGCAACCAAGAGGTACATTTCCAAAATATACAAACAGCTTGTACAGCTCAATATAAAAATAACCAAGGAAGTAAACTGAAAAATGGGCAAAAGAACTAATTAGACATTTCTCCAGAGAAGACTTACTGATGGCCAACAGGCACATGAACCAATGCTCAACAACACTATTAGAGTGATATAAATCAAAATTTTAATAGAAGATAAACATATACAAGTCAGAATGGTCATCATCAAAAAGTCTAAAAATAATAATGCTGCAGAGGGTATGGAGAAAGGGGAAACCTCTAACACTGTAAATAGGAATGCAAATTGCGTAGCCACTATGGAGAACAGTATGGGGATCTCTTTAAAAACTAAATATAGGCTTGTCATGTGGTACAGCAATCCAATTCCTGGGCATATATCTGGAAAAGAGGAAAACTCTACATTGAAAATATACATGTACCCCCAATGTTGATAGCAGCACTATTAGTCAAGTCATAGAGTCAACCTAAATTTCCAGTGATGAATGAATGAAGACATGGTAAATGAATATGTAATGGAATATTACTCAGCTTTTAAAAAAAGAATTATGCCATTAGCAACAGCATAGATAACCTATTATCATACTAAGTGAAGTAAACTGAACAGAGAAAGGCAAATATCATGTGATATCATTTATATGTGTTGGAGAAGACTCTTGAGAATCCCTTGCACTTCAAGGAGATGAAACCAGTCACTCCTAAAGGAAATCAACCCTGAACATTCATTGGAAGGACTAATGATTAAGCTGAAGCTCCAATATTTTGGCCACCTAATGCAAAGAGATGACTCACTGGAAAAGACCCTGATGATGGGAAAAATATAAGAAAGTATACAGAGGACGAGATAGTTGGATGGTATTAGCAATGCAATGGGCGTGAGTTTGAACAAGCTCTGGGAAACACTGAAGGACAGGGAAGCCTGATGTGCTGCAGTCCCTGGGGTTGCAAAGAGTTAGACATGACTGAGTAACTGAATTAAATGGAACTAAAAAAAAAAATGATACAAATTAACTTATTTACAAAATAAAAATAGACTCACAGACAGAAAAGAATGCATGGTTACCAAAGTGGAGAAAGGAGCACAGGAATAAATTAGGAGTTTGGTATTGAGATACACACTACTGTATAGATAGATAGATAGATAGATAGATAGATAGATAGATAGATAGATAAAAAAAAAAAAAAAAACCAAGGAACTACTGTATGGCACAGGGAGCTATCTTCAATATAGTATAATAACCTATAATAGAAAAGAGCCTGGAAAGGACTAAGTTGCTAAGTTGCTTCAGTCATATCTGACTCTTGTGACTCCATGGATTGTAGCCTGCCAGGCTCCTCTGTCCATGAGATTCTACAGGCAAGAATACTAGTGTGTTGCCATGCTCTCCTCAAGGTGATCTTCCAGAACTAGAGATGAAACCTGCTTCTCTTATATCTCCTCCATTGGCTGGTGGATATTTTACCACTAGCACCACCTTGGAAGCCCAAGTGTGTGTGTGTGTGCGCGCGCATGTGTGTGTGTGTGTGTGTACACATAAATAGGCACATATATATGTATATGTATAACAGAATCATTATATACCTGAAAATCAAATATATTCCAAAAAATATGAAAAGCACTGACACCACAAATGAAAGAGAATATTGATTGTGATATCTAGCATTGAATATTTTTTGTTGTTAAGTCTGTAAGCTATGTCTGACTCTTCCAGTTCCATGGACTGTAGCTCGTCAGGCTCCTCTGTTCGTGGGATTTTCCAGGCAAGAATTACTTGAGTGGGTTGCCATTTCCTTCTCTTGGTGATCTTCCTGACCCAGGGATTGAGCACACATCTACTGCTTGATGGGAAGATTTTTACCATTGAGCCTACAGGAAGCTAGCATTGAATATTCAGGTTCAACTAATACTGTTCTTTTCAAAAATATGTTTTTAATCAAGATGATGTTTCTATACTATTAAATAATTTTAAGAGATTTTGGTTAATGTCACTGGAAAAGACCCTGATGATGGGAAAAATATAAGAAAGTATACAGAGGACGAGATAGTTGGATGGTATTAGCAATGCAATGGGCGTGAGTTTGAACAAGCTCTGGGAAACACTGAAGGACAGGGAAGCCTGATGTGCTGCAGTCCCTGGGGTTGCAAAGAGTTAGACATGACTGAGTAACTGAATTAAATGGAACTGAAAAAAAATGATACAAATTAACTTATTTACAAAATAAAAATAGACTCACAGACAGAAAAGAATGCATGGTTACCAAAGTGGAGAAAGGAGCACAGGAATAAATTAGGAGTTTGGTATTGAGATACACACTACTGTATAGATAGATAGATAGATAGATAGATAGATAGATAGATAAAAAAAAAAAAAACCAAGGAACTACTGTATGGCACAGGGAGCTATCTTCAATATAGTATAATAACCTATAATAGAAAAGAGCCTGGAAAGGACTAAGTTGCTAAGTTGCTTCAGTCATATCTGACTCTTGTGACTCCATGGATTGTAGCCTGCCAGGCTCCTCTGTCCATGAGATTCTACAGGCAAGAATACTAGTGTGTTGCCATGCTCTCCTCAAGGTGATCTTCCAGAACTAGAGATGAAACCTGCTTCTCTTATATCTCCTCCATTGGCTGGTGGATATTTTACCACTAGCACCACCTTGGAAGCCCAAGTGTGTGTGTGTGTGTGGTGTGTGTGTGTGTGTGTGTGTACACATAAATAGGCACATATATATGTATATGTATAACAGAATCATTATATACCTGAAAATCAAATATATTCCAAAAAATATGAAAAGCACTGACACCACAAATGAAAGAGAATATTGATTGTGATATCTAGCATTGAATATTTTTTGTTGTTAAGTCTGTAAGCTATGTCTGACTCTTCCAGTTCCATGGACTGTAGCTCGTCAGGCTCCTCTGTTCGTGGGATTTTCCAGGCAAGAATTACTTGAGTGGGTTGCCATTTCCTTCTCTTGGTGATCTTCCTGACCCAGGGATTGAGCACACATCTACTGCTTGATGGGAAGATTTTTACCATTGAGCCTACAGGAAGCTAGCATTGAATATTCAGGTTCAACTAATACTGTTCTTTTCAAAAATATGTTTTTAATCAAGATGATGTTTCTATACTATTAAATAATTTTAAGAGATTTTGGTTAATGTTAATTTTTATACATATTTTTTCCTCTTATAATCATTGGTCATAGACAACCCCTAGCTACACTTAAATAACTTTTGTGAGTTACTATCTTGTGAGCATAGGTAATTCTACCATCTTATTTTGTGTCAATTTTTTTTTAATGTAAAATGTCAAGTAAAACAAGAAGATGTGTTACAACTGATTTGTCACTTGGCTCTGCACAGAATCTCCAAGAGATATATAAAGCTTCCACTCAGGGTTTAGAATCATAAGAATAAGAGTTATGATATGCTGTACAGCAGCTTAAAGAAATCTAAAACTCCAGAGTGTGAAGTCTAACTGATTTTCTCCAGTACATTAATCAAAGCACCTTTGACAACTAGAATTATGTTATTCATGTGAGGCACTCAAAATTCATCTTAATTCCCAGGTGGCATTTATTTCACTATTCTGAAGAAGAAACAGATGAAAGAAATCTTAGTTAAAATATGAAATGAAATAAAAATGGTAAAATATTTCTGATCAGCCCCATATCAAATAACTATTTGACTTGCAGAGTCAAACAGCAATGCTGCATAACCTGTCTATAATCTCTTGCAAAAATGAAATGTTTATTTTAAATGTATTTTTGCTACCTTAAGTGCAAAAATTAGGTTTATGTTTCTATTAAATTTATGTTTTAAATGATTTTATGTTTATAACCCCCCAACAAATCAACAGCAAATTAATGCCAAAACTTCTGTTGATACCAAATAATGAAATAATTAAAAGTTGAAAACATTTATAGGCTCAAGGACACAAAAGAAGCACACATGTGAAAATAGCAACATATCATATGATGGAAATTTGGAGAATTAAAATATATCTTAAGATTGAACTTTAGTATTTTTATGCTTATAAGTGGAATAAGAAGCTTTTGTGTGCTTATAAGTAAGCCGAACAGAGAAAGGCAAGGTATTTTTGTGCTTATAAGATGAATAAGAAATATTTTTGTGCTTATAAGTAGAATAAGAATGTTGGTGTTTTGAGACTTGTATTATACTTGTGCTACATGAGGGAGGTGATTATCTCACCAATGGCACACCAGATCATAATTACTTGCTTCTAATGAACTAAATCTGGATCATAACCACTGAACCCTAAAAGTTTGAAATCTGGAGACCGCCTGCAATTTGGTCTTACTTATATTTACTTATTGCTACTATGCATTTGCCTGGTGACTCAGTGGTAAAGAATCTTTCTGCCAATGCAGGAGTGCAGGTTCAATCCTTGGGTCGAGGACACAACCTGGAGAAGAAAATGGCAACCCACTCCAATATTCTTTCCTGGGAAATCCCAGGGACAGAAGAGTCTGCAAGATTACATCCCATGGGATCACAAAAGAGTCAGGTATGACTTAATGACTAAACAACAACAATTGCTACCATAGCAAATATAAAGGTGTAATACTTCCAGGATTGGTATAAAGGCATATTCAGTAATTATATTCAAACAATATTATTCACTGAACATTCAATAGACATGAATATTAGCAAACTCTAGGCGATAGGGAAGGATATGGAAGAAGGGTTTCTCCTGTCCACAGGGTCGCAAAGAGTCAGAAACAATTTAGGGACTGAATTACAATGTAATGATGAGGAAAAATACAAAGATGCCTATGCTATCTGACATTTTATAGTTAATAATATTCCTAAACATCATTGAAAGAAAAATTGTTGATTGCCTTATCAAAGTCCCAGGGAATACCAAATATAGCAGTTAAGCTATAGTCACTTCTGATTGTGGAAGAGAGGTCTTTAAAACAAGCTGTAGGTAACACAGCCACTTTAATGGGAGTTTCAAAGAAACATGACCAAAACTGAATCACAACAGCAATATCATCAGATATTGCTCTTGCACGTGTCTCTTGTTGTGCCCCTTATTTCAAACATATTAGAAAGATAGTTACTGAGAAAGAATAACATGTCTAAAGTACAGATGTTCTAAAACAAGGTTCAGAATAAATCAAAAACTTTAAATATATGTTCCTTCATCCTAAAATTTCTAGCTCCTCACAAAATATAATTATATTGTTGTCCTATTCTAGATAATTATATGAGGTTTAGGTTTTAATCTTAGAAATGAATTCTTTATTTTTTCTGTTATTTTATCAAAGCCTAATTTTTTTTTTTTTTTTTAGATTTTCTTATTTTTTGCCTCTAAGTCATCATTTATTTTCATCCATCTTTATTCTTTGGCATGTATGGTCCTCCCATTGCAATGGCCTCTCTCATTGCAGAGCACTGGCTCCAGAGCACTGCCTGGTAATTGGACACACCCTGGCCCAGCCGCTCCATGGCATGTGGGATCTTCCCGGGCCAGGGATTTAACCAGTGCCCCTTGCACTGCAAGGCAGACTCTTTACCCACTGGACCACCAGGGAAGTCCCTAATTTTTAAAGACATAGTTAATACATTAATCCTGATTTATTTTCTAAGATTTCACAATTTATATATGAAATGTTTATATTTTATTCTAAATTTACAAAATTTATCAGGAAAAATAAATTATGCAAAATGAACTCAAGTCTGAGTCATCTCTTAGTGATAGGTTAGCATCATCCAGCAGGACAAAATTCTAGCTTACTGTACAGTGCTAATATTCTATGTTGGATAATTGAAATATTGTGAAACAGTGTACATTCCAAATTATTGTGGTATCAATTTTATTTCATAGAGATGGAACTCTTCTTTGAAAAGGCTAACTATTTTATTCAAATCTCGAATATTTTGTTACAAAATATTTTCAATTTATTTAAATTTCACCATCCAGGAGATTCTTCTCTTTCCCCTCCCGTCTCTGTCTTTTGAAACTAAAAGCCAGAGCTTACCATTGCAGTTAATGCTGAAATACTTAACTTTTTCACCATAGGATTGCAAACAATGTAGAACCTGAGAAATTAACCAGTGTAATAGAGGGAAAAAAGGAAAAGAATAAACTTAAAAAGAGGAAGTTGTGCCCTTAATTATAGACAGCATGATGATTAATAACAAATAAATCATAAAGAATGTACAAACTAACTAATAGAATAAGTCAATTTAACAGTGCCACAGAATGCAAGGTTAAAACACAAAAGTTGATAATACTTTTAAATTCTAGCAATGAATCATTATAACTAAAATCTAAAATTCCATTTATAACGGTATCAAAATATAAAATATTCAAATGTAATTATAAATAAATTTTCTAAATAATATGTAGATTAGAGAAATAAGTAAAAATATTAAATAAATCATACTGTTTAAAATTAAAGACATTTGCACATTAAAATTTTGTGCATATATATATATTTTTCCTTTTACAGTTTTTGAATTTTGTATTCTCCCTATGAAATTTTTGTGCACTCAGACACAAAGATGCCTGATATCAGGTTGAGAAAATATCACTATATTGCCAGTTTGCTGAGTTTTATTGTAAATAAATGTTGAATACTGTCCCTCTGTCAGAAGAAAAGTTTGTTTCCTTTTTTCTGTTAATATGCTCATCTACACTTACTGATTGACTTCTCAATATTAATCAACTTTCCACTCCTCACATAAACCCTACTTGCTATTGCTGCTTTATCCTTTTTAAAAATATTGATGGATTTATTTTTGCCAGTAATTTAGTGAAATATGCATTTTTTTAATGAAGAATCTTCAATGTCTTAGTAAGTTTCTGATATTAGGATTATACTGATGTCATTTCATGAGTTGAGGATGTTTCTTCTTTATGTTCTGAAAGGGGTTCTGTGGGAAGTCTCTCTCTGAGGGTGTAGAATGCTTCCTATTTCAGTCAGATGTGCACTCCAGAAGCAGTTTACTTGCCCAATGTTATGGGGGAAACTTTCTCTGTAACTGGGAAGTTCTTCCCATAATCCTGTATAGTGACAGCAAAAATCAGTGCTGACGAATGTGGTCTTCAGAATCTGCAGAGCTTTCATGGCTCACACTCTACCTTAAAGCTAAGAATGTTTTTAGATACAAATACTCAGAGTTGTTTGGTCCTGTCACTTTACTTACTGCTTTCTTATGGGGATGGGGTTCCCTCAAATCTCTTGTCACTCAGCCAGGTTACTTATACATTTGACGTGAGCCAGTCTCATGTACAGCAATTAACCCTGTTTGCACTTCGGGTTTTAGACCAGTGCCTTTTTGGTTAGGGACATAACAATGCCACAGAATGCAAGGTTAAAACACAAAAGTTGATAATACTTTTAAATTCTAGCAATGAATCATTATAACTAAAATCTAAAATTCCATTTATAACGGTATCAAAATATAAAATATTCAAATGTAATTATAAATAAATTTTCTAAATAATATGTAGATTAGAGAAATAAGTAAAAATATTAAATAAATCATACTGTTTAAAATTAAAGACATTTGCACAATAAAATTTTGTGCATATATATATATTTTCCTTTTACAGTTTTTGAATTTTGTATTCTCCCTATGAAATTTTTGTGCACTCAGACACAAAGATGCCTGATATCAGGTTGAGAAAATATCACTATATTGCCAGTTTGCTGAGTTTTATTGTAAATAAATGTTGAATACTGTCCCTCTGTCAGAAGAAAAGTTTGTTTCCTTTTTTCTGTTAATATGCTCATCTACACTTACTGATTGACTTCTCAATATTAATCAACTTTCCACTCCTCACATAAACCCTACTTGCTATTGCTGCTTTATCCTTTTTAAAAATATTGATGGATTTATTTTTGCCAGTAATTTAGTGAAATATGCATTTTTTTAATGAAGAATCTTCAATGTCTTAGTAAGTTTCTGATATTAGGATTATACTGATGTCATTTCATGAGTTGAGGATGTTTCTTCTTTATGTTCTGAAAGGGGTTCTGTGGGAAGTCTCTCTCTGAGGGTGTAGAATGCTTCCTATTTCAGTCAGATGTGCACTCCAGAAGCAGTTTACTTGCCCAATGTTATGGGGGAAACTTTCTCTGTAACTGGGAAGTTCTTCCCATAATCCTGTATAGTGACAGCAAAAATCAGTGCTGACGAATGTGGTCTTCAGAATCTGCAGAGCTTTCATGGCTCACACTCTACCTTAAAGCTAAGAATGTTTTTAGATACAAATACTCAGAGTTGTTTGGTCCTGTCACTTTACTTACTGCTTTCTTATGGGGATGGGGTTCCCTCAAATCTCTTGTCACTCAGCCAGGTTACTTATACATTTGACGTGAGCCAGTCTCATGTACAGCAATTACAACTTCAGGTGTTTTCAAGACACTTCTTAGAAGTGTGTTTTCCTGTATGCTTTTAACAGTACTTTATGCTGCCCTTTCTATTTAAGGGGATACATAGGGGAAAAGCAATATCCAAGAATGTTCTGTATATATAAACACAAAAGTTTGTTCAAAACTATTTTCTGTAAATAATTTGGAACATAAATCTCAAATATCAGTATGCAAATCTGTCATATCATTTGCTTGTGCGTGGTTACTCATTCAGTCATGTCTGTGACCCCATGGACTGCAGCCCACCAGGCTTTTCTGTCCATGGGGATTCTCAGGCAAGAATACTGAAGTGGTAGCTATGCCTTCTCCAGGGGATCTTCTTGACCCAGAGTCTCCTGCATTGCAGGCAGACTCTTTACTAGCTAAGTCACCAGGGAAATCCCTTGTTATATCACCATTGACCTCAATTGTTAAATCACAATAAAACACATTTTGGTTTATATACTTGTAGGGCTTATGCATAATAGGTATTGACTCATTCAAAGATTTTAAAATAAGGATAACCAATTTAATGATTTTTAACTTAAATCTATCTTCGTAGACAAACACTTTTATTAGAGACTAAGTAGCTAACCTTAATGGGCTTATGCTGTATTCACACTGATTTTTTTTTTAAGTAAGTGTGTTAAGAAAACTGTGAAGAAGCAAGAACAAGCAAATGAGAAGCAAGAAGGATTAATAAAAAGACCACATTAATGTAATTATTCTAGGTAAGTGAGATCTGAAGAAATTTAGAAATTGGGTACTATAACAGGCGAGCTATTTCTTATCTACCACAAGATAAAGAAAGAAAGATCTGCTCTTGGCAGGAGAGAAATTCATCCCAAACTGGATGGAAAATACACTATTCTTTAAGAACTTTCCCTAGGAAGAAGTACTGTAAATTGAGGTTGACCTTTTCAGTCAGATTATAATACCACAACCCTAATGGAATTATTAATCAGTCAGATACAGGTAAATTCACTTTGAATCACAAAACCAAATAATGCCCAACTAGGTGTTTGAAAAATAAAATCATATTATATGTATCAGAAAAGAGAAGTATCGGCTGGAACCCGCCCGCCGCGAGGAGCCGCCGGAACGCGGACGCCGCGAGGAGCCGCGGACGCCGCGAGGAGCCGCGGACGCCGCGAGGAGCCGCGAGGCGGGTAAGTTCAGCCACTCCAACTGGAGGGCTTGCTGAACGGAGAGAGGAAGTCGTCCACGGGTTGCTGACCAGGGACCAGGCACGAGTTGGACGGGAAAGCTCGCGTCCCCCTTTGGTACTTAGACACATAACCGGCAGTGGTGGAGGAGCCCGCGCTCCCCTAGAGCTGCTGCAGCAGCGGAGGAAGCCGGGGAAAGAGCAGGGATTGGAGACTACAGTCGGGTGCGCGGTAGAGCCGGGGCGCCCCCCTCCTACACGGGACTGCGCGCGCCGCACATCCGCTCGACTGACTGGGATCAGCCCACCGTCCCGGCCAGCACCCAGTATGGCAGCAAAGCCCTCATTTTGCTGAACACAAAAACAGAAACCACAGCAACCGGCACTGTAAGGGAAAGACCACGCCATCAAGACACCACCATCAAGAGCAGATTGGTTTCCAACAGGCAGATATGAAGATAAAAACCAAGGACAGTATTTAACTTTTTTTTTTTTCTTTTTTCATTTTTTTCTGCTTGTTTGTGGTGGACTATTTTGCTTATTCAATTGATTGGTTTGGGGGTTATTAGTTTCTTTGTTTATTGGGGGTTTTTTATGTTTTTTTTTGTTTGTTTGTTTTTTTTGTAGTTTTCATTTGTTTGATTTATTCTATGTGTTTTTTCTTTGTTTTTCGGTCTCATTAATTTTTTTTTTTTTGCTCTTTTTAATTTTTAACCTTCTTTTGACTTTTATTATATTTTTTTAACTTTAATTTTAATTCTTGAAAACCTCTAATTCTCTTTTCTCTTTCCTCTTTCCCACTGCTTTCTTTCTCTATGTTCTAAATGTAAAACATCTTCCTAGCTATCAATATCCTCTAGATAAATTATTTCCTATCTTTCTGTCTGCACTATTCACTTCCAAATGCAGTAAACAGTACACACACTAATCTTTGCTACCTAATCCTATAAAATACTTCCAAGACAAATCTTTTCCTTTTTATTACTTATAGACTCTCCTCCTTGTCATCCTGAGCACATGTCCTAATTTAAAATTGCTTTCATTGTAATTATCCAAGCCAGGACCTTGTGCTAGATCTATTATTCAGGCACTATTTTAATTAATTCAAAGCTTAACGGGCAAGTATCATCTGTGATTGCATGAGTTGCTAGAAAGATTTCCTGGCCTTATCTCTGTAAAACTGATCAGTTGTGGGGATTGCTGTATATGTATGTATATCTTATGATTATGTTAGAAAACATCTGCATGCTTTTATGACTGTCACCCATCAGGGATGCACCTCTTGTTCCTCAGATGCTAGTGTGTGAACTAGTATCACAGAACACCATAGCAAACCAGACATAGAGCCTACACCCCCTGACCAATCATCAAACCAAGGATCCTCGAAGCGGAAGCCCGGATTCCAAGACCCCACACTGATTATCAAAGAACATACAACACTACAGACTATTCACCTGTAAACAAGGTCTATCACCACCCAAGACACAAACCACTGAACCCTTCTACAAGGACAAAAACCCAAAGGAAGGGAGAATTCAACCAAGAAGGCTGGTGGGAATAAGAACTCCATACACACAGACACACACAAAGAAACAAAAATTAACCTAATAATGAAACGTCAGAGAAACACTGTACAAATGAAGGACCAAGCTAGAGAAACACCACTTCAAATGACAGAGGGGGAGATAGACAAGCTATCTGAAAGAGAATTCAGAAAAACTATACTAATGAGGATGCAAAACACCGAAAACAGAATATTAGAGGAAATTAGTGCATTGAGAAAAGACATGCAGGAAATGAAAAATAAGCAAATAGAGACCACCAACTCAATTGCTGAACTCAAAAATACTATAGAAGGTCTCAACAGTAGAGTATCAGAGGCTGAAGAACGGATAAGTGAGCTGGAAGACAGAATGGTGGAAATAAGTGCTGAAGAACAGAACAAAGCCCAAAGAATTAAAAGAACTGAGGATAGCCTCAGAGACCTATGGGACAATATTAAACACACCAACATTAGAATTATAGGAGTTCCAGAAGAAGAAGAAGAGAAGAAAGACTATGAAAAAATCCTTGAAGAGGTTATAGTGGAAAACTTCCCCAGCATGGGAAAGGAGATAGTCAACTAAGTCCAGGAAGCACAAAGAGTTCCATACAGGAGAAACCCCAGAAGAAACACACCAAGGCACATACTAATCAAACTAACGCAGACTAAATATAAAGACAGATTACTTAAAGCAGCTAGGAGCAAACAACAAATAACATATAAAGGAAACCCCATACGTTTAACTGCGGATCTCTCAACAGAAACCCTACAGGCCGATTATGTTAGAAAACATCTGCATGCTTTTATGACTGTCACCCATCAGGGATGCACCTCTTGTTCCTCAGATGCTAGTGTGTGAACTAGTATCACAGAACACCATAGCAAACCAGACATAGAGCCTACACCCCCTGACCAATCATCAAACCAAGGATCCTCGAAGCGGAAGCCCGGATTCCAAGACCCCACACTGATTATCAAAGAACATACAACACTACAGACTATTCACCTGTAAACAAGGTCTATCACCACCCAAGACACAAACCACTGAACCCTTCTACAAGGACAAAAACCCAAAGGAAGGGAGAATTCAACCAAGAAGGCTGGTGGGAATAAGAACTCCATACACACAGACACACACAAAGAAACAAAAATTAACCTAATAATGAAACGTCAGAGAAACACTGTACAAATGAAGGACCAAGCTAGAGAAACACCACTTCAAATGACAGAGGGGGAGATAGACAAGCTATCTGAAAGAGAATTCAGAAAAACTATACTAATGAGGATGCAAAACACCGAAAACAGAATATTAGAGGAAATTAGTGCATTGAGAAAAGACATGCAGGAAATGAAAAATAAGCAAATAGAGACCACCAACTCAATTGCTGAACTCAAAAATACTATAGAAGGTCTCAACAGTAGAGTATCAGAGGCTGAAGAACGGATAAGTGAGCTGGAAGACAGAATGGTGGAAATAAGTGCTGAAGAACAGAACAAAGCCCAAAGAATTAAAAGAACTGAGGATAGCCTCAGAGACCTATGGGACAATATTAAACACACCAACATTAGAATTATAGGAGTTCCAGAAGAAGAAGAAGAGAAGAAAGACTATGAAAAAATCCTTGAAGAGGTTATAGTGGAAAACTTCCCCAGCATGGGAAAGGAGATAGTCAACTAAGTCCAGGAAGCACAAAGAGTTCCATACAGGAGAAACCCCAGAAGAAACACACCAAGGCACATACTAATCAAACTAACGCAGACTAAATATAAAGACAGATTACTTAAAGCAGCTAGGAGCAAACAACAAATAACATATAAAGGAAACCCCATACGTTTAACTGCGGATCTCTCAACAGAAACCCTACAGGCCAGAAGAGAATGGCAAGATACATTTAAACGGCTAAAAGAGAATAACCTGCAACCACAAATTCTCTGCCCAGCAAGAATCTCAATCAAAATCGATGGTGAAGTCAAAAGCTTCACAGACAAGCAAAAACTAAAAGAATTCTGTACCACAAAACCAGCCCTACAACAAGTGTTAAAGGGCCTGATATAGCCAATAAATACAAGAGTAGGAGAAGCCTTACAAATCAAACCCCAAGTTTCTAAGAAGATGACAATAGGAACATTCGTATCAATAATTACGTTGAACGTAAATGGACTAAATGCTCCAACCAAACGACACAGGCTGGCTGAATGGATCCAGAAGCAAGACCCATATATATGCTGTTTACAAGAGACCCACTTCAGACCTAAAGACACTCATAGACTGAAAGTGAAAGGCTGGAAAAAGATATTTCATGCAAATGGAAATCAAAAGAAAGCTGGAGTAGCAATCCTTATATCAGACAAAATAGACTTTAAAGTAAAGAAGATTTTAAGAGACAAGGCAGGTCACTACATCATGATTAAGGGATCTATCCAAGAGGAAGACATAACAGTCATGAATATCTATGCACCCAACACAGGGGCACCTCAATACATAAGACAGGTACTTTCAGACATAAAAGAAGAAATCAACAATAACACAATAATAGTAGGAGACTTTAACACTCCTCTCACACCAATGGATAGATCAACAAAACAGAAAATTAATAAAGAAACAGAAGCCTTAAATGCCACACTGGAAAAGATGGACCTCATCGATATCTTTAGGACATTCCATCCAAAAGCAGAAGAATACACTTTCTTCTCAAGCGCTCACGGAACATTCTCCAGGATAGACCACATCTTGGGCCACAAATCTAACCTCAGTCAGTTCAAGAAAACCGAAATTATATCAACCATCTTCTCGGACCACAATGCAATGAGACTAGAGATCAACTACAGGAAAAAACCCTAAAAACAGAAACACATGGAGATTAAACAATACATACCTAAAAAACCAACTGATCATTGAGGAAATCAAAGGAGAAATTAAACAATTCCTAGAAGAAAATGACAATGAACACACGACAGTGCAAAACCTATGGGATACTGCAAAAGCAGTTCTAAGAGGGAAATTTATAACAATACAATCCCACCTCAAGAAACTAGGAAAATATGAAGCAGATGACCTAACCCTCCGCTTAAAACAGTTGGAGAAAGAAGAACAAAAACATCCCAGAGCCAGCAGAAGAAGAGAAATCATAAGGATCAGAGCAGAAATAAATGAGAAAGAAACAAAAGAAACAATAGTAAAGATAAATAAAACAAAAAGCTGGTTCTTTGAAAAGGTAAACAAAATTGACAAGCCACTGGCCAGACTCATTAAGAACAAGAGAGAGAAGAACCAGATCAACAAAATCAAAAACGAAAAAGGAGAGCTTACAACAGATAATGCAGAAATCCAAAGGATTCTAAGGGACTATTATGAGCAACTCTATGGCAACAACCTAGACAACCTGGAAGAAATGGACAGTTTCTTGGACAGGATTAATCTCCCAAGACTGAGCCAGGAAGAAACAGAAACTTTGAACAACCCAATCACAAGCTCAGAAATCGAATTTGTGATTAAAAATCTACCCAAAAATAAAAGCCCAGGACCAGATGGCTTCACAGCCGAATTCTACCAAACATTTAAAGAAGAGCTAATGCCTGTCCTTCTAAAACTCTTCGTCACTACATCATGATTAAGGGATCTATCCAAGAGGAAGACATAACAGTCATGAATATCTATGCACCCAACACAGGGGCACCTCAATACATAAGACAGGTACTTTCAGACATAAAAGAAGAAATCAACAATAACACAATAATAGTAGGAGACTTTAACACTCCTCTCACACCAATGGATAGATCAACAAAACAGAAAATTAATAAAGAAACAGAAGCCTTAAATGCCACACTGGAAAAGATGGACCTCATCGATATCTTTAGGACATTCCATCCAAAAGCAGAAGAATACACTTTCTTCTCAAGCGCTCACGGAACATTCTCCAGGATAGACCACATCTTGGGCCACAAATCTAACCTCAGTCAGTTCAAGAAAACCGAAATTATATCAACCATCTTCTCGGACCACAATGCAATGAGACTAGAGATCAACTACAGGGAAAAAAACCCTAAAAACAGAAACACATGGAGATTAAACAATACATACCTAAAAAACCAACTGATCATTGAGGAAATCAAAGGAGAAATTAAACAATTCCTAGAAGAAAATGACAATGAACACACGACAGTGCAAAACCTATGGGATACTGCAAAAGCAGTTCTAAGAGGGAAATTTATAACAATACAATCCCACCTCAAGAAACTAGGAAAATATGAAGCAGATGACCTAACCCTCCGCTTAAAACAGTTGGAGAAAGAAGAACAAAAACATCCCAGAGCCAGCAGAAGAAGAGAAATCATAAGGATCAGAGCAGAAATAAATGAGAAAGAAACAAAAGAAACAATAGTAAAGATAAATAAAACAAAAAGCTGGTTCTTTGAAAAGGTAAACAAAATTGACAAGCCACTGGCCAGACTCATTAAGAACAAGAGAGAGAAGAACCAGATCAACAAAATCAAAAACGAAAAAGGAGAGCTTACAACAGATAATGCAGAAATCCAAAGGATTCTAAGGGACTATTATGAGCAACTCTATGGCAACAACCTAGACAACCTGGAAGAAATGGACAGTTTCTTGGACAGGATTAATCTCCCAAGACTGAGCCAGGAAGAAACAGAAACTTTGAACAACCCAATCACAAGCTCAGAAATCGAATTTGTGATTAAAAATCTACCCAAAAATAAAAGCCCAGGACCAGATGGCTTCACAGCCGAATTCTACCAAACATTTAAAGAAGAGCTAATGCCTGTCCTTCTAAAACTCTTCCAAAAAATTGCACAGGAAGGAAAACTCCCAAACACATTCTACGAGGCCACCATCACCCTGATACCCAAACCAGGCAAAGACAACACAAAAAAGGAAAACTACAGGCCAATTTCCCTGATGAACTTAGATGCCAAGATCCTCAACAAAATCCTAGCAAACAGAATTCAACGACATGTCAAAAAACTCATACATTATGATCAAGTTGGGTTCATCCCAGGCATGCAAGGCTTCTTCAACATCCGCAAATCAATCAACGTGATACACCATATCAACAAGTTGAAAGACAAAAATCACATGATCATCTCAATAGATGATGCAGAAAAAGCCTTTGACAAAGTACAACATCCATTTATGATCAAAACTCTTCAGAAAATGGGCATAGAAGGAACCTATCTCAACATAATAAAAGCCAACTATGAGAAACCTACAGCGAACATTATTGTTAATGGTGAAAAACTGAAAGCATTCCCTCTAAGATCAGGAACAAGACAGGGGTGCCCACTTTCACCACTGCTATTCAACATAGTCCTGGAGGTCCTAGCAACAGCAATAAGAGAAGAGAAAGAAATCAAAGGAATCCAGATTGGAAAGGAAGAAGTCAAGCTCTCTCTTTTTGCAGACGACATGATATTATACATAGAAAATCCCAAAGACACGGTTACAAAGCTACTAGAACTAATCAATGAATTCAGCAAAGTTGCAGGATATAAAGTCAACACACAGAAGTCACTGGCATTCCTATACACAAACAATGAAAAATCAGAAAATGAAATCAAAGAGGCAATCCCCTTCACCATTGCAACCAAAAGAATCAAATACCTATGAATAAACCTACCCAAAGAAACAAAAGAATTGTACACACAAAAGAATGTAACAATCAGAAACCTTAAGGGACTATTATGAGCAATTTGGCACAGTTTCTTGGACAGGATTAATCTCCCAAGACTGAGCCAGGAAGAAACAGAAACTTTGAACAACCCAATCACAAGCTCAGAAATCGAATTTGTGATTAAAAATCTACCCAAAAATAAAAGCCCAGGACCAGATGGCTTCACAGCCGAATTCTACCAAACATTTAAAGAAGAGCTAATGCCTGTCCTTCTAAAACTCTTCCAAAAAATTGCACAGGAAGGAAAACTCCCAAACACATTCTACGAGGCCACCATCACCCTGATACCCAAACCAGGCAAAGACAACACAAAAAAGGAAAACTACAGGCCAATTTCCCTGATGAACTTAGATGCCAAGATCCTCAACAAAATCCTAGCAAACAGAATTCAACGACATGTCAAAAAACTCATACATTATGATCAAGTTGGGTTCATCCCAGGCATGCAAGGCTTCTTCAACATCCGCAAATCAATCAACGTGATACACCATATCAACAAGTTGAAAGACAAAAATCACATGATCATCTCAATAGATGATGCAGAAAAAGCCTTTGACAAAGTACAACATCCATTTATGATCAAAACTCTTCAGAAAATGGGCATAGAAGGAACCTATCTCAACATAATAAAAGCCAACTATGAGAAACCTACAGCGAACATTATTGTTAATGGTGAAAAACTGAAAGCATTCCCTCTAAGATCAGGAACAAGACAGGGGTGCCCACTTTCACCACTGCTATTCAACATAGTCCTGGAGGTCCTAGCAACAGCAATAAGAGAAGAGAAAGAAATCAAAGGAATCCAGATTGGAAAGGAAGAAGTCAAGCTCTCTCTTTTTGCAGACGACATGATATTATACATAGAAAATCCCGAAGACACGGTTACAAAGCTACTAGAACTAATCAATGAATTCAGCAAAGTTGCAGGATATAAAGTCAACACACAGAAGTCACTGGCATTCCTATACACAAACAATGAAAAATCAGAAAATGAAATCAAAGAGGCAATCCCCTTCACCATTGCAACCAAAAGAATCAAATACCTATGAATAAACCTACCCAAAGAAACAAAAGAATTGTACACAGAAAATTACAAGACACTCATGAGAGACATTAAAGAAGACTTAAACAGATGGAGAGATATTCCATGTTCCAGGATTGGAAGAATCAATATTGTGAAAATGACCATACTTCCAAATATCATCTACAGATTCAATGCAATACCTATTCAACTACCACTGACATTTTTCACAGAACTAGACCAAATAATAACACAGTTCATATGGAAACACAAAAGACCTCGAATAGCCAAAGCAATCCTGAGGAAGAAAAATGGAGTTGGAGGGATCAGCCTCCCTAACTTCAGACTCTACTACAAAGCAACTGTTATCAAGACAGTATGGTACTGGCACAAAAACAGAACTATAGATCAATGGAACAAGATTGAGAACCCAGAGATCAACCCACGTACCTATGGGTACCTTATTTTTGATAAAGGAGGAGAAACTATAAAATGGGACAAAGACAGCCTCTTTAACAAGTGGTGCTGGGAGAATTGGACAGCTACATGCAAAAAAATGAAATTGGAACATTCCCTGACGCCATACACTAAGATCAACTCAAAATGGATTAAAGACCTCAATGTAAGACCAGAAACCATCAAACTCTTAGAGGAGAATATAGGCAAAACCCTCAAGGACATCAATCAAAGCAAGATCTTCTTTGACCAACCAACTAAAATAGCAGAACTGAAAAGAAAAATGAACATATGGGACCTTATGAAACTTAAAAGCTTTTGTACAGCAAAAGAAATCACAAAGAAGTTCAACAGACACCCCACAGAGTGGGAGAAACTCATAGCAAATGAAACAACAGACAAAGAATTAATCTCCAAAATCTACGAGCAACTCAGACAACTCAGCACAGGGAAAATGAGCAGCCCAATCAAAAAATGGGAAAAAGATCTAAAGAGACGCCTCTCCAAAGAGGACATACAAATGGTCCAAAAATACATGAAACGATGCTCAACCTCACTTATTATTAGAGAAATGCAAATTAAAACCACAATGAGATACCACCTCACACCTGTCAGAATGGCCATCATCAACAAATCGACAGACAACAAATGCTGGAGAGGGTGTGGAGAAAAGGGAACCCTCTTGCATTGCTGGTGGGAATGTAAATTAATACAACCTCTATGGAAGACAATATGGAGATTCCTTAAAAAACTAAAAATAGAAGCACCCTATGACCCAGCAATCCCACTATTAGGCCTATATCCTGATGAAATCAAAACTGAAAGAGGCACCTGTACCCCAATGTTCATTGCAGCTCTCTATACAATAGCCAGAACATGGAAGCAACCTAGATGTCCATCAACAAATGAATGGATCCAGAAGCTCTGGTACATATATACAATGTAATACTACTCAGCTGTTAAAAGAAATGCAGAAGACTCAGTCCTAATGAGGTGGATGGCTCTAGAACCTATCATAAAAAGTGAAGTAAGTCAAAAAGAGAAAGACAAGTACAGTATACTAACACGTATATATGGAATCTAGTAAGATGGTCATGATAACACACGCAGTGAACTCATGAAAAAACAGAGAATAGACATAAAGACATTGTGGAGACCAAACAATGGGAGGGAGTAACACGGGAACCTATACTGTCATGTGTAGAAAAGATAGCTATTGTCATTGTGCTAGGGGAATAGGAGTACCTACAACCACTTGGAGTGATGGTCTGGAGGGATGGGGAGGGGAACTGGGTGGGGGGAGGGTCAAGGGATATGCATCTGATTGATCTGGGAACATACATGTACAAAAATAAATAAATAAATAAATTAAAAAAAAAAGAGAAGTATCACTATAAATAATGAAGGCAATCATTTATTATGACATAGATACTAAGTGTACACACACACAAATGCACATGTGTACAAACAGACTATATTGTTACATTTAATATAAATTTTAACTTTATGACATCTATTAGTAGGGTAAAATAAAATGTGAAAATTTTATGTTCTCTTTTTAGTCTTTATTTAATGTGTGGGGTAGTTGAGTATCTAGAAACTAAAGAGGTAACACTAAGTTTCGAAGTAAAACATTTATTTTATCCACTTTAAAATATAAAAATGACTTGTCCAAGCCATTAACACATTATATAATAATCTATTCATAGACTAACAATGAATTCTGATTTTTCTGTTATAATTTCAGCATTTTTATATTTACTTTTAATCCCAATGAACACACTTAAAAGTAAGAAAAGATCTAAAATATATATTTTATAGCAATAAAAGCAGCTTTGACTCCCTAAATCCAAAATCATCGTGGGTATGAACCACTGAGAAACATGTCAGGATGGCATAATTTATTTAATTTTCAAAAATCTGTATAATGTTATCATTAAAGGTATATAATCTAAATGAAGATAATGACAAATGATGAAAGGAAACCAATAGCTATTTAAAAAAGAACTCAGATTTCTTCTTGATGATGCACTCTACTTGCCTCTGATTTCAGGATAGTAACATTGGTTGATGAGAAGGCTTTATTTGTCACTATAAGATGTGAACAGTCAGGGTAGCTAGATCTCTCCCCTCCTTTTATTTTATCAGTTTGATTTCTCTTGAGTCAATGCTGTTCTATGCTCTTCCTCTTTAGCATCTGCTCTTAAGAACCAGTTCTTTCAGGGTTATCTTTCAATTTTACAATAAAAGAGCAGATGTTTTCTAAAAGTGGTATTTGTACAATTGAATTTATTATAACAGCACAAAAAGGTGTGGCTGCCACCCAAACCTTGCTCTTAGAAGTCTGCACTCTGACATTAATGCAGTACTGTTAAAGAGCAAAAAGAAAAAAGAAAAACAGTTGTGCATCAAAGATTACCATAATCATTACACGCATTATAGAAAAGTTGTATATCAAAATGTAAACCATGCGGGGACAAGTAGATGCTAATGAGTAGTATCTACAAAGGTTAAATATAAATACACATAATTATAGATTTCTTGTGACAAGAAATTATTACTTTCTTTCTTACCCACAAGGCATAGCTCTAAAATAACAAACTGAAATGAAAGTATATTTATTCTGCAATCATAACAGGAGTAGGAAACGTACAATTACATTACAGCATTTGAAGCATTTTGAATATTCATTGAAACTGACTTTTGACAAGATTAATTTTTTTTCAAGCAATGATGTACCATATGATAGCATATTTGAATTTTGAAATTTGAAACTGGTACTAGAAGGAAATATATCATTGTTTAATGTCAGATTTTAATCAGTGAAAAATCTTAGAAAAATTCATCTAGTGTTAAGATTAAATCTAAAAAGAGGTTACTGAAGCAAGACAATATTATTTTAAAAGCAATAAAAGAAAAAAGTCTAAAATATATATTTTATAGCAATAAAAGCAGCTTTGACCCCTAAATCCAAAATCATCGTGGTATGAACCACTGAGAAACATGTCAGGATGGCATAATTTATTTAATTTTCAAAAATCTGTATAATGTTATCATTAAAGGTATATAATCTAAATGAAGATAATGACAAATGATGAAAGGAAACCAATAGCTATTTAAAAAAGAACTCAGATTTCTTCTTGATGATGCACTCTACTTGCCTCTGATTTCAGGATAGTAACATTGGTTGATGAGAAGGCTTTATTTGTCACTATAAGATGTGAACAGTCAGGGTAGCTAGATCTCTCCCCTCCTTTTATTTTATCAGTTTGATTTCTCTTGAGTCAATGCTGTTCTATGCTCTTCCTCTTTAGCATCTGCTCTTAAGAACCAGTTCTTTCAGGGTTATCTTTCAATTTTACAATAAAAGAGCAGATGTTTTCTAAAAGTGGTATTTGTACAATTGAATTTATTATAACAGCACAAAAAGGTGTGGCTGCCACCCAAACCTTGCTCTTAGAAGTCTGCACTCTGACATTAATGCAGTACTGTTAAAGAGCAAAAAGAAAAAAGAAAAACAGTTGTGCATCAAAGATTACCATAATCATTACACGCATTATAGAAAAGTTGTATATCAAAATGTAAACCATGCGGGGACAAGTAGATGCTAATGAGTAGTATCTACAAAGGTTAAATATAAATACACATAATTATAGATTTCTTGTGACAAGAAATTATTACTTTCTTTCTTACCCACAAGGCATAGCTCTAAAATAACAAACTGAAATGAAAGTATATTTATTCTGCAATCATAACAGGAGTAGGAAACGTACAATTACATTACAGCATTTGAAGCATTTTGAATATTCATTGAAACTGACTTTTGACAAGATTAATTTTTTTTCAAGCAATGATGTACCATATGATAGCATATTTGAATTTTGAAATTTGAAACTGGTACTAGAAGGAAATATATCATTGTTTAATGTCAGATTTTAATCAGTGAAAAATCTTAGAAAAATTCATCTAGTGTTAAGATTAAATCTAAAAAGAGGTTACTGAAGCAAGACAACCAGAGTAAAATTTGCCCTTCTTCCTTGAGGACAAATTGATTCATGAGATAATTTTTTCTCATATAATTAATATCTGTATAAATAAATATTACATTAAGTACCTATATTGTTTATGAAATAAGTTTGCATCACTTAGTTGATAATACATCATTGTTCTTTAATGCCATTGTAGATTTTAGCATAGAATGAGTACAACAGAATGATAATTGAATGGTCCAGAGGAAAAAGAGTCCTCCTTGCAGTGCAAGGGGCACAGGCTCAATTCCTGGCCTGGATAGATCCCACATGCTGCAGAATGGTTAGACTGGTGTGTCCAATTACGAGCCAGTGCTCTGGAGCGCGTGCACTCAGAGCCAGTGCTCTGCAATGAAGGGGCCACTGCGATGGGAGGCTCACACAGACCAAAGAATAAAAAATATGAATGAAAATAAATGGATAAAAAATCAATAAAAGAGGCCAAAAAAGAAAAATTTTAAAAAGAATTAGAAAAAAATGATATAATGCTAAATTTTAAAAATCATAAACTATATTAATTGTATTATTACAGTAATAAAATTCATATAGAGATGTGTATGATATCAGGATTTGAGGCGAACATTAAAGAGAAACCAACAGTATAAAATTTACCACAGTAAATTTCGTATTTTCTCTTGTATGTATTAATTATATAACAATTTTGATAGAATAAATTTATGCTACAAAGTTAATTTTAATAGATATTTTGAAAACAATAGAAGTAAATATTTAGCAACAGTCCCTATGAAATTAAAATGAAAAAGTAGAAGTATAATCATGAATTATTAAATTCTGCTAGACATTTTCATTTTTGTATTGGGGGATAATTGCTTCACTGTGTTATGGTGGTCTCTGCAATACATCAGTGTGAATCAATCATATTTATATATATTTACAAATATATATTTCTCTTGAGCCTTCCTTCCCACCTACAGGTCATCACAGACCACCAAGCTCGGCTCCCTTTGTTACACAGCACCTTCCACCTAGTTATCTATTTTATACATGATAATGTATATATGTCAATGCTATTTCCTTAATCTGTCCTACCCTCTTCTCTTCCCACTACTGATGACAGAAAACCATCAGTTATGATTCAAGAGTCATATTAAAATGAAATTGAAATAAATGCTGGAGAGGCTGCGGAGAAAAGGGAACACTTCTGCATTGCTGGTGGGAGTGTAAATTGATACAGCCTCTATGGAAGACAGTCTGGAGATTTCTTAAAAAACTAAAAATAGAAGCACCATATGACCCAGCAATCCCACTCTTAGGCTTATACCCTGACGAAATCAAAACTGAAAGAAGCACCTGTACCCCAATGTTCATTGCAGCTCTCTATACAATAGCTAGAACATGGAAGGAACCTAGATGCCCATCGACGAACGAATGGATCCAAAAGCTCTGGTACATATATACAATGGAATACTACACAGCTGTAAAGAGAAATGCAGAAGAATCAACCCTGATGAGGTGGCTGGATCTAGAACGTATCATCAAAAGTGAAGTCAGAAAGAGAAGGACAAATACAGTATATTAACACATATATATGGAATCTAGTAGGATGGTGAGGATGGCACATGCAGTGAAGCGACAGAAAGACAGACATGGACAGTGGACATATGGACATTGTGGGGAAGGAACAGTGGGTGAGAGGCGTAAAGGAAGTAGCATGAAGGCCTGTACTATCATAAGTGAAGAAAATAGCTCTAGTCATTGCTCTGTGAGAAAAGGGGATCCTTCAGGGGTGCTGTGTGATGGTCGGGAGGGGAGGGAAGGGGGGGATATACATGTGACTAATCTGAGAACATGCATGTCTGTGAACAACAAAACTCTGTAAAAGTTAAAAGTAAAATAAAGGTTTAAAAAAATGAAATTGAAATTGATAATTCAATTTGCTTTGGGATTGTATATATTTTCAAAAGGCAAATTTCCCCCAAATTCTTCTTTTTTTCTTTTGTTTTTTAATTTTTCTTTTGATAGATGGTTATAATTTTGCTTCAGCCTTCCTTCCCACCTACAGGTCATCACAGACCACCAAGCTCGGCTCCCTTTGTTACACAGCACCTTCCACCTAGTTATCTATTTTATACATGATAATGTATATATGTCAATGCTATTTCCTTAATCTGTCCTACCCTCTTCTCTTCCCACTACTGATGACAGAAAACCATCAGTTATGATTCAAGAGTCATATTAAAATGAAATTGAAATAAATGCTGGAGAGGCTGCGGAGAAAAGGGAACACTTCTGCATTGCTGGTGGGAGTGTAAATTGATACAGCCTCTATGGAAGACAGTCTGGAGATTTCTTAAAAAACTAAAAATAGAAGCACCATATGACCCAGCAATCCCACTCTTAGGCTTATACCCTGACGAAATCAAAACTGAAAGAAGCACCTGTACCCCAATGTTCATTGCAGCTCTCTATACAATAGCTAGAACATGGAAGGAACCTAGATGCCCATCGACGAACGAATGGATCCAAAAGCTCTGGTACATATATACAATGGAATACTACACAGCTGTAAAGAGAAATGCAGAAGAATCAACCCTGATGAGGTGGCTGGATCTAGAACGTATCATCAAAAGTGAAGTCAGAAAGAGAAGGACAAATACAGTATATTAACACATATATATGGAATCTAGTAGGATGGTGAGGATGGCACATGCAGTGAAGCGACAGAAAGACAGACATGGACAGTGGACATATGGACATTGGGGGGAAGGAACAGTGGGTGAGAGGCGTAAAGGAAGTAGCATGAAGGCCTGTACTATCATAAGTGAAGAAAATAGCTCTAGTCATTGCTCTGTGAGAAAAGGGGATCCTTCAGGGGTGCTGTGTGATGGTCGGGAGGGGAGGGAAGGGGGGGATATACATGTGACTAATCTGAGAACATGCATGTCTGTGAACAACAAAACTCTGTAAAAGTTAAAAGTAAAATAAAGGTTTAAAAAAAAAATGAAATTGAAATTGATAATTCAATTTGCTTTGGGATTGTATATATTTTCAAAAGGCAAATTTCCCCCAAATTCTTCTGCTTTGTGAATTTTTCTTTTAAGATGTATAATTTTCTTCAGCCAAAACTAAATAAAAATAAATATAAACTAGTTTAAGTTTCTAGCATGACGTATAAGGCGTTATAATGTCTGGATACTTTAAAATTCTCAGCTTCCTCACCGCTCTCCCCCACCCCAACCACTGGAATCCAGTTACACTCTTTGCCAACTCTGCTGTTTTTTGGATCCTCCAGTTCTGCTCCTATTTAAGAATTTACACTTGCTCTTTCCTCTGCTTTCATGTTCCCTCTACTTTACATATCCCTGTCTGAATGCCTCTGTCATTTTATTCAAGTCATCGTTTATGGAAAAGCTTATCAAAAGGTACTATGCTAATTATTCTATTCAAGACAAGAGCATTTATGTTGATAACTCTCCATTACTCATTTATTCTTTATAAAAGAGCATAAAGATCCCTGATATTGTAATAGGGAAGAATAAATAAGGCTCCATGTTGGATCTATTTCTTTTACTTTAACCTCTGTGTTTTATTGCTTTTGCCACAAGTTAAGAATTTTGCTTGTATCTCGAAATATAAAGGATAGACCATTCTTAGGCCCTGACCTTTCAAAGTAGAACACTTCCATTCATACAGAGATAAAAAAATTAATAACAGAGACTAACATCTGACTTATTGGATGTTTACAGGAATATTATAACCTGACCTAAGCAAACAGTTGCAAGAACAAAGGACTCTAATGCTAAGAAGCTTACAGCAACCAACTGAACTGTCTCATCTGTTAGAGAAGGAACAGTGGGTGAGAGGCGTAAAGGAAGTAGCATGAAGGCCTGTACTATCATAAGTGAAGAAAATAGCTCTAGTCATTGCTCTGTGAGAAAAGGGGATCCTTCAGGGGTGCTGTGTGATGGTCGGGAGGGGAGGGAAGGGGGGGATATACATGTGACTAATCTGAGAACATGCATGTCTGTGAACAACAAAACTCTGTAAAAGTTAAAAGTAAAATAAAGGTTTAAAAAAAAAATGAAATTGAAATTGATAATTCAATTTGCTTTGGGATTGTATATATTTTCAAAAGGCAAATTTCCCCCAAATTCTTCTGCTTTGTGAATTTTTCTTTTAAGATGTATAATTTTCTTCAGCCAAAACTAAATAAAAATAAATATAAACTAGTTTAAGTTTCTAGCATGACGTATAAGGCGTTATAATGTCTGGATACTTTAAAATTCTCAGCTTCCTCACCGCTCTCCCCCACCCCAACCACTGGAATCCAGTTACACTCTTTGCCAACTCTGCTGTTTTTTGAATCCTCCAGTTCTGCTCCTATTTAAGAATTTACACTTGCTCTTTCCTCTGCTTTCATGTTCCCTCTACTTTACATATCCCTGTCTGAATGCCTCTGTCATTTTATTCAAGTCATCGTTTATGGAAAAGCTTATCAAAAGGTACTATGCTAATTATTCTATTCAAGACAAGAGCATTTATGTTGATAACTCTCCATTACTCATTTATTCTTTATAAAAGAGCATAAAGATCCCTGATATTGTAATAGGGAAGAATAAATAAGGCTCCATGTTGGATCTATTTCTTTTACTTTAACCTCTGTGTTTTATTGCTTTTGCCACAAGTTAAGAATTTTGCTTGTATCTCGAAATATAAAGGATAGACCATTCTTAGGCCCTGACCTTTCAAAGTAGAACACTTCCATTCATACAGAGATAAAAAAATTAATAACAGAGACTAACATCTGACTTATTGGATGTTTACAGGAATATTATAACCTGACCTAAGCAAACAGTTGCAAGAACAAAGGATTCTAATGCTAAGAAGCTTACAGCAACCAACTGAACTGTCTCATCTGTTAGAGACTGAATTCTAGCTCAGGGAAGATGGTTTTTAGGACACTAATCCACCATCTTCTCAGTGTGCTGACTTTCCAAATAGAGTCATTATTCTTTGCCCAAACAACTCCTCTCTTCATTTATTAGTTTGTTGTACTACAAGCAATTTGAACTTGAACTCAGTAACAATATATGTGTTTATGTGTTTATTTCTTATCTACCTCCTAAAGGATGTCAGCACAGATATTTTCTGTATTATTTGCTGATATACCCTAGAAGAACAACTGATGTATACAGAGCGCTCAGTTAGTATGTTTGAATGAAGACAAGCATAAAAGTCTAGCAACCACCTAACTAATCCTACGATTCTTCCACTTTCTCAAACTCCATAGCAAAGAGGCATGGGGCAGAATAATGACACAGTGTGAAAGTTCCATCCATTTCTGTAGATACTGAGGTTATCATAACTTACAGAAGTCTGAGCAAGAGAATAAATAGCAGATTTGAATTGATAGAAGAAAAATCAGCTAACAGCATACGTCAATGGAGAATACCTACTTATCAGAACAGAAAGAAACATTCTGCCTATCAAAAGCAGAATATAACATTCCTTTCAACCGCATGTGGGACGTTCTCCAAAATAGACTAGATCTTAGGCCATAAAACAAGAAAAATAAATAAATTTAACATAATTGACACCCTACAAAATATATTCTCTGACCACACTTGAATTAAAAGCAATAACAGGAAAACATTTCTGAGATCCACAAAAATATATTAATTAAAACATACACTACTATATAAACAATGACTCAATGAATAAATCACAGAAGCAACTAGGAAATACTTTGAGATGAAAAAAAGAAAAACCCAAAATGCAGCTTTCCAAAATTTGGAGTACGCACCTAAAACAGTGCTGAGAGTGAAGTTTATAGGGTTAAATAGCTCAATTACAAAAAAAGAAATACCTTAAATCAGTATTCTATCCTTCTATATTAATAAACAAGGGGGGGGGTTGAAGACAGATATAAATTCAAAGCAAGTGGAGGTAAGAAGTAAGGACGAAAACAATAAATTTTATAAAATACTTAATCAAATAAAATCATAAAAACAATAGAGGAAAATCACTGATACCAAACATTATTTCCCTGTAAATGCTAAAAAAAAAGTTGAAATGACAGAGAGAGAAAGGAGAAAGAGAAGACCCAATTTATTAAAATAAGGAGAAAAGAGTGAGTATTGCTACCAAACTTATGAATATAAGGAGGATTATAAATTGATAAAACAATAATAACAATGCATGTTAAAAACTTACATGACCTACTAAAATGGACAAGCTCTTAGTAAGACACAAGCAACCAAAACTGACTTAGGAAGAAGTAGTAAAGTTGAATTAAAAAAATATTGTAAAAAATTTCACAAACAAAAGCCCAGACCCAGAAACATTACCTTGTGAATATACAATCACTGAAAAAAGATTTAATACCAAATCTTCTCAAACTCTTCTAAAACATACAGAAAAAATAAACACTTCCTAACTCATTCTGTAAGACCAGTATTAGTTGGACACCAAAACTAGACAGGGATATCACAAGAGGAGAAAACTATATTGAAGTCAATAAGAAGGAAAATACAATCTATCAAAGCTGGGAGATACAGCTAAACTATACTGAAAATTAAAATGTCAGCACTGTATGCATATATTGGAAAAGATAGTTTTAAAAAAAAGAAACATTCTGCCACAAAATATACTTTAATTAAAACTATAGGCCATAAAACAAGAAAAATAAATAAATTTAACATAATTGACACCCTACAAAATATATTCTCTGACCACACTTGAATTAAAAGCAATAACAGGAAAACATTTCTGAGATCCACAAAAATATATTAATTAAAACATACACTACTATATAAACAATGACTCAATGAATAAATCACAGAAGCAACTAGGAAATACTTTGAGATGAAAAAAAGAAAAACCCAAAATGCAGCTTTCCAAAATTTGGAGTACGCACCTAAAACAGTGCTGAGAGTGAAGTTTATAGGGTTAAATAGCTCAATTACAAAAAAAGAAATACCTTAAATCAGTATTCTATCCTTCTATATTAATAAACAAGGGGGGGGGTTGAAGACAGATATAAATTCAAAGCAAGTGGAGGTAAGAAGTAAGGACGAAAACAATAAATTTTATAAAATACTTAATCAAATAAAATCATAAAAACAATAGAGGAAAATCACTGATACCAAACATTATTTCCCTGTAAATGCTAAAAAAAAAGTTGAAATGACAGAGAGAGAAAGGAGAAAGAGAAGACCCAATTTATTAAAATAAGGAGAAAAGAGTGAGTATTGCTACCAAACTTATGAATATAAGGAGGATTATAAATTGATAAAACAATAATAACAATGCATGTTAAAAACTTACATGACCTACTAAAATGGACAAGCTCTTAGTAAGACACAAGCAACCAAAACTGACTTAGGAAGAAGTAGTAAAGTTGAATTAAAAAAATATTGTAAAAAATTTCACAAACAAAAGCCCAGACCCAGAAACATTACCTTGTGAATATACAATCACTGAAAAAAGATTTAATACCAAATCTTCTCAAACTCTTCTAAAACATACAGAAAAAATAAACACTTCCTAACTCATTCTGTAAGACCAGTATTAGTTGGACACCAAAACTAGACAGGGATATCACAAGAGGAGAAAACTATATTGAAGTCAATAAGAAGGAAAATACAATCTATCAAAGCTGGGAGATACAGCTAAACTATACTGAAAATTAAAATGTCAGCACTGTATGCATATATTGGAAAAGATAGTGTCAAGTTAGTAATCTAAGATCCCACTTCTAGAACCTAGAAAAAGGAGAACAAAATAACATTAAGAAAAAAGAAAAAAGCAATAAATACATGAGCAGAAATCATTGAAATTAGGAAAGAAAAATGGAGAAAATAAACCAAAGTTCTTTTTCTTTCAAAATACCAATAAAATTGACAAACTTCTATAAAGAATGTAAAAGAAAAAATGAAACAAAATTTATCAATCTCAGGGATAAGATAAAAGCTATTACTACAGACACTCCAGTCATTAGAAATATATTTAAAATTATACAAAAAACTACATATAAAGTTGATGACTAAATGAACCAAATCTCCCAAAACCTCACACAATATGAGATTTCCCTGTAACTACTAAAGAAATTAAATTACTGATTTAAGTTTTTTTTTTAAATCTCCTACCCCAAATAGATACACTGAAATATTCTATAACCCTCATGAACATAAATGCAAAATAATCAGAAATATACTATCAGAATACAGCAATATGCAAAATTTATCACACTTCATGAAAAAAATGGCATTTATTTTCTTGGGACTGACCTGGTTCAATATTCAATATCAGTGAATGCAATACATCTTACTAAGAGACTAATAAAACTATGTAATTCTATCAATCAATGCAGAAAAAAAATTGAAAAATTCAACAAAATCAGCAAAAAAAAAGGAACAGAGAACTTCAACTTTTTAACTAACATCTAATCAAACTCTACAATTAACTGTATTCAATGGTGAAAGACTGAATGTCTTTCTCCTTAATATCTGAAACTCCACCCTCACCACTACCCACTGATGTGTTACATGCTAAGACACTTCAAGCCCAGACCCAGAAACATTACCTTTGAATAACACTAAAAAGATTTAATACCAAATCTTCTCAAACTCTTCTAAAACATACAGAAAAAATAAACACTTCCTAACTCATTCTGTAAGACCAGTATTAGTTGGACACCAAAACTAGACAGGGATATCACAAGAGGAGAAAACTATATTGAAGTCAATAAGAAGGAAAATACAATCTATCAAAGCTGGGAGATACAGCTAAACTATACTGAAAATTAAAATGTCAGCACTGTATGCATATATTGGAAAAGATAGTGTCAAGTTAGTAATCTAAGATCCCACTTCTAGAACCTAGAAAAAGGAGAACAAAATAACATTAAGAAAAAAGAAAAAAGCAATAAATACATGAGCAGAAATCATTGAAATTAGGAAAGAAAAATGGAGAAAATAAACCAAAGTTCTTTTTCTTTCAAAATACCAATAAAATTGACAAACTTCTATAAAGAATGTAAAAGAAAAAATGAAACAAAATTTATCAATCTCAGGGATAAGATAAAAGCTATTACTACAGACACTCCAGTCATTAGAAATATATTTAAAATTATACAAAAAACTACATATAAAGTTGATGACTAAATGAACCAAATCTCCCAAAACCTCACACAATATGAGATTTCCCTGTAACTACTAAAGAAATTAAATTACTGATTTAAGTTTTTTTTTTTAAATCTCCTACCCCAAATAGATACACTGAAATATTCTATAACCCTCATGAACATAAATGCAAAATAATCAGAAATATACTATCAGAATACAGCAATATGCAAAATTTATCACACTTCATGAAAAAAAAGGCATTTATTTTCTTGGGACTGACCTGGTTCAATATTCAATATCAGTGAATGCAATACATCTTACTAAGAGACTAATAAAACTATGTAATTCTATCAATCAATGCAGAAAAAAAATTGAAAAATTCAACAAAATCAGCAAAAAAAAAGGAACAGAGAACTTCAACTTTTTAACTAACATCTAATCAAACTCTACAATTAACTGTATTCAATGGTGAAAGACTGAATGTCTTTCTCCTTAATATCTGAAACTCCACCCTCACCACTACCCACTGATGTGTTACATGCTAAGACACTTCAGTCATGTCCGAGTCTTTGATATCCCATGGACTGTAGCCCACTAGGCTCCTCTGTCCATGGAATTTTCCAGGGAAGAAAATGAAGTGAGTTGCCATTGGAGCGGGGAACTTCTTTACCCAGGGATAGAGCCCAGGTCTCTTGAGTCTCCTGCATTGGCAGGCAGGTGCTTTACCATTAGCTCCACCTTTTGGAATTTCTAGGCAGTACAATAAGAAAAGAGAAAGCCTAGTCCCAGAATCAAAAGAGAAAAATAACTTCCTCCATTTTCAGATAAAATTTCTGTCTATGTAGAAAATCCTAACGAATTTACAAATACCTAGTAGAAGTAGTTAAGTCAGCTGAGTAAGTCTTCAGGATAGAAAATAAATATACATTATATCTCTATACACTAAAATAAGCATAATAATAATTGTATTTCTGTATAGTAGCATTGAGCACATGCACTCTGAAACTTTATGTATTACTAGTTATAATCACTCGAGAAAAAAATCAGTAGAAATTTTAACAGAATATTTAAATAACTGATATACTGAAAACTATAAAAACACTGATGTTAAGAAACACAAGAAAAACAAAATAAATGGAGACAGAGTGCTTATGGATTGGTACAGGTAAAAATGATGAAAATACCAATTCTCTCTAAGTCAAACAAAAGTTTAAAACATTTCCTATCAAAATCTATGTAAGAATTTCAATTATGGATAATAATTTTTTTTTTAGATTTGAAAAAAAAAGCAGCAGAAACAATTTTGGAAAAAAAAAAAGAACAAATTGAGAGTAATCAATACACTGGATTTCAAAACTTACCATATGTCAATAGCAATCAAGACTCTATGGTACTGGTGGAGAGATAGGCATACAGAACAATGGAAGAGAATTAAGAAACCAGAAATACATCTGCACAAACAGGCACAGCTGGCTTTGTCAAAGGTTCAAACATAATTCAAATGGGAAAGATAGCCTTCTGAACTAATGCTACTAGAGCACTTCCACAAGGAAAATGAAAGCCCAGAAACAAAAACAAATAAACAACAAAGATGGAGTAAATCTCTGGTATCTAGAGCAAGACAAAAAGTACCTAGAATTGACACCAAAATATGATCCACCAAAGCAAAAACTGGACTTCATAAAGATTTAAAAATCTTTGATCTACTTAACACTCTGTATAAACATGAAGATAAACCATAGCCTGGGAGAATCACATATATCCAACAAAGACATGGTATCTAGAATACATAAAGAACTCTCAAATTCCAACTAGAGACTAAAGGCAGGTGCTTTACCATTAGCTCCACCTTTTGGATTTCACACAAAAAAAATCAAAAGAGAAAAATAACTTCCTCTATTTTCAGATAAAATTTCTGTCTATGTAGAAAATCCTAACGAATTTACAAATACCTAGTAGAAGTAGTTAAGTCAGCTGAGTAAGTCTTCAGGATAGAAAATAAATATACATTATATCTCTATACACTAAAATAAGCATAATAATAATTGTATTTCTGTATAGTAGCATTGAGCACATGCACTCTGAAACTTTATGTATTACTAGTTATAATCACTCGAGAAAAAAATCAGTAGAAATTTTAACAGAATATTTAAATAACTGATATACTGAAAACTATAAAAACACTGATGTTAAGAAACACAAGAAAAACAAAATAAATGGAGACAGAGTGCTTATGGATTGGTACAGGTAAAAATGATGAAAATACCAATTCTCTCTAAGTCAAACAAAAGTTTAAAACATTTCCTATCAAAATCTATGTAAGAATTTCAATTATGGATAATAATTTTTTTTTTAGATTTGAAAAAAAAAGCAGCAGAAACAATTTTGGAAAAAAAAAAAGAACAAATTGAGAGTAATCAATACACTGGATTTCAAAACTTACCATATGTCAATAGCAATCAAGACTCTATGGTACTGGTGGAGAGATAGGCATACAGAACAATGGAAGAGAATTAAGAAACCAGAAATACATCTGCACAAACAGGCACAGCTGGCTTTGTCAAAGGTTCAAACATAATTCAAATGGGAAAGATAGCCTTCTGAACTAATGCTACTAGAGCACTTCCACAAGGAAAATGAAAGCCCAGAAACAAAAACAAATAAACAACAAAGATGGAGTAAATCTCTGGTATCTAGAGCAAGACAAAAAGTACCTAGAATTGACACCAAAATATGATCCACCAAAGCAAAAACTGGACTTCATAAAGATTTAAAAATCTTTGATCTACTTAACACTCTGTATAAACATGAAGATAAACCATAGCCTGGGAGAATCACATATATCCAACAAAGACATGGTATCTAGAATACATAAAGAACTCTCAAATTCCAACAATAAAACAAACAAAAAACCACAACTAGAAAATAGAAAAAAAAAATAGAAATATTTTACTGAATAAGATTTACAGATTCCAAATAATTACATGAAAAGATGTAGAATGTCGCTAGACATTAGGGAAATGCAAACTACAACCACAATACAAAATCATTATATATCTATGAGTATGGTTTTAAAAAAAATGAAAACAAAAGGTTGGGGTGGATATGAAGAAACTGAATCACACGTGCATTGTGGGTGAGTCTGTCGATTTGCAAAAGCTGTCTGGAAAAGTTTAGTAGATCCCTATACTATCAAACATGTGACTATCACACAGCTGAGCAATTATGCCCATTGGCATTTACCTTAGATAAATGAATTTTAAGTACACATGAAAATCTGTGCAAAAATATTTATGACTTTATCTGTTTGTATTAGTCAAAAGCTTGATGGTAGAATGGGTAGTCAAACTGGTGCATTTATACCACAGTATGCTACTCTACAATGAAATGAACAAATGCTTGATATATACAATGAACTGGATGTATTTTCAGAGACTTATACTGAATGAAAAAGGGCAATATTTAAAGTTCACATATTATATCATTCTATTTTTAAAACATTATTGAAGTGACATAATTTTAGAAAACAATAGTAAGTTAGTGGTTGCCCAGAGTTAAGGTGGCTGTGAGGATAGAAAGATTGAATCCACATTTCCTGTATCTCCTACTTTCAGTAAGATTCCTTACCACTGAGCCCAACCAGAAGTTATCCTAAGACAAAATAATATTTTACACAATAATAATATTCTATTGTAGTTGCATATAAAACTTTTTCCTGAAATATAAACTCTTATATATGAGAATGAATTTAAGGTTTGCTAAATGATTCCATGAGCTAATAATAGTTCATATTTCTTATTTTTTAGTGCTAGAAATAAATGAGCTGAGTTTGATAAAAATCCAAAAACCCCCATTAAATAATTATTCTAAAATAAACTTACACAACAAATTCTATACAGTAATTATTATTTTAAGTTATAAACCAAGTATAGAAAAGCTAAAATCCTTTTAATTTTCCTAAAAGCATAAAATAGCTAAAATGAGTAAATTTGTCTTATTATCCCACATTGACAAGTACTCTAATGCAACAGTAATAAAAAATTAAACACTACTAATAATAGCTGTACTACTATCAGTAATATCACTTTACAGAGCCCTTATATTTTAACATCAGTTAGTGGGAAAGCTGTAAAAATAAGTTTTGCTTATTTTCCAACTCTAGGATGAAATAATATTCCAAATTTAGTAATACTTATTATCTATCAAATTTAATCAGAGAAGTTCAGAGTCTATCTGAATATAAATGCATTTTAAATACTACAATTTAATCCCATAGTTACATTAAGTAATACTACTATAAATGAGAGAGTAATTTAGTGTTTACCTTTTTACTTCCTTTAAAAGTTAAAGCTTTTCTCTTGGTAGACTACCCGCCAACCTATTGCTGCAAAAATATTTATGACTTTATCTGTTTGTATTAGTCAAAAGCTTGATGGTAGAATGGGTAGTCAAACTGGTGCATTTATACCACAGTATGCTACTCTACAATGAAATGAACAAATGCTTGATATATACAATGAACTGGATGTATTTTCAGAGACTTATACTGAATGAAAAAGGGCAATATTTAAAGTTCACATATTATATCATTCTATTTTTAAAACATTATTGAAGTGACATAATTTTAGAAAACAATAGTAAGTTAGTGGTTGCCCAGAGTTAAGGTGGCTGTGAGGATAGAAAGATTGAATCCACATTTCCTGTATCTCCTACTTTCAGTAAGATTCCTTACCACTGAGCCCAACCAGAAGTTATCCTAAGACAAAATAATATTTTACACAATAATAATATTCTATTGTAGTTGCATATAAAACTTTTTCCTGAAATATAAACTCTTATATATGAGAATGAATTTAAGGTTTGCTAAATGATTCCATGAGCTAATAATAGTTCATATTTCTTATTTTTTAGTGCTAGAAATAAATGAGCTGAGTTTGATAAAAATCCAAAAACCCTCATTAAATAATTATTCTAAAATATACTTACACAACAAATTCTATACAGTAATTATTATTTTAAGTTATAAACCAAGTATAGAAAAGCTAAAATCCTTTTAATTTTCCTAAAAGCATAAAATAGCTAAAATGAGTAAATTTGTCTTATTATCCCACATTGACAAGTACTCTAATGCAACAGTAATAAAAAATTAAACACTACTAATAATAGCTGTACTACTATCAGTAATATCACTTTACAGAGCACTTATATTTTAACATCAGTTAGTGGGAAAGCTGTAAAAATAAGTTTTGCTTATTTTCCAACTCTAGGATGAAATAATATTCCAAATTTAGTAATACTTATTATCTATCAAATTTAATCAGAGAAGTTCAGAGTCTATCTGAATATAAATGCATTTTAAATACTACAATTTAATCCCATAGTTACATTAAGTAATACTACTATAAATGAGAGAGTAATTTAGTGTTTACCTGACTCCTTTATGTTAGCTAGTGATACAGAAATGCTGGAATGTCATAGAAACTAGCTCTCCAAGTCAGAGAACCTGCAAGAGTGGAATTATCTCTTGGTAGATCTTCATTTTTTCCCAGTCACCTAAGGTACCCTAGGGCTTCCTGGAAACGTGAAGAATGCCATTCTGCAATTTATATGTTTAGAAAATTTCTGAATAGATCATATATGCAACATTATATTCTTTTTTCTATGTTTCAAATTCTCTATCTCCTGTACTTGGGACTATCTCTTGTGTATTTCAGGAACAACTTCTTTCAAAAAAAAATAAAGAAAAGAAAACATTGAAACATTATTTTCTTCAGAGTTTGCAAAGCATCAATTCATTAAATTGTGTCTTCAAACAACATATTAATGTCCTTCTTTTAAGGGTCAAAAGAATGATCTGTGCTAATGGGCCAAGAGTTTTATCCTCTATTTCTTAGGCATCATCTGTACAATCTAGAAAAGGTAAATATTCTATATTAAGTAACTTTATTTTTGTCCTCAGAAATCCCACGAACAAATTACAGGAGCCATATCTCTTGATCATTCTTTTATATTAGATTAAAAAGTAACTTGCTTTAGCTTGCACACACACACACACACACACACACACACACACATATTCCATCAAGGCACTGTAGTCCACACTTTGAGAACTGTTGTCAAGGAGAAAATAAGCATTTGCCAGAGCATAACTGCATGCACAGTACAAGAGTCTGTATTATACTGAAAAATTCTGTGAAGGGGGCTTCCCCTGGTGGTCCAGTGGGTAATGACACCGCCTTGCAATGCAAAGGGCGCCAGTTCGATCCCTGGCCTGGGAAGATCCCACGTGCCGCGGAGCGGCTGGACTGATATGTCCAATTACCGAGCCGGAACTCTGGTGCGCGTGCGCCCAGAGCCGGTGCTCTGCAACGACAGACGCCACCGTGATGGGAGGCCCACAGGAGCCAAAGAAGAAAGACGGATGAAAGTGGAGAAATGAAAGACCAATAGAAGTGGCCCCCCTCCCTCCCCAACCCGACCTCGCCCAAAATAAATAAATAAATAAATCTTAAAAAAAAAAAAACATTCTGTGAAGGATATCTCATTTGGAATAGCAGCTACAATTAAAAGGCATCAATTTATTAAATGTATTATTACAATCATTTATCTTCATCAAGGTTCAACTATATTCAAGTTATAAAATCTGTTCAAGAAAGTGATAAAACAAAAACATTTTTCAAAATTTTGATAGTGATACTAATCTGCAGTCCTTAGGATCATGTGATTGCTTTCATTTCATTCTTTTGGTTGGGAGTGAGTTCTGAGGATCTTGGCTTGTTAAATTTTCCAATTTATTTTAACTCTGCCAATCTGGAAGCCATTGTAGGAATCTGTTCAGTTCTAGATCTTATTTAATCTATTGCAAGGTGTATATTGGTTAAAATTCTTTGATCTACACATAAATTTTCATTCTGACTAATGGACCACACTCTCGTTCTTTGTTGTCAGAAATTAGTTTCTGTTCAATTTCCAAAGTTTAATAATCCAAAATATTGACATTTCCTTTTCCAGTAAAATTACCTTGGTTAACATCCACTGGTCACTGACATGGAAAGCTGGATAACACAGTCACAAAATGTAATTGTGTTCTTATTGCTGGGTCCTTCACCAGCATCTTCCTTCCCTGAGGTTATTCTTAGTGGGTAAACTCAAAACAGAGTTCTTGCAAAGTGTGTGGCTTTATGCTAGCAGAATAAATATTTACTTATGCAAATTAAGATGGCTCTTGATGAGCTGCTCTTCTATTTAGGTCCTAAAAGTTCCATGATTAATTAGTTAATTCAAAAGACACTCTGTTAGACTCTGTTGATACCCATGCTAGTTTTCTTGCCCTTTCCTCAGAACATGCGTACATTTCTTCTGTTGTTAACCCTACTACTTGACCTTTAGAAAGTTGCGATCCTGTTACTACAAAGAGGCAGAGAGATTATTTCAAATATTATGTCTCCCTCCTGTATGTGCAATCTTCAGAGAATATCAACTAACCTCTCTTCAAAGATGTAGGTGCTTTCAAAACCAATACTTCGGGCTTACTTGGTGGTCCAGTGGGTAGGGACACCGCCTTGCAGTGCAAGGGGCGCCGGTTCGATCCCTGGCCTGGAAAAATCCCACGTGCAGCGGAGCGGCTGGACCGATGTGTCCAACTACCGAGCCGGAGCTCTGGAGCACCTGTGCCCAGAGCTGTTGCTCCGCGACAGCAGAGGCCACCGCGATGGGAGGCCCACATGGGCCGAAGAACAAAGATGGATGAAAATAGACAAATGAAAGATCAATAGAAATGGCCCGCCCGCTCCCCTCCCTCCTCACCCCTCCCATAAAATAAAAAATAAATCTTTAAAAACAAACAAAAAAAACCAATACTTCTCTCAAACTTTGATGAAGGGGATGTATCCTGGAATAATATGAGGAATTGTTGTTAAAGCAACTGAATTTTATGATTTCATAAGATAAATCATTATAGAATCCTTATTTCCATAGTTTTATCTCTATTATTCCAGAAATTAACATAATCTCAAAATCATTTATTTGTATCAATTAAGTGACCATTTGGGAAAATAATAAAGTCCTCAACTTGTATGAATTACTACATTTAACTGAATAAATATTTGTGGATCATGTATTTATTAACACAGCTGAATCTAAAACTATATTTCTCATAGCTTATGCTTTATATTATATTTCATACAAAGCATGTGTGTGTTTCCCAGAAATATATTCCATTTTACTATTAAATAAAATATAATCCATTATCTCTTATCATTTAAAAATAATAAATAAATAAATAAGTTTTATGTATTTGGTTTATTTCACTAGAAATCTTTTTCTATCATATACTCTAAAAATTTTTCATGATATAAATTATAAAATTGTTCAATTTTAGGTTTGATTTTGCAAATTAATGTGGTATGTGATGAATAATGACTTAATTATATATCTGTGGGAAAAATACAAAATCTAAGTATAGAAAAAATACAAAATCTAAGTATAGGAAAAATGTGACATGGGAATAAGTTGATTCCTTCTTTTTAATGGTACATTTCTCATATTGAGCAACGGAAATATCTTCTAGTAAGGGAATCAATCAGGCCCAGCCAACAAGTGAGACTCAATGAGGGTTAATATTTTTACATACTCTGTGATTTTATAGTTCTATTATATAAAACTTTTAAACTCTCAGAGCCTTAATTTTGCATACGTATTTCCTTATCTTGAATACAGTGAAGCTACATATTCTGCTAATATTTGACAGATTGGCATTCTAAAGGATCAAACTCAATGCTTTGATGTGCTTTGGGCTACCATAGCACTACAGGTCAGAAGAAAAGTTTGTTTTTGGCATGTTCACAAGAAAGTTCATATTCTTAGTCCATGCTTTGAGAAAGAGAATTTATAGATTGAAGCTCGTGGTTTTTTATTCACATTGTCGATGAAGATTTAATGCAAGCATTAAACTCATAGTCCTTAAATCTTCACTTCCTTTATAATTTTTATGACAATGACAGAGGAACCCCTAAAACCTTGGTTTCAACTGATATTTCCTTTAGGATGACCATAGACAATTATTTAATTAGGTAATTTGGCACTGAATGACTTTGGCTGTGAGTGTCTCAATTCTAGGTGTTTTCTCTGGGTATTTTCCCTGGGCATTTTCCTCACATTCAGTTTCTAAAAGACCAGGCTACCACTTTATGATCACATTTTTTACCTGAAACTCACTTCTGGTGCCATTTTTAAATTAATTATTTATTTGGCTATATAGCACTCTTTCCAGAATGGGATCTTAGTTTCCTGACCAGGGAACAAATCTTTCCCCCCCTTCAGTGGACGTGTGGGGTCTTAAACACTTGACCACCACAGAACTCCCAAGATACTAACTTTTATATGAACCAGGTTATTGTCCGTATATAAGAAAAATCATGTATTCCTAACTTAAGGACCAGAAGAACTTAATGAATGTAGATTTGTAACTTGAGTAGATATGAGATGCTAGAGTACTAAGCTCAGAAGAATAGTTTGAACTAAAGGAAGCAAGAAAGTCAAAACACAGTCAAAGTTCAACTATGTATGCAAGATGTTTAGAACACTGCTACTGGATCCAATAAAGCCATAAATGCTTTATTTATCCTAGGATTTCTTAATTAAGAGTGACGAAAATTTGCCTAGCCAAAAAATGGCAGAATGGGTATGACTCGGGAAAGAAATTGTCTAAGAAAACTTAAGCCTTAGGAACACATTGGGAATATCTCAGGATAGAGGATAAAGTTTTGATGTAATTTTAGTGGAATAGCCAAGGACAAAAAATACCTTTAAGTGTTTAAAAATAAAAACATTCAGATACCAGACTTTTTTCCCCTGTTCTAAAGTCACAGTGTTGTACATTAAATCTCTAGATGTCAGAGCAATGATAATCCATGGCACCTGAAACATATGTAGGTCCGACTACAGGTCAGAAAAAATTTTTCATGTTCACAAGAAAGTTCATATTCTTAGTCCATGCTTTGAGAAAGAGAATTTATAGATTGAAGCTCGTGGTTTTTTATTCACATTGTCGATGAAGATTTAATGCAAGCATTAAACTCATAGTCCTTAAATCTTCACTTCCTTTATAATTTTTATGACAATGACAGAGGAACCCCTAAAACCTTGGTTTCAACTGATATTTCCTTTAGGATGACCATAGACAATTATTTAATTAGGTAATTTGACACTGAATGACTTTGGCTGTGAGTGTCTCAATTCTAGGTGTTTTCTCTCTGGGTATTTTCCCTGGGCATTTTCCTCACATTCAGTTTCTAAAAGACCAGGCTACCACTTTATGATCATATTTTTTACCTGAAACTCACTTCTGGTGCCATTTTTTAAATTAATTATTTATTTGGCTATATAGCACTCTTTCCAGAATGGGATCTTAGTTTCCTGACCAGGGAACAAGTCTTTCCCCCCCTTCAGTGGACGTGTGGGGTCTTAAACACTTGACCACCACAGAACTCCCAAGATACTAACTTTTATATGAACCAGGTTATTGTCCGTATATAAGAAAAATCATGTATTCCTAACTTAAGGACCAGAAGAACTTAATGAATGTAGATTTGTAACTTGAGTAGATATGAGATGCTAGAGTACTAAGCTCAGAAGAATAGTTTGAACTAAAGGAAGCAAGAAAGTCAAAACACAGTCAAAGTTCAACTATGTATGCAAGATGTTTAGAACACTGCTACTGGATCCAATAAAGCCATAAATGCTTTATTTATCCTAGGATTTCTTAATTAAGAGTGACGAAAATTTGCCTAGCCAAAAAATGGCAGAATGGGTATGACTCGGGAAAGAAATTGTCTAAGAAAACTTAAGCCTTAGGAACACATTGGGAATATCTCAGGATAGAGGATAAAGTTTTGATGTAATTTTAGTGGAATAGCCAAGGACAAAAAATACCTTTAAGTGTTTAAAAATAAAAACATTCAGATACCAGACTTTTTTCCCCTGTTCTAAAGTCACAGTGTTGTACATTAAATCTCTAGATGTCAGAGCAATGATAATCCATGGCACCTGAAACATATGTAGGTCCACTCATCACCCAATGCCCAGCTCTAGGTTACAGAAGCTCTATTCCAGTCAGAAACAACTAAAGATAAGGTATGTGGGATTCTTTTTCTCCAGCCAGCCACAGACACAGAGTAGAAGTTCTACCCTAGTCATTCATGTTGTCAGAGAGCTATGAAGCTCTTCCTGAGGAAACTGACTTTAGTTAGAAAAGCGTTTGAAGAAGTTGACTCTAAGTTAAGTTAAAGAGCTAAGAGAACTTTAAAAAAAATGAAAAACTGATGGTAATCAATTATTCACTAAAAAACTATAATCAGATACCTCTGTCACATCTATCGGAATTCAAAAATCATAAAATAACAAATACTAATGAGAAAATGAAGAACCTCAAACCTCATATACAGTTGGCAGAATGTAAAACTGTTCATCTGCTTTGAAAAAGAGTCTGGAAGTTTCCCTAAGCTTATTCTATGACCCAGAAATTCCATTGTTAGGTATTTGGTTGGTTAAAATGTCCATTTTGTTTTTTCCAGAAGAGGAGATTGAAGAATTTGGACAAACTTTCTGGCCAATTCAATACATTGCTCAAGAGAACAGAAAACAATAATCCTTACAAGTACACAAATGTTCAGAGCTACACTCACAGTAGCCAAAAATGTGAAATCAAACTAAATATTTATCAACAGATGAATGTATAAATAAAATGTAGCATATTCTTTAAATGAGGAACTTTTGGATATAAAAATAATGAAGAACTGATGCAAGTTACAACCTTAATGAACCTTGAACATATTATGTTATGAGAAAGAATTTAGCCACAAAATACACCTACTATATGGGTGTCTGTGTGTGTGTGTGTATTTATGCACACCCATATTAGGTAAATATATAGAGGCAGAAAGCAGATTAATCATTTCCTAGAACAGTCATGGTAGAAGGGTTTTGGGGAGAAATGAGAGTATGAATAACTCTTAATTGTCACTTTTGTTTTTTGTTGGGGGGGGGGGATGAAATACTCCAAAACTGTGGTAATAGCACTGTGCAACTCTGAATAAACTAAAACACAGGGTATACTCTAAATTGGTGAGTTTATGGTAGATGAATTATGTATCTCAATAAATTCCATTCTATTTTCTAAAATTATCTTCTAAATAATTATACCTTCTACCATCTCTTTCATATAATGTATTAGTAACTTCACATTCAATATCTTAAATCACATAATGGTAGAGGAATAATTGGGCCCAAAAAATTCAGTTTTCTCAACATAACATGAGTCCTATGGCAGAAAATCTGGGTATAATTTAGATCTATGCTAAAATTTGTTTTAGTACACTAAGCTAACTCTATCATATTTATTTCAAAGGACATGTTTAAATAAGTACATAATCCTTCTTTATATAACATTATATTTTTATTCATTCTTTTATCTATTTGTTCAATAAATATTTACTGAATTTCTCTTACTACCCAAGCCTGACCAAGTCACTGGCACATTGATTTAAATAAACTGTGTTTTAGTTTTCCAAATCAGCAGATTTCTGCTCAAGAAAAGAAAACAGATTACCCAATTAGTAGGCTCATTAGTCCCTTTTGGAAATACAACTTGGATTTATCATGGCGAAATAAGAAATACTGATATTTTAAAAGATTTACTGCAATATTAAATCACAGCAAATTTTATATGAATTAATGCTATAAATTATGAAATAATGAGAATCTTTCTGCTTTTTTTATATAATTATGAAATTTTACCTGGTATATTTTAGTAGGATCAGTTCTGAAGACGATATCCATAGGAGGAATAGAAAATCAAATTTGTATATTGATATTATTAACCTTCTGTCTGAGACAGTCCAACCCCCTGAAATTTCAATATCAGATAACAAATGGATATTATTACACACACTCAGACAACTATTCACAGTGACATGAGTCTTTCCATTTTTCTGGATCCCTGAGATTTGACACTGTATACATGAAGGAAGACCTATTCTACAGCTAAAATTCATAGGGCATGAATGAAACTGAAAAAGTATATCCTTGTTAGAAAACATAGGAAATGTGACACTATATTATTACACAGTTGACTAAGATAATTATAGGTCTCTGAACAATTTCCTCGAAGGAAAATATAACATGATGACAAGGGGAGAGTTGCACTCTAATTAGAGATGTTCAGCTTTAACTGTTGGCAATGTGGAGTAGAGTCATCCAACTTTTGAGAGAACTGTGACAGAGCAAATCAAAAAAAAAAAAAAGAAAGAAAAATACTATTGGTCATAACTCATATCTGTTGGTTGGAATGTATCTAAATATTGGAATTTTTAAATACAACTTCATAGTGCAGTTTATTTCTAGGAATATATTCTCCATATGATTGTACCTTAAAAACAATAGCTTCCATTTACCACTACAACATCCAGATCACTAGCATTTTAAACTAAGCTTCTGCAAAATCCAAATTGCTGTTTTTCTTATTTATAAACATGCTCTTTAATATTTCTCAATGTTATCAAAATGATTGCTAAAATATATACAAGCCATGTTATCTTCAACTAAAATTTTCAAAAGTCTTTGTATTTTTCTTAAAATGGAAGCAAACCCTTTACTATTCTTTACAAAGAAGTACATGAATTAACCCTTGATTTACTGCCTGCCACATGATCTAAAGCTCCAGTCATACTAATTTCTGTACATTTCTAAAAAATTACTGAATCTTTTGCTATATATTGGCTTAGGTGGTATTCACACTTCTTAGAATACTTCCGTAACAGATAGCGTGACTGGTTATTTTCTATTACATTGATAGTTTCAAAGAACCAGCTTTTGGCTCATTGATTTTTTTTCCCTATTGTTTTCCTATTTTCAGTTTCATTGGTGCTGTTCTAATTTTTATTTATATTCTACCTCTTACTCTGTGTCTAATTTTTTCTTCTATTTCTTGTTTCCAAAAATTAAAGCCTGGATTATAATTGTAGATCTTTCTTCTTTCTTTAATTATATACATTCAATGCTCTAACTTTCCCTTTAAGCACTGCTTCTGCTACATCCCACAAATTTTGTTATACTGTCATTTTTATTTAGTTCAAAATTTTTTTAAATTTCTCTTGAGATTTCTTTGACCTGTTATTTAGAAGTATGCTATTTAATCTTCAAGTATTTTGGCATTTTCCAGCTCTCCTTGTCTTGCTAGTTTTTTCCATTGAGACTGAGAGGATAATTTGTATGATTTCCACTCTTTTAACTTTGTAAAGATGTGTTTTATTTCCCAAAATGTGGTCTATATTGTTTAATGTTACCTGTGGGTTTAAGAAGAACATCTATTTTGCCGTTGGTGGATGGAATAATCTATAGATGTTGTATTATTGTGTGCAGGCAGCTATAACAGAATATCTTAGACTGGTGATCTATAAAAAACAGAATTTTATTTCTTACATTCTAGAAGCTGGAGGTAGGGTACTAGGGCGCCAGCATAGTCAGATTCTCATCACTAACTCAATGAACTTAAGTCTGAGCAGACTCCAGGAGATAGTGAAGACATGGAAGCCTGGCATGCTGCAATGCATGGCATTGCAAAGAGTAGGACATGACTGAGCGACTGAACAACAACAACAAATCCTCTTCATGAAGGTCCTACCCTCATGGCCTAATCAACCTCTTCTCAAAGGCCCTACCTCTTAATAACATCATGTAGGGGATTAGAATTTCAAATCATTAATTTTGGTCCATAAATCCAGTTGACCCATAGTGTTTTTCAGTGAAACTATGTCTGTATTGCCAGAAGCATGAGAAATTTTTCTTCCTCTTCATTCACTGTGGCTTTCCTGGTGGTTCAGACAGTAAAGAATCTGCCCTCATTGCAGCAGACCTGGATTAGATCCCTGAATCAGGAAGATCCCCTGGAGAAGGGCAAAGCAACCCACTCCAGTGTTCTTACCCGGAAAATTCCATGTACAGAGGAGCCTAGCCAGCTACAGCCCATGGAGTCACAAAGAGTTGAACATGACTGAGCAACTAACAAACACACACATTCACTGTAAGAAACTCACACATTCCTGTAAGTAAAACTCTCTCTCTCTCTCTCTCTCTTATATATATATATATATATATATATATATATACACACACACATATTGAGCCATACTAAAGAATCACCCTCAACCTAAGAATTTTTAACTCTCAAAGTTGTCCACATTAAATATCCATCAATTTGATAATTATAGTTTAAGTTTTCCTGTCCCAGTATGGGTTTTGAGTTTTCTGCTCCTGAGCTTTTTCTTTCTGGTAAGTTGTGACTCTCCATAACTAACTGTTCGGCTCCTCAACTTAGTGAAAAGTGGTTTGCTTAAGAGATCTTAAGAAATTCAGCCAGTGAATTCCCACAAAATGAATGATTAATAAGATTTCCTTAAAAAAAAAAGAGAAAGATAGACATAATATATAAAGGTATGTGTATGAATATATACATATACATATATATTTGTAGTCATATAATTTGTGACAGAAAAAAATGTAGACAACAGAAGGTAAATATATAAAAAGGGCAAATTAAATATGATGCAGAACATGATGTAACCCTATCTTTGAATGCTTTGCAAGCATTTTACAAATTGGCATGGAAGTTAAGAATATTCAGACATACCTCCACCATACTGAGTCCAGGAGATAGTGAAGACATGGCCTGGCATGCTGCAATGCATGGCATTGCAAAGAGTAGGACATGACTGAGCGACTGAACAACAACAACAAATCCTCTTCATGAAGGTCCTACCCTCATGGCCTAATCAACCTCTTCTCAAAGGCCCTACCTCTTAATAACATCATGTAGGGGATTAGAATTTCAAATCATTAATTTTGGTCCATAAATCCAGTTGACCCATAGTGTTTTTCAGTGAAACTATGTCTGTATTGCCAGAAGCATGAGAAATTTTTCTTCCTCTTCATTCACTGTGGCTTTCCTGGTGGTTCAGACAGTAAAGAATCTGCCCTCATTGCAGCAGACCTGGATTAGATCCCTGAATCTGGAAGATCCCCTGGAGAAGGGCAAAGCAACCCACTCCAGTGTTCTTACCCGGAAAATTCCATGTACAGAGGAGCCTAGCCAGCTACAGCCCATGGAGTCACAAAGAGTTGAACATGACTGAGCAACTAACAAACACACACATTCACTGTAAGAAACTCACACATTCCTGTAAGTAAAACTCTCTCTCTCTCTCTCTCTCTTATATATATATATATATATATATATATATATATACACACACACATATTGAGCCATACTAAAGAATCACCCTCAACCTAAGAATTTTTAACTCTCAAAGTTGTCCACATTAAATATCCATCAATTTGATAATTATAGTTTAAGTTTTCCTGTCCCAGTATGGGTTTTGAGTTTTCTGCTCCTGAGCTTTTTCTTTCTGGTAAGTTGTGACTCTCCATAACTAACTGTTCGGCTCCTCAACTTAGTGAAAAGTGGTTTGCTTAAGAGATCTTAAGAAATTCAGCCAGTGAATTCCCACAAAATGAATGATTAATAAGATTTCCTTAAAAAAAAAAGAGAAAGATAGACATAACTTATAAAGGTATGTGTATGAATATATACATATACATATATATTTGTAGTCATATAATTTGTGACAGAAAAAAATGTAGACAACAGAAGGTAAATATATAAAAAGGGCAAATTAAATATGATGCAGAACATGATGTAACCCTATCTTTGAATGCTTTGCAAGCATTTTACAAATTGGCATGGAAGTTAAGAATATTCAGACATACCTCCACCATACTGAGTCCAGTTCCAAACCCCTGTGTTAAGGTGAATACAAGAATAAACAACATAACACAAATTTTTTGAATTCCCAGTACAATAAAAATTATATTTATATTACACATAATCTATTAAGTGTGTAATGGCATTATATCTAAAAAGTTATATGCTCCTTAATTAAAAATATTTTATTTCTAAAAAAAAATGCTAATTATCATCTAAGCCTTCAGAAAGTCACAATAGTAAAACCAGAGATCACTTATCACAGAGCATCCAACAAATATTATAAAAATACTTGAAGTATTGTGAGAATTACCAAAATATTACACAGAGACACAAAGCTAGCAAACACTGCTGAAAAAATGGAGTCGACAGGGTTGCTTGATGCAGGGTTGCCACAAACATTTAATTTGTATTTAAAAAAGAAAAGATAAAGTGTCTGCAAAGTGCAATAAATAAATAAAATAAAGTGAGGTATGACTGTCTTACCAAGTGAAAGACATTAAATTGCAGAAGCGTAGCTATAGTAGAAACCCATTTCATTATAGATGGAAACTATATGTCAGTATGTATGCATATATATGTGTGTTATATCTATAACAGATACGTATATGTCAACATGCATACGTGTGTGCATGTTATGAAGGATAAACAACAAACTCTCAAGTTTTACTCAAAGTATGAGCAATTTAAATTTTTCTTTTTCATGCTTCTATATTGTTTGATACTCAAAAATAATTTTCTATCCATAAGAGTAAAAAACATGTTTAAATAAGAGGGGACATTTTTTCTTTATACTTAAATTAAAGCCTGAATCAGGAACTTTCCTTTTATTAAATAGATTCTTCCTTGAGAAAAAAATGCCATGTCAATATGATTTAACTTTCTATCTCCAGCTCCTGACACAGGGAATACCAAAATATGAACTTGATAAATACTTCTACAATACCTAACAACTTTCTATAGCAACTTTCACGGATTATACTGGAAATCATCAACACAAATATCACTCGAGAACACCACTGAGAGCATAAAATGGTACAATACTGTAGAGTAATAAAATCTCTACAATAGGATTAGTGCAACGGTCTCTCCAAAAATGAAATGAACTATCCATGCCATTGAGGTAAGCACAAAAATTATCAGTATTGCCACCAAAAAAATATCGCTGATCGAAACTTAACTGAATGCTTAAAAATATGCAGCGGAGGGCTCCCCTGGTGGTCCAGTGGCTTGAGAGTCCGCCTTGTAGTGAAAGGAGAACCAGGAATATTCCACATGCCGTGGAGTGGCTGAACCAGTATGTCCAATTACGAGCCAGCACTCTGGAGTGCATGCGCCCAGAGCCAGTGCTCTGCGAGGAGAGGCCACTGCAATGGAAGGCCCACACATGCCAAAGAATAAAAGATGGATGAAAATAAATATAAAAATAAAAGAGGCACGATGGGGTAAAGTTTTTTTTTAAAATGAGGCCGAAATGTCAATAATCTATAGAAATCTTAAAATATACTTTATCTATCAGATTATCAACATAAAATGTGACCTCTCTGAGAAATAAGGTTACATAAATCATTTTCTTGTAGAATATTTTTTTCCTTTTCATCCTGTCATTTTTTTTGTTGTTTCTCTATTTCCTTTTTCCTCTCCCTCCCCTCTTCCTCTCCTCCCTTTTGTCTTTTTCTCTTGTCACAGTTCTCTGACAAATTCAAAATCTACTATTCACCATGACTGACTTTATGCCAACAGTTCTGCCTACTTTATTTGGGTAAAATGCACGATGAAAGAAGATTATCTATGGGAAAAAAACTGCTTTCCAGACTATAAAAAAATTTATATACAACAGATTAAAATACAGTTTAATTAGGGACAAAAAGTCTGTTTCCTAATACTATAGTCAAGCAAAGTTTTGAATTTAGGGGCCAGATGGCTGTTGAAATTAGAACATATTTTAGATTTTTCAGTAGCAGCAAAGTGGATTTAAATCAACTGCATGAGAGGCTCACTTTAATCACGTTAACCAACAGTTGTTACATCAAAACTGACTGCAATTCAGAAATTCTGTGAAATAAAAAAGTAACTCCTGCATTCCAACCTTCTACTGAGATAAAACATATACCTTATTTCCCATTTTTCTCTTTAAGGATTTGTTTATGACATAGAAATTTACTTGATGTTTTATAAAACTAAAATTTTAAATAAAAATAATCAAATATAACCTGAAATATATAACAGATTACATTTATTGACATCCATGATGATACTCAAAATGTTTGTATATTATAAAAATGTATTCTATTTTTCATATTTCTCTTCATATAATGATATGAAATGTGCTTTATAAACAATATTAGAGGAATCAACATTCAGTCAAAATGTAGAGTCTCACACAGAGTGAAATAGTCAGAAGAGAAAAACAACTGCTGTATATTAATGTGTATACATGGAATCTAGAAAAAATGGTACTGATGAATCTATTTGTGGGGCAGCAATAGAGATGCAGACATACATAATGGACTTGTGGATCCAGAGGGAGAAGAGGAGGGCTGGACAAATTGAGACAGTAGCATTGACATATATCCATTACCGCGTATAAAATAGATAGCTAGTGGGAAGCAGTTGTATACACAGTAAGCTCAGCTCCTTGCTCTATGATGACCAAGGGAGGTGGGATGGCGGGTATGAGGGAGGATCAAGAGATGGGATATATATATACATATAGACACGCATTTTTTTTCCATCCTGTCATTTTTTTTGTTGTTTCTCTATTTCCTTTTTCCTCTCCCTCCCCTCTTCCTCTCCTCCCTTTTGTCTTTTTCTCTTTCTTGTCACAGTTCTCTGACAAATTCAAAATCTACTATTCACCATGACTGACTTTATGCCAACAGTTCTGCCTACTTTATTTGGGTAAAATGCACGATGAAAGAAGATTATCTATGGGAAAAAAACTGCTTTCCAGACTATAAAAAAATTTATATACAACAGATTAAAATACAGTTTAATTAGGGACAAAAAGTCTGTTTCCTAATACTATAGTCAAGCAAAGTTTTGAATTTAGGGGCCAGATGGCTGTTGAAATTAGAACATATTTTAGATTTTTCAGTAGCAGCAAAGTGGATTTAAATCAACTGCATGAGAGGCTCACTTTAATCACGTTAACCAACAGTTGTTACATCAAAACTGACTGCAATTCAGAAATTCTGTGAAATAAAAAAGTAACTCCTGCATTCCAACCTTCTACTGAGATAAAACATATACCTTATTTCCCATTTTTCTCTTTAAGGATTTGTTTATGACATAGAAATTTACTTGATGTTTTATAAAACTAAAATTTTAAATAAAAATAATCAAATATAACCTGAAATATATAACAGATTACATTTATTGACATCCATGATGATACTCAAAATGTTTGTATATTATAAAAATGTATTCTATTTTTCATATTTCTCTTCATATAATGATATGAAATGTGCTTTATAAACAATATTAGAGGAATCAACATTCAGTCAAAATGTAGAGTCTCACACAGAGTGAAATAGTCAGAAGAGAAAAACAACTGCTGTATATTAATGTGTATACATGGAATCTAGAAAAAATGGTACTGATGAATCTATTTGTGGGGCAGCAATAGAGATGCAGACATACATAATGGACTTGTGGATCCAGAGGGAGAAGAGGAGGGCTGGACAAATTGAGACAGTAGCATTGACATATATCCATTACCGCGTATAAAATAGATAGCTAGTGGGAAGCAGTTGTATACACAGTAAGCTCAGCTCCTTGCTCTATGATGACCAAGGGAGGTGGGATGGCGGGTATGAGGGAGGATCAAGAGATGGGATATATATATACATATAACTGATTCACATTGCTGTACAAAAGAAACTGACTCAATATTGGAAAGTAATTATACTCCAAATAATAAATAAATAAATATATGTGAAAGTTTAACTTAAAGTCATCTGAAAACACACCAAAATTCTTAAACTATTTCTTCTTAAAATCTTTGAAGTTTGGGTAGTATCAATTGCATTGGTTTCCCTGACTTTGAGTTTATCCATATGATATGGGCAACGCCACTAATAATTGTTGAAAATCTTCTCAATTTGCGTATTTCCTCACTGTAAGCTGTCCCACAAGGTAAAAAGAATTAAACTATCCATTCATTTGATCATTCAGTCAGCAAGTACTGAGCAGTTACATGTGAAAGAAAATCTTTGAGAGGTACACAAATAATGAAGTTCCTTCTAGTGACAATTACATTTGATTGCGACTGAAAAGGCAGAAAATAAATCAAGAAATGTGTGAGTACCAGGAAAAAAATGATTGAATGGAGTAGACAGCTTGAAGAAATTATTTTCCTTTGAAAAGAGGAGTTGAAAAGTGGAACAGAGAAGTTTTTAGTGAGGTTGCCTTGGAGAAGGCAGAAAAGAACTGGCTGTTATATAATTGTTTATTGTTTTTATTTCTTTAGATTATTCAATTTTGCTTTGAAAATTTGAAGAATATCTTTTTAAAATATTGATGGAATATAGATAATTATGTATGAGAGTTTTGAAAATACAAGATAAGTAATAGAATAAATATATTAACTTTTGAGTGGAGGATGGATAATATCTGTTACAAGAGGATTCAAAGAGTAAAATGTGGATGAATGCACAGGTGAATTTCTCTGTTTTTTATTCAATTATGGCTCTGAATTTAGAGCTATGGTTAACCGCTAGACCTAGTGAAAGAGTCAGGATTAGGAGGAGGAGGATGAGGACCATGGAGAAGTAAGGCCCTGGTGAATGTGGGAAATAATTAACCAGGAAAATCTAGAAACACTAGGAGGAGGACAATCAATGCTTGCATTGGCAAATGTAAATTTAGTGCATCATCAATAATTGATCTACTACTTAGCGATATCTCTTCCTCCTTCCCTCCATTTTTTCCAATCTTGTCTCCAACAAGATACAATTCTATCTTGAGATCTAAAGTATTTCAAAAATACTGTTTTGAAATTTCAGTTAAATATTTAATTTTATTACATTCTACATGTAATAAATCACACATACCATATATATGACATATACACATATGTATATCAAAGGCTACAAATAATTACAAGGAAACTAGCTTATACTAGTTTTTAAAATATATATTTTTAAAGATATTTGCTTTAAGTATATATAGTTAATAGAAAGGTAGAAATTTTTCTAAAATTCAAGTATAGATTAGGAGCAGGATGATTTATCAACAGAGACTGACTTTTTTTAATATATAATCGCACTGCTATATTTTTTTCTAGCAATGCAGCATTTTATTCTTTCCCTTTAATGTTTCATTTTTTACTACCTAAGAGATGTTCCTGTTGATTCTGAGAAGGCGGTGGCATTGCACATTGTTCTATGAAAAAGATCAAAGTAAAAGTAAGGACATGTATGTTTCTAATTTTAAAATAGGTACTATTAGTTTCTCCTTAGCTTTGTAGAAAAGCTTTATGAAAACATTCTCTTCTAAAAGTCTGAATGCCCATAGATTAATACATACAACTCACTGCAAAGACAGTTGGGAATGTGGTGGTTTCAGTGTGATCTAAAAATAGAGGGGTCATATATTTGTATCGTAGTTTGAAGTCTGTCATTAAAAATTATATTCTTTTGAAATGACTGTATAATTTGGGCACATTTAATTTAACTGTTTGTAAAATCAAACCATAGTTAAGTTTAAATTAAACAGTAGTGTACAGGTATCAGGGAGTTTCCCTAGTGTCTCAGTGGTAAAGAATCTGCCTGCAGAGCAGGAGACCCAGGTTCAATCCCTGGGTTGGGAAAAATTCCCTGGAGGAGGGCATGACAACCCACTCCAGTATTCTTGCCTAGAGAATTTCATAGACAGAAGAGCCCGGCAGGCTACAGTCTACAGGATCACACAGAGTTGGATACAACTGAAGTAACTTAGCAGAAGCTGGATAAAAGTACCAGATAATATTTAGCAAATTTAAGGGAATAAAAATAGCACTCATTTCTGAACATCAGATACATCTCATGCATGCTTTAGGAGTGGATTTTTAAGGAATTGTTAAGACATGCCCCCTAAAATATGTATGTGTGTTAGTCATTCAGTTGTGTCCAACTCTTTGGGGTATGGACGGTAGTGGAGCTCCTAAGTATATCATAGTTAATAGATTTAAAAAGGAAATAGTTAAATATTTTCTTAAAATTAAAAAAGTAAAAATTGTTTTAAAAAGGAAAAAAAGCAGGAAATGATTTTGCTTTAAGTATATATAGTTAATAGAAAGGTAGAAATTTTTCTAAAATTCAAGTATAGATTAGGAGCAGGATGATTTATCAACAGAGACTGACTTTTTTTAATATATAATCGCACTGCTATATTTTTTTCTAGCAATGCAGCATTTTATTCTTTCCCTTTAATGTTTCATTTTTTACTACCTAAGAGATGTTCCTGTTGATTCTGAGAAGGCGGTGGCATTGCACATTGTTCTATGAAAAAGATCAGAGTAAAAGCAAGGACATGTATGTTTCTAATTTTAAAATAGGTACTATTAGTTTCTCCTTAGCTTTGTAGAAAAGCTTTATGAAAACATTCTCTTCTAAAAGTCTGAATGCCCATAGATTAATACATACAACTCACTGCAAAGACAGTTGGGAATGTGGTGGTTTCAGTGTGATCTAAAAATAGAGGGGTCATATATTTGTATCGTAGTTTGAAGTCTGTCATTAAAAATTATATTCTTTTGAAATGACTGTATAATTTGGGCACATTTAATTTAACTGTTTGTAAAATCAAACCATAGTTAAGTTTAAATTAAACAGTAGTGTACAGGTATCAGGGAGTTTCCCTAGTGTCTCAGTGGTAAAGAATCTGCCTGCAGAGCAGGAGACCCAGGTTCAATCCCTGGGTTGGGAAAAATTCCCTGGAGGAGGGCATGACAACCCACTCCAGTATTCTTGCCTAGAGAATTTCATAGACAGAAGAGCCCGGCAGGCTACAGTCTACAGGATCACACAGAGTTGGATACAACTGAAGTAACTTAGCAGAAGCTGGATAAAAGTACCAGATAATATTTAGCAAATTTAAGGGAATAAAAATAGCACTCATTTCTGAACATCAGATACATCTCATGCATGCTTTAGGAGTGGATTTTTAAGGAATTGTTAAGACATGCCCCCTAAAATATGTATGTGTGTTAGTCATTCAGTTGTGTCCAACTCTTTGCAACCCTATGGACGGTAGTTGGCCAGGCTCCTCTCTCCATGGAATTCTCCAGGCCAGAATACTGGAGTGGGTTGCTGTTGCATTCTCCAAGGGATCTTCCTGACCCACGAATCGAACCCAGGTCTCCCATATTGCAGGCAGATTCTTTACCATCTGAGCCACCAGGGAAGCCAGGTGCCCCCTGAAATAATGGTATGCATTTTTGTACTTTCCCCTTTATGTTTAATAAGGTCAAATATAGCAAATAATTTCATAGACTGTTTTTTTTTTTTTTAATTCTTAAGAAGTAATGAGAGAGACTAGTAGCTTTCTCTCAATAACCATTCTCCCCTTAAGAAGGGTAATCTGAGTGTTGCTGTGCTTAGCAAGAACATTTCACAGCCCCTCTTACAGGAAATTCAGTTCTGTTCTGCAGGATGTGAGGGAAAATTACATATACAATTTCTTAATCATATCCTTCATGGGAAGCCTTTTTCCCGTTTCCTCCATCTTAGGGGCTGGTATGTACAAAGGGTGTTAATGAGCCTGCACTAGCTGTGTAGATGGAGATGATGAAGCTAGAGGTAGAGAAAGCCTGTGTACCTGTATGACCTGCACAGCTGAGGTGTCCTGCCACATCAGCTGCCTCACAGCTTAGACTTTTGTGTGCTTGAGAAAATGAATTTTACCCAGTTTAAGACACTATTATTTGCTCTCGAATAAAGCCATTAAATAAATATCCCAGCTAATAAAGAACGTGCACTGCAGAAATCTGCAAATGTGAGATCTGCACCTCTGTTTAAATACTGTAATTATTTTACCCCCATTATGGAAGAATATATTTTGTTAAAAATAAGTGATACTTATTAAAATAGATCACACAATAACATAAATATGTTCCTCTTTATATAGATGTTGATGTTCAGATGCTTTGAAGTTCTTTTTTTTTTTTCAACACCTAAATAAACATGCTCCTAAATCCAATCTATCACTTTTCCCTTCGTAACATTTAAGGCAGAAACATAAAGCTTATTTCTGAAATAGCCTTCATCATTTGGGAGCCTCAGCTCCCAAACCCAAATCCAGGGTATTCTGTCCCATTACCATCTCCTATATGGTTGCTTTTACCATCATGCACAATACTCAAGCATTTGGCACAACACTCAACACTCAAACATGCACAATACACAATAATCATGAATGTCAGGCAAGATAGCATTCCAGTACTCATTTTAATGGACACAGTTTCTGAGTTCTCTAACCATGCCTTTCCACTTCCCATTTCAAGCAATCTCTGGTTACTAAATTCACATGCAGGTAAATCCAAAACTATTCAGGTCCCTAGACCGAAATAGGGGAACACTGACAAATTATATAGAACACTGAGGGAAATGGATTGAGTCTGATCCTCTAAGAATGAAATTTATCTCTTTAAGGTAAGAGTATCCTAAGATTAGGTCTTGAAATGCATTGGCAAACCCCCAAGCTTTAAGAAAATCAGAGATTTTAGATGATTCTTCAATAATTTAGATAATCCCTTTTGCCCAGATGTAATGTATACTCTTTATCCTGGACTTCTATGTTAAAAACAACAAAATTTTCAAAGAACAGCAAACTGGAATGTGCCTACTAGGCTATTTGTCATTAACTGTGCTATATTACCTTGTCTGAAAAGAAGTCCAGAAACAATCTGCTGGGTCAGCATTCTCAAATTTTGTTAGTCAGTGTTCTGAGTCCTCAGTAAGGAGGAGAATAAAATATAAGACCAGATGATGAAGAGGTAACTGGCCTCCATTCATAACTTGTTATGTGAACTAGCATTCACATTTGTTGTTGTTCAGTCACTAACTTATATCTGCCTATGCAATCACAGGGACTGTACCATGTCAGGCTCCTCTGCCCTTCACTCTCTCCCAGAGTTTCTTCAAATTCATGTCCACTCAGAGTTACATGAAGCTTCAAAAAATGAAGAACATCTGTTTTATAAATATATTTTATTTGAAGAAGAGGCTTAATGAAGTTTGATGTAATAAGAAACAGAAATCATATTAATAAATGTTTCAACTTGCTTATAGATGCTTCAGTCCTAAACACAGTGGTCACTACATGCCTGCATGTGAGCTCAGTCGCTCAGTTGTGTTTGACTCTTTGCAACATCATGAACGGTAGACCAACAGACTCCTCTGTCCATGGAATTTTCCAGGCAAGAATACTGGAGTGGGTTGCAACTTCCCACTCCAGGGGATTTTCATGACCCAGGGAACAAACCCATGTCTCTTGCATCTCCTATATAGGCATGTGAATTCTTTACCACTGCACCACCAAGGAAGCCCAGTTGCTACATCGTAAGTGCTAAATCATTGTTAATGGAGTAACTAGATTAATTAAAGTATCCAATACCTTCATTATTATATCACTTATGCACATGATAGAGCTGAGTTTCTATCTCAATCTGAGGTTTGCATACAAATCGAGAGAAAAATGTCCATTGACCATGTAGGATACTACTGAGTTTTGGTAAAATAAATCCCATTGGTCCAGAGAGCACAGACTTCTCCTTGGGGGATAAAGCAGAGAGGAACTCTTAAATAAGACAACTATATAGCAATCATCTTCCATGACAACATGATACATCATTTTCCAGGATGATGTTTTCATTACCATTCTGAAAATTGCAGGGGTCTAGTTAAGATTAAGTGTAAGATAAGTAAGATTCCAGTTCTTTAAATAAAGCAAAGTAAGGTAAGATTCCAATTCCTTAATTAAAGCAAGCTGAAAGTTTTTTCCTACAGGAAGTTGTCAGCTTTCCACTACAGGAGAAGAAACAGCAGACTGCATGCTATAAAGAATTTGTAGAAGCCTTGCAAGGCACAATGAGTTATTCAGTTTTAACATCCATGGTTCAACACATTTATGTTCAGGTATAATAGATTTTTGTTACTTGTTCAGTAATATTCTAGTACTTTAGGAATTTATCTAAAAATTTACCCTAAAATTACAACAAATTGTCTTTCTTCCTATTTGCTCTAGTGTTTTGTTTTCTTTTTCTACCTGCCTTTTCCTAGTCACTCACTGCAGGTGCATTTTCACAATCCTTGAGCATGAAAGATGTATAAGGCTCATATACTTTTGTAAGGTAAATAATCAGAATTGTCATTATATAAACTATCTTTTGACAAACTTATTTTGTTAGCTGTTTTTATCATGGGATTTTACCATAATAAAAAGTTATCCATATATTTGTAAATCTAAGTCAAATTTGTAAAACTAGATCACTAGATGATGCTAGTCATATAAATGAGCATTATGTAGTATGTTACTGAAGTTAGATAAAGGTCATTAGTAAGGTAGGTAGCCATAGCCAATACACCATTGCACAATAATCAATTTGTATTAATCACCCTGCAACTAAGCAGTCTGTACAATACCTAATGTAGATTAGCACAAAATATTCCTTATAAGCTAATATCTTACATCTGATGAATGATACCACTCTCTGCTGGCACAAATTTATGTATGAATGACACCCAATTAACAGTGTAATAAACAATGTAATCTGTCTTTCTATAACATTAAAAATCAATAGGACATACATTTTAGAAAAAGAATAAGAATAATGCTTTGAAAATATCATAGTCTTTGAAATAAAGCTTGAGGTAATTTTTGAACTTAGACTTACTTAATTTCTCTCAGACTCATGTATCAGCATACATAACAATGCTTCCATAATAGTGTTGTAAAATTGACGAAAACAAACTATTTTTGCAGAGAGGAACTCTTAAATAAGACAACTATATAGCAATCATCTTCCATGACAACATGATACATCATTTTCCAGGATGATGTTTTCATTACCATTCTGAAAATTGCAGGGGTCTAGTTAAGATTAAGTGTAAGATAAGTAAGATTCCAGTTCTTTAAATAAAGCAAAGTAAGGTAAGATTCCAATTCCTTAATTAAAGCAAGCTGAAAGTTTTTCCTACAGGAAGTTGTCAGCTTTCCACTACAGGAGAAGAAACAGCAGACTGCATGCTATAAAGAATTTGTAGAAGCCTTGCAAGGCACAATGAGTTATTCAGTTTTAACATCCATGGTTCAACACATTTATGTTCAGGTATAATAGATTTTTGTTACTTGTTCAGTAATATTCTAGTACTTTAGGAATTTATCTAAAAATTTACCCTAAAATTACAACAAATTGTCTTTCTTCCTATTTGCTCTAGTGTTTTGTTTTCTTTTTCTACCTGCCTTTTCCTAGTCACTCACTGCAGGTGCATTTTCACAATCCTTGAGCATGAAAGATGTATAAGGCTCATATACTTTTGTAAGGTAAATAATCAGAATTGTCATTATATAAACTATCTTTTGACAAACTTATTTTGTTAGCTGTTTTTATCATGGGATTTTACCATAATAAAAAGTTATCCATATATTTGTAAATCTAAGTCAAATTTGTAAAACTAGATCACTAGATGATGCTAGTCATATAAATGAGCATTATGTAGTATGTTACTGAAGTTAGATAAAGGTCATTAGTAAGGTAGGTAGCCATAGCCAATACACCATTGCACAATAATCAATTTGTATTAATCACCCTGCAACTAAGCAGTCTGTACAATACCTAATGTAGATTAGCACAAAATATTCCTTATAAGCTAATATCTTACATCTGATGAATGATACCACTCTCTGCTGGCACAAATTTATGTATGAATGACACCCAATTAACAGTGTAATAAACAATGTAATCTGTCTTTCTATAACATTAAAAATCAATAGGACATACATTTTAGAAAAAGAATAAGAATAATGCTTTGAAAATATCATAGTCTTTGAAATAAAGCTTGAGGTAATTTTTGAACTTAGACTTACTTAATTTCTCTCAGACTCATGTATCAGCATACATAACAATGCTTCCATAATAGTGTTGTAAAAATTGACGAAAACAAACTATTTTTACTGCTTATCAATTCATAAGTCATCAATGAATGTTGATATATTTCTCCCCTTTAGCTTTACTTCCAGTGAAACACACTGAGCTTAAGTAAGGAAGTACTTAAAAGTGAAGACTAGAGACATTTTGTTCATATTAGCAGCTGTGAATCAACTGAGAGCTCTATAAGAAAGAGTTAACCAGGTTTTTAATGAGACCTTGATGACAAGGTCTTACCATTCCCTATACTGGGAATGGTAAGAAACAAGGAGGACCAGGTTCTTCTTCTGAGATTTGATTGCATTAAAGAGGATAAAAACAAACAATGAAAATTTCAGGTAAATATAACAAAAATTTTAAAAAACATATTTGCATAGAGAGTGATTCTGAAGGATGTAACATATTTTACTTTGGAAAGTATTTTGTGGAGGACATTAAGGGGGTATTTTCAGCTAAATGATGAAAAGTCTGCCATGTAATGATATGGAAGAAAATAATTCCAGGAAAAGAGAAGGTAATAGGGAATTTCCTAATACAAGAAAGAACGTGTATTTTAAAATTTAAAAATAGCCCCATATGGCTGGACAGTAATGAAGGATAACTGCAAGGAGTTTGCTGGAGCCTAATATAGAACTCACAGTCAGTTGTAAGAAGTTGAGTTTTGATCTAAGTGAATGGGATAGCTATGATGATTTCAAGCAGTTGGGCTTTATAATTTCTTCACATTTTTTTAAAAAAGAAGATTTAATTATTTATAGAAAATACAGGGGAAAGTGAAAACAAGAGTAAGTTAATAAGAAGGTTGATTCATACATACTGGGAGGTAAATTCATTTCCCAAGGTCTATATAAAGAGATTTATAATAAATATGAAATATAGCTATTGTAAAACTGTGATTAATCAATGAGTAGTATAAATATAAATAAACAACTAATAAGAAGATAACACTTACATTTCTCTTGATACTACACTGATGGAGAGAGAATAACTAGGGTACTTTGAATAATGTGATTGCAGAAATATGCCCACAAGGAAGTGATAATACAACTGGGAAGTAAACAGTTATGAAAAGCCAGCGGTGAAAATACTTCCAGAACACTTTACAGACACAAGGATCTAGATATCCTTCAGGAATCAGATAACAGCAATATGATTATGGGGAAAATGTAAGGACTGAATTGTGATCTGAATTATGGATTCCCAAAAAAGAAAGTTTAGTTCATGTCTGGACACCAGGAAATTGATGTCATTTATCAAACACAGTTGTTACGAAGAGTCATATTAACATAATTGCTGTTATTTTTGTCAGAACATGATGAATTACAGAAACAGAAGCAAAAGTCCAGTAACATTCATCCTCTTGGACTATAAATATTGTTTCCATCTTGTAGAGGATTATATAAAGCTATTTAAAATGTTCTATTAGCTTCTGTTAAATTATAACATTTAAAAATAAAATGTATATTTTGATGGAGATGCCTCACATGTAAAATAAAGCAAAGGGTAGCTAAGTATGACTGGTTTATCTTATTGTTCTAACTTTCGCCAAATGTAGGAAGAATCTTTGAAGGATTCGAAATTTTATATTTCAAAGTATTTTGTCTTTTAATGTTTATTGTGAGCAAGCAGCAGACTGGACAAAGTTCTCAATCATTAAAATCTCTACCAGAAGACCTAGAGCTTTTGCTTCATCTACCCTACTCTAGAACTGTGTTTATACAAACATGGACCATGTGCAAAAAAACTCAAAGTGAATTAAAGACCTAACTGTAAGACCAGAAACCATAAAACTTTTAGAGGAAAATATAGGCAGAATGCTCGATGACATAAATCAAAACAAGATCTTCTATGACCCGCCTCCTAGAGTAATGGAAATAAAATAAAAAACAAACAGGCAAGATCTAATTAAGCTTAAGAACTTTTACATGGAAAAAGAAACTATTAACAAGGTGAAAAGACAGCCTTCATAAAGGGAGAATATATTGTAAAACTGTGATTAATCAATGAGTAGTATAAATATAAATAAACAACTAATAAGAAGATAACACTTACATTTCTCTTGATACTACACTGATGGAGAGAGAATAACTAGGGTACTTTGAATAATGTGATTGCAGAAATATGCCCACAAGGAAGTGATAATACAACTGGGAAGTAAACAGTTATGAAAAGCCAGCGGTGAAAATACTTCCAGAACACTTTACAGACACAAGGATCTAGATATCCTTCAGGAATCAGATAACAGCAATATGATTATGGGGAAAATGTAAGGACTGAATTGTGATCTGAATTATGGATTCCCAAAAAAGAAAGTTTAGTTCATGTCTGGACACCAGGAAATTGATGTCATTTATCAAACACAGTTGTTACGAAGAGTCCTATTAACATAATTGCTGTTATTTTTGTCAGAACATGATGAATTACAGAAACAGAAGCAAAAGTCCAGTAACATTCATCCTCTTGGACTATAAATATTGTTTCCATCTTGTAGAGGATTATATAAAGCTATTTAAAATGTTCTATTAGCTTCTGTTAAATTATAACATTTAAAAATAAAATGTATATTTTGATGGAGATGCCTCACATGTAAAATAAAGCAAAGGGTAGCTAAGTATGACTGGTTTATCTTATTGTTCTAACTTTCGCCAAATGTAGGAAGAATCTTTGAAGGATTCGAAATTTTATATTTCAAAGTATTTTGTCTTTTAATGTTTATTGTGAGCAAGCAGCAGACTGGACAAAGTTCTCAATCATTAAAATCTCTACCAGAAGACCTAGAGCTTTTGCTTCATCTACCCTACTCTAGAACTGTGTTTATACAAACATGGACCATGTGCAAAAAAACTCAAAGTGAATTAAAGACCTAACTGTAAGACCAGAAACCATAAAACTTTTAGAGGAAAATATAGGCAGAATGCTCGATGACATAAATCAAAACAAGATCTTCTATGACCCGCCTCCTAGAGTAATGGAAATAAAATAAAAAACAAACAGGCAAGATCTAATTAAGCTTAAGAACTTTTACATGGAAAAAGAAACTATTAACAAGGTGAAAAGACAGCCTTCATAAAGGGAGAAAATAACAGCAAATGAAACAACAAAGAATTAAATTCCAAAATTTATATGTAGCCACACAACTCAACACCAAAAAAAAAAAAAAAAAAGGCAAACAAAATATGAGAAAAAGACCTAAACAGACATCTCTCTAATGAAGACATAAACACGGCCAAAAAACACATGAAAAGATTCTCAACATCTCTCATTATTAGAGAAATGCAAATGAAAACTACAATGAGATGTTACCTCACATCAGTCAGAAGGGTCATCATCAAAATATCTACAGACAATAAATGCTGGAGAGGCTGTGGAGAAAAGGCAACTCTCTTGCACTGTTGGTAGGAATGTAAGCTAATACAATCACTATGAAAGACAGCCACTATGGAGATTTCTTTAAAAACTAGGAATAGAAGCACCATATGACCCAGCAATCTCATTAGCAGGCATATACCCTGAGGAAATCAAAACTGAAAGACACCTGTACCCCAATGTTCACTCAGCATTATTTACAATAACTAGAACATGGAAGCAACCTAGATTTCCATCAATAGATGAATGGATAAAAAAACTGTGGTACATATATACAATGGAATATTACTCAGCCATAAAAGGAAATGCATTTGAGTCAGTCCTAATAAGGTGGATGATCCTAGAACCTATTATACAGTGTGAAGTAAGTTGGAAATGGAAAGATAAATATTGTATACTAACACATATATATGGAATATAGAAGCATGGATTCAAATTTTATATTTCAAAGTATTTTGTCTTTTAATGTTTATTGTGAGCAAGCAGCAGACTGGACAAAGTTCTCAATCATTAAAATCTCTGAAGACCTAGAGCTTTTGCTTCATCTACCCTACTCTAGAACTGTGTTTATACAAACATGGACCATGTGCAAAAAAACTCAAAGTGAATTAAAGACCTAACTGTAAGACCAGAAACCATAAAACTTTTAGAGGAAAATATAGGCAGAATGCTCGATGACATAAATCAAAACAAGATCTTCTATGACCCGCCTCCTAGAGTAATGGAAATAAAATCAAAAACAAACAGGCAAGATCTAATTAAGCTTAAGAACTTTTACATGGAAAAAGAAACTATTAACAAGGTGAAAAGACAGCCTTCATAAAGGGAGAAAATAACAGCAAATGAAACAACAAAGAATTAAATTCCAAAATTTATATGTAGCCACACAACTCAACACCAAAAAAAAAAAAAAAAAAGGCAAACAAAATATGAGAAAAAGACCTAAACAGACATCTCTCTAATGAAGACATAAACACGGCCAAAAAACACATGAAAAGATTCTCAACATCTCTCATTATTAGAGAAATGCAAATGAAAACTACAATGAGATGTTACCTCACATCAGTCAGAAGGGTCATCATCAAAATATCTACAGACAATAAATGCTGGAGAGGCTGTGGAGAAAAGGCAACTCTCTTGCACTGTTGGTAGGAATGTAAGCTAATACAATCACTATGAAAGACAGCCACTATGGAGATTTCTTTAAAAACTAGGAATAGAAGCACCATATGACCCAGCAATCTCATTAGCAGGCATATACCCTGAGGAAATCAAAATTGAAAGACACCTGTACCCCAATGTTCACTCAGCATTATTTACAATAACTAGAACATGGAAGCAACCTAGATTTCCATCAATAGATGAATGGATAAAAAAACTGTGGTACATATATACAATGGAATATTACTCAGCCATAAAAGGAAATGCATTTGAGTCAGTCCTAATAAGGTGGATAATCCTAGAACCTATTATACAGTGTGAAGTAAGTTGGAAATGGAAAGATAAATATTGTATACTAACACATATATATGGAATATAGAAGCATGGCTGTGATAAATCCATATGCAGAGAAGCAATGGAGAAACAGACATAGACAACAAACTTATGGACATTGAGGGGAGGGAGGAAAGGGCAAGATGTATAAAAAGAGTAAAAATGGAAGCTTACATTAACATATGCAAAATAGACAACCAATCTGAATGGGCTGTAAGACTAAGGGAACATACACAGGGGCGATGTAACAATCTAGAGAGGTGGGATGGGGAGGGAGATGGGAGGGAAGTTCAAGTGGGAGAGGACATGTGTATACCTACGGCTAATTTGAGTTTATGTATAGCAGTAAACAACAAAATTCTGTAAAAGTAAAATAAAAAAAAAGTTTTAAACCCAAACGAAACAAACAAACAAAAAGAATATGGACTATGTGTGAATACAGATTTTTGTTTAATTTATAGTAAATGCAGAAGAGTATGAGCATAGGAGTTTTACTCCATATAACCAAAATATGGATGGTTCCTGGTTCATTTTCCATTGTGAGTTTTCATATACACCAACAAACTACTGTTGTTATTAGTTGCAGGTCCAACTAGAGATATTTTAACATATCCTGTCACCTATGTCATTTTTTTTTTCCTTTTAAGGCATTCAATAAAACAGCAATCAATGGAGAAGTTGATTCTCCATGACTCTTCCCATCTTTTCTGTCTTCAATAGGCATAAAGAACTGATTTGGAGTAAAAGTTGCTCATAATTGCTACTCAGAAAATCCCTGAATAAGCATATTGTTCTCGGTTACTGGTTAAGAGTTTGATGGTGAAGCAGCCTATTAAAAATGAAAGAAATTTTATTTTGGACTATGAAATTTAGCCATAAACTTATTTGCTAATATCCAATCTATACAAAACAATTCCATTTAAAATATTAAATAGTTCATCATATATTAGTGATACATAAGTCATGAGTTCTATTCTTAATGTTATTTTACAAGTAATATTAAATAAGCATACCCCCTGAGGTTAACTAAATTATTCACCGCCACAAAAGACTTTGACATCAGTACTGTGACTTCATGACCACAGTCCTTAGACAACCAATTTTACATTCATCCAGAGTAAAGGTTCAGAACCTCTCTCTTGTTCTTAACAACTAATCTTCAGTCTTCATGAAAAAACTTGCTGTTTTCCTTTGTATAGCCTTGTCTGTTTGGCCTTGACTACAAAGAAATTGCTGTGAGCAATCTGATTTTCTATTTAACATCTTGACCTTCTGTAAGACATTTATAAGATGTATAACTAATATATATTTTCTGGTCCTTTTAAAAATATATTGAAAAATCAAGGTTACCATTTTCACTTTTTATTTGAAACAATAGCAGCAACAATAAAAACACCACCAAAGCAGCCACATAAAATCCATTCTTGCTTGAGTGCTAAGTTACCTCAGTCATGTGTCACTCTTTGCGAGCCCATGGACTATAGGCTCCTCTATCTGTGGGATTCTCTAAGCAGAAATACTAGAGGTGGTTGCCATGCCCTTCTCCAGGGGATCTTCCCACCCAGGGATCAAACCCATGTCTCTTCAATCTCCTGCATTGGTAGGCAGGTTCTTTACCACTGGTGTCACCTTGGAAGACAATGTCACTTGTACAAGGAAACAAATTACATCTTGCTATTTTTTTAGGAAATAAACCATTTACATTTAAGGATGTTTATCAATGGATTTTGGCTCCCCAGATGGTGCTAGTGATAAAGAACCTGTCTGTCAATGGACAGAGGAGCCTGGTGAGCTACAATCCATAGGTTCACAAAGAGTAGGACATGAATGAAGCGATTTACCACACATATATAGGAGATATTCCTTCTTTTTGCAAGACTTTTAGCTTAACTTGGTTTGTTTTATTCTAAACAGTATTGTGCTTTCTTATAAGTACTAAAATGCCAGTATGTCAGCAGCAAATTGCCACTTAAAACTCTTGAGTAACACTGTAGTATGCCACTTGCTAGTAGTGCTATGTTTTATCTAGAGGAAATTAAGACAAGGTGCCAAATCCAATTGTGAAACAGTAGAATTTCAGCACATAATTCCCAAGTGCTACTATCAACATACATTCAGTGGCTGTGTGTTTCCACAGCTGTCTGCCAGGCACAGAAACTGTTACATAGCATCTCTTCATTACTTGACTTAACAAGTCCTTAGACAACCAATTTTACATTCATCCAGAGTAAAGGTTCAGAACCTCTCTCTTGTTCTTAACAACTAATCTTCAGTCTTCATGAAAAACTTGCTGTTTTCCTTTGTATAGCCTTGTCTGTTTGGCCTTGACTACAAAGAAATTGCTGTGAGCAATCTGATTTTCTATTTAACATCTTGACCTTCTGTAAGACATTTATAAGATGTATAACTAATATATATTTTCTGGTCCTTTTAAAAATATATTGAAAAATCAAGGTTACCATTTTCACTTTTTATTTGAAACAATAGCAGCAACAATAAAAACACCACCAAAGCAGCCACATAAAATCCATTCTTGCTTGAGTGCTAAGTTACCTCAGTCATGTGTCACTCTTTGCGAGCCCATGGACTATAGGCTCCTCTATCTGTGGGATTCTCTAAGCAGAAATACTAGAGGTGGTTGCCATGCCCTTCTCCAGGGGATCTTCCCACCCAGGGATCAAACCCATGTCTCTTCAATCTCCTGCATTGGTAGGCAGGTTCTTTACCACTGGTGTCACCTTGGAAGACAATGTCACTTGTACAAGGAAACAAATTACATCTTGCTATTTTTTTAGGAAATAAACCATTTACATTTAAGGATGTTTATCAATGGATTTTGGCTCCCCAGATGGTGCTAGTGATAAAGAACCTGTCTGTCAATGGACAGAGGAGCCTGGTGAGCTACAATCCATAGGTTCACAAAGAGTAGGACATGAATGAAGCGATTTACCACACATATATAGGAGATATTCCTTCTTTTTGCAAGACTTTTAGCTTAACTTGGTTTGTTTTATTCTAAACAGTATTGTGCTTTCTTATAAGTACTAAAATGCCAGTATGTCAGCAGCAAATTGCCACTTAAAACTCTTGAGTAACACTGTAGTATGCCACTTGCTAGTAGTGCTATGTTTTATCTAGAGGAAATTAAGACAAGGTGCCAAATCCAATTGTGAAACAGTAGAATTTCAGCACATAATTCCCAAGTGCTACTATCAACATACATTCAGTGGCTGTGTGTTTCCACAGCTGTCTGCCAGGCACAGAAACTGTTACATAGCATCTCTCATGTGAATTCCATGAACCACAGTGACTTCACGGGTTCAGTTAGCTCCAGATGATTATGCATAAAATTTCTGCTCATTAGTAAAAGGTGTCAACTTCTGCTGTAACATCTCCTAGTAAGAAAATTAGCATAATTTTCTCACCAATCATGTACACTTTCTACAAATGAAAAATAATTTGAGGTCAAATTTTTCTCAGTCTTCTCAGTGGTTCAAGAAAAATTACTTGTGACATATTTGTACCTCCCCTCAAATATACACTGAGGAATTTGAATCTTAAGCCAAGTCAATTAAGAAACTTTATACATATTTAGAGTCAGCTAAATATTCCCTTTATAAAAGTTACTTTACATTTTAACGCTCTTTTCCAGTCTCAATCTCTATTATTGTCCCCTGTAATCTCAAGTGATCACTTTATTTTACACAATCCAGATCAAATCAAGACTATCTGGCATCAACTGCCCGATTTCCCAAATGTACATCTAATTTTTTTTCTCAAAGAGTATTTGTTGATGCCTATGTCTTGACATTGTCAGACAAAGACCCATACTTTTTCGCTTTCAACGCTAACCTTTTTGCCCAGATCTATTCATAGTGCTATTTGTTTTGCATTCTTAGGAAATGTTCTCTAACACTTACCATCTCTATACCGTATAATTCTCTGTTCAATGATTCCTTCTCATCAATTTTGAATTACTCTGAATTATTTCCATTCTAAAATACCACTGCTTTATGAAATTTTTCTGTAATAATGGACCTCTTATTTTAATATATTTTAAGAATAATAATAATAACAATAATAATGGCTTAACAAGAAAACATCCCCCATTGTTTCTTTTTTTTTTCTCCTTTTTTATTATTGCATCATTTTATGGACATATTCCTTCCAACACTCCACTTAGTACTGGTATTTTATAATTGTTTAAGAAATTATTATTATGGATTTTTTAAGTAGTAGATTTTATAATATACAAGAGAGAAAAAAAGACAGGGCAGGAAAATCAGATCAATGTTATACAACTACTTGGTGGAAGACAAAGGTTCTCAAGCAACTTGCTTTCTGTTTGTGATTTAGATTGATGCAGTGATTTTCTTTATATTTATCTTGTGTGAGGTCCCCATAATGTCTTATAGTTCATGTCTTTCTCACAAATTGGGAACTTGTGGACATGAATTTTTAGCCCAAATTTTCTGCACCAGTTTTACTCTTCTGAGTCTCTAATTGCATATATGTTATAATATTTGATGTAATTCTACAGGTCATCAAAATATATTCAATAATTTTTTCAGCCTTTCTCATATTATTCAAGTTCAATAATTGTTATTCACGTGCCTTTAAACTGAATAATCCTTTTGAGAGCTCTATAATCACCTGTTAAGGAAATTCAGTGTTACTTCTGCTGCTGCTGTTCTGTTGCCTTTAATTTCAGATATTGTACTTTTTTAGTCCCAGAATTTTCATTGTAATTTGGTTCATTTCTAGATTCCTTACCTCTATTGGTTATCCTAACTCATTATGGTCACTTTGTCTTCAATATATGAGCATAAAAAATTAAATATACAAATAAAAGTAGAGGTAAAGAGAGAAAGAGAGAGATAAGAGGGAGGGAAAGATAAACACAAAGAGAGAAAGAGATAAGATACATACAATAGCCGTTCTAAAATCTTCATTTATTACTTAGAACTTTGGATTAAAGTTTTCTCAAGTAATTTTAGATTTTATGATGAGCATTGTAAATTGTAGATCATAAGGCATTTGTGTTCTATGATTTTCCTTAAAAATATATTGATTTGGGGCTTCCTGGAAGGGGAAAGAGTCTACTTTCTAAAATACCACTGCTTTATGAAATTTTTCTGTAATAATGGACCTCTTATTTTAATATATTTTAAGAATAATAATAATAACAATAATAATGGCTTAACAAGAAAACATCCCCCATTGTTTCTTTTTTTTTTCTCCTTTTTTATTATTGCATCATTTTATGGACATATTCCTTCCAACACTCCACTTAGTACTGGTATTTTATAATTGTTTAAGAAATTATTATTATGGATTTTTTAAGTAGTAGATTTTATAATATACAAGAGAGAAAAAAAGACAGGGCAGGAAAATCAGATCAATGTTATACAACTACTTGGTGGAAGACAAAGGTTCTCAAGCAACTTGCTTTCTGTTTGTGATTTAGATTGATGCAGTGATTTTCTTTATATTTATCTTGTGTGAGGTCCCCATAATGTCTTATAGTTCATGTCTTTCTCACAAATTGGGAACTTGTGGACATGAATTTTTAGCCCAAATTTTCTGCACCAGTTTTACTCTTCTGAGTCTCTAATTGCATATATGTTATAATATTTGATGTAATTCTACAGGTCATCAAAATATATTCAATAATTTTTTCAGCCTTTCTCATATTATTCAAGTTCAATAATTGTTATTCACGTGCCTTTAAACTGAATAATCCTTTTGAGAGCTCTATAATCACCTGTTAAGGAAATTCAGTGTTACTTCTGCTGCTGCTGTTCTGTTGCCTTTAATTTCAGATATTGTACTTTTTTAGTCCCAGAATTTTCATTGTAATTTGGTTCATTTCTAGATTCCTTACCTCTATTGGTTATCCTAACTCATTATGGTCACTTTGTCTTCAATATATGAGCATAAAAAATTAAATATACAAATAAAAGTAGAGGTAAAGAGAGAAAGAGAGAGATAAGAGGGAGGGAAAGATAAACACAAAGAGAGAAAGAGATAAGATACATACAAGAGCCGTTCTAAAATCTTCATTTATTACTTAGAACTTTGGATTAAAGTTTTCTCAAGTAATTTTAGATTTTATGATGAGCATTGTAAATTGTAGATCATAAGGCATTTGTGTTCTATGATTTTCCTTAAAAATATATTGATTTGGGGCTTCCCTGGAGGTCCAGTGGGTAAAGAGTCTACTTTGCAGTGCAAGGGGCACCTGCTCGATCCCTGGCCCCAGGGAAGATCCCATGTGCCACAGAGCGGCTGGACCAGTGTGTCCAATTAGGAGCCAGCACTCTGGAGCACATGCGCCCGTAGCTGGTGCTCTGCACCTAGAGGGGCCACTGCAATGAGAGGCTCACAAAGGCCAAAGAATTAAGATGAATGAAAATAAATAAACGAAGGACCATGAAAAGAGGCCCAGATTTATAGATAGATAGATAGATAGATTTTTTTTTTCCCCTGACAGTAAGTTAAAATTCATCAGTTCTACAGCATAGCCCTTACTTTATGATGCAATCTTCATTTCTAAATAATGATTTTCTGGAGTCTCAGTTGAGCATGTGAAGTGTTTAGTGAGGTGTTTTCTTTCCCTGACTGGGCTGACCTTCTCTGAGCCCTGCATGATCTCTGATATTTCTCTGTTTAGCTCTCATTTTAACAGGACCCACTCTTGATAGGGTTCATGCAAGAAGGGACCAAATACTTGGCAGTTAACTAATATGCAAGAAACTAATATGGACACTTCTGTAGCAATCCTGTAGCTAGTGAAACTTGCTCTCACTGTTGTAAACTATTTGGCAAGAGAAATACAGAAGAAGATACAGCTTAAGCCAACCTATAATTATCTGAGATTACAGACCTTTTCCAAAAGAACATGGTAATGACTTAAGGCGACTTTAAAGATATGAAGTCCCAGAATTTTCATTGTAATTTGGTTCATTTCTAGATTCCTTACCTCTATTGGTTATCCTAACTCATTATGGTCACTTTGTCTTCAATATATGAGCATAAAAAATTAAATATACAAATAAAAGTAGAGGTAAAGAGAGAAAGAGAGAGATAAGAGGGAGGGAAAGATAAACACAAAGAGAGAAAGAGATAAGATACATACAAGAGCCGTTCTAAAATCTTCATTTATTACTTAGAACTTTGGATTAAAGTTTTCTCAAGTAATTTTAGATTTTATGATGAGCATTGTAAATTGTAGATCATAAGGCATTTGTGTTCTATGATTTTCCTTAAAAATATATTGATTTGTGGTTTCCCCTGGAGGTCCAGTGGGTAAAGAGTCTACTTTGCAGTGCAAGGGGCACCTGCTCGATCCCTGGCCCCAGGGAAGATCCCATGTGCCACAGAGCGGCTGGACCAGTGTGTCCAATTAGGAGCCAGCACTCTGGAGCACATGTGCCCGTAGCTGGTGCTCTGCACCTAGAGGGGCCACTGCAATGAGAGGCTCACAAAGGCCAAAGAATTAAGATGAATGAAAATAAATAAACGAAGGACCATGAAAAGAGGCCCAGATTTATAGATAGATAGATAGATAGATTTTTTTTTTCCCCTGACAGTAAGTTAAAATTCATCAGTTCTACAGCATAGCCCTTACTTTATGATGCAATCTTCATTTCTAAATAATGATTTTCTGGAGTCTCAGTTGAGCATGTGAAGTGTTTAGTGAGGTGTTTTCTTTCCCTGACTGGGCTGACCTTCTCTGAGCCCTGCATGATCTCTGATATTTCTCTGTTTAGCTCTCATTTTAACAGGACCCACTCTTGATAGGGTTCATGCAAGAAGGGACCAAATACTTGGCAGTTAACTAATATGCAAGAAACTAATATGGACACTTCTGTAGCAATCCTGTAGCTAGTGAAACTTGCTCTCACTGTTGTAAACTATTTGGCAAGAGAGATACAGAAGAAGATACAGCTTAAGCCAACCTATAATTATCTGAGATTACAGACCTTTTTCCAAAAAGAACATGGTAATGACTTAAGTGGACTTAGGCTGATTTTAAAGCATCCTGTTTTTATTCTGAATTAAATATTGAAGAATGTACCTCATGAAGAACATAGATTCCACATGTTACAACCAATTTCATGCTACAAGAATCCAGCTTTTCTCTCTTTAGATTTAAGCAATCTCAAATTTCACATGACACATTAAACAGATTTTACTGTATGACTTTGCTGAATACTTAATGAAAAAAGATAACTGGGAATCATGGTACATACCCTGCATTAGACTGAGATAAAACACATTTGTCAAATATAAAATTGCATTTTTCCATATTATCTGGTATGAAAAGATTCTAAAGAATAAAATTTATAAATTATAAAATCTATGTTTCAACTAAAACCAAGACTGAATCTAAGAATATTGTGTATGTATACACAAAAACCTATACTACCTATATTACTTTTTAAAAAACCACAGCTAAACCACATGATACGAGTAGCATAAATCTAAATAATGTACTACTTTTAAAAATTATTTTATTTTACTGTTACAGTGTTTTGTTGCTTATAGATATGTATGATCCCAGATTAGTCATATGTATATCCCTTGCTTCCATCCCTCCTCCACCCCTCTTCTGGTCCCCCCCATCCCATCCCTCCAGGCCATCTCACTTACCATCTTACTAGATTATATATATATATATATGTGTTAGTATACTGTACTTGTCTTTCTTTTTTTGATGTACTTCACTTTTTATAATAGGCTCTAGATCCAGCCACCTCATTAGGACTGATTCTTCTGCATTTCTTTTTACAGCTGAGTAGTACTCCATTGTACATATGTATCAGAGCTTTTTTATCCATTCATTCGCCGATGGACATCTAGGTTGCTTCCATGTTCTAGCTATTATATAGAGAGTTGCAATGAACATTGGGGTACAGGTGCTTCTTTCATTTTTGATTTCATCTGGGTACATGCCTAATAGTGGGATTGCTGGGTCATACGGTGCTTCTATTCTTAGTTTTTTAAGGAATCACCATATTCTCTTCCATAGTGGCTATATCAATTTACATTCCCACCAACAAAGGGTTCCCTTTTCTCCGCACCCTCTCCAGCATTTATTGTCTGTCGATTTTTGGATGATGGCCATTCTGACTGGTGTGAGGTAATATCTCATTGCAGTTTTGATTTGCATTTCTCTAATCATAAGCATGGGTGAGCATCATTTCATGTGCTTTTCGGCCATCTGTATGTCCTCCTAAGTAAAGCATTACTTTTATGTTTTATTTAAAATGTTTAATAACTTTCTGTGTAAATGTTACATAATGGGACAAATAATGTAGAATTGGCTGTGGGAATACTTTATTACTAAGTGCATACTTAACCATGTTTCATGATTTTACATCTCATAATGAATATTATCATTCATACTTAATTCATACATAGTTTAGAAAATAATGTAAATACCAGAAAGATTTCCTAATCTACTATGCAATAAAAAGCAACTCCAAAATCATTGAACACTTTTCAAAACCTAATCCTCTTAGTTATTTTTTTTTAAAAAACTATAATTTTATATTATAAATCATTTTAACAGGAATCGATCTTTTATAATTGTTTCATATAACCCCCCAGAAAATGACTGATCAAATAACATTGGTTAACCTTCTATGATCTGCCACATTCCAGCTTTCTTACAAACACCTATCTATAGGCAGCCACCCTTTGTGTGGACCTCAAATTACACAGGCTTCTAAGAATCACAGCTGGAATAAATGGGGAACTTCTTCCCTAGTTTCAGCTCCATTAAAGGAGAAATGTTGCAATGTAAAAAAGAAGACAATGTGATGGGTATTTTATAAATCTTGTCTGTTCTCACAGTAGCCCAGGCCACAGATAATAAAGCAGATCTGGTCCTAAATTGTTTCTTGCCTCTAAGATTTTTTAAAGTCATACAGATGACCAATGGGTACATAAAAGACATAGTTCACAGCTGAGTAGTACTCCATTGTACATATGTATCAGAGCTTTTTTATCCATTCATTCGCCGATGGACATCTAGGTTGCTTCCATGTTCTAGCTATTATATAGAGAGTTGCAATGAACATTGGGGTACAGGTGCTTCTTTCATTTTTGATTTCATCTGGGTACATGCCTAATAGTGGGATTGCTGGGTCATACGGTGCTTCTATTCTTAGTTTTTTAAGGAATCACCATATTCTCTTCCATAGTGGCTATATCAATTTACATTCCCACCAACAAAGTGTTCCCTTTTCTCCACACCCTCTCCAACACTTATTGTCTGTCGATTTGTGGATGATGGCCATTCTGACTGGTGTGAGGTGATATCTCATTGCAGTTTTGATTTGCATTTCTCTAATAATAAGCAAGATTTAGTATCATTTCATGTGTTTTTTGGCCATCTGTATGTCCTCCTAAGTAAAGCATTACTTTTATGTTTTATTTAAAATGTTTAATAACTTTCTGTGTAAATGTTACATAATGGGACAAATAATGTAGAATTGGCTGTGGGAATACTTTATTACTAAGTGCATACTTAACCATGTTTCATGATTTTACATCTCATAATGAATATTATCATTCATACTTAATTCATACATAGTTTAGAAAATAATGTAAATACCAGAAAGATTTCCTAATCTACTATGCAATAAAAAGCAACTCCAAAATCATTGAACACTTTTCAAAACCTAATCCTCTTAGTTATTTTTTTTTTAAAAACTATAATTTTATATTATAAATCATTTTAACAGGAATCGACCTTTTATAATTGTTTCATATAACCCCCTAGAAAATGACTGATCAAATAACATTGGTTAACCTTCTATGATCTGCCACATTCCAGCTTTCTTACAAACACCTATCTATAGGCAGCCACCCTTTGTGTGGACCTCAAATTACACAGGCTTCTAAGAATCACAGCTGGAATAAATGGGGAACTTCTTCCCTAGTTTCAGCTCCATTAAAGGAGAAATGTTGCAATGTAAAAAAGAAGACAATGTGATGGGTATTTTATAAATCTTGTCTGTTCTCACAGTAGCCCAGGCCACAGATAATAAAGCAGATCTGGTCCTAAATTGTTTCTTGCCTCTAAGATTTTTTAAAGTCATACAGATGACCAATGGGTACATAAAAAGATGCTTAACATCATTAGTCATCAGAGAAATGCACATCACACAAAGCAGAACAACTACCATTAAGAACACAAATAACAAATGGTACTGAAGAGGTGAAGAAAAGGAAAACCTCATACACTGTTGATGTGGATGTAAATTGGTGCAGCCACTGTGGAAAATAGTATGGAAATTCCTCAAGAAACTAAAAACAGAAGTGCTATGTGACCTCAGTAATATCACTCCTGAGTATGTATCTAAAAAAAAAAAAAAGAAAGAAACACTAATTCAAAATGATTAATGCATCTCAATGTTCCAGAGCAGTACTATTTACAATTGCCAAGGTATGGAAGTAGCCTAAGAGTCCATCAACAAATGAATGGATAAAGATGTGGCATATATATGTATATACAAACATACATACCTAACAGAATTCTGTTCAGCCATAAAATAGAAAGAAATTTTGGCATTTTCCACAACACAGGCAGACTTGGAAGGTATTACACAAAGTCAAGTACGTAAAAGAAAAAAAAAAACAAACTACATGACATCATTTATTTGTAGACTCTAAAAATATAAACCAGTGAATATAATAAAAAAGAAACAAACTCACAGATAAAGAGGACAAATTAGTGGTTACCGGTGGGGAGAGGGGAGGGGGAGGGAATTAAGAACACAAACTATTATATATCAATAAATAAGCTATAAGGATATATTGCACAATACAGGGACTATAGCTAATATTTTATAATAACTGTAAATGGAGTATAACCTTTAAAATTGTGACTCACTATATTGTATACCTAAAATCTATGTAATATTGGGCATCAATTATACCTCAAAAAATTAAGACTAAGGAAACAAACAAAATGACTATACTTTCTTTTAGTTTTCTTTGCAACTTTATCAAAGATCCATTAATTTATTTATTTGGTTTTAATTCTGGACTCTCTATTTTGTTTCATTGCTTTACAAATCTGTATTTTCATCCATACTATGCTATCTTGATTAATATAGTTTTTTTTTTTTTTTTTTTAAAGATTCATTTATTTATTTATTTTTGGGCGGGGGTCGGGTTGGGCAGGAAGGGGAGCGGGCGGGCCTCTTCTATTGGTCTTTCATTTCTCTATTTTCATCCGTCTTTGTTCTTTGGCTCCTGTGGGCCTCCCATCGCGGTGGCGTCTGTCGTTGCAGAGCGCCGGCTCTGGGCGCATGTGCTCCAGAGCTCCGGCTTGGTGATTGGACACATCGGTCCAGCCGCTCCGCGGCACGTGGGATCTTCCCAGGCCAGGGATCGAACTGGCGCCCCTTGCACTGCAAGGTGGTGTCCTTACCCACTGGACCACCAGGGGAAGCCCTTAATATAGTTTTATAAAAAGTCTTGAATCAGATACTACCAAATGGCTATGAAATTTGTTTTGTCTTTGATTTCAGAGTCATTTTGACAATTTCATTTCCCTAATCATGTCATATAAATTTTAGAATAAAATTTAAAAACATACCTAACAGAATTCTGTTCAGCCATAAAATAGAAAGAAATTTTGGCATTTTCCACAACACAGGCAGACTTGGAAGGTATTACACAAAGTCAAGTACGTAAAAGAAAAAAAAAAAAAAACTACATGACATCATTTATTTGTAGACTCTAAAAATATAAACCAGTGAATATAATAAAAAAGAAACAAACTCACAGATAAAGAGGACAAATTAGTGGTTACCGGTGGGGAGAGGGGAGGGGGAGGGAATTAAGAACACAAACTATTATATATCAATAAATAAGCTATAAGGATATATTGCACAATACAGGGACTATAGCTAATATTTTATAATAACTGTAAATGGAGTATAACCTTTAAAATTGTGACTCACTATATTGTATACCTAAAATCTATGTAATATTGGGCATCAATTATACCTCAAAAAATTAAGACTAAGGAAACAAACAAAATGACTATACTTTCTTTTAGTTTTCTTTGCAACTTTATCAAAGATCCATTAATTTATTTATTTGGTTTTAATTCTGGACTCTCTATTTTGTTTCATTGCTTTACAAATCTGTATTTTCATCCATACTATGCTATCTTGATTAATATAGTTTTTTGTTTTTTTTTTTAAAGATTCATTTATTTATTTATTTTTGGGCGGGGGTCGGGTTGGGCAGGAAGGGGAGCGGGCGGGCCTCTTCTATTGGTCTTTCATTTCTCTATTTTCATCCGTCTTTGTTCTTTGGCTCCTGTGGGCCTCCCATCGCGGTGGCGTCTGTCGTTGCAGAGCGCCGGCTCTGGGCGCATGTGCTCCAGAGCTCCGGCTTGGTGATTGGACACATCGGTCCAGCCGCTCCGCGGCACGTGGGATCTTCCCAGGCCAGGGATCGAACTGGCGCCCCTTGCACTGCAAGGTGGTGTCCTTACCCACTGGACCACCAGGGGAAGCCCTTAATATAGTTTTATAAAAAGTCTTGAATCAGATACTACCAAATGGCTATGAAATTTGTTTTTGTCTCTTTGATTTCAGAGTCATTTTGACAATTTCATTTCCCTAATCATGTCATATAAATTTTAGAATAAAATTTAAAAACATAATTTATCAGCTAAAATAAGAGTAAATGTCATGGATAACCAAATCCAAATATGATTTGACCTATTACATTATGAGGGGTTCTGATTCAGTATATTCCTTCCTGGATCTGCGCTTCTCCATGTTTAGGTATACCTGAGAAGTACCTTCTGGAAATAAGAGAATAAGAGATGATTGCAGACATCATAGCAAAATATCCTTATTTTCAGAAGGAAGAGTTTTGTTTTTTTTTTTTTTCCTCAACTCTGAAAGTGCATCCTGGACTTTCCTCTGAACCAATTCAGTTGAATTTTCTATAAGGATGAAGGAATTACAGTGATTTTCTTGGTCAATCAAGTTAATTTATATAGGTGAGGATGGTATCAAGATATATCAAAACTTCAGGCAGCATTACAGCAGGATAGAAGTGAAAAGATGTCATGAGTTGGGATGAAAAGTCAAAGAAAAAGAAAACAAAAACAAAAAACGATGTCTGGGGCTTCCTTAATGGTCCAGTGGATAAGGACAACACCTTGCAATGCAGTGGGCGATGGTTCGATCCCTGGCCTGGGAGGATCCCACATTCTGTGGAGTGGCTGGACCAATGTGTCCAACTACCGAGCCGGAGCTCTGGAGGGCATGCACCCAGAGCTGGTTCTCTGCAAGGAGAGAGGCCACTGCTATGGGAGGCCCACACAGGTCAAAGAAGAAAGATAAATAAAGGAAAGACCAATAGAAGTGGCCAACAAAAATTTTAAAAAAGCGTTGTCTATTATGAGTGGTCAGATTGAATTGTTTTCACATTTATAGATGGTAAATCTGACTATGATGTGATTGATATGTGGGTAGACAGGAGAGGAAATTTAAAATTTTATAAATGCAAGAATATACATAGACTAAACTGTGATATTATGAAACACTGAAAGACCATCCTGGAATTTAAATGAGCATAACATGGAGTGTGGAAGACTTAAAAACAATGCATATGTATATATATTTCAAGACACATTGATCTCCAAAGTTTTATAATATAATAAGGTTTTATAAATAAATTAATTTTACTACTATTATACAGGGCTATTTATCACATGGGATTTGATATGATTATTTAAATTTAAATATTGGAAAGGCCTTTAATGCATAAAATAGCTAAGCTGATAATTTTAAATAAGATTATAATTTTAGCTCTCAGATATTTAAACCAAAGATAAGTACAGAGCCACTATTTATCTTCATCACATAAATTTTGTTGACACCATTTAATAGGATGTGTCTTCCTTTGCTTTGTTTTCAAAGTTATGTGTTTGGAAATATGTTAAACATTGAGCTCTATTCATGTCAAACTTTTGAATAAATCGTTGCCTTCTAAAAAACTACCAAACACAGAAAGTATTTCTATGTTTTAACTTCTGGAATTCTGAAAACCATTTGACATATACATATTTAATTGTAGTTGCATATTGTTTGGAGCCTTGGGAGCAATAAAATATGTTAATTGCATAAAAAGCCTGCATAAAAACTGGATATAAAATGTAAATCCTGAAGGTCTAAGATGCTGCCAAGAACCTAGAGAAATTTTAAAGTATAGCAGCATGCACATACTATTATTTTGTATAACCGTTAGTTCCAGGGATGACAAGATGTCTGCAAGGAGATGAGGCCCAAAACTTGCTCATGGGAGGCATCCACACATTCTGTGGAGTGGCTGGACCAATGTGTCCAACTACCGAGCGAGCTCTGGAGGGCATGCACCCAGAGCTGGTTCTCTGCAAGGAGAGAGGCCACTGCTATGGGAGGCCCACACAGGTCAAAGAAGAAAGATAAATAAAGGAAAGACCAATAGAAGTGGCCAACAAAAATTTTAAAAAAGCGTTGTCTATTATGAGTGGTCAGATTGAATTGTTTTCACATTTATAGATGGTAAATCTGACTATGATGTGATTGATATGTGGGTAGACAGGAGAGGAAATTTAAAATTTTATAAATGCAAGAATATACATAGACTAAACTGTGATATTATGAAACACTGAAAGACCATCCTGGAATTTAAATGAGCATAATATGGAGTGTGGAAGACTTAAAAACAATGCATATGTATATATATTTCAAGACACATTGATCTCCAAAGTTTTATAATATAATAAGGTTTTATAAATAAATTAATTTTACTACTATTATACAGGGCTATTTATCACATGGGATTTGATATGATTATTTAAATTTAAATATTGGAAAGGCCTTTAATGCATAAAATAGCTAAGCTGATAATTTTAAATAAGATTATAATTTTAGCTCTCAGATATTTAAACCAAAGATAAGTACAGAGCCACTATTTATCTTCATCACATAAATTTTGTTGACACCATTTAATAGGATGTGTCTTCCTTTGCTTTGTTTTCAAAGTTATGTGTTTGGAAATATGTTAAACATTGAGCTCTATTCATGTCAAACTTTTGAATAAATCGTTGCCTTCTAAAAAACTACCAAACACAGAAAGTATTTCTATGTTTTAACTTCTGGAATTCTGAAAACCATTTGACATATACATATTTAATTGTAGTTGCATATTGTTTGGAGCCTTGGGAGCAATAAAATATGTTAATTGCATAAAAAGCCTGCATAAAAACTGGATATAAAATGTAAATCCTGAAGGTCTAAGATGCTGCCAAGAACCTAGAGAAATTTTAAAGTATAGCAGCATGCACATACTATTATTTTGTATAACCGTTAGTTCCAAGCTATGCTTAAATTACTTTATGCTGTAAATAAGTACTGATATAATAGAAAAAATTATCCAAAGGACAAAAATTTAAGAACTCTAGACATTTTTGAATTAAGTTATATTCTTCACTAATGATGGGATTTATTGTTCATTTATATTTTGTACAACAGACCTACAAACGCAAAGAAAAATATTTAGGAAGTGAAGGGGGCAAGAAAGAACGTCTACAATGAGAAACTTTTACTGTCTGTTAATAGTAGGTCATGAAATAATTCAGTGTAAATCCAAGTGCTTAAAGTATAGAAGGAATTATAAGATATCATTTCTAACTCCTAGGTACAAAATAGGACAGAAATTCTTTGATTTCATACATACATAGAATTGTTTGGAAGTCTGGGAAGAAGAAGGGGAAATATTCTTACACATTGATTCAGTTCTGCGCTGGATTTAAAATTGATGAAGTTTTCTGGATCCTTACTAGAAATCTCATTTATATATACAGCATTTACAAATATAGAAAATCTCAAGTATGGAATGCAGATTTCATTTTTCCCATTTTTTTCTATTCTGAATATTTTGCCTTTATTTATAAGCAAAGTCAGAAATGAACTTCAAAACTGTTATATAATTTGCAATATAAAAATCCTGTTGGTAGGTAAGATAATTTTAAGTTGTTGAGATGCATCGTTGTATAAACACTGTGAGCTGACAGTGGGAACACTGTGCCATTTAGAGCGAGCAATCCACAGCAAGATGTCAATGTATTATGGAAGACTAGTACTGTGAGTGAATATTGCCAGGCTATAATAGGATGTGTCTTCCTTTGCTTTGTTTTCAAAGTTATGTGTTTGGAAATATGTTAAACATTGAGCTCTATTCATGTCAAACTTTTGAATAAATCGTTGCCTTCTAAAACTACCAAACACAGAAAGTATTTCTATGTTTTAACTTCTGGAATTCTGAAAACCATTTGACATATACATATTTAACTGTAGTTGCATATTGTTTGGAGCCTTGGGAGCAATAAAATATGTTAATTGCATAAAAAGCCTGCATAAAAACTGGATATAAAATGTAAATCCTGAAGGTCTAAGATGCTGCCAAGAACCTAGAGAAATTTTAAAGTATAGCAGCATGCACATACTATTATTTTGTATAACCGTTAGTTCCAAGCTATGCTTAAATTACTTTATGCTGTAAATAAGTACTGATATAATAGAAAAAATTATCCAAAGGACAAAAATTTAAGAACTCTAGACATTTTTGAATTAAGTTATATTCTTCACTAATGATGGGATTTATTGTTCATTTATATTTTGTACAACAGACCTACAAACGCAAAGAAAAATATTTAGGAAGTGAAGGGGGCAAGAAAGAACGTCTACAATGAGAAACTTTTACTGTCTGTTAATAGTAGGTCATGAAATAATTCAGTGTAAATCCAAGTGCTTAAAGTATAGAAGGAATTATAAGATATCATTTCTAACTCCTAGGTACAAAATAGGACAGAAATTCTTTGATTTCATACATACATAGAATTGTTTGGAAGTCTGGGAAGAAGAAGGGGAAATATTCTTACACATTGATTCAGTTCTGCGCTGGATTTAAAATTGATGAAGTTTTCTGGATCCTTACTAGAAATCTCATTTATATATACAGCATTTACAAATATAGAAAATCTCAAGTATGGAATGCAGATTTCATTTTTCCCATTTTTTTCTATTCTGAATATTTTGCCTTTATTTATAAGCAAAGTCAGAAATGAACTTCAAAACTGTTATATAATTTGCAATATAAAAATCCTGTTGGTAGGTAAGATAATTTTAAGTTGTTGAGATGCATCGTTGTATAAACACTGTGAGCTGACAGTGGGAACACTGTGCCATTTCGTAGAGCGAGCAATCCACAGCAAGATGTCAATGTATTATGGAAGACTAGTACTGTGAGTGAATATTGCCAGGCTATAATGCCTTGAAAACAAGAAATGTGTCACAGTCAACCATAATTGCAAATTTCAGGTTCATTTACAGAATCAGTTGAACACTTTCACCTGGTACTACAACAGACATCAAAAAGGGAAAATAACAATCAAAATATCCTTCAAAACCTTCCGAATGCAAAACTCATCTAACCGTGCTTTAGAAACTCTATTCTTGTCTTTTTTCCTTGGTAGGATTAATCTAAGCACATTGTAGAACTTCTTTTCTAGTGTTTATTTTCTAAAAGTAAGGGAAAATGTGAAGAATTTGCCGATTTTTTTATCTGAATATTCACTCAACAAATATATATATATATCACACCTACTTTATACCATGGATCTTTCCCTGCTGTTAATCCAAGGTGTGTGCTCAGTCACCAAGTTGTGTCCAACTCTTCCATGACCCCATGGCCTGTAAGTTACCAGGCTCCTCTGTCCATGGGATTTTCCAGGCAAGAATATTGGAATGAGATACGATTTCCTCCTCCAGGGGATCTTCCTGACCCAGGGATCAAACCCAAGTCTCCTGCATTGATAGGTGGATTTTACCACTGAACTACTGGGAACTCCAAAATAAAAAGTATCTACTTTCAAATAACTGACAATTTCGTGGAAACAACACTGTAGTAAATTATAATTATAACAGTATATTAGCCAAGTTTCTCTGGACAGGTAAAGAGAATACCAAAAGCCCAGAGTATGACTATTTTCAGAAATTATTGCTAGGGCTTCCCTAGTAATACAGTGGGTAAAGAGTCTGCCTTGCAGTGCAAGGGGCACCGGTTCGATGCCTGGCCCCAGGAAGATCCCACGTGCCGCAGAGCTGCTGGACCATTATGTCCAATTGCAAGTCCACACTCCGGAGCACATAAGCCCAGAGCTGGTGCTCTCTCTGCACCAAGAGAGGCCACTGCAATGGAAGGCCCACACAGGCCAAAGAATAAAGATGGATGAAAATAAAAAATGAAAGAAGCCAAAATTAAAAAAAAAAAATTATTGCTAATTGAAACATCAGTAACAGTAAAAAATAGCCTAAATAAGAGTAATGAGAGAAGACATAGCAATTTATTGGTCTGAACACTTACAACCAGAGCAGAGAGATAAAGCAAACCATGGAACATTCAGATAGTTGAAAGTCATCATGTAGAGAGGGAACATACAAAGCTTTGAGAAGGAATTCTTGTCTCTCAATCAGGAGTTACCACATATTCTAGGAAACTAAAGCTGTGTATTAAAGGCATAAAGATCTACTGAAGTATCAGGAACAAATATCTGCAATTTAGGATAAGAAGAGGTTTAATGCAGAAATAATTGTAGGGAATAATTGTGTTGGAAAAATTATACTTAGGAGAATATGTCATTATTTGGGTGCAGGATGATATTAGTCTGAAATTAGTTGGTTATTATATAGACAGAGAAAAATGGATAATTTAGAGAAGAATAAAATTAGTACAGTTACTCACTGAGATACCCTCCAAAAGGCGGAAAAAGGACAATATTTGGGAGTGAAGATAAAGAAGTCACCTACTTCACCTGTGCTTCTCTGAAACTTACAACTATGTGAAGATCCTTTTGACATATTCTCCCTTCTCCATTTTTTTCTTTTTCCAGAATTCTTATAACTTGAATGTTATCTTCCTTGGCTAACTAAAAATATTAGTTTTATCTACTTTTTATGATACCATTTGATGACTGTATAATCTATTGCATATGATGAAGCAACAGTATATTAGCCAAGTTTCTCTGGACAGGTAAAGAGAATACCAAAAGCCCAGAGTATGACTATTTTCAGAAATTATTGCTAGGGCTTCCCTAGTAATACAGTGGGTAAAGAGTCTGCCTTGCAGTGCAAGGGGCACCGGTTCGATGCCTGGCCCCAGGAAGATCCCACGTGCCGCAGAGCTGCTGGACCATTATGTCCAATTGCAAGTCCACACTCCGGAGCACATAAGCCCAGAGCTGGTGCTCTCTCTGCACCAAGAGAGGCCACTGCAATGGAAGGCCCACACAGGCCAAAGAATAAAGATGGATGAAAATAAAAAATGAAAGAAGCCAAAATTAAAAAAAAAAAAATTATTGCTAATTGAAACATCAGTAACAGTAAAAAATAGCCTAAATAAGAGTAATGAGAGAAGACATAGCAATTTATTGGTCTGAACACTTACAACCAGAGCAGAGAGATAAAGCAAACCATGGAACATTCAGATAGTTGAAAGTCATCATGTAGAGAGGGAACATACAAAGCTTTGAGAAGGAATTCTTGTCTCTCAATCAGGAGTTACCACATATTCTAGGAAACTAAAGCTGTGTATTAAAGGCATAAAGATCTACTGAAGTATCAGGAACAAATATCTGCAATTTAGGATAAGAAGAGGTTTAATGCAGAAATAATTGTAGGGAATAATTGTGTTGGAAAAATTATACTTAGGAGAATATGTCATTATTTGGGTGCAGGATGATATTAGTCTGAAATTAGTTGGTTATTATATAGACAGAGAAAAATGGATAATTTAGAGAAGAATAAAATTAGTACAGTTACTCACTGAGATACCCTCCAAAAGGTGGAAAAAGGACAATATTTGGGAGTGAAGATAAAGAAGTCACCTACTTCACCTGTGCTTCTCTGAAACTTACAACTATGTGAAGATCCTTTTGACATATTCTCCCTTCTCCATTTTTTTCTTTTTCCAGAATTCTTATAACTTGAATGTTATCTTCCTTGGCTAACTAAAAATATTAGTTTTATCTACTTTTTATGATACCATTTGATGACTGTATAATCTATTGCATATGATGAAGCAACAGTTATCAGATTGATACTTCTAAAAATACAATAAAATGACCGTTTACTATATATAAAGCTACCACATATGAAAAGAAATATGGCTGGTTAGAAGAACTGAGCAAAGAGTACTTATACTCTGTTATATTTACCTTGATATGCTATCTTTCATTAAAGTGTGCCCAAAGTGTTAAGTACTGTATAGAGTTATGACAAAATGACCATTAGTTCAGAGAAATCATCAAAGTAAAATTACAGTGCAAGAAAGCAATACCTTCAAATCCAGGCTGAAATTATTTTTTTTAATCTCAGAATTCTTATCCCAGTCAGGAAAAATGATTCTCAAACTTAAATTAAAATTGCCCAACTATGAAGCCTGCCTAAATATTCACTTCATTTTGAATCATACTGTAGAAAAAAGATGTTTATTCTACACAGGGTTCTATAGGAATAGAAATAAATAAAAGTCTGATAATGGGGGATCAGGGAAATTAATGAATTGTGGATATGCACTAGTACCTGGAGTCTACCAGGGCTGATCCTAGCAGGTGGACAGATCATGCCAGCTGAGTTATCTCAGGAGAAAAATAAGAAATGATGTGCTTGTGGATATGAGAAGAATATTGATAACATTGACATCAAGCACAGATGTGGTACAATAGGGGAAGAATAAAATAATATTCTATGAAAATAAATGGAACAAAGGCAACTTATTATCTTCTCCACTTATAGTAGATCTATAAGTTTTATGAGAGCAGAAAAATGCCAATTGATTAAGATGTAGCTTGCCAAAAGGCTGTAAACATGATTACCAATCCCTGGAGGTATTTGAATAGCATCTTTCCTTTTAGGCTGTGCAGAAGGTAGTGTTTTGAGTGTTACTTCAGCCTCTCTACTAAGCAAACTTCTAACATTGGTAATCAGCTTCTGTTAAGTGAGCTCCTTCTTTCCTTCTCCAAATATAGATAGCCAGACTGAGAATGTATGTGTAGATGGTGGCTTAGTCACTCAGCCATGTCCAAGTCTTTGTAATCCCAAGGAGGTAGCCCATCAGCCTCCTCTGTCCATGGCATTCTACTGGCAAGAATAGTTGAGTGGGCAGCCATTCTCTTCTCCAACAGATCTTCCTGATCCAGGGATCTTCTGCATTGCATTTTTTATTGTCTGAGCCACTAGTGAAGCCTAAGAATGTGTATCAGAGTTACACAAGTCAACTTTCTTTTTTCCTGTGAATTTGACTGAAGTCCAGTAAAAGCATAATTAAAACTTGTTTCAAATCAATGATAGAATAATCTTAGGTCTACCCTTAACTCTAACTGTATTTCACAGATCTTTATTTTTAAGTTCCTACTTTTCAAAAACACAATTTGTTCATTAGCTTTGGATTAGGGGAAATATACCAGACTACTTACAATATATTCCCAATCATTCTTATAAATTATGAAAACATTAGACAGTAATACTTAGTGTTGCAGAGATAAATATATTAAGCACATTTTATGATCAATAAAGGCTACTTTTCTGTAGTGACACAGGAATGTATTTTCAAACCTTATAACAAATACCATTCTTGGCTCCAATTAATAAATACTAAATAACAATGCATCCTCTCATTCTTTAATAAACTGAAATGCTGTAATTGAATGCTGAGATTTCTATTGATGCTAAAGACATTCATCACATCATGAAAAGGACAAGTCATTTGCAGTCTACATTTGAGTTTTATCTTCAAAATCCATTAGAGGTGTACTCCTGGGATATCAATAACTGAGGCTTACTTCATCTGAAGAATGATGGGAATAAATTCCCAACTTTTCATAAAGATCAAAATTAAAATGCGATATTTTTTTGAAATACAAATCTCTATCCATTATTCATAATATAAATAAATTAATATGTATATTTTATACATTTTAATTTATAATAGAAGTGCTCATGTAGAAAATTTGCCTTACTTTGTTTTATTAATTTGTTTTATTATACTTTTACAGAGTTCTATTTTTCACTGCCACGCATAAACCTGAATCAGCCAGAGGTATACATATGTCCCCCTCACCTGAAGCTCCCTCCTGTCTCCTCCCTATCCCACCCTTCTAGGCTGCCACAGAGTGCCTGTGTAAGTTCCCTTAGTCTTACAGCAAATTCACATTGGTTGCCTATTTTGCATAAAATCATGTAAGTTTCCATGTTACTCTTTCCATATATCTCGCCCATTCCTCCCTCCCCGAAGTGTCCACAAATCTGTCCTCTAGGTCTAATTCTCCACTGCTGCTTTGCATTTACATTCATCAATACCATCTTTCTAGATTCTATACACATGTTAATATACAATATTGATTTTTCTCTTTCAAGCTTTATTCTTCCCTGAAAATTTAATTAAGTGAAAATTTTGTATAGACATCTCAATGATATTTAAAATGGGCTCAAATCTTTATTATTTCTGCCTCAGTCAAGTAAGAAGAAAACATTTGTGTTTAAAGCAGTTTAATAAGGCCATAATTCGAGAGAGCCTGTCTCCATACTTTTATGTACTATCTTATGTGATCATAATAGTTAGTAGGCACTTTTAACTTTAACTTATTCACATAACAATAAAATGAGTATGTTTAATAGATCTAAGTTTGTATGGTTTCAAAAAATGTTAAAGTAGGGCTTCCCTGGTGGTCCAGTGGGTAAATATCTGCCTTGCAGTGCAAGGGGAGCCAGCTTGATCCCTGGCCTGCAAGGATCCCACATGTCACAGAGCGACTGGACTAGTGTGTCCAATTATGAGCTGGTGCTCTGAAGCACATGTGCCCAGAGCTGGTGCTCTGCGACAAGAGAGGCCACTGCAATGGGAGGCCCACACAGGCCAAAGAGCAAAGATGGATGAAAATAAATATATGAAAGATCAATAAAAGAGTTCAAAATTAAAAATATATATTTAAAAAAAAATTTAAATATATTACTGCAGTTATTTTTGAATTTGTAAAATCAAGGAGCATAATTTTAAAATGTAAGAATCAATGAAGGATAATTGTCTTCAAATATCTTAATCAAATATAAAGAAAGAGTTCCTTCAGCAAATTAAGTACTTCAAAAATGCTTTTAAAAAAAAGAAATTACAATTTTACTTAAATTTGAATTAGAATTTCTGGAAAATAATGATCCAATAGGTATACTTTTTCTTATAGTTGCATAAACCTGAATCAGCCAGAGGTATACATATGTCCCCCTCACCTGAAGCTCCCTCCTGTCTCCTCCCTATCCCACCCTTCTAGGCTGCCACAGAGTGCCTGTGTAAGTTCCCTTAGTCTTACAGCAAATTCACATTGGTTGCCTATTTTGCATAAAATCATGTAAGTTTCCATGTTACTCTTTCCATATATCTCGCCCATTCCTCCCTCCCCGAAGTGTCCACAAATCTGTCCTCTAGGTCTAATTCTCCACTGCTGCTTTGCATTTACATTCATCAATACCATCTTTCTAGATTCTATACACATGTTAATATACAATATTGATTTTTCTCTTTCAAGCTTTATTCTTCCCTGAAAATTTAATTAAGTGAAAATTTTGTATAGACATCTCAATGATATTTAAAATGGGCTCAAATCTTTATTATTTCTGCCTCAGTCAAGTAAGAAGAAAACATTTGTGTTTAAAGCAGTTTAATAAGGCCATAATTCGAGAGAGCCTGTCTCCATACTTTTATGTACTATCTTATGTGATCATAATAGTTAGTAGGCACTTTTAACTTTAACTTATTCACATCACAATAAAATGAGTATGTTTAATAGATCTAAGTTTGTATGGTTTCAAAAAATGTTAAAGTAGGGCTTCCCTGGTGGTCCAGTGGGTAAATATCTGCCTTGCAGTGCAAGGGGAGCCAGCTTGATCCCTGGCCTGCAAGGATCCCACATGTCACAGAGCGACTGGACTAGTGTGTCCAATTATGAGCTGGTGCTCTGAAGCACATGTGCCCAGAGCTGGTGCTCTGCGACAAGAGAGGCCACTGCAATGGGAGGCCCACACAGGCCAAAGAGCAAAGATGGATGAAAATAAATATATGAAAGATCAATAAAAGAGTTCAAAATTAAAAATATATATTTAAAAAAAAATTTAAATATATTACTGCAGTTATTTTTGAATTTGTAAAATCAAGGAGCATAATTTTAAAATGTAAGAATCAATGAAGGATAATTGTCTTCAAATATCTTAATCAAATATAAAGAAAGAGTTCCTTCAGCAAATTAAGTACTTCAAAAATGCTTTTATAGAAGAAAACAAAAGAAATTACAATTTTTACTTAAATTTGAATTAGAATTTCTGGAAAATAATGATCCAATAGGTATACTTTTTCTTATAGTTAAGATCAAACTGCAGCAAGCATTAAATATTTTGACAGTCTTTTCATATTAATGAATATTTTGATCATTTTCCCCAGGGTAGAAAACATAAATTAATTATAATTTGGCAGGTGGTTTAATTGCAGACTTTTGGCTGGAGAGCAAACTGTTTTAAAAATCATATACAATATGTATTGATAGCAAAAGTAAAGGACAGTTATGAAGAGTTTCATAAACACATTCCCAAAATAACTATATATGCCTCATCATCTGGAAATTTTTTGAAAGTTCAATCTAGAAAATTATGAAATATATTTCAAATTCTACATGAGTGAATCTTTTTTTTTCTGTAAACTTTTTCAAAGTTTTAATCAACAATTTAAAAATTCAAACAATTTTAAAGTGATATTGACAATAAACAAAATTTGAAACTGAGTAGGTTCTTGCAAGACCCTGCCCAGTTCAAAAGCCCCTCTATGGCCCTCTTTTCTTGTTTTTAGGAAAAGCCTTTAATCTTCTAGGTCCTCCCTGAGTTTCAAAGAGCTGGAATAAGCAGCAAATGAGTAGAGAAGTGAGGGAATGCAGAAATAAAGGAAAAGCAGAAAATAATGACAATAATCAAGCAATAAAACAGAGTCCTAGTTCCTCCTCAAGCAAGATACACAACAATCTGGCATGTATATTTGAGCTGCTCCTCAAGTAGGAACTAAGACTGCTCCCCCTACCAAGAAAGAGGAAGGTAATACATGTTGAGCACAAACATAGAGATCCCAGACTAGCTGGAATCAGAACACTGATGATTGAGATCCCTGAAATACCAACCCATTACCCCAACTAATCACACGAAAGTTATATACCCTCCAGCTCTCTAGTGTTGCCTTTACAAAAGCTTCCATGAAAGTCTTAAGGAGCATAATTTTAAAATGTAAGAATCAATGAAGGATAATTGTCTTCAAATATCTTAATCAAATATAAAGAAAGAGTTCCTTCAGCAAATTAAGTACTTCAAAAATGCTTTTATAGAAGAAAACAAAAGAAATTACAATTTTTACTTAAATTTGAATTAGAATTTCTGGAAAATAATGATCCAATAGGTATACTTTTTCTTATAGTTAAGATCAAACTGCAGCAAGCATTAAATATTTTGACAGTCTTTTCATATTAATGAATATTTTGATCATTTTCCCCAGGGTAGAAAACATAAATTAATTATAATTTGGCAGGTGGTTTAATTGCAGACTTTTGGCTGGAGAGCAAACTGTTTTAAAAATCATATACAATATGTATTGATAGCAAAAGTAAAGGACAGTTATGAAGAGTTTCATAAACACATTCCCAAAATAACTATATATGCCTCATCATCTGGAAATTTTTTGAAAGTTCAATCTAGAAAATTATGAAATATATTTCAAATTCTACATGAGTGAATCTTTTTTTTTCTGTAAACTTTTTCAAAGTTTTAATCAACAATTTAAAAATTCAAACAATTTTAAAGTGATATTGACAATAAACAAAATTTGAAACTGAGTAGGTTCTTGCAAGACCCTGCCCAGTTCAAAAGCCCCTCTATGGCCCTCTTTTCTTGTTTTTAGGAAAAGCCTTTAATCTTCTAGGTCCTCCCTGAGTTTCAAAGAGCTGGAATAAGCAGCAAATGAGTAGAGAAGTGAGGGAAAGCAGAAATAAAGGAAAAGCAGAAAATAATGACAATAATCAAGCAATAAAACAGAGTCCTAGTTCCTCCTCAAGCAAGATACACAACAATCTGGCATGTATATTTGAGCTGCTCCTCAAGTAGGAACTAAGACTGCTCCCCCTACCAAGAAAGAGGAAGGTAATACATGTTGAGCACAAACATAGAGATCCCAGACTAGCTGGAATCAGAACACTGATGATTGAGATCCCTGAAATACCAACCCATTACCCCAACTAATCACACGAAAGTTATATACCCTCCAGCTCTCTAGTGTTGCCTTTACAAAAGCTTCCATGAAAGTCTTAAGGCTCTTTCGAGTATGAACTGACTGTTCAAATTGCTTGGTACCTGCAGTGAAAGCTGTACTTTCTCCACCATGACTGTTACCAAGCCCAAGCTCGCTCTGCTCACCACATGGCAGGCCAATGAATCCGAGAGACAAGGTTTTGAGGCAAGGGAAACGACTTTATTCAGAAAGCAGCTGACCAAGAAAATGGCAAGCTAGCGTCACAGAAAAAACCATCTTACTAGGGTTTGGATACCAGGTTCTTTTATAGATCAGAGATGTGGAGAGATGAGGAAGCAAAGTAAAAAGACCATTAATCTTGCAAACACCTCTTAGAATGGCAAGCCCCAAGCAGAAGAAGTGTTACCTTCTCTCTTCCTGCCATCTACAAGTGGACAGGATTCTCGGAACAAAGGTATTTTACTTCACAATCAGGTAGAGAGGTAGGGCCCTAAGGCAAGACATTAAGTATGATTATAATAACAATAGTGACAGAAAGCAAGTCAAGGAAACAGCATGGAGCTAGAATTGATTTTCTCCCAGCAACACAACCAGATGTTAATAAAATAGCTTTGCTGCACTCCTGGCAACCGGACTCAAGTTCAGTTCCATATCAGCTTGATTATATACATGATATATAAATAATGAGACTCTTGGTTTTCTCTGATAAAATACAATTATTATTGCTTTTAACTTTAAATGGATTTTATGAGCTTCCTCTGAATTGTTTTCCAAGCTTCTTAGGAGAAGTATGTATGAATACACAAATAAAAAGTAAAAATACATATATATATTGAATTGTTTCATAAAGAAGACATAGAGATAATTTAGCGGTAGTATCTGAGTCGACCCTCAACTCTAAGGCTGGGAATACTGTATTAAGAAGCAATGGGGGAGCGAGAAGCCACTGGAACCCGGAGCAAGAAGCCGCTGGAACCCGGAGTGAGAAGCCGCCAGAACCCGGAGCAAGAAGCTGCGGTGCCGTGTCGCAGGTAAGTTCAACCACTTCAACTGGAGGGCTTGCTGAACGGAGAGGGAAGGCTGCCCATGGGTTGCTGACCAGGGACCGAGCACGAGCTGGAAGGGAAAGCTCGCGCCCACCTTTGGGACTTAGACACTTAACCGGCAGTGCACGTGTGCCAGCGGTGGAGGAGCCAGCGCACCCCTAGAGCTGCAGCAGCAGCGGAGGAAGCAGGGTAAAGAGAAGGAATTGGAGACGACTGGTGGGTGCACGGTAGAGCCAGGGCGCCCCCCTCCAACACGGGACTGCGCACGCCGCAGCCCTCGCCTGACAGACTGAGATCAGCCCACCATCCCGGCCAGTACCCAGTATGGCAGGAAAGCACTCATTTTGCTAAACACAAAAACAGAAACCATAGCAACCGGTGCTATAAGAGAAAGACTATGCCATCAAGACACCACCATCAAGAGCAGATTGGTTTCCAACAGGCAGATGAGAAGATAAAAACCAGGGACAGTATTTAGCTTTTTATCTTTATTATTATTTATTTATTTTGCTTGTTTTTTTTTATTTTGCTTATTCAATTTTTGGGATTTTTTATTTTTTTTGGACATAATAAACAATAGTGACAGAAAGCAAGTCAAGGAAACAGCATGGAGCTAGAATTGATTTTCTCCCAGCAACACAACCAGATGTTAATAAAATAGCTTTGCTGCACTCCTGGCAACCGGACTCAAGTTCAGTTCCATATCAGCTTGATTATATACATGATATATAAATAATGAGACTCTTGGTTTTCTCTGATAAAATACAATTATTATTGCTTTTAACTTTAAATGGATTTTATGAGCTTCCTCTGAATTGTTTTCCAAGCTTCTTAGGAGAAGTATGTATGAATACACAAATAAAAAGTAAAAATACATATATATATTGAATTGTTTCATAAAGAAGACATAGAGATAATTTAGCGGTAGTATCTGAGTCGACCCTCAACTCTAAGGCTGGGAATACTGTATTAAGAAGCAATGGGGAAGCGAGAAGCCACTGGAACCCGGAGCAAGAAGCCGCTGGAACCCGGAGTGAGAAGCCGCCAGAACCCGGAGCAAGAAGCTGCGGTGCCGTGTCGCAGGTAAGTTCAACCACTTCAACTGGAGGGCTTGCTGAACGGAGAGGGAAGGCTGCCCATGGGTTGCTGACCAGGGACCGAGCACGAGCTGGAAGGGAAAGCTCGCGCCCACCTTTGGGACTTAGACACTTAACCGGCAGTGCACGTGTGCCAGCGGTGGAGGAGCCAGCGCACCCCTAGAGCTGCAGCAGCAGCGGAGGAAGCAGGGTAAAGAGAAGGAATTGGAGACGACTGGTGGGTGCACGGTAGAGCCAGGGCGCCCCCCTCCAACACGGGACTGCGCGCGCCGCAGCCCTCGCCTGACAGACTGAGATCAGCCCACCATCCCGGCCAGCACCCAGTATGGCAGGAAAGCACTCATTTTGCTAAACACAAAAACAGAAACCATAGCAACCGGTGCTATAAGAGAAAGACTATGCCATCAAGACACCACCATCAAGAGCAGATTGGTTTCCAACAGGCAGATGAGAAGATAAAAACCAGGGACAGTATTTAGCTTTTTATCTTTATTATTATTATTTATTTATTTTGCTTGTTTATTTGTGGTGGACTATTTTGCTTATTCAATTGATTGGTCTGGTTTGGGGTTTATTTGTTTGTTTATTCTGTTTTTTATTGTTTGGTTTTTTTTGGTTTTCATTTGTTTTGTTTTTTGTGTTTTTTGTTTGTTTTTTTTGGTCTCTTATTAATTTTTTCTGCCCTTTTTAATTTTTAGTTTCTTTTTTTTGACTTTTATTTTATTGTATTTTTTTTTTTTAATTTTAATTCTTGGAAACCTCTAATTCTCTTTCCTCTTTCCCACTGCTTTCTCCCTTTATGTTCTAAATGCAAAACATTTTCCGATCTACCAATATCCTCTAGATAAATCATTTCCCATCTTCATGTATCCACTATTCTCTTCCAAATACACTAAACAATACACACACTAATCTTTGCTACCTAACCCTATAAAATCCTTCCAAGACGAATCTATGCCTTCTCGTTACCTATACACTCTCCTCCTCATCACCCCCAACACATGTCCTAATTAAAAATTGCTCTCATTGTAATTATCCAAGCCAGGACCTTGTGCTGGATCTATTTATTCAGGTACTATTTTAATTAATGCAGAGCTTAACAGGCAAGTATCATCTATGATTGCATGATTTGCCAGAAAGATTTCCTGTGCCTTATCTCTGTAAAACTGGTCAGTTGTGGGGATTGCTGTGTATGTATGTATATCTTACGATTATGTTAGAAAACATCTGCATGCTTTTATGACTGTCACCCATCAGGGATGCACCTCGTGCTCCTCTGAGGCTAGTATGTGAACTAATACCACAGAACACCATAGCAAACCAGACATAGAGCCTGCACCCCCTGACCAATCATCAAACCAAGGATCCTTGGAGCAGAAGCCCTGATTCCAAGACCCCACACTATCAAAGAACATACAACACTAGAGATTATTCATCTGTAAACAAGACCTGCCACCATCTAAGTCACAAACCACTGAATCCTTCTACAAGGACAGAAATCCAAAGGAAGGGAGAATCCAACCATAGCAACCGGTGCTATAAGAGAAAGACTATGCCATCAAGACACCACCATCAAGAGCAGATTGGTTTCCAACAGGCAGATGAGAAGATAAAAACCAGGGACAGTATTTAGCTTTTTATCTTTATTATTATTATTTATTTATTTTGCTTGTTTATTTGTGGTGGACTATTTTGCTTATTCAATTGATTGGTCTGGTTTGGGGTTTATTTGTTTGTTTATTCTGTTTTTTATTGTTTGGTTTTTTTTGGTTTTCATTTGTTTTGTTTTTTGTGTTTTTGTTTGTTTTTTTTGGTCTCTTATTAATTTTTTCTGCCCTTTTTAATTTTTAGTTTCTTTTTTTTGACTTTTATTTTATTGTATTTTTTTTTTTAATTTTAATTCTTGGAAACCTCTAATTCTCTTTCCTCTTTCCCACTGCTTTCTCCCTTTATGTTCTAAATGCAAAACATTTTCCGATCTACCAATATCCTCTAGATAAATCATTTCCCATCTTCATGTATCCACTATTCTCTTCCAAATACACTAAACAATACACACACTAATCTTTGCTACCTAACCCTATAAAATCCTTCCAAGACGAATCTATGCCTTCTCGTTACCTATACACTCTCCTCCTCATCACCCCCAACACATGTCCTAATTAAAAATTGCTCTCATTGTAATTATCCAAGCCAGGACCTTGTGCTGGATCTATTTATTCAGGTACTATTTTAATTAATGCAGAGCTTAACAGGCAAGTATCATCTATGATTGCATGATTTGCCAGAAAGATTTCCTGCGCCTTATCTCTGTAAAACTGGTCAGTTGTGGGGATTGCTGTGTATGTATGTATATCTTACGATTATGTTAGAAAACATCTGCATGCTTTTATGACTGTCACCCATCAGGGATGCACCTCGTGCTCCTCTGAGGCTAGTATGTGAACTAATACCACAGAACACCATAGCAAACCAGACATAGAGCCTGCACCCCCTGACCAATCATCAAACCAAGGATCCTTGGAGCAGAAGCCCTGATTCCAAGACCCCACACTATCAAAGAACATACAACACTAGAGATTATTCATCTGTAAACAAGACCTGCCACCATCTAAGTCACAAACCACTGAATCCTTCTACAAGGACAGAAATCCAAAGGAAGGGAGAATCCAACCAAGAATCCTGGTAGGGGAAAAAGAACTCCACACACACAGATAACACAAAGAAACAAAAATTAACCTAATAATGAAACGTCAGAGAAACACTGCACAAATGAAGGACCAAGCTAGAGAATCACAGCTTCAAATGACAGAGGAGGAAATAGACAAACTATCTGAAAGAGAATTCAGAAAAGCTATACTAATGAGGATGCAAAACACCGAAAACAGAATATTAGAGGATATTAGTGCATTGAGAAGAGACATGCAAGAAATGAAAAATAAGCAAATGGAGACAACTAACTCAAATGCTGAACTCAAAAATGCTATAGAAAGTCTCAACAGTAGAGTATCAGAGCGGAAGAACGGATAAGTGAGCTGGAAGACAGAATGGTGGAAATAAGTGCTGAAGAACAGTACATAGCCAAAAGAATTAAAAGAACTGAGGATAGCCTTAAAGACCTATGGGACAATATCAAATGCACCAACATTAGAATTATAGGAGTCCTAGAAGCAGAAGAGGGAAAGAAAGGCTATGAAAATTCTTGAAGAGATTATAGGTAAAACTTCCCCAACATAGGAAAGGAAATAGTCAATCAAGTCCAAGAAGCACAAACAGTTCCATACGAAAAGAAAGGCTATGCAAAAATTCTTGAAGAGATTATAGGTACTATTTTAATTAATGCAGAGCTTAACAGGCAAGTATCATCTATGATTGCATGATTTGCCAGCAAGATTTCCTGCCTTATCTCTGTAAAACTGGTCAGTTGTGGGATTGCTGTGTATGTATGTATATCTTACGATTATGTTAGAAAACATCTGCATGCTTTTATGACTGTCACCCATCAGGGATGCACCTCGTGCTCCTCTGAGGCTAGTATGTGAACTAATACCACAGAACACCATAGCAAACCAGACATAGAGCCTGCACCCCCTGACCAATCATCAAACCAAGGATCCTTGGAGCAGAAGCCCTGATTCCAAGACCCCACACTATCAAAGAACATACAACACTAGAGATTATTCATCTGTAAACAAGACCTGCCACCATCTAAGTCACAAACCACTGAATCCTTCTACAAGGAGAGAGGGAGAATCCAACCAAGAATCCTGGTAGGGGAAAAAGAACTCCACACACACAGATAACACAAAGAAACAAAAATTAACCTAATAATGAAACGTCAGAGAAACACTGCACAAATGAAGGACCAAGCTAGAGAATCACAGCTTCAAATGACAGAGGAGGAAATAGACAAACTATCTGAAAGAGAATTCAGAAAAGCTATACTAATGAGGATGCAAAACACCGAAAACAGAATATTAGAGGATATTAGTGCATTGAGAAGAGACATGCAAGAAATGAAAAATAAGCAAATGGAGACAACTAACTCAAATGCTGAACTCAAAAATGCTATAGAAAGTCTCAACAGTAGAGTATCAGAGCGGAAGAACGGATAAGTGAGCTGGAAGACAGAATGGTGGAAATAAGTGCTGAAGAACAGTACATAGCCAAAAGAATTAAAAGAACTGAGGATAGCCTTAAAGACCTATGGGACAATATCAAATGCACAAACATTAGAATTATAGGAGTCCTAGAAGCAGAAGAGGGAAAGAAAGGCTATGAAAAATTCTTGAAGAGATTATAGGTAAAAACTTCCCCAACATAGGAAAGGAAATAGTCAATCAAGTCCAAGAAGCACAAACAGTTCCATACAGAACCCCAGAAGAAACACACCAAGGCACATTCTAATCAAACTAATGCAGACTAAATATAAAGACAGATTACTAAAAGCAGCTAGGAGCAAACAACAAATAACATATAAAGGAAACCCCATACGTTTAACCCCAGATCTTTAAACAGAAACCCTGCAGACCAGAAGAGAATGGCAAGATACATTTAAACGGCTAAAAGAGAATAACCTCCAACCACGATTTCTCTACCCAGCAAGAATCTCATTCAGAATCGATGGCGAAGTCAAAAGCTTCACAGACAAGCAAAAACTAAAAGAATTCTGTACCACAAAACCACCCTACAACAAGTGTTAAAGGGCCTGATATAGCCAATAAATAGAGTAGGAGAAGCCTTACAAATCAAACACCAAATTTCTAAGATGACAATAGGAACATTCGTATCAATAATTACTTTGAACGTAAATGGACTAAATGCTCCAACCAAACGACACAGGCTGGCTGAATGGATCCAGAAGCAAGACCCATATATATGCTGTTTACAAGAGACCTACTTCAGACCTAGAGACACTCATAGACTGAAAGTGAAAGGCTGGAAAAAGATATTCCATGCAAATGGAAAACAAAAGAAAGCTGGAGTAGCAATCCTCATATTAGACACAATAGACTTTAAAGTAAAGAAGATTCTAAGAGACAAGGCAGGTCATTACATCATGAGTAAGGGATCTATCCAAGAGGAAGACATAACAGTCATGAACATCTACGCACCCAACACAGGGACACCTCAATACATAAGACAGGTACTTTCAGGCATAAAAGAAGAAATCAACAATAACACAGTAGTAGTAGGAGACTTTAACACTCCTCTCACACAAATGGACAGGTCATCCAAAAAAAACATAAGACAGAATGGTGGAAATAAGTGCTGAAGAACAGTACATAGCCAAAAGAATTAAAAGAACTGAGGATAGCCTTAAAGACCTATGGGACAATATCAAATGCACCAACATTAGAATTATAGGAGTCCTAGAAGCAGAAGAGGGAAAGAAAGGCTATGAAAAATTCTTGAAGAGATTATAGGTAAAAACTTCCCCAACATAGGAAAGGAAATAGTCAATCAAGTCCAAGAAGCACAAACAGTTCCATACAGAACCCCAGAAGAAACACACCAAGGCACATTCTAATCAAACTAATGCAGACTAAATATAAAGACAGATTACTAAAAGCAGCTAGGAGCAAACAACAAATAACATATAAAGGAAACCCCATACGTTTAACCCCAGATCTTTAAACAGAAACCCTGCAGGCCAGAAGAGAATGGCAAGATACATTTAAACGGCTAAAAGAGAATAACCTCCAACCACGATTTCTCTACCCAGCAAGAATCTCATTCAGAATCGATGGCGAAGTCAAAAGCTTCACAGACAAGCAAAAACTAAAAGAATTCTGTACCACAAAACCACCCTACAACAAGTGTTAAAGGGCCTGATATAGCCAATAAATAGAGTAGGAGAAGCCTTACAAATCAAACACCAAATTTCTAAGATGACAATAGGAACATTCGTATCAATAATTACTTTGAACGTAAATGGACTAAATGCTCCAACCAAACGACACAGGCTGGCTGAATGGATCCAGAAGCAAGACCCATATATATGCTGTTTACAAGAGACCCACTTCAGACCTAGAGACACTCATAGACTGAAAGTGAAAGGCTGGAAAAAGATATTCCATGCAAATGGAAAACAAAAGAAAGCTGGAGTAGCAATCCTCATAGTAGACACAATAGACTTTAAAGTAAAGAAGATTCTAAGAGACAAGGCAGGTCATTACATCATGAGTAAGGGATCTATCCAAGAGGAAGACATAACAGTCATGAACATCTACGCACCCAACACAGGGACACCTCAATACATAAGACAGGTACTTTCAGGCATAAAAGAAGAAATCAACAATAACACAGTAGTAGTAGGAGACTTTAACACTCCTCTCACACAAATGGACAGGTCATCCAAACAGAAAATTAATAAAGAAGCACAGACTTAAATGCCACACTGGAAAAGATGGACCTCATCGATATCTTTAGGACGTTCCATCCAAAAGCAGAATACACTTTCTTCTCAAGTGCTCACGGAACATTCTCCAGGATAGACCACATCTAGGGTAGGGCCACAAATCTAACCTCAGTCAGTTCAAGAAAACCGAAATTATATCAACCATTTTCTCGGACCACAATGCAATGAGACTAGAGATCAACTACAGGGAAAAAAACCCTAAAAACACAAACACAAGGAGATTAAACAATACATACCTAAAAAACCAACTGATCATTGAGGAAATCAAAGGAGAAATTAAACAGTTCCTAGAAGAAAATGGCAATGAACACACGACAGTGCAAAACATATGGGATACTGCAAAAGCAGTTCTAAGAGGGAAGTTTATAGCAATACAATCCCACCTCAAGAAACTAGGAAAATATGAAGCAAATGACCTAACCCTCCGCTTAAAACAATTTGAGAAAGAAGAACAAAAACACACCAAAGCCAGCAGAAGAAGAGAAATCATAAAGATCAGAGCAGAAATAAATGAGAAAGAAACGAAAGAAACAATCGTAAAGATAAATCAAACAAAAAGCTGGTTCTTTGAAAAGGTAAACAAAATTGGCAAGCCCCTGGCCAGACTCATCAAGAAGAAGAGAGAGAAGAACCAGATCAACAAAATCAAAAATGAAAAAGGAAAGATTACAACAGATAATGCAGAAATCCAAAGGACTGTAAGAGACTATCATGAACAGCTATATGGCAACAAACTGGACAACCTGGAAGAAATGGACAATTTCCTGGGGAAGATTAATCTCCCAAGACTGAGCCAGGAAGAAACAGAAACGTTGAACAACCCAATCACAAGCTCAGAAATCGAATTTGTGATTAAAAATCTACCCAAAAACAAAAGCCCAGGGCCAGATGGTTTCACAGCTGAATTCTACTAAACATTTAAAGAAAAGCTAATGCCTGTCCTTCTAAAACTCTTCCAAAAAATTGCACAGGAAAGAAAACTTCCAAACACATTCTACGAGGCCACCATCACCCTGATACCCAAACCAGGCAAAGACAACACAAAAAAGTCAAATTATAGGCCAATTTCCCTGATGAACTTAGATGCCAAGATCCTCAACAAAACCCTAGCAAACAGAATTCAATGACACATCAAAAAACTCATACATCACGATCAAGTCAGGTTCATCCCAGGCATGCAAGGCTTCTTCGACATCTGTAAATCAATCAATGTGATATACCATATCAACAAATTGAGAGACAAAAATCACATGATTATCTATCTCAATAGATGCAGAAAAAGCCTTTGACAAAGTACAACATCCATTTATGATAAAAACTCTTCAGAAAATGGGCATAGAAGGAACCTATCTCAACATAATAAAAGTCATCTATGAGAAGCCTGCAGCGAACATTATCCTTAATGGTGAAAAACTGAAAGCATTCCCTCTAAGATCAGGAGCAAGACAGGGGTGCCCGCTTTCACCACTACTATTCAACATAGTCCTGGAAGTCCTAGCTACAACAATTAGAGAAGAGAGAGAAATAAAAGGAATCCAGATTGGAAAGGAAGAAGTCAAGCTCTCTCTTTTTGCAGACGACATGATATTATACATAGAAAATCCCAAAGACTCTATTACAAAGCTTCTAGATCTAATCAACGAATTCAGCCAAGTCGCAGGATGCAAAGTCAACACGTAGAAATCACTGGCATTCCTATACACAAACAATGAAAAATCAGAAAACAAAATCAAAGAGCCAATCCCCTTCACCATTGCAACCAAAAGAATCAAATACCTATGAATAAACCTACCCAAAGAAACAAAAGAATTGTACACAGAAAATTACAAGACACTCATGAAAGAAATTAAAGAAGACTTAAACAGATGGAGAGATATTCCATGTTCTGGGTCGGAAGAATCAATATTGTGAAAATGACCATACTACCAAATATCATCTACAGATGCAATGTAATACCTATTCAACTTCCATTGACATTTTTCACAGAACTAGACCAAAGAATAACACAGTTTATATGGAAACACAAAAGACCTCAAATAGCTAAAGCAATACTGAGAAAGAAAAACGGAGCTGGAGGGATCAGCCTCCCTAACTTCAGACTCTACTACATAGCAACTGTCATCAAGACAGTATGGTACTGGCACAAAAACAGAAATATTGGCCAATGGAACAAGATCGAGAACCCAGAGATAAACCCACGCACCTATGGGTACCTTATTTTTGACAAAGGAGGTGAAACTATAAAATGGGACAAAGACAGCCTCTTTAACAAATGGTGCTGGGAAAATTGCACAGCTACATGCAAAAAAATTAAATTGGAACATTCCCTGACCCCATACACAAAGATCAACTCAAAATGGATTAATGACCTAAATGTAAGACCAGAAAGCATCAAACTCTTAGAGGAGAATATAGGCAAAACCCTCAAGGACATCAATCAAAGCAAGATCTTCTCTGACCCACCAACTAAAATAGCAGAACTGAAAAGAAAAATGAACATGTGGGACCTCATGAAACTTAAAAGCCTTTGTACAGCAAAAGAAATTGCAAAAAGGCTGAAAAGACACCCTACAGAGTGGGAGAAAATCATAGCAAATGAAACAACAAAGAATTAATCTCCAAAATCTACAAGCAACTCAGACAAGTCAGCACCGGAAAAACGAACAACCCAATCAAAAAAATGGGAAAAAGATCTAAAGAGATGCCTCTCCAAAGAGGACATGCAGATGGCCCAAAAGCACATGAAACGATGCTCAACCTCGCTTATTATTAGAGAAATGCAAATTAAAACTACAATGAGATACCACCTCACACCCGTCAGAATGGCCATCATCAACAAATCTGCAGACAATAAATGCTGGAGAGGGTGCAGAGAAAAGGGAACACTCCTGCATTCCTGGTGGGAATGTAAATTGATACAGCCTCTATGGAAGACAGTCTGGAGATTTCTTAAAAAACTACAAATAGAAGCACCCTACGACTCTGCAATCCCACTATGAGGCTTATATCCTGATGAAATCAAAACTGAAAGAGGCACCTTTACCCCAATGTTCATTGCAGCTCTCTATACAATAGCCAGAACATGGAAGCAACTTAGGTGTCCATCGACGAATGAATGGATCCAGAAGCCCTGGTACATATATACAATGGAATACTACTCAGCTGTTAAAAGAAATGCAGAAGACTCAGTCCTAATGAGGTGGTTGGCTCTAGAACTTATCATAAAAAGTGAAGTAAGTCAAAAAGAGAAAGACAAGTACAGTATACTAACTCATATATATGGGATCTAGTAAGATGATCATGATAACACACGCAGTGAACTCATGGAAAAACAGAGAATAGACATAAGGTCATTGTGGAGACCGAACAGTGGGAGGGAGGCATGGAGGGAGCAACATGGAAACCTATACTGTCATGTGTGGAAAAGATAGCTATTGTCATTGTGCTAAGGGAATAGGAGTACCTACAATCACTTGGTGCGATGGTCTGGAGGGGTGGGAGGGGGGCTACTGGGTGGGGGGAGGGTCCAGGTATATGCATATGAATGATCTGGGAACATACATGTTTATAGACAACAAAACTCTGTAAAATCTTTATAATAAAGAAAAAAGAAAAAAAAAAGAAGCAATGGGTGTCACATGATAGATCAGAGGCCTTAGCTAAAGAGAAGTTCTGTCCACCAAAAGAACGGATAGAGAGATAAATTTTTTCATGTCCCACTCTGTGTTGCCTAGACTAAATACTCATTGAAAAGAGAATTCAGTATCAGAAGTGCTGCTCTTAAAATTATCAAGGCAATATTTTCCCTTTTACTTGTTGTTCAAAAAATTTTGTTGTTATTGTTTTGTGGATTTTTTTTTTTTTTTTTTAACCACTGAGCCACCAGGGAAGCCAGTAAGAATGTATGTACATGTGGAAACAAACAAACAAACAAAAAACAACAGAAAAAAACACAGTAGAAATACAGTGGGTATAGATTTTAGTTCAACGCCTACATTTTAGAAAATACAGCTCCTCAAAGAAAAACCAACTATTCATAGAAAAGTGAATACATTACACATTTGACTGTAAGTTAAAATTCTACACTCCCACCCACCACCAGCACCCACCTCTCCATTTCTTAAACAGCAATGCTTATGGGCTTCCCTGATGGCTCAGCAGTAAAGAATCTGCTTTCAATGTAGGAGTCCCAGGAGACATGGGTTCAATCCCTGTGTGGTGAAGATCCCCTAGAGGAGGACCTGACAACCTACTCCAGTATTCTACCCTACAGAATCCCATGGACAGAGAAGCCTGGTGGGCTACAGTCCATGGGGTTGCAAGAGTCATGCAGCAGCCTAACATACATACATACATGCACAGTTCCACTCTATATATCAACTCAAGTCACATCTCCAACTAAAAGGAAAATTCTAAATTCTGTAAAATCAGTACTTCATGTCTGTCAGGAAGATGTTTTAACACAGCTAATAATACTGTTCCTGGCACTTTATTCCCAGGTAACTGCTCAGAGAGACAGGAAATATATAACCTAAGGTTATACTTTTAATTACCCTAGATTTACATTTAATGACCGTGCTTAAACCTTGCTAGAAATAAAAGGTCTTATCCCTTCATTGGCTTCCTGCCTGCTTTGATTCCTAATCTTTCTTAGTCTTAACCAAAATACATATATATATCTGTTCCTGTTTATATTGGGCTTTTCTTTCATTCACAAGTTTCCCCTTCCGTCTCTAATACCCACTTTTTTGTAGGCTGCTGAAGTTCTGTTTTGTTTTGTGAACTATAAATTGGCACTTAGCAATTTCATTTCCAATGACTGAACAAGAGCATTTGCCATCTGCTTCTGCAGAGACTGGACCCTGTGCTGTTGGGAGCTGCTGACTTTCTACACACCCTGAGGTAGTTCAGGGTGGAGTGAGACACTCTGTGATCCAAAGAATCTGGTGGGGCAGGTCTTTAGATAGGTGGATGGTTTTAGGAACAGATTTTATGATCTCAATCCTTGCATCTCCTCATATCTAGAAAAGGACTAAATCCCTTTATAGTGACAACAGATCCTTCTGCCTAACTGAAAACCTTTTGTAAAAGGAGTGTTTAATGGTATCAAACTCCCCTTCACATTTTAGAAAATACCTCCTAAAAAACCTATTCATAGAAAAGTGAATACATTACACATTTGACTGTAAGTTAAAATTCTACACTCCCACCCACCACCAGCACCCACCTCTCCATTTCTTAAACAGCAATGCTTATGGGCTTCCCTGATGGCTCAGCAGTAAAGAATCTGCTTTCAATGTAGGAGTCCCAGGAGACATGGGTTCAATCCCTGTGTGGTGAAGATCCCCTAGAGGAGGACCTGACAACCTACTCCAGTATTCTACCCTACAGAATCCCATGGACAGAGAAGCCTGGTGGGCTACAGTCCATGGGGTTGCAAGAGTCATGCAGCAGCCTAACATACATACATACATGCACAGTTCCACTCTATATATCAACTCAAGTCACATCTCCAACTAAAAGGAAAATTCTAAATTCTGTAAAATCAGTACTTCATGTCTGTCAGGAAGATGTTTTAACACAGCTAATAATACTGTTCCTGGCACTTTATTCCCAGGTAACTGCTCAGAGAGACAGGAAATATATAACCTAAGGTTATACTTTTAATTACCCTAGATTTACATTTAATGACCGTGCTTAAACCTTGCTAGAAATAAAAGGTCTTATCCCTTCATTGGCTTCCTGCCTGCTTTGATTCCTAATCTTTCTTAGTCTTAACCAAAATACATATATATATCTGTTCCTGTTTATATTGGGCTTTTCTTTCATTCACAAGTTTCCCCTTCCGTCTCTAATACCCACTTTTTTGTAGGCTGCTGAAGTTCTGTTTTGTTTTGTGAACTATAAATTGGCACTTAGCAATTTCATTTCCAATGACTGAACAAGAGCATTTGCCATCTGCTTCTGCAGAGACTGGACCCTGTGCTGTTGGGAGCTGCTGACTTTCTACACACCCTGAGGTAGTTCAGGGTGGAGTGAGACACTCTGTGATCCAAGGAATCTGGTGGGGCAGGTCTTTAGATAGGTGGATGGTTTTAGGAACAGATTTTATGATCTCAATCCTTGCATCTCCTCATATCTAGAAAAGGACTAAATCCCTTTATAGTGACAACAGATCCTTCTGCCTAACTGAAAACCTTTTGTAAAAGGAGTGTTTAATGGTATCAAACTCCCCCTTCATCAGAACCTGAGACATTGATCTTTCCCCCACTACCTCTTTGGCACGGGCTCTCAGAGATATCTGACATACTGCTTCTCAGGATGCAGTCCTTATTTCACCCCAAATAAAACTTAAATCATAACTCTCAAGTTGTTCATCTTTGTTTAGTCAACAGTTTCATATTTTATTTTTAACATATTTTAGACTACTAAAAAATCTGCAAAATCTAGAGATTATCCTTACCCTACTTTTCCTACTAATATACATATCCACATTGCAATTATAAACAACAAAAATTACTGGTATATATTACTAACTAAACTACACACACTATTCAAAATTCACCATTTTTTCCTCTAATAATGTTTTTCTCTTTTGGGATCCTAACCAGTTGCTATTTGTCTTTACTTAGCCTCTTTCAGACTATAACGATTTTCATGTTCTTTTATTATCTCTCACAACTTTCACACTATTCATGAGTACTGATAAGATATATTTTGTAAAATGTTCCTCAATTCACATTTGCTTGATGTTTCACAACTGGAATAAAATCAGGCATTTTCGGCAATAATAACACAACAGAACTGTTTGCCTTTCTCAGTGTGTCATATCAAGGGGTCCAAGCGTTTGTCAAATGGTCATTACTGGTGATGATAACATTCATGACTTAGCTGATGTCTTCTGAGTTTCCCTTTGTCCTGTTACTATTTTTCCTTTAGCAGCTAGTATCTTGGAGGAAAAACTCTGACATTAGCTAAATCCTATAAATTATGCATTCTTTATTTCAGTAAAATGAAAGACTCTTCTATAATTTTAATAAAACTTGGCAATGGGGAAGTAAAGACAAATGCTCAAACGGGCTTCCCTGGTGGTCCAGTGGGTAAGGACACTGCCTTGGAGTGCAAGCGGCGCTGGTTCAGTCCCTGGCCTGGGAAGATCCTATGTGCCACGGAGTGACTGGACTGATGTGTCCAACTACTGAGCAGGAGCTCTGGAGCGTGTCCAACCCCATGAGATTGCATCTCCTCATATCTAGAAAAGGACTAAATCCCTTTATAGTGACAACAGATCCTTCTGCCTAACTGAAAACCTTTTGTAAAAGGAGTGTTTAATGGTATCAAACTCCCCCTTCATCAGAACCTGAGACATTGATCTTTCCCCCACTACCTCTTTGGCACGGGCTCTCAGAGATATCTGACATACTGCTTCTCAGGATGCAGTCCTTATTTCACCCCAAATAAAACTTAAATCATAACTCTCAAGTTGTTCATCTTTGTTTAGTCAACAGTTTCATATTTTATTTTTAACATATTTTAGACTACTAAAAAATCTGCAAAATCTAGAGATTATCCTTACCCTACTTTTCCTACTAATATACATATCCACATTGCAATTATAAACAACAAAAATTACTGGTATATATTACTAACTAAACTACACACACTATTCAAAATTCACCATTTTTTCCTCTAATAATGTTTTTCTCTTTTGGGATCCTAACCAGTTGCTATTTGTCTTTACTTAGCCTCTTTCAGACTATAACGATTTTCATGTTCTTTTATTATCTCTCACAACTTTCACACTATTCATGAGTACTGATAAGATATATTTTGTAAAATGTTCCTCAATTCACATTTGCTTGATGTTTCACAACTGGAATAAAATCAGGCATTTTCGGCAATAATAACACAACAGAACTGTTTGCCTTTCTCAGTGTGTCATATCAAGGGGTCCAAGCGTTTGTCAAATGGTCATTACTGGTGATGATAACATTCATGACTTAGCTGATGTCTTCTGAGTTTCCCTTTGTCCTGTTACTATTTTTCCTTTAGCAGCTAGTATCTTGGAGGAAAAACTCTGACATTAGCTAAATCCTATAAATTATGCATTCTTTATTTCAGTAAAATGAAAGACTCTTCTATAATTTTAATAAAACTTGGCAATGGGGAAGTAAAGACAAATGCTCAAACGGGCTTCCCTGGTGGTCCAGTGGGTAAGGACACTGCCTTGGAGTGCAAGCGGCGCTGGTTCAGTCCCTGGCCTGGGAAGATCCTATGTGCCACGGAGTGACTGGACTGATGTGTCCAACTACTGAGCAGGAGCTCTGGAGCGTGTGCCCAGAACCGGTGCTCTGTGATGAGAGAAGCCACTGTGATGGGGAGCCCATGCAGGCCAAAGAACAAAGATGGAAATAAATGAAAGACCAATAGAAGTGGCCAAAAAAAAAAAAGTGCTCAAATTTCTCATTTGAATAGCTATGAGGCATAATATTTTTTAAATGTTTTAATTTCGGTGGTAATGAGGAAAGGTAAGGATTTCTAAAAAGTCATTCTATATTGTTATTTTGGATACTGAAAATGATTTGGCTTACAATAAAAAAAATCAAGTGAATTTCATTATTTAGTACAAACTGGCTGAAGCAAAGCTTTATTTCTACTTGTAGTCATGTGTATCTGCTTAGACAGTTTAGCAATGGGAATTTCTCAGTGAATTTTAAAGTAAAATAAAAGTCAAGCCACTATTTCAGATAAAAATCAGGCAAAAACAAACCAGTCTGATATGTCCCAGTTTCCAATGAACCATTTTATCTCCTATATTTTCTGGATATTTTATATTGAGCCTTAATGAACGTTTAAGGTACAGGTTGTTGTTCACCTAAGTCCTGTCCCACTCTTTGCAATCGCGTGGAAAAACTATTTTGTATATAAATCAGTCAGTCAGTTCAGTGGCTCAGTCATGTCTGATTCTTTGCAATCCCATGGACTGCAGCACTCCAGGCTTCCCTGTCCAAAACCATCTCCCAGAGCCTGCTCAAACTCACGTCCATTCAGTTGGAGATACCATCCAACCATTTCATCTGCTGTTGTCTCTTCTCCCATTGCATTTAATCTTTTGCAGCATCAGGGTCTTTTCCAAATAGTCATTCCTTCACATCAGATGGCCAAAGTATTGGATTTTCAGCATCAGTCCTTCCAATGAATATTCAGGACTGATTTCCTTTAAGATTGATGGGTTTGATCTCCTTGTAGCTAAATGGATTCTCAAGAGTCTCCTCCAGCACCACAGGACAAAGGCATCAATTCTTCAGTGCTCAGCCGTCTTTATAGTCCAACTCTCACAGCCATACGTGACTACTGGGAAAATCATAGCTTTGAATATATGGATGTTTGTCGGCAAAGTGATATCTCTGCTTTTGGATACACTGTCTAAGTTTGTCATAGCCTTTCTTCCAAGGAGCAAGTGTCTTAATTTTGTGGCTGCCATCACCATCCATGTGATTTTGGAGCTCAAGAAAATGAAATCTGACAGTTTCCACATTTTCACCACCTATTTGCCAAGAAATGATAGGACAAGATGCCAGGATCTTTGTTTTTTTGAAGGTTGAGTTTTAAGCAAGCTTTTTCACTGTCCTATTTCACCCTCATCAAGAGGCTGTTTAGTTCCTCTTCACTTTCTGCTGTTTAAGTGGTATCATTTACATACCTGAGGTTGCTGAATTTCTCCTGGAAAGCTTTTTTTTTTTTTTTTTTTAATTTTGGTCTAATTTTTTAATTTTATTTTTCATCCATCTTGATTCTTCAGCCTCTGTGGACCTTCCATTGCAGTGGTCTCTCTCATTGCAGAGCACTGGCTCTGGGCACATGTGCTTCAGGGTGCTGGCTCGTAATTGGACACACCGGTCCAGTCACTCCATGGCATGTAGGATCTTACTGGGGCCAGGGGTAGAACTAGTGTCCCTTGCACTACAAGGTAGGACTCTACCCACTGGACCACCAGAGACGCTCTCTCCTGGAAATCTTGAGTACAGCTTGGGAGTCATCCAGCCCTGCATTTTCTATGATATTCTCTGCATATAAGTTAAATAATCAGGGAGACAATATACAGCCTTGACCTGCTCCTTTCCCAATTTGGAACTAGTTGGTTGTTCCATATCCAGTTCTAACTGCTGCTTCTTTTTCTGCATATAGGTTTTTCAGGAGGCAGGTAATATGGTCTGGGACTCCTATCTCTTCAAAAATATTCCTCAGTTTGTTGTGATCTACACAGTCAAAGACTTAGTGTAGTCATTGAAGCAGATGTTTTTTTCACCTTTCTCCTTTTTTTCTATCTTCTGTATTTCTTAACTATTTAATATCTTTTATCATATAAATTGGGACTTCTCAGGTGGTGCTAGTGGTAAAAAACCTATCTGTTCAAAATTTCTAGATCCCTGGAGGTATTGAGATATGTGCTGGTCCCCAAAATCAATTCTTCAGTGCTCAGCCGTCACACTCTCACAGCCTACTAAGGGAAAATCATAGCTTTGAATATATGGATGTTTGTCGGCAAAGTGATATCTCTGCTTTTGGATACACTGTCTAAGTTTGTCATAGCCTTTCTTCCAAGGAGCAAGTGTCTTAATTTTGTGGCTGCCATCACCATCCATGTGATTTTGGAGCTCAAGAAAATGAAATCTGACAGTTTCCACATTTTCACCACCTATTTGCCAAGAAATGATAGGACAAGATGCCAGGATCTTTGTTTTTTTGAAGGTTGAGTTTTAAGCAAGCTTTTTCACTGTCCTATTTCACCCTCATCAAGAGGCTGTTTAGTTCCTCTTCACTTTCTGCTGTTTAAGTGGTATCATTTACATACCTGAGGTTGCTGAATTTCTCCTGGAAAGCTTTTTTTTTTTTTTTTTTTAATTTTGGTCTAATTTTTTAATTTTATTTTTCATCCATCTTGATTCTTCAGCCTCTGTGGACCTTCCATTGCAGTGGTCTCTCTCATTGCAGAGCACTGGCTCTGGGCACATGTGCTTCAGGGTGCTGGCTCGTAATTGGACACACCGGTCCAGTCACTCCATGGCATGTAGGATCTTACTGGGGCCAGGGGTAGAACTAGTGTCCCTTGCACTACAAGGTAGGACTCTACCCACTGGACCACCAGAGACGCTCTCTCCTGGAAATCTTGAGTACAGCTTGGGAGTCATCCAGCCCTGCATTTTCTATGATATTCTCTGCATATAAGTTAAATAATCAGGGAGACAATATACAGCCTTGACCTGCTCCTTTCCCAATTTGGAACTAGTTGGTTGTTCCATATCCAGTTCTAACTGCTGCTTCTTTTTCTGCATATAGGTTTTTCAGGAGGCAGGTAATATGGTCTGGGACTCCTATCTCTTCAAAAATATTCCTCAGTTTGTTGTGATCTACACAGTCAAAGACTTAGTGTAGTCATTGAAGCAGATGTTTTTTTCACCTTTCTCCTTTTTTTCTATCTTCTGTATTTCTTAACTATTTAATATCTTTTATCATATAAATTGGGACTTCTCAGGTGGTGCTAGTGGTAAAAAACCTATCTGTCATTGCAGGAGGTATGAGATATGTGCTGGGGGTGAAGATCCCCTGGAGTGGAAAATAACAACCCATTCCAGTATTCTTGCCTGAGAAATCCCATGTACAGAGGAGCGTGGTAGACTTCAGTCTAAGGGGTTGCAGTCAGACACGACTAAGCACATGGGTACATGCACACATCACATAAATTGCTGTGTGAATATATTTTGTTCCTAATTTCTAAGTGCTTGTTCCAGATATCTATTTTATTCCTTCTACATTTCAAGTTTGATGTACAAAACAATATACTGTTAATATCCCCATGGTAATTTAGTATTGTCCTATTTTTAATGGTTGCTTAATATTAATTTACTGGATGCTTTATGCTGATAATAATAAAAGCAGGAAGAAAATATAAAATACTAAACTTTGTTTTCTTACATCACATTTATTCATTAATGAAATACATTATAAGTAAGTCACATAAATCATCAGTATTGCAAGTAGCTTCTTTCCAGATCATTCACATTTTAGAATTAAACTTAATCTTTTAAAAAGCATATAGAACAAAGTTAAGCAAATTGGATACATAAATACTAAATAAAATCTTAAGAAATGGTCAAATGTAGATCAAAGATAGTTTACTATAGGCAATTTCATAGGATTCAATGTGGTACTTATTAGGTTAAAATCAATTTAACCTAATTTTTACATAGATTAATTTTAGATAGAGTATTAGTTTTACATAATTAATTTAATTTTAGAATAGAGGATTATTTTAGATACAGTATTAATTTATATTAATTTCAGATAGATTATTATTTATATTTGAATAATATAATTAGACAGAATGGCAGAGATATCCAGGCCTTATCAAATGTTATTTACCCCAAAATAGGGAAATATACTATTTGTATTTCTTCTATACCACTCTATCCACCTTGTATACCTATTTTCCTAGCCTGTAATTTTTGTCTGCTTTTATGTTTGAGTTAACAAAATAAAAATATTTATTCAAGGTAGAATGTGGTTTGATGTATTTGTCTTCAAATTAGCAACCTATCCAAAACTAAAGCTATTTGGATTACAGAAAGAATACAAATGCAATGTAAAAACGAATTGAGTATAATGATGCAAATATGGGCATTTGAGTTTGAGGGTTGAAAATAGTTAATTCTAAAAGGTGAAAGCAGAGTAGACACTGGTAGACACTGTGGGGACAGTAACAGTGGTTCAGTTTTTTATTTGTTTTATTCTTACCATAGTTCCAAAACCGAATTATTTCATGAATGTTTTAAAAATCTGAGGTCTCATGTAATGGTTTATGGATTTCCTGGATGGCTTAGCAATAAGGAATCGCCCTGCCAACCAGGAGACTCAGGTTCAATCCTTGGGTCAGGAAGATGTCCTGGTGAAGGACATGGCAATCCACTCCACTATTGTTAAGTGAGAAATCCCATGGATAGAGGCTGGTTGGCTACAGTCCATTGGATCCCAAAGGAGGTGAACATGGCTTAGCAACCAAACAAAACAGTATAATAACATCTAGTTTTTAAACAAAAATTTTCTTATAAAAATATGCTTTGTGCAAAATACATAAATTATGATACATTAATGAGGCTTATTTTCTTTGTGAAATATAGAGATTCAATGCTATCTATCCAGAGCTAAACCTGATCTACAAATACATAACCATGAAAAATTTTACAGTGTAGCAAACCTTGACAGCATAATTTTAATACTTGCATAAAACTAAACAACCAACCAAACAGGAAGTTACATCAAATGTAAAAATTTTGTTATTTTATTTTCTTATCTGGCTGGCCAGTTCACTGCTTCTCATAATTAATTTAAAGCATTGCTACTCTGCTATGTCTTCTTTCTTTCCAGCTTCATTGTTATCTTTACTTAGTGTCCAACCAAGAGCCTCTCATGATCAACACTAAAAGCCTTAGAGGATGCATTTTAAATTAAAAGAACTAATTACCATTGAAATTTAAGTGACTTTTTGTGTTTTGCCACATACAACACTTCAGAACAAAAGCTTATTGGCCTCATTCTCTTTGATTATATTTTGAACTAGAAATCCAGTCTCAAAGGAGTATACAAATGAAAACTAGATGCCACATTGGAGTTTGAATCCATTTAAGACACTGAGAGCTTGAATTTTACTAAAGGTTTTCAATCTTTAAAATTTTAAAAATATTTATTCAAGGTAGAATGTGGTTTGATGTATTTGTCTTCAAATTAGCAACCTATCCAAAACTAAAGCTATTTGGATTACAGAAAGAATACAAATGCAATGTAAAAACGAATTGAGTATAATGATGCAAATATGGGCATTTGAGTTTGAGGGTTGAAAATAGTTAATTCTAAAAGGTGAAAGCAGAGTAGACACTGGTAGACACTGTGGGGACAGTAACAGTGGTTCAGTTTTTTATTTGTTTTATTCTTACCATAGCTCCAAAACCGAATTATTTCATGAATGTTTTAAAAATCTGAGGTCTCGTGTAATGTTTTATGGATTTCCTGGATGGCTTAGCAATAAGGAATCGCCCTGCCAAGCAGGAGACTCAGGTTCAATCCTTGGGTCAGGAAGATGTCCTGGTGAAGGACATGGCAATCCACTCCACTATTGTTAAGTGAGAAATCCCATGGATAGAGGCTGGTTGGCTACAGTCCATTGGGTCCCAAAGGAGGTGAACATGGCTTAGCAACCAAACAAAACAGTATAATAACATCTAGTTTTTAAACAAAAATTTTCTTATAAAAATATGCTTTGTGCAAAATACATAAATTATGATACATTAATGAGGCTTATTTTCTTTGTGAAATATAGAGATTCAATGCTATCTATCCAGAGCTAAACCTGATCTACAAATACATAACCATGAAAAATTTTACAGTGTAGCAAACCTTGACAGCATAATTTTAATACTTGCATAAAACTAAACAACCAACCAAACAGGAAGTTACATCAAATGTAAAAATTTTGTTATTTTATTTTCTTATCTGGCTGGCCAGTTCACTGCTTCTCATAATTAATTTAAAGCATTGCTACTCTGCTATGTCTTCTTTCTTTCCAGCTTCATTGTTATCTTTACTTAGTGTCCAACCAAGAGCCTCTCATGATCAACACTAAAAGCCTTAGAGGATGCATTTTAAATTAAAAGAACTAATTACCATTGAAATTTAAGTGACTTTTTGTGTTTTGCCACATACAACACTTCAGAACAAAAGCTTATTGGCCTCATTCTCTTTGATTATATTTTGAACTAGAAATCCAGTCTCAAAGGAGTATACAAATGAAAACTAGATGCCACATTGGAGTTTGAATCCATTTAAGACACTGAGAGCTTGAATTTTACTAAAGGTTTTTTTTTCAATCTTTAAAATTTTAAAATGCTGTTTTTATTACTACAATGAGGAAATATGAAAAATGATTTTTCTTTGACCCTTGCCCTGTATAGATGCTCCATCTTAGCTTTCATGGCATAGCCTGCCATATTCTGCCCTAGATAACAAACATTAATACTGTTTCTTTCTTTCTTTTTTTAGCTGTGGCAACTGATTGAAAGACAAATCTGGCAGCTATTTTTGTTACAGAAATGATGTTAGTGGACATTTGAAAATTTGCTATACACATGAATTAATTTTTTCTTGGTTTTATTCTTAGGCCATATGCTAAGTTTCAATTCATCCTCATTTGTATACCCTCATTAGAGAAAATAACCTGATTAATAAATACTCAAAACAATGGTTTTGTTATTTATATTGTGATGAATTCTTATGGAAGACAAGATTTAATCATGTGGTATGCCAACAGTAGCATAAATTTTGTTTTTGAAAACTAAGTATATACATTTTTCTCAAAATAATGTTTTATTTATGAGTCTGTCTTTACAAATCTACATAACCAAGTTGCCAAAAATTTTACTATAAGACTGGCTTCCATTTCCTTTACGAATAAAACTATTTTCTCATTAACTACAATGGAAGGCATTTGAAAATCTTAATCAAAAGGAGGGAAGACTAAGAATGCTAAGATTTCTAAAGAAATTTCCACTCTACACAGAAAAAGAAATCAAATAGTCTTCAGTTAAAAAGTGAGAAAGCTAAATTTAATAACTTGTTAGCATTTACTTAATAATTATGCAAGATTGAATAAGCTACTTATCTTTTTCTTAAGTAAGATCAGTCATTGTCCATAACTCACTGGGATATCATGCAGATTAAAACACAGAGTTCAGTTATCAGAATTCTTGACACAGAGGATGCTTTTAATTAAAGAACTAATTACCATTGAAATTTAAGTGACTTTTTGTGTTTTGCCACATACAACACTTCAGAACAAAAGCTTATTGGCCTCATTCTCTTTGATTATATTTTGAACTAGAAATCCAGTCTCAAAGGAGTATACAAATGAAAACTAGATGCCACATTGGAGTTTGAATCCATTTAAGACACTGAGAGCTTGAATTTTACTAAAGGTTTTTTTTTCAATCTTTAAAATTTTAAAATGCTGTTTTTATTACTACAATGAGGAAATATGAAAAATGATTTTTCTTTGACCCTTGCCCTGTATAGATGCTCCATCTTAGCTTTCATGGCATAGCCTGCCATATTCTGCCCTAGATAACAAACATTAATACTGTTTCTTTCTTTCTTTTTTTTTTAGCTGTGGCAACTGATTGAAAGACAAATCTGGCAGCTATTTTTGTTACAGAAATGATGTTAGTGGACATTTGAAAATTTGCTATACACATGAATTAATTTTTTCTTGGTTTTATTCTTAGGCCATATGCTAAGTTTCAATTCATCCTCATTTGTATACCCTCATTAGAGAAAATAACCTGATTAATAAATACTCAAAACAATGGTTTTGTTATTTATATTGTGATGAATTCTTATGGAAGACAAGATTTAATCATGTGGTATGCCAACAGTAGCATAAATTTTGTTTTTGAAAACTAAGTATATACATTTTTCTCAAAATAATGTTTTATTTATGAGTCTGTCTTTACAAATCTACATAACCAAGTTGCCAAAAATTTTACTATAAGACTGGCTTCCATTTCCTTTACGAATAAAACTATTTTCTCATTAACTACAATGGAAGGCATTTGAAAATCTTAATCAAAAGGAGGGAAGACTAAGAATGCTAAGATTTCTAAAGAAATTTCCACTCTACACAGAAAAAGAAATCAAATAGTCTTCAGTTAAAAAGTGAGAAAGCTAAATTTAATAACTTGTTAGCATTTACTTAATAATTATGCAAGATTGAATAAGCTACTTATCTTTTTCTTAAGTAAGATCAGTCATTGTCCATAACTCACTGGGATATCATGCAGATTAAAACACAGAGTTCAGTTATCAGAATTCTTGACACATGTTAAAAATGGCTAATTACAGAAAAGAACACAGAACTCACTATAAAGACCAGATCAACTTTATAAATGGGAAAGTTAAATTCAGGAACCAACAGGTAAAATGGTATCTGTGTGAAACTCTAATTTGTGCTTTGTATGGACTAGACAGGACTTGAATATAGATGGAGATAAAAATAATAGAAGAAAGTTCAAAGTGAGTACAAGACAAAATTCACACTAGTCATAGAGACCTACCTTCCTCTGACAGCAATGGGAAGTAGGCGATATCTATTAATATTATCTGTTGCCCTTAGAAATAGAAGTCAATTTTCTATCAGCAAAAATGTGTTTATTCCAAAAGAGCAGAGAATTGCAATTCAGGACAATCAAGCCATGGCAAAAACAATAGGTAAGTCCAAAAAACAAAGGATAAGATCATTATTTTATATAGGAAAAAAGAAGTTAAAAGGGACTGTTTTTAAAAAATTTTATTGGGGTAAATTGAGATTTCAACAACTTCTAATTGGCTAAATCGCTGGTGCAATGTTTCTTGAATGGAATGGAATATATGTTTCCCTGTTAGGACTGGTAATTATTTCTATTGATGATTTATATTTTGGGGGTCTGTATTTGGCAATTCTTCCTGCAATTGACATGCAGTGGTACTGCATGAGAGCTCCCCTTCCAGCTACATTTGAGTAAGATTCTCCTACATTAATTTTTACACATCCAAGTAATGGAAATGGAAAATGTATTTAATACGCAATAGAATAAAACCAAGAAAATTCTTTAAACTAAACATCAAATTTGATGTTTTATGTTATTATACTACATAAATGCAATTGTTAGATCTAAAGACTTCTGTCTGGCAGTGGAAAGCAGAATGGAAGAATGAGGGTGAAAGTAGGGAGTCAGGTACTCTTGAAGCGTGTATGAGAGCACAATAAGTGTGAATTCTGGACCTGGTGCATGAATTGCAAATGGAAAAGAAAAGAGCATCCAAATCTACCAAAATAAAATACAATTTTATGACATATTGCAAAGTTTAAATATAAGGGAGAGAAGCAATGTAATACAATAAAAGGTTCAAATTTCAGCTCTGGCTTGTACCTGTTGTGTATTTGACAGAGCAAGATAAATGACCAAAGTACAGTTTCCTCTTCTATAAATTGTAGATGATATACCATAGTCAAGATAAGACCTACTTATATCATCTTACTAAATTATGTTATTAGAGCTAACTTTTGTTTTAATTTATTTTGTTTTTAATGGGCAATATAAGGATAGTATATATAGTACTTAGCATACAAATTGGATAACATATAGATTTAATAAATCTATTAGCATTGTAAACATTAAGAAAAGGACATAATGAAAGGCAATCTTAGATTTCATTCCTTCATGAATTGGAAGACTGCAATAAAAGTCATAAGAGTGTAGAGGATATCCAGTTGGGCTCTGGGGTGGGTAGAAGGGAGTAATAGTACCCTTTATGTGTCTGGTTTGAAGGAGGATGGATTTTAAAAAATTTATAGGAAAAAAGAAGTTAAAAGGGACTGTTTTTAAAAAATTTTATTGGGGTAAATTGAGATTTCAACAACTTCTAATTGGCTAAATCGCTGGTGCAATGTTTCTTGAATGGAATGGAATATATGTTTCCCTGTTAGGACTGGTAATTATTTCTATTGATGATTTATATTTTGGGGGTCTGTATTTGGCAATTCTTCCTGCAATTGACATGCAGTGGTACTGCATGAGAGCTCCCCTTCCAGCTACATTTGAGTAAGATTCTCCTACATTAATTTTTACACATCCAAGTAATGGAAATGGAAAATGTATTTAATACGCAATAGAATAAAACCAAGAAAATTCTTTAAACTAAACATCAAATTTGATGTTTTATGTTATTATACTACATAAATGCAATTGTTAGATCTAAAGACTTCTGTCTGGCAGTGGAAAGCAGAATGGAAGAATGAGGGTGAAAGTAGGGAGTCAGGTACTCTTGAAGCGTGTATGAGAGCACAATAAGTGTGAATTCTGGACCTGGTGCATGAATTGCAAATGGAAAAGAAAAGAGCATCCAAATCTACCAAAATAAAATACAATTTTATGACATATTGCAAAGTTTAAATATAAGGGAGAGAAGCAATGTAATACAATAAAAGGTTCAAATTTCAGCTCTGGCTTGTACCTGTTGTGTATTTGACAGAGCAAGATAAATGACCAAAGTACAGTTTCCTCTTCTATAAATTGTAGATGATATACCATAGTCAAGATAAGACCTACTTATATCATCTTACTAAATTATGTTATTAGAGCTAACTTTTGTTTTAATTTATTTTGTTTTTAATGGGCAATATAAGGATAGTATATATAGTACTTAGCATACAAATTGGATAACATATAGATTTAATAAATCTATTAGCATTGTAAACATTAAGAAAAGGACATAATGAAAGGCAATCTTAGATTTCATTCCTTCATGAATTGGAAGACTGCAATAAAAGTCATAAGAGTGTAGAGGATATCCAGTTGGGCTCTGGGGTGGGTAGAAGGGAGTAATAGTACCCTATATTATGTGTCTGGTTTGAAGAGGATGATCCCTATCAGGTGGAATTAGGACAAAGCTACTAGGAGCACACAGTTCCTAACTAAATAAATAGCTTTCTTTTCATTTTAGTTATTAACATTCAAATTCCATTATCCTATTTTGTCTTACCTAGTTTTATTTTTCCCCAGTGATGATAATAGTCTAATTCAATACAACCAATTTAAATCCAAGCCAACTGATAAAACAGATCATGGTATACGACAAGGGATTCTGACAAACCACTAACTCTGCTTGCCCGCAGAGATTAAACTCACAAACATTTCCTCAGTCATTATCCAAATTACAAATCAGAAGTAAACTTTTATATAAATATAGTTTGAAAGCAGGTGGTGTTTTGACTATTTGCATCTGAACATTCTAATGAAGCCATGAGATATGAATAGATGGTAATTTATTGAAAGAATTGAAAAGGGAGTTTTTAGATGAAACCTCAGGGTAAGAGGAATGCTTCTTGAAATCACCAAGTATGAAATTTAAATTCTCCTGCTGAGTTAAATATTCCTTGACAATGTCAACGAACTTGGAGAGAAATGACAAATTACTATTGTATGCTCAAGTTTCTGAGTCATGCTGTTAGCTATTGTAAATATTGCACTATACCACTGAAAAGAATGCTTTATATTTATGCTCATTTTTTGCACAAAATATTTCGCCTTTTACATTGCTACAAACTACAACTGAGTTCAGAAAATATGTAATAAGATTTATTAAACTTTTTCCACACTTAAAAAAAGAAAATAGTAGTACATTGTTTGAGTTCTACTTTCAAATTTTACTATATACTTTTAATCTTAGTTATTATCTACAAAAAAACATAAACTTCCTTAGCTTCTGCATATGTTATGTAGTTTCTAACATACCTGCATATGTTAACTTTTTGATAATATTTTGACTTTTTTTTTTTAAGATTTATTTATTTATTTTTTGGGGCAGGGGTTGAGTTGGGGAGGGAGGGGAGCAGGCAGGCCACTTCTGTTGGTCTTTCATTTCTCTATTTTCATCTGTCTTTGTTCTTTGGCTCCTGTGGGCCTCCCATTGCGGTGGCGTCTGTCGTTGCAGAGCACCAGCTCTGGGCGCATGTGCTCCAGAGCTCTGGCTCAGTGATTGGACACATCGGTCTAGCCGCTCCGCCAGACCAGGGATCGAACCGACGCCCCTTGCACTGCAAGGCGGTGTCCTTACCCACTGGACCACCAGGGGAAGCCCTATTTTTACTCTTATTGTTGAATAGGCAGTTACAGAGTCCAGTGAAACTAGAAACGGTCCAAGTATATCAGAATTTTTTTCCAACTGAAAATAAAACTATCAAAGACCCAGGAGAGAAACGATTGCCAAGTAACAGGCAAAATAAACAAAAAAATGAAAATATTCTTGTTTTTAATAACTGTAGAAAATATGTTCATTTATAATTCTGAGGCCTATGGAAATCATGCTTATAAGAAATATAAAATATTTTGATAAGCATGATGTTAAAAATAAAGATCTATATAGATTAATTAATAATTATTTCTGTTAACTCTAACCACATAGAGATAGAACAATTACTGAGTTTGGATAGTGGTAGCTGCATTTTAATAAGAACAAAATTTTAACATATGATCATGCTTAATGCTGTCATCATTTAATCCTCTTTCCTTCCATAGAAAATTTGGTATCATCATTTATTGTTCTTTCTGTCTTGCATAGCAAGTGAATCAATTACTATTAATAAAACTCAGTAATATCTGTTAAAATTGGCTACTTTTCATTCTCACACTTCCGCCTTAGACGTAGACATTATCTTCTCTCATTTGAACTATTTTAAGAGCCTTCTGTCTTGCTTCTCTGTCACTAGACTTTCTTGCCTAATGCATTCTGAGTATGTCCTTCAAAGTTACTTTTAAAAGAAAACAATAATTTTATTTGACTGTAAACTTCTTTTGTTTATGCAAATTATAAGGTATAAAGCCACTTGTTAACTTGGCCTTTATAATTTGGTCCAATCCACTCTCACCAATGTCCTTCTAGCTCATCAGTTCCCACAGAACTTTAATGTTCATTCTACACTGAATATGACACTGTTCCAGACTTTTTCATGAGTGATTATCTATGTATATTATTCCTTCTGCCATGACTGACTATAATAAATAATAATTTGATTAGCAAAGTTCCATATGTCCTCTCAAATTCAGTTCAATTGTGACCATCACAATAAAACCTTCCCTAATACTCTAGAAAGATGTGGTTTCACAGTCTTTGATACATTCTTAACACAATTTTCTACACTATAATAAAACATCACATATACACTCAAATCTGTTAAGATCTTTGTGTTATCAAATGGATTACAATGGTATGTAGAGATAGTTATATAGCATTTCTGGCTCAATGGAGATGAATTTGAGCAAAGTCTAGGAGACAGTGGAGGACAAAGGATCCTGGCATCTGTAGTCCATGAGGTCTCAAAGAGTCAGACGTGGATTAGCGACGGAACAACAACAGTAAGGACTCTGATACAACAAAGAGAGGTGGACAAACAAGAGATCTTATATCAAATATAGAATCTCTTGCTCCATCATGCAACTCGAATCAAACTCTGAATTTTCATTTTGAATTATTTAAAGGGATCCTCATATGATTAGTTTTTTTTTTTCAAATTCTACCTCTGCATATACATGTGTGTATATTTATATATATTATACACTATTCTTTGGACTAGGTATAGAATTCAATTAAAACTCACAAAATAAGGAAAATTTTAAGTTTGAACTTAGTACTATGAATTCTATGGATGAAATATATAAATTCTGAGATTTTATTATATAATTGATAATAGTAAGCCAAGAACTGTAGCCTGCCAGGCTCCTCTGTCCATGGAATTCTCCAGGTAGGAATACTGGAGTGGGTAACCATTGCCTTCTCCAGGGGATCTTCCCAAACCAGGGATCAAACCCAAGTCTCCCACATTGCAGGTGGATTCTTTAACACCTGAGTCAACAGGCAAGCCCAATAGTAAGCCATATAAAACAAAATTCTTTTCTCCTAAACTTTTATGTTGGTGATAATAAGAAGAATAGTATTTCATTAGTATTCCATTTTAAACATTGAAATCAAGAATTAGTCCATCAATTGGTTCTCTTCCTTACCCAGTCATTAATGGTAAATTTAGAACTCTCACTAAATTTCCTCTAAAATGCATATAGGTTTATACATATTATTCTAAATAATTGATTTTTCTGTGATAGATTGCTTTTGAGAAGATTCATATTTGTGCAATTAAAGCATTTTTTGACTTGCACTGAATTTCCTGTTAGCAGATAACTTCCTTATTTAGGACCTATAAAACAATAAGGCTAGGCCTAAGCATGAATACCTGCTGCTCGGGTAAGTCTTTGAAGATTCATTCAGGGCTGACTGAAGGTCATCAATGCAGGACAATGGTTCTTTACACTGAGTTGCCGGCTATGGACTAACGGCTGAATTCTAGACTGTTAAGTCTCTCTCTCCTTTGCCTAAATGCATTGAAAAGAAATTCAGAAAAATTCAAGAAGCTTTCTTGTCTTCCTCTTAGACTGTAATAGTGGGGTCTATTGCAGGAAGATATATAGGAAACAGATTCATAATCACAAAGAGCTCATTTTACTTTAGAGAATAATATTCCTAAATAGTTAATCATAATGGAAACTTAGTTTATAAGACCCTCTCATAAGACTGAGGAAACATGTTCATGTAGGTGGAGGTTAAAAGGAAAATATTCTTGAGAAAGAAAATCACTCTGTACACTCCCTGAAAAATAACCATAATGATTAAATACACATATAACTATGGAAAAATTCTGTTTTAATTCCCAAACTACATATTTTGGAGATAGGTTCTTATAAGAAAATTCTATTCTATGAAGGCATATAACTGTACGAAACAATTTCTACTGGTTTTCTGTCTCATGAAACCTGCAAAAAAGTAATCATTATTAATCATTATAAACTTAAAATCTTCAATGTCAATTATTCATTTGTTTGACTATAGGTATTGATGCTAAGTGCTGTCCTCTCCATTGATAAGCCTGTTTTAAAAGTTGAATCCTTAGCACTGCAGACTATTAATTATTAATTAAAAAAAGATGAGGTATTCAATATGCTTGTTTTCTATGTGGAAGTCTGACTAAAAACTTTATGAGTTAAAACTTTTTCCATTCTTGGATCATGGATGTATTTCTAAGAAGAAATGTTGTCTTTTGCTTTGTCCCTGTATTTATTTGTATGGTTTAGATATAAAAATATAAATTTGAAACCATGTCCTTTGATACTGACCCCATCCAAATTTGCATATACTAACATAATGAAAATATTCCATAATTAAAAGTTCTTGAATCTGTCTGATTGTGAATTGACCAAGAGGTAGTGAATCTGCCAAAAAGAAGTAGAACAGCTGTGAAGATGCCGACACAATTGAGTACTCTATATCTACATAATTCTAAATATGGAAATTTATTGTACACTTATGGGCACAGAATGACAATGGGGTCAATTCAACCATAAGGCAATGCTGAGGCACCTTCATTTCGACCTTTTCTCTTGGCATAAGTTATATGTTAATGAATGCATGCCTAGTACAGACTGTAAGTGCAGATGGGGAAAAGGAAAGTATAAACCATGATGTCCACCTAAGAAATAACAATTCTAAATTTTGTAAGCAAAGAATTCAGAAAAATTCAAGAAGCTTTCTTGTCTTCCTCTTAGACTGTAATAGTGGGGTCTATTGCAGGAAGATATATAGGAAACAGATTCATAATCACAAAGAGCTCATTTTACTTTAGAGAATAATATTCCTAAATAGTTAATCATAATGGAAACTTAGTTTATAAGACCCTCTCATAAGACTGAGGAAACATGTTCATGTAGGTGGAGGTTAAAAGGAAAATATTCTTGAGAAAGAAAATCACTCTGTACACTCCCTGAAAAATAACCATAATGATTAAATACACATATAACTATGGAAAAATTCTGTTTTAATTCCCAAACTACATATTTTGGAGATAGGTTCTTATAAGAAAATTCTATTCTATGAAGGCATATAACTGTACGAAACAATTTCTACTGGTTTTCTGTCTCATGAAACCTGCAAAAAAGTAATCATTATTAATCATTATAAACTTAAAATCTTCAATGTCAATTATTCATTTGTTTGACTATAGGTATTGATGCTAAGTGCTGTCCTCTCCATTGATAAGCCTGTTTTAAAAGTTGAATCCTTAGCACTGCAGACTATTAATTATTAATTAAAAAAAGATGAGGTATTCAATATGCTTGTTTTCTATGTGGAAGTCTGACTAAAAACTTTATGAGTTAAAACTTTTTCCATTCTTGGATCATGGATGTATTTCTAAGAAGAAATGTTGTCTTTTGCTTTGTCCCTGTATTTATTTGTATGGTTTAGATATAAAAATATAAATTTGAAACCATGTCCTTTGATACTGACCCCATCCAAATTTGCATATACTAACATAATGAAAATATTCCATAATTAAAAGTTCTTGAATCTGTCTGATTGTGAATTGACCAAGAGGTAGTGAATCTGCCAAAAAGAAGTAGAACAGCTGTGAAGATGCCGACACAATTGAGTACTCTATATCTACATAATTCTAAATATGGAAATTTATTGTACACTTATGGGCACAGAATGACAATGGGGTCAATTCAACCATAAGGCAATGCTGAGGCACCTTCATTTCGACCTTTTCTCTTGGCATAAGTTATATGTTAATGAATGCATGCCTAGTACAGACTGTAAGTGCAGATGGGGAAAAAAAGGAAAGTATAAACCATGATGTCCACCTAAGAAATAACAATTCTAAAATGTTATGTAATCAATTAAATGAAAACAGGCAAATAATACTTAATTTTATTTGCTAAATAGTACATTGCATGCCATTTATGTATAAATAATCAAATGTAAAAGATGAATATTCCAATGAAACTAGTTAGATTTAATTTTTTCCTCAAAATTTCTTTATCATTGTAGGAAATTACTTCATTACTCTTATTTGCCAAGCTCAGGCAAATTTAAGTTATCAAAATTCACCTGTCTTCAGGTACAAAGACCAGATGGCAAAAAGAATTCCTTAAAGTTTCAGAGATCTTCTTGGTATCTAATTTCCAAATTACTCTCCAAATGTTTTCTTCAAGGATAAAATGTTAATGTAGTCTTTTCTGTACATTTTTTATGAGATTATTTTTTAAAACTATTAGCTCTATTCAAACAAATATTCCATATCCAGTATTTCATAGCAGGGTGAAACAATTATTGGATTATGTTCCAAAAAGTAATTTATAAGTCAGAAATGATTATTTATACTTATTCATTGATACATTAAATATTCTGAATTGACTACCACACACCAAGTACTATGTCTGGATCTAAGTATTCTCATGTCCCCCAAATCAAAAAGTATATTATATATGGTAATGAGAATTTTAACACTAGCACACAAAGGCTATATTTTCTAAAATGAAATTGTGCCATTATTTCACTGAGGGTTTCTAATTGTAGTTTGAAATTATTTTTCTACTTATGGAATGGTTAGTCATGTGATTAAAAAAGCAAAGAAAGCATATTGTTCCCCATATGAGCTTGGGATAGCTAAATTGCAGTAGCATTCTGAATATTAAAGATTACTATGTTATCATTTGCAGTGCTCATTTTTTTATCTTCAAGTATAAAAATGATTATATTAGCTTCTAGAAATATTATAGAAACTAGAGAAATGTAGACAAATTGGAACATTATACAATATCTGAGAACCTGAAATTATAAGTGCAAATAGAAAGAAACTGTCACTCTAATCAAAACACAATATTTTATAATTTTTGTATTATTGATCAAAATTCCAAAGTAAAAATAAAAATAATTTACAATGAATTACAAAATATCATATACTAGGAGTTTTAAATATAGTAAGCCACTTACTTGTACTCACATTTTCTCAATTTATATACTGTATTATCTTTTCAATTTTTATACTAGACTCTACTGACCTACATGTGCTCTCTAAATAAATCACTTCAAATTCAAAATAAACTTTTCCTTTGTTAATTTTGAGTACAAAATAAATTAAGAACAAAGCAACATTCTTAATTTTAGAGAAAGCTAGATATAGAAATAAGTATATTATTAAAATCTCAATTCACAAGATTTTTGTTTAATTTTTAAGCCTTCTGTCATGTTAACACTCAAGAAAGTGACCTAAATCTGTTAATATTCTATATTCAATTTTATATTTAGAAGCATTTCAGTAAGCAAAATGAAGAAAGAGAAAAAGGAAGAAATAAAAGGGGGAAAGGGAGCTGGAAGGAAGGAAGGGGACAGAGGGTGAGAAAGAGAAAGAAAGTAATGCATTTTATCATTTTCAGACAAAGCTGCAATAAAGTATAACATTCCTTTACTAAAAAAATGTTTCTTACTACATAGTATTTCAAATATCTATATATTATTTACTATCCAGCCAGATATTTTAGTATCACGTAGATACACAGTAGAATTATTAGCATATATAAGGCATTTAAAATATGTTTTATCAATATATCAAGAAAACTAGCTAAGGATTTCTAGCTATATTGGAATAATATTAAATCACTTTAATTGTTTTTTTAAGAAAGAGTGATGAAGGATAAGTTTTAATTTTCCAAATTTTTGTTCTACACTTAGTTTTTTTTAAATAAATGGCATTATGTCTAATCTCTGGCACTGATTTCAGAAGCACATAATAATGGACATATATTTAAATCACTGTGCAATTCAAAACTGTAATATTTCTTCTATTATGCAAATGAGCAAATGACATTAAGATATAATCAAATTTCCTCAAGGTTAGGTGATCTATAATTTGACATTTCTCTTGCATAATTCCCTTCCAGTTATAATTTCAGAATTCCTTAAAAAGTTTAAGTGTTTTGAGGTACAGGCCTTTTATTATTTCAGGCAAATCAAAATTAGATGCTAACACCATCCTTGGCAATCTTGATAAAATACACCATACAACTAAAAAGAAATATTGCAGGTTATTTTAACTTTCACCTGTATTCTGCACATTCAAAGGGTGTTGGAAAAGCTCAAAGGAAGCATAAAGCCTTGTGTGTTTAAAATATCTTGGTTTTAACTATGCTGAGGGGAATGATGATGCAAAATATATGCATTTTGATTAGAAGAGGATTAAGAGAGAATTTTAATGAAAACTTACAGCATACTGTTAATTCATATTTGTCCTGAGCTAAGGAAAAATAATATCACAATAAAAGTATTTTAAAATATTTTCTTACTGTCTAGTTAACAGTGTTCAAGCGGTTAATTAAATGAACAACTATACCTTAGAAATATTGATGAGAAAATTATTTAAGCGTCTGTCCATGTTCATTTTCTTAATATCAAGTAGGTAAAACAACATTTAAAGACTTCTAACATGAAATATCACATTCTTTCCACTTTCAAATTTAATTCAGATCTCAGGTAAAACAGAGCAGTCCCTTTCCTGCAACACACACACATACACACACACACACACACAAGGTATGGATAGAGACGGATTGCTTTCTTATCTTAACTACAAATATTTCCGATCCCCTCACTTCATGACAAATAGATGGGTAAACAATGGAAACAGTGACAGAGATGGCAGCCATGAAATTAAAAGATGCCTCTCCCTTGGAAGAAAATCTATGACAAACTTGTTATTCAAAAGCAGAGACATCACTTTACCCTGTAAAGTCTGTATAGTCAAAGCTATGTTTTCCCAATAGTCATGTATGAATGTGAGAGGTGGGCCATAAAGAAGGCTGAGCGCTGAAGAGTTGGGCCATAAAGAAGGCTGAGCGCTGAAGAATTGATTCTTCTGAACTGTGGTGTTGGAGAAGGCTCTTCAGAGTCACTTGGACTGCAAGGAGATCATCAGTCAATCCTAAAAGAAATCAATTTTGAATGTTCATTGGAAGAAATGATGCTGAAACTGCAGCTCCAATACTTTGGGCACCTGATGGGAAGATATGACTCATTGGAAAAATACCCTGATATTGGGAAAAATAGAAGGCAAAAGGAGAAGGGGATGACAGAGGACAGGATGGTTGGATGGCATCACTGAGTCAATCGACATGAGTTTGAGTAAGTTCTGGGAGATGGTGAAGGACAGGGATGCCTGGTGTGCTGCAGCCCATGGGGTCACAAAGTCAGACACGACTGAGTGACTGAACTGAGGGATAGCAACAAAGATATTTCTAAAGACATGCTAAACTATTAGTTCCAATGTTACAGTGCAATGTTTATGACTATTTGTGCCAGAGACAACTGTTTATTTGAGAATATGATTTAGAATTGGATAAAGGACTTTGGCAGGAATTAAAATGTTGCCTACCTAAGCCTTATTGAGTCCATACTCTGAGACAAGAGTTAGAGCTCAGTTCAGTCAAATATTAATTAATGAATATTACACAATTTTCTAAAGCTTCCCTTTCCCACCTGGGAAAATGAGTGTGGAAGCCATATGCTGTTGTTGTTCTTTAGTTACTAAGAAGTGTCCAACTTTTTTGCAAGCACATAGACTATAGCTTTCCAGTCTCCTTTGTCCATGGGATTTCCTAGGCAAAAATATTGGAGTGTCGTGCCATTTTCTTCGCCAAGGGATCTTCCCAACCCAAGGATCGAACCCGGGTCTTTTGCATTGGCAGGCAGATTCTTTACCACTGAGCCACGAGGTAAACTTATTTTGAAGCCATATAAATGGTAAGAAATCATATCACTTAAGGAGATCAAAGATGTGATTAGGAAGGAAAAACGAAAAAAACCAAAAGACATATTTCAGAGATAGTGCAAAGCTGGAAAAAATAATCACAGTTTGTCCTATATAAACCGATACCACTCACCTCTTATCCCCACTGCCAAAAAACAAAAACAAACAAAAAATGGTAACAAATAAGTTGATATAGGAAAAAGCCAATAATTCTATTTATATAGAATTTCCAGAATTATTGCTGGAATCCATGCCAACCAGTATTTCTTAGCCATCCTCAGTCAATAGATATTGACTAGAGGTTAGACAGATGAATCTGTGGTAATGAATCTGCCTGTCTATGTAAGAGTCGTAAGGGATGAGGGTTCTATCTCTGGGTTCGGAAGATCCCCTGAAGGAGGATGTGTCAACTTGCTCCAGTATTCTTACTGTGATAATCCCATGGAGAGGAGCCTGGCGGGTAATCCATGGTAACTGATGGGGTCACAAAGAGTAGAACGTTATTGAAATGACTGAGCACATATACATGCAGAGGCCAGACAAAAAATTTAGCCAAGGCTTTATTGGAACTCCTGCACTGGCTACAGAAAGAAGTAAAAACAAGTAAAAGGTTCGTTTGCTTGCTTGCTCCTGAGGGGGGTGAACTCCTTACTTTTTGCAGTGGGGGCAGGAGTGTGGAGAGGGGTTAGGCTGAAAGAGTGGTTTAGGTGTTTTGCTCACGCCTTTGTAGTACCGAGTGCATAGGGAAGAATGGGCAATATCCTGCTTTTACTCCCGACAGGTTTTTGCTTTTGGCAGTGTTTTTTGTTTTTTTTTTTTTTTTTAATCTTTTGGTCTAGAATTTTCCCCAAATGCTCCTGCAGTTATTTTTAGTCCCATCTACTTTCTTCATACTGTAATCTGAGGACAGATGTGTCCAGGTGCAAGTATCCCAGGACTGTAGTAAAGGGTCCCAGGCCCCAGGCCTGTCTCAGAATGACTAGGGGACCTCAGTACCTGGTCATATACTCTTACTATCCTGCAGATTAGGAGGTACACGTTTTCATAGTAAATTTGCTGTCACCGTGCTGCTCTTAGTTGAGATCTGTGATCTTCCTCAATGTAGTGTCCTTTACTCTTGCTGAGGGGATGTTTCCTTAGGTCATTTGCAACGTTATTCATTTCCTTTAGTGATGCTTATTGATTCTCTGGATGTTGCAGGTTCCCGGCTCTTGGGTGAAAGACGTTCCAGCTGAAGATTTTGGGAGTTTTCTCTTTTATATTAAACTGGGTTTATCTCAAAAGAAATCTCTGTACTGTGTTAATTCATTTATCATTTTTTTTTTTTTTTGGAGGGTGGGGCGGGCGGGCCACTTCTATTGGTCTTTTCATTTATCTATTTTCATCTATCTTTGCTCTTTTGGCCCGTGTGGGCCTCCCATTGCTTGTGGCCTCTATTGTTGCAGAGCGCCAGCTCAGGGCGCATGTGCTCCAGAGCTCCAGCTCGGTAATTAGACACATCGGTCCAGCTGCTCCACGGCACGTGGGATCTTCCCAGGCCAGGGATCAAACTAGCACCCCTTGCACCGCAAGGCGGTGTCCTTACCCACTGGACCACCAGGGAAGCCCTACTCTGTTAATTCTATCTTCTCCTCTAGTGGTGCTAACTGGGAAATCTGGCAGAAGCACTTGTGTGCCACTGTCTCTGAGGCTGCTGCCTGCCTTGGCCAAGCCCAGCTGCCCCATGATGCCCAGGAAGCTAGTCAGGAACCCTCAGGGACCTATCTCCACTCCAACCTGCAGTTTACAGTTTTTTGGGGGTTTTTTTTGGTCTACAGTTTTTAAACCAAACACTCTCCTCCCCCGCTCCCACCCCCACCCCAAAACAAACTCTATACTATCCAGTCAGAGTTTATAACTCAGTTTGAAAAGAAAGGAACCATCAAAGTTGTAACCAAAAATGTGTGAGCAAATCCAGGATAAAAGGTCTCCGGTTTAATTACCAGAGAAATTCAAACACAGCAATTGGCTAGGTCATGGTGAAAGTTATAAAACAGATGGAGTTTGATTTGAAATCTCTTAATCCCTTATGAAAAATGAAGCAAACTTAGAAAAGAGAAAGGGTAAAGATTATGCAAAGTAGAAATGCTTTATTTTGTACCTCATTTCCTAGTCTCACCATAAATAAATTCATACATCCCTCCACTTGAGTTTCCAAATCTAAACAGAAAGCAAACTAGAAATGTTTAAATAGCTTATCAGCCTTATTTGGTATGGATTAGTGTAACTCTTGTCCAACTCTACCAATTAACTCGGCAATCAAGTATGTTTTCATTTCATTTAGTGTCCTAATTAAATGATTCTGGAATCCTTGTCTATAAATTACAGAAAGCTTGTATTTTATCTCTAGCAATACTTGCCTGCTCAGCCCCACCATACCTTGAAAAACCCAGGTACTCTAAGGAATAACACAGATCAGTAAGGTCAGGCCCTAAGTGCCTTGTTTCATTAAGCAAAAACTGGAAAGGGTGAATACTGAGCTAAGTCGCCTCATTTATGGTTATTACTTGCTTTATAGAGTTCATGTGACTACATCAATAACCCGAAAGGTCTTATTTTCCATTTCATTAAATGCTTTCACCACTCAGTGATGTTGCCATCAGAATTATGACATTCAACTGGCTAGAGCAAAGATTTTTCCCTCATACTGAGTGTTGAGAGAGCTAAAGCTTAGAGCCTGGCCCTGTGGGGCCTAGTCTCTTCAGAATATTGTAGCCAATAGAGTCTGCCCTTCTCTATCACTAATAGTTTTCAGTAGGATATAGCTATTGCAAGAGATAATGTGGAAACTGATAGCTACCATTATACCTTCAGGCTTATCAGTAACTCTTTATGGTATTTCTGTGTGAGGGGAAATGAGGCAATCTATAATGCAGCCTTTTCCAAATATCTCCAGAATTATGCCTGTGCAAGTACTGCATCTCCCTTCCACTCTTACATAAACTAGACCTTCACGTATCAACAATTTTTGAAGCAGCATTTTAACATAATTTTGGTTAATATCTTTTTGAAGTAGCAGGATATGGGACATTCTAGCATCAGAAATGCAGCTGCATAGCTCTATTCAGTAATATATGTCATGGGCAAGTGAAGACATGTTCACTTCTCACAGGAAAAATCAAGAAAAGATATCCGGGTCAAGCAGACAAATGTCTCCTCACACTAAAGATAAGCACTGCATGTGGCCCCACCTCTCTGAGACCTCCTCCGAGGATGACTAAGTAGCTGATACTTTTACTGATAAAGTCTGGGCCTGAAATAGCCCCACTCATAAAATTAGCAGTTTATAGACTTAAACTATCACCTTTGACAAGCATAGATAGAGATGTTTACCTAGACAAAAGCTTTTCCACATGTGCCCTTTTTACAACTCATAGTTCCCTTTGTAGATTAAGAATTGTAAAAATGTTTTATCTGCAAATACATGTTTTCCCTCGAGAACAAAGGTGTTTACCTAGGTGTTAGTAAAGGAGCAATAAGCTCCAGTAATAACCTCTTTTGCATCTCTAGAGAAGCAAAAAGCTCTTGTAATAACCACTTTTATGATTACTAGTTAACTTGAAATTTCTAGTTGGAAAAATATAAAAGAGTAAGGTAAGATTGTGCAGGAGACTCACTCATGGAGATCAGCTGCGCCTGATGTGAGACCAAGACTCTCCAGCTCTGGGGTAAAAACATCTGTTTGCATTTGATTGAGTTCTGATTATTTCTGATTATTTGTGCTTGCCTTTATTTGAATCCTAATTAATGAAATCTTGATTCTGATTATTATATGTTTTATGATACACTTTATTGTCCAAGTCCAAGGCTCACGACTCTGAGGGGACTACGCTGTGACTGTAAAAGGTCCCTGATCTGTTTAAGATAGTGCCTCTTAGTGAGAACAAATAAAAATAGAAATCAGAGTAAGCTACAGCACAGTGCCCACGACACATATACTACTATTAAATACTATCAATGCACTTTCAGGTTCTGCTATATATCCTTGTCATATTGCAGTCATAGCATGATGCATTTATCAAAGACATCCTTTAAATCTCAAAAGAATGGAATGTAGGCCTCATTCTGTCCTCTTATAAAACTTTCTATATATCTTCAAATTGGTAACTGGTAACTTCAACAGATCCACAGGCATGGATAAATGACAAAGATTATATGAGTCCAGAGCCAAAGCAGATTGTACCATTTTCTTATAGAGGTACATGCATGCTCAGTCATGTCCAACTATTTGGAATCCTGGACTCTGCAGTCTCTCAGGCTCCTCTACCCATGGAATTCTCCAGGCAAGAATACTGGAATAGGTTGCCACTCCCTACTTCAGGATATCTTCCTGACCCAAGAATAGAACCTGTGTCTCCTGTATTGGCAGGTGAGTTCTTTTCCATTCAGCCACCTGGGAGGGCTCAGTTTCCTACAACTGTGCTTTGCAACTCATAGTTCCCTTTGTAGATTAAGAATTGTAAAATGTTTTATCTGCAAATACATGTTTTCCTCGAGAACAAAGTTATTTACCTACGCGTTAGTAAAGGAGCAATAAGCTCCAGTAATAACCTCTTTGCATCTCTAGAGAAGCAAAAAGCTCTTGTAATAACCACTTTTATGATTACTAGTTAACTTGAAATTTCTAGTTGGAAAAATATAAAAGAGTAAGGTAAGATTGTGCAGGAGACTCACTCATGGAGATCAGCTGCGCCTGATGTGAGACCAAGACTCTCCAGCTCTGGGGTAAAAACATCTGTTTGCATTTGATTGAGTTCTGATTATTTCTGATTATTTGTGCTTGCCTTTATTTGAATCCTAATTAATGAAATCTTGATTCTGATTATTATATGTTTTATGATACACTTTATTGTCCAAGTCCAAGGCTCACGACTCTGAGGGGACTACGCTGTGACTGTAAAAGGTCCCTGATCTGTTTAAGATAGTGCCTCTTAGTGAGAACAAATAAAAATAGAAATCAGAGTAAGCTACAGCACAGTGCCCACGACACATATACTACTATTAAATACTATCAATGCACTTTCAGGTTCTGCTATATATCCTTGTCATATTGCAGTCATAGCATGATGCATTTATCAAAGACATCCTTTAAATCTCAAAAGAATGGAATGTAGGCCTCATTCTGTCCTCTTATAAAACTTTCTATATATCTTCAAATTGGTAACTGGTAACTTCAACAGATCCACAGGCATGGATAAATGACAAAGATTATATGAGTCCAGAGCCAAAGCAGATTGTACCATTTTCTTATAGAGGTACATGCATGCTCAGTCATGTCCAACTATTTGGAATCCTGGACTCTGCAGTCTCTCAGGCTCCTCTACCCATGGAATTCTCCAGGCAAGAATACTGGAATAGGTTGCCACTCCCTACTTCAGGATATCTTCCTGACCCAAGAATAGAACCTGTGTCTCCTGTATTGGCAGGTGAGTTCTTTTCCATTCAGCCACCTGGGAGGGCTCAGTTTCCTACAACTGTGCTTTGCAACCTACAGCAATTCCCTTCTTCCTCCAGGATATATCTGGCAATATTTAGAGCCTTTTTTGATTATCATAGGCTGTGGATTTTGCCAAAAGCAAGACTATACACAAGACTGGCTTTCCTGGTGTCTCAGTGATAAAGAATCTGCCTTAATATAGGAGACATGGGTTCAGACCCTGAGTCAGGAATATCCCCTGGAAAAGGCAATGGCAACCCACTTCAGTGTTCTTGCCTGAGAAATCCCGTGGACAGAGGAGCCTGGAGGGATACATCCATGGGGTCACAAGAATTAGACATGCCTTTGCAACAAAACCACCACTGCTGCAGGAAAAGTTATCCAATGAAGTAAATTAGAAAGAGAAAAACAAGTATCATATATTATTAACACATATACATGGAATCCAGAAAAATGGTGCAGATGAACTTATTTGCTGGGAAGTAATAGAGAGAGAGATGAAGGGAACAGATATGAGGACATGGTGGGGAGGGTGAATAGAGAGATTAGGATTGACATTTGTACTCTCTATGCATAAAACAGATAGCTAGCAGGAACCTGCTGTATAGCATAGGGAGCGCAGCTTGGTGTTCTGTGGTGACCTAGATGGGTGGGATGGGTAGAGAGGGAGGGTCAAGTGGGAGGGAATATTTGTATACACACAGCCAATTCACTGTTGTACAAAACTGTAAAGAAACTGTCCCCCAAATTTTAAAAAGTGTCTATGTTAAGAAATCCTGCTTTTGGCGAATTCCCTGGTGGTCCAGTGGTTACAACACTGTGCTTCCATGGCAGGAGGCATAGGCTTGATCCTGGAAAGGGAATCCCACATGCTATGCACCATGGCCAAAAAAATAAATAGATCTTTCTTAGAAAAGAAAAGAAACAAATCCTGCTCTTTGAGTATGACCTTCTGTAAACTGCAGTTTGATGTCTTTACACATGAATATCAACCATCTTAGTGTTTCTAATGTTAAGATTTTGCACCTTGCTAATATATTATCAAATGTATAAGTTCAGTCACATGAAATGTCCTTGAATTAGACTTTAAAACCAAGGCTCAATTAGAAATACAATAAAAATATTATGCATCTTTCTTTTCAAATCAAAGTTAGATTAAAATATGAAGTTAGAAATCCACAGATGTATAAATTGAAAAGATCAAGTTGACACAAATTAATTTTGGCTTAGAGCTTAGAGATGATTTAGAAATAAAATGTATGTGTGTGTGGGCGCTATGTTCTATTAACTGGATGGATACTCATCTAAATTTTATAATAGTTAATACTGAGTATTAGGAGTGTGAATAATTTTAAATATTATATGCAACTATATACATATGCTGTTCCTATGTATGTACAGTATACATACACTATACACACACACATATATATATGTTTGGGAGTATATATAAATATATATACACATATATAGCTTTAATAATCAGGAAAATACTATAGCAATGTTATTTAAGACACATTTTGAAATGACTATAGATTCAAAACACTGGCTTATACATTGTTGTGTTAGTCACTCAGTCATGCCCAACTCCTTGTGATCCCACTGTCTGTAGACCACCAAGCTTTTCTGTCCATGGGATTCTCCAGGCAAGAATACTGGAGTGGGTTATCATTCCCTCTGCCAGAGGATCCTCTGAACTCAGGGACTAAACCTGGGTCTCCTCTTTACTGTCAGAGGCACTAGGAAAACCCTAACCCACATATATAATAGAATTATTTATGATGATGAGGTTTGGGGAAGGCTGCCCTGAAACATGCCAAAGTAGCATACTGATTATTTGAATTAAAGGTTCCTAAGAAACACCCAGTACAAAAAGAGTACTCTAACTTTTCTTTGTTCTCCTGAAAGCAGGAAACAAACCAAAAGGACAATATCTTCCCTTTGACTGAAGGTAGGAAGGAATCCTTGCTACCATAGACAGCAAATTCGAGGCCAAGAAAGTTGTATAATCAGACTTTATTACTAATTTTTAATTTGCTGCCCCAATCAAAACCCCTTTTGTTTGTGTAATCCTCACAAATAATGGATTTTCTGTGTAAAATGTTAAAAAAAAAACCCCCAGTTTTGTTTGGTTCCTTCTTCACTCATATAATTATGGGACCTCCATCCACATTAAAATATGTGTTTATCTTCTATTAATCTATCTTACGTCCATCAGGTAATTAGACAAGTCAAAAAAACCTAAAATTGAAGATAAAATTTCTTCCTCCCTTAAAATGACAATGATAATCTTGCAGTTTGGTGGAGAAAAAATATTTTCTATATGTGCTGATTTAGAAATAAAATGTATGTGTGTGTGGGCGCGATGTTCTATTACTTGGATGGATACTCATCAAAATTTTACAGTAGTTAAGACTGTGTATTAGGAGTTGGAATTATTTTAAATATTATATGCAACTATATACATATGCTGTTCCTATGTATGTACAGTATACATACACTATACACACACACATATATATATGTTTGGGAGTATATATAAATATATATACACATATATAGCTTTAATAATCAGGAAAATACTATAGCAATGTTATTTAAGACACATTTTGAAATGACTATAGATTCAAAACACTGGCTTATACATTGTTGTGTTAGTCACTCAGTCATGCCCAACTCCTTGTGATCCCACTGTCTGTAGACCACCAAGCTTTTCTGTCCATGGGATTCTCCAGGCAAGAATACTGGAGTGGGTTATCATTCCCTCTGCCAGAGGATCCTCTGAACTCAGGGACTAAACCTGGGTCTCCTCTTTACTGTCAGAGGCACTAGGAAAACCCTAACCCACATATATAATAGAATTATTTATGATGATGAGGTTTGGGGAAGGCTGCCCTGAAACATGCCAAAGTAGCATACTGATTATTTGAATTAAAGGTTCCTAAGAAACACCCAGTACAAAAAGAGTACTCTAACTTTTCTTTGTTCTCCTGAAAGCAGGAAACAAACCAAAAGGACAATATCTTCCCTTTGACTGAAGGTAGGAAGGAATCCTTGCTACCATAGACAGCAAATTCGAGGCCAAGAAAGTTGTATAATCAGACTTTATTACTAATTTTTAATTTGCTGCCCCAATCAAAACCCCTTTTGTTTGTGTAATCCTCACAAATAATGGATTTTCTGTGTAAAAAGTTAAAAAAAAAACAACCAGATTGGTTTGGTTGCTTCTTCAGTCATATAATTATGGGACCTCCATCCACATTAATATCTTCTATTAATCTATCTTACGTCCATCAGGTAATTAGACAAGTCAAAAAAACCTAAAATTGAAGATAAAATTTCTTCCTCCCTTAAAATGACAATGATAATCTTGCAGTTTGGTGGAGAAAAAGCAATATTACCTATAATGGTGCTGCATTAGTTAAACATTCAAATAAAAAAGTAGTCATCTTGACCCTTATTTCACAGGATGAGTAGAAGTTAATTCTTGGTGGAATACAGATGTAAATGTGAATGAATAAACAATAATAAGTGGTTTATAAGAACACATAGGACATTTTAATGGTCTTATAGTAAGCAAAGATCATTAAAAATAGGGTCAAAGAAAGAGCATATCAAGAATGAAAATTAAAATGTAGAAATTAAGCAATATAAAACATTATTTATAACAAGTACTACCAACAGGATAGAAAGACAATCTATAGATTGAACATGTTTTAAACTATTTTAAATACACACATCCAAGTTTACCTCTAAATATATATATTAATAATTCTTATAAAGCAATAAAAAATAACAAAAATGAGTAAAAATCTTAACTAGAAAAAAATTACAAACATGGATATATAAATTGCCAATAAAATTTTCAAAAAGTACTCAACTTTATTAGTCATCAGCTAAATGCATATTTAAGTTAATTCAGCAACACTATCTATACAATAAGGCTGTTAAAACAGTAACTGGATAAACAAAGAGTCAGAATGAGGAACAAGTGAAATATAAATGTTTTGCCCTATACACTATTTTAAGTGATAAATGCCAGTAATGTAGAAGTAAATATAGAATGCATTTATTTATGTGAAGTCAGAAAATGAACACAAATAATCTATAATAGTATTACAATATATATAGTGAGTGATTAGCTTAGTATGAGATAAATTTTGTCTGGGAAGAAAACATGGGAGAGATTCTGAATTACTTGGTTATGTGCTTTTTTGTGTTCTTGTGGATGAAGCTTAAATTCGAGGCCAAAGTTGTATGATTTACTAATTTAATTTGCTGCCCCAATCAAAACCCCTTTTGTTTGTGTAATCCTCACAAATAATGGATTTTCTGTGTAAAAGTTAAAAAAACAATCAGATTGGTTTGGTTGCTTCTTCAGTCATATAATTATGGGACCTCCATCCACATTAATATCTTCTATTAATCTATCTTACGTCCATCAGGTAATTAGACAAGTCAAAAAAACCTAAAATTGAAGATAAAATTTCTTCCTCCCTTAAAATGACAATGATAATCTTGCAGTTTGGTGGAGAAAAAAAAATATTTTCTATAATGGTGCTGCATTAGTTAAACATTCAAATAAAAAAGTAGTCATCTTGACCCTTATTTCACAGGATGAGTAGAAGTTAATTCTTGGTGGAATACAGATGTAAATGTGAATGAATAAACAATAATAAGTGGTTTATAAGAACACATAGGACATTTTAATGGTCTTATAGTAAGCAAAGATCATTAAAAATAGGGTCAAAGAAAGAGCATATCAAGAATGAAAATTAAAATGTAGAAATTAAGCAATATAAAACATTATTTATAACAAGTACTACCAACAGGATAGAAAGACAATCTATAGATTGAACATGTTTTAAACTATTTTAAATACACACATCCAAGTTTACCTCTAAATATATATATTAATAATTCTTATAAAGCAATAAAAAATAACAAAAATGAGTAAAAATCTTAACTAGAAAAAAATTACAAACATGGATATATAAATTGCCAATAAAATTTTCAAAAAGTACTCAACTTTATTAGTCATCAGCTAAATGCATATTTAAGTTAATTCAGCAACACTATCTATACAATAAGGCTGTTAAAACAGTAACTGGATAAACAAAGAGTCAGAATGAGGAACAAGTGAAATATAAATGTTTTGCCCTATACACTATTTTAAGTGATAAATGCCAGTAATGTAGAAGTAAATATAGAATGCATTTATTTATGTGAAGTCAGAAAATGAACACAAATAATCTATAATAGTATTACAATATATATAGTGAGTGATTAGCTTAGTATGAGATAAATTTTGTCTGGGAAGAAAACATGGGAGAGATTCTGAATTACTTGGTTATGTGCTTTTTTGTGTTCTTGTGGATGAAGCTTAAATAGTGTTCTGTGACGTTCACTGACCTTATGATTCAATATTTTTAATGTTATTATTAAATAAACCACAAAAACTAGTCTATAGGAAATTTAAAAAATTTTTCCAAACAAAGCTTATTTTTAACATTGCACTGAATTTCAGTTATAATGCTTGATCAACAGGAAGTGAACTTTGCTTCTATTCTATATTAGTTTGCAGAAATTTCTATGCAGAGGTGGGTTATCTATTATGCTAAGAACTATAGTATAATCTTTCTCAAACCCTTAATCTTCATACATAAAATATAAATAGAATATTCAATACAGAATATTTTAGAATTAAAGTAGAAAATATATGCAAAACTTTAGCACAAATCAATGCAAAAATTCATGTTATTTCTTTCTCATCACTATAGAAATTCCAAATGACATCTATTAAATAAATTAGGTGTAATATTCAGAAGAATAATAACTTAGGTTGATAAGTAAGTAAAACTGACTGAATTTCACTTTTCATTTAGCTGTTGACCATCCTGTCATCTTGATTTTCCAGGACACATAGCAAGCTCTCCTGTTGCCAGTTCTTTCATCTGCTACATGCTACTGGTGGTGATCATCATCATTTATATTTGTCATGAGATATGAACTGTCCAACTCTAAGATGGATATGTCTACTAAAGGCTCCCCAAACACCAAAAAAGTTTTGAATAAATTTGTTTTCACACTAAAATTACAAACATGGATATATAAATTGCCAATAAAATTTTCAAAAAGTACTCAACTTTATTAGTCATCAGCTAAATGCATATTTAAGTTAATTCAGCAACACTATCTATACAATAAGGCTGTTAAAACAGTAACTGGATAAACAAAGAGTCAGAATGAGGAACAAGTGAAATATAAATGTTTTGCCCTATACACTATTTTAAGTGATAAATGCCAGTAATGTAGAAGTAAATATAGAATGCATTTATTTATGTGAAGTCAGAAAATGAACACAAATAATCTATAATAGTATTACAATATATATAGTGAGTGATTAGCTTAGTATGAGATAAATTTTGTCTGGGAAGAAAACATGGGAGAGATTCTGAATTACTTGGTTATGTGCTTTTTTGTGTTCTTGTGGATGAAGCTTAAATAGTGTTCTGTGACGTTCACTGACCTTATGATTCAATATTTTTAATGTTATTATTAAATAAACCACAAAAACTAGTCTATAGGAAATTTAAAAAATTTTTCCAAACAAAGCTTATTTTTAACATTGCACTGAATTTCAGTTATAATGCTTGATCAACAGGAAGTGAACTTTGCTTCTATTCTATATTAGTTTGCAGAAATTTCTATGCAGAGGTGGGTTATCTATTATGCTAAGAACTATAGTATAATCTTTCTCAAACCCTTAATCTTCATACATAAAATATAAATAGAATATTCAATACAGAATATTTTAGAATTAAAGTAGAAAATATATGCAAAACTTTAGCACAAATCAATGCAAAAATTCATGTTATTTCTTTCTCATCACTATAGAAATTCCAAATGACATCTATTAAATAAATTAGGTGTAATATTCAGAAGAATAATAACTTAGGTTGATAAGTAAGTAAAACTGACTGAATTTCACTTTTCATTTAGCTGTTGACCATCCTGTCATCTTGATTTTCCAGGACACATAGCAAGCTCTCCTGTTGCCAGTTCTTTCATCTGCTACATGCTACTGGTGGTGATCATCATCATTTATATTTGTCATGAGATATGAACTGTCCAACTCTAAGATGGATATGTCTACTAAAGGCTCAAAACACCAAGTAGATATTTGTTTTCACAACTATAAGTAGAATATTAAAGTATATTGCCATTTTTAACTGTATTTATAGTGAAAAATTGTTCTACCCAGTTGAATAACTCTAGCAATCTTAGTTTTAGCTTTCTTCTCAGAGAGTAGACAATGGACTTAACCATGTACATCCTTCAACCTTCTCTAATACTCAGATCAAACTGACTGAATGAATAAGATAATGAAAGAAAACTGATATTTCAATAAATTTTAATGTGTACCCCAAACTAATGCTTTCACATGGGATGATGACTATCACTATATGACAGGGAATGAAGGGCAAGGTCGGTGAAATACGTATTAAATTGAAAATGACTCTACAGAGTGGTCAGGTGTAGGTCTTGCACTTATATGGGTGATAATATATGTCATCAATTCATGTTTAAGGGTGTTTGCTACCAGACAAGAAAGAGGGATAGTTGATAGCAGCCAAAAGTTCAATGATTTGTAAAAGCTTTACAAATGAAATATATTAATAGGCAAAGTTTCAAATCTTAAACCAGTAAACCAGAAAATCCAAAAAGCCTTTCCAAGTTCTGATTTCTGTAATCTTAGACCAGAAGAAAGAGACCCAAGACAGAGCAATGTCAATGACACACACACAAAAAATACTTAGGGAGAAATGTAAACTGAAGGTTAGGAAACAAATAAATCTAACACAAACATCAGGAAAATATATAGAGCTGCCAGACCAGCATGAAACATTAAATATGGGCATCACTAAATTCCTCTAAAAAGAATCGATTTATTAGAATATAATTACAATTCTATGTTAGTAGAGAGAATTATAGAAAAACAGTTTCTCTTATCCAGCAGGGCAAAGTTTCAAACACTTATGGAGTGCCCTATTTTTGTCTAGTATAATCTCATGTAACTACAAGTTTCTTCTGGAACTACAAGTTTCTTCTGGAACCTTCTTTCTAGTGAAGATAAACAAATTATTGGAGGTGTTCATGTGTTAGGAATAGGCCCCTCTTTTATACATGCAAAGGGGAAATATATTTATCTCACAACCAGAATTATTTTTATTAACATTTTAGAAAATTATACATCATAGCATGTATCTGTATATATAGTTAGATAAATGACAATGAATAAATGAATATAGATTTATAGATGATAGAGAGATAAATAGATAAAAGTGTTGCTTGCGGTCAACTGAAGAAATAATGACCTTATAATAACTATAACTTGTAGTCAGGTGTATTAGTCAAAATCATAAAAATGTCTTTCCTAATTATTTTCTACCCTAAACTTGAGAACTGAAAATATTATGCTTTCATGTCCGTGAATGTTATTGACATGGCAAAATGGATTCCCCTATATAATTAAGGCTGCTAAATGCATACTAAATCACTTCAGACAAGTTCTACTCTTTGGACCTATGGACTGAAGCCTGCCAGGCTACCCTGTCCATGCAAGAATACTGGAGTAGGCTGCCATGTGATCCTCCAGGGATCTCTTCCTGACCCAGGGACTGAACCAGCATCTCTTACATCTCCCACATTGGCAGGTCTGTTTTTACCATTAGTGTCACATGGGAAGCCACAAGGCTATTAATTAACTGATCTTAAAATAGAATATCCTGGATTTTCAGACAGGGTGAAGGTAATATAATTACATAAGTTTTTTTAAATAGAATCCAAAAGCCTTTCCAAGTTCTGATTTCTGTAATCTTAGACCAGAAGAAAGAGACCCAAGACAGAGCAATGTCAATGACACACACACAAAAAATACTTAGGGAGAAATGTAAACTGAAGGTTAGGAAACAAATAAATCTAACACAAACATCAGGAAAATATATAGAGCTGCCAGACCAGCATGAAACATTAAATATGGGCATCACTAAATTCCTCTAAAAAGAATCGATTTATTAGAATATAATTACAATTCTATGTTAGTAGAGAGAATTATAGAAAAACAGTTTCTCTTATCCAGCAGGGCAAAGTTTCAAACACTTATGGAGTGCCCTATTTTTGTCTAGTATAATCTCATGTAACTACAAGTTTCTTCTGGAACTACAAGTTTCTTCTGGAACCTTCTTTCTAGTGAAGATAAACAAATTATTGGAGGTGTTCATGTGTTAGGAATAGGCCCCTCTTTTATACATGCAAAGGGGAAATATATTTATCTCACAACCAGAATTATTTTTATTAACATTTTAGAAAATTATACATCATAGCATGTATCTGTATATATAGTTAGATAAATGACAATGAATAAATGAATATAGATTTATAGATGATAGAGAGATAAATAGATAAAAGTGTTGCTTGCGGTCAACTGAAGAAATAATGACCTTATAATAACTATAACTTGTAGTCAGGTGTATTAGTCAAAATCATAAAAATGTCTTTCCTAATTATTTTCTACCCTAAACTTGAGAACTGAAAATATTATGCTTTCATGTCCGTGAATGTTATTGACATGGCAAAATGGATTCCCCTATATAATTAAGGCTGCTAAATGCATACTAAATCACTTCAGACAAGTTCTACTCTTTGGACCTATGGACTGAAGCCTGCCAGGCTACCCTGTCCATGCAAGAATACTGGAGTAGGCTGCCATGTGATCCTCCAGGGATCTCTTCCTGACCCAGGGACTGAACCAGCATCTCTTACATCTCCCACATTGGCAGGTCTGTTTTTACCATTAGTGTCACATGGGAAGCCACAAGGCTATTAATTAACTGATCTTAAAATAGAATATCCTGGATTTTCAGACAGGGTGAAGGTAATATAATTACATAAGTCTTTTACAAGTAAAGAGTTTTTCCAGCAAATGGCATGGCATATAGTCAGATATTTGTATAAACAGTGAAGGCACTGGACATGCCATTCCTGACTTCAAGATGGATGCTACCATGTTATGCTGACATGAGAATATGGGAAGTACCTAGACAGTAAGGTTAGCCCCAGTTGATGAAAACCGAGAAAAGGGAGACCTCTGTCTTCCAAATGTGGGAAAACAAAATCATCTGAAAACCAGTGAGCTTGAAAGAACCCCAGACTGGATCAAACCCCTACCAAGATATTGATTTCAACCCAGTAAGACACAGATCAGAAATTCTGCATTGATGTGCCAGACTTCTGACCTACTGAACTATCTGCTAAAATACAGACATTGTTTTAAGATACTGTGTCTGTAGTTAATTGATAGACAGCAATGAAAGACTGGGCATCCCTGGTAGCTCAGACAATAAAGAATCTATCTAAAACACAACAGACCTGGATTGATCCCTGGGTCAGAAAGATCTCTTGAAGAAGGGAATGGCAACCCACTCCAGCATTCTTGTCTAGGAAATTACATGTACAGAGGAGCCTAGCAAGCTACAGTCCATGATGTTGCAAAGAGCTGGACACAACTGAGAAACACACACACACACAATGGAAGAATAGTAGATTAGAATTAATACTTTCACATATATGCCCTATTTTGTTTATAAATAAATAATAAATAACATTAATAGTATATATTACACATAAAGGGATAATAGCTTGAAAGATATAAAAATTGGTGAAAATAATTATTTTTAAAGTTAGTAAGAGTTTCAGATTTAGAGAAACGTTCAAATGATGGTACAGTGACTTTCCATAAACCCCTCACCAAAGTGTATACAATTGTTAACATCTTACATTAGTACAGTATATTTGTCACAACAAAGGAAACAAAGCTATAACATTACTATTAACAAAACTCTATGCTTAATTTGAATTTCACTAGTCTTCCCACATTGGCAGGTCTGTTTTTACCATTAGTGTCACATGGGAAGCCACAAGGCTATTAATTAACTGATCTTAAAATAGAATATCCTGGATTTTCAGACAGGGTGAAGGTAATATAATTACATAAGTCTTTTACAAGTAAAGAGTTTTTCCAGCAAATGGCATGGCATATAGTCAGATATTTGTATAAACAGTGAAGGCACTGGACATGCCATTCCTGACTTCAAGATGGATGCTACCATGTTATGCTGACATGAGAATATGGGAAGTACCTAGACAGTAAGGTTAGCCCCAGTTGATGAAAACCGAGAAAAGGGAGACCTCTGTCTTCCAAATGTGGGAAAACAAAATCATCTGAAAACCAGTGAGCTTGAAAGAACCCCAGACTGGATCAAACCCCTACCAAGATATTGATTTCAACCCAGTAAGACACAGATCAGAAATTCTGCATTGATGTGCCAGACTTCTGACCTACTGAACTATCTGCTAAAATACAGACATTGTTTTAAGATACTGTGTCTGTAGTTAATTGATAGACAGCAATGAAAGACTGGGCATCCCTGGTAGCTCAGACAATAAAGAATCTATCTAAAACACAACAGACCTGGATTGATCCCTGGGTCAGAAAGATCTCTTGAAGAAGGGAATGGCAACCCACTCCAGCATTCTTGTCTAGGAAATTACATGTACAGAGGAGCCTAGCAAGCTACAGTCCATGATGTTGCAAAGAGCTGGACACAACTGAGAAACACACACACACACAATGGAAGAATAGTAGATTAGAATTAATACTTTCACATATATGCCCTATTTTGTTTATAAATAAATAATAAATAACATTAATAGTATATATTACACATAAAGGGATAATAGCTTGAAAGATATAAAAATTGGTGAAAATAATTATTTTTAAAGTTAGTAAGAGTTTCAGATTTAGAGAAACGTTCAAATGATGGTACAGTGACTTTCCATAAACCCCTCACCAAAGTGTATACAATTGTTAACATCTTACATTAGTACAGTATATTTGTCACAACAAAGGAAACAAAGCTATAACATTACTATTAACAAAACTCTATGCTTAATTTGAATTTCACTAGTCTTCCCTACATGTCCTTTTTTTTTTTTTTTTTGGCTCCAGGCCTCCATCTAAGGTACTAATCATTATGATATTATAGAGGTGAATATGAGATGATATGCATTTTCAAAACCCATATAATTCTAAAACACAAAGAGTGACAATGTACACTATAAACTTTCATTAATGACATATAAATATTGATTCATTAGTTGCAACAGATGTTCCACACTAATGAAAAATGATGACAGCAGGAAAATTGTGGAATGGGTATACCAGTAGTATAGAAGAACTCTATATTATCTGACCAATTTTTTCTGCAAACCTAAACTATTTTTGAAAAATAAAGTCTATTATTATAAAAAAAAAAACTAGTTAACCGTACTCTTAAAGAACTCCAAAATATTTCATTCTTCTTTCACAATGATAAATCAGTAAGAATTTCTTCTCTTAGTTATAAATAGAGAAAGCTAAATTTGGTTGGGTAATTTTGTTGCTGTTGTTAAGTAGTTTAACAATCCAAACAGCAGATTTATTCAATAGAGAAATGAGAGTATACAGAATGTACCTCAGGTGCTTGTCCTAAAAATGTTTTGTAAACACTCATGAATACCATGGCAAACAGACATAGAAAAGGGTAAGTGAAAGTAGGTAAGGAAGAAGAAATGGAAATAGGAAGCAGGTAGAAGCAGGTAGACTATTATTAGGGAAAAAAAGAAAATATACACTTAAACTCTTAAATTTCTACTCTCCTCTAGAGATGATTCAATGTTCCTGACTGATAATAAATTGTAGTGAATGTATCAGGCTGTACAATATCACCAGTTAAAAATGTAGAGGACAAATACAATGCTGTTTTGTAGTAATGTCAGTAAGCACAGCAGGTAAAAAAATTAAACAGGTATAGTCATCATCTAATTATAGTAATGCCTATGGCATCTATTTCTGCTTTCCAAAAATCAGTGGGAGAAACCACAAATCACTATTATAACACAGTTTTGCCAAGACCATCTTGGTGAAAATAATTATTTTTAAAGTTAGTAAGAGTTTCAGATTTAGAGAAACGTTCAAATGATGGTACAGTGACTTTCCATAAACCCCTCACCAAAGTGTATACAATTGTTAACATCTTACATTAGTACAGTATATTTGTCACAACAAAGGAAACAAAGCTATAACATTACTATTAACAAAACTCTATGCTTAATTTGAATTTCACTAGTCTTCCCTACATGTCCTTTTTTTTTTTTTTTTGGCTCCAGGGCTCCATCTAAGGTACTAATCATTATGATATTATAGAGGTGAATATGAGATGATATGCATTTTCAAAACCCATATAATTCTAAAACACAAAGAGTGACAATGTACACTATAAACTTTCATTAATGACATATAAATATTGATTCATTAGTTGCAACAGATGTTCCACACTAATGAAAAATGATGACAGCAGGAAAATTGTGGAATGGGTATACCAGTAGTATAGAAGAACTCTATATTATCTGACCAATTTTTTCTGCAAACCTAAACTATTTTTGAAAAATAAAGTCTATTATTATAAAAAAAAAACTAGTTAACCGTACTCTTAAAGAACTCCAAAATATTTCATTCTTCTTTCACAATGATAAATCAGTAAGAATTTCTTCTCTTAGTTATAAATAGAGAAAGCTAAATTTGGTTGGGTAATTTTGTTGCTGTTGTTAAGTAGTTTAACAATCCAAACAGCAGATTTATTCAATAGAGAAATGAGAGTATACAGAATGTACCTCAGGTGCTTGTCCTAAAATGTTTTGTAAACACTCATGAATACCATGGCAAACAGACATAGAAAAGGGTAAGTGAAAGTAGGTAAGGAAGAAGAAATGGAAATAGGAAGCAGGTAGAAGCAGGTAGACTATTATTAGGGAAAAAAAGAAAATATACACTTAAACTCTTAAATTTCTACTCTCCTCTAGAGATGATTCAATGTTCCTGACTGATAATAAATTGTAGTGAATGTATCAGGCTGTACAATATCACCAGTTAAAAATGTAGAGGACAAATACAATGCTGTTTTGTAGTAATGTCAGTAAGCACAGCAGGTAAAAAAATTAAACAGGTATAGTCATCATCTAATTATAGTAATGCCTATGGCATCTATTTCTGCTTTCCAAAAATCAGTGGGAGAAACCACAAATCACTATTATAACACAGTTTTGCCAAGACCATCGAGCCTGGCAAGTGATCAATTCCATGTTAGGAGGTCACATGTGTGCCTAGCTTACTATTATATTATATATTAATTTATATATATTATAATATATATTTAATATAATAATAGGTTAGTGTATAACACATAGTATATAATACATTATATGTTATAGACATATTATAATATATATAAAATATGCTATATACAAATGTCATATATATTACATATATCATATATAATGTATGATATATATATATACACACACACACACACACACACACACACACACACACACACATATATATCCCTGCCTCTTGAGCCTCCCCTCCCTCTCCCCATGCTATCCCTCTAGGTCATTGCAGAGCACCAGGCTTGGACCCCTATGTTATATAGCAACTTCCCATAACTATCCATTTTACACATGATAGTATATATATGTCAACAATACTTTCTCAATTTGTCCCACCATCTCCTTCCTCTTCTGTATCTACAAGTCCATTCTCTACTAGGTTCATCAGTATCATTTTTCTAGATACGATATATATGCATTAATATACAAAACTAGTTTTCTCTTTCTGATTTACTTCACTTTGTATAAGAGGCTCTAGGTTCATCAACCTCACTACAACTGACTCAAATGCATTCCTTTCTATGGCTGAAAAATATTCCATTGCATATATATATCATATCTTCTTTATTCATTCATCTGTTGATGACCATCTAGATTACTTTCATGTCATAGCTAGTGTTAAATAGTGCTGCAATGAACATTGAGGTACATTTATCTTTTAGAATTGTGATTTTCTCAGGGTATCTTCCAAGCAGTGGGATTTCTGGGTCATATGGTAGATTTATTCGTAGCTTTTAGAGGAAGTCTATATGTTTTCCATAATGGCTGTATCAGTTTACATTCCACCTAAAGTACAGAAGGGTTCCCTTTTCACCACATCCTCTTTAACATTTACTGTTTGCAAATTTTTTTTTTTTTGATGATGGCCATTCTGACTGATGTAAGGTGATATCTCACTGTAGTTGTGATTTACATTTCCCTAATAATGAGTGATGTTAAGCATTTTTTCATATGTTTATTGGTCATCTGTATGTCTTCTTTGGAGACATTTAGCTATTAGCCTATTTAGCTATTCTGCCCATTTTTTAATTGTTTTTTTTCTGAATATTAAGCTGTATGAGCTGCTTATATATTTTGGAGATAAATCCTTGTAACAACTATTTTTAACTAGAGAAGGAGCTCCCAATTTTCTGCCTAGGAGGTATAAAAATATTGTTAGAATCAAAAAAATAATAATAATTGAAATGGCTAAGGGCTTCACTCTAGTGTTCAGACTTTTACTTCAAGATCATTTTTTCATTAGGATGTTTCTTCCACACTCAGCTATATATAAAAATTTCTTCAACACTTATAGTTTACTTTCCCTGAGAAGAATATTTCCTTTGCATGCCATGTGGCGTGCTTCCCAGGTGGTGAGTAGGAAATGGCAACCCTCTCCAGTATTCATGCCCAGAAAATTCCATGGACAGAGGAGCTTGGAGGGCTACAGTCCAGGGGATGACAAAGAATTGGGTATGACTGATCAACTGAGCACACATACATACACACATACATCTATTGTGTGATAAAGTTGTCTTACTGGCACAGAAGTAGAGAATGGAATCTAGCACTTAACAATATGCTTTTGATGGAAACTTTATCGGTAATAATATCAACAAATGCTTATGTAGGAATAACTACATGCCACTGTTATGAAGACTATGTATTTATCAACTTATTTAAGTCTCCCAATATCTCTGTATTAGGGATTATTATTACTCCTGTTTACAGGTGAGGAAACTAAGACAAAGATAGATTTCACCCTTGATGGTCTCCTCATGCAGTAACTGAACATCCAGCACCTTTGTAGCCTCCAAAAATGTAATGTAATTGTTTTTTTAAATATTCTTTGTTTTTTTATGTTTATGTTCTTATATGAGGAATAGATATACCCCTTTGTAATTATGATATTGTTAGATAAATATGCTAAGTAACTAAACTAGATGCATTTCTCTACATCTAAATGAACATAGTAAAATATTACCACTTTACATTTCCAATGATTTTAACAACAAAAACAGTAGATTTGGGTAGTATATAAGCTAGGAAGAATGTTGAAAGGCATTCTTAAAATCTGTTCTATTCAAGATCCTGAAGTGAATAAAATACAAAATGAGTACTTACTTAAATATGTAAGCCATCATTAACAGCGTTATCCTTTGGATGTGTTTTCAAAATGCACAGTACATTCCATGGACTGTAGAACTTCCTCTTTGTACATACAGTAGCTCTCCTCTGAATAGTGCTGTCTACAAATGTAGCGTTGGTGACATAATTTGCATTTTGATTTGGTTGTGTGTCTACCTCAGTGATAAAGTCAGTTTTGACTGGTTCGATTATGCGGCTTGCTCTTCATGGCTGTATGATTCACAAGTTTGTCTTGCTTTAGTGAAATCTGTCTGGCTTGGCTTTTTGCAGAGGCAGCAGGTAATTAATGTTATTGATGGAATTTCTTCACACTTATAGTTTACTTTCCCTGAGAAGAATATTTCCTTTGCATGCCATGTGGCGTGCTTCCCAGGTGGTGAGTAGGAAATGGCAACCCTCTCCAGTATTCATGCCCAGAAAATTCCATGGACAGAGGAGCTTGGAGGGCTACAGTCCAGGGGATGACAAAGAATTGGGTATGACTGATCAACTGAGCACACATACATACACACATACATCTATTGTGTGATAAAGTTGTCTTACTGGCACAGAAGTAGAGAATGGAATCTAGCACTTAACAATATGCTTTTGATGGAAACTTTATCGGTAATAATATCAACAAATGCTTATGTAGGAATAACTACATGCCACTGTTCTGAAGACTATGTATTTATCAACTTATTTAAGTCTCCCAATATCTCTGTATTAGGGATTATTATTAATCCTGTTTACAGGTGAGGAAACTAAGACAAAGATAGATTTCACCCTTGATGGTCTCCTCATGCAGTAACTGAACATCCAGCACCTTTGTAGCCTCCAAAAATGTAATGTAATTGTTTTTTTAAATATTCTTTGTTTTTTTATGTTTATGTTCTTATATGAGGAATAGATATACCCCTTTGTAATTATGATATTGTTAGATAAATATGCTAAGTAACTAAACTAGATGCATTTCTCTACATCTAAATGAACATAGTAAAATATTACCACTTTACATTTCCAATGATTTTAACAACAAAAACAGTAGATTTGGGTAGTATATAAGCTAGGAAGAATGTTGAAAGGCATTCTTAAAATCTGTTCTATTCAAGATCCTGAAGTGAATAAAATACAAAATGAGTACTTACTTAAATATGTAAGCCATCATTAACAGCGTTATCCTTTGGATGTGTTTTCAAAATGCACAGTACATTCCATGGACTGTAGAACTTCCTCTTTGTACATACAGTAGCTCTCCTCTGAATAGTGCTGTCTACAAATGTAGCGTTGGTGACATAATTTGCATTTTGATTTGGTTGTGTGTCTACCTCAGTGATAAAGTCAGTTTTGACTGGTTCGATTATGCGGCTTGCTCTTCATGGCTGTATGATTCACAAGTTTGTCTTGCTTTAGTGAAATCTGTCTGGCTTGTTGTTTCTAATATAAACATCTGCAGAGGCAGCAGGTAATTAATGTTATTGATGGTACTCATTTACATTGAATATTTTTACCATCTTTCTCCTTTCTCCTTGCTAAAGTAGAATGGGACTGCACGTAAGAATTTTTTAGAAGCATCTTATAATCCTCCTTTTTATATTAATTATGACTTCTTGTAACTCTAGAAAATGTATTTTTCTCTCTTAAATATATTTTAAGATCATGACAGACATTCCTTTTATTCATTCTAAGAAAGTGTGATAGATGTTTTCCAAGCAAGGTTTCATGTTCCTGATGGTAACTTTTAATTGCCTGATTTATCAGAGAACATTATAAAGGTCTTTCAAGAAGTAATCAGATTGATTTAGTATTAAAAGCTCTATTGAATGCTATTCGGTTTCAATTAGATGTTGCTGAATAATGTATTTGGAAAGCTTTTTGGGAGATTGTTCTGATTCCAAACTGAAAAGTACCTTATGTAGTTGATGGAGCTTTGTTGAACTAAAACCTCAGTAAAATACAAACATAACAGGTGTGCTTATCTGAACTAACTCAATTCACAAGCAACTTACATATAAGACAAAATTACTTGCATGCTAGTAAAGTATTTATCAAATACAGATACTTCGATTGCTGAGCATTTCTCTAATACATTAAATTGAAGGTCTTAATTTATAACTTCTAGTTTCTTCAATATTTTTCAATATTTATATTCACAGCAAAACATAAAGTTACCAAAGAAAAGAAATTGTATCAAAAGATTCATGCTACTCATTAAAATACAAGTTTATTTCAAAAAGAACTCTAGCATATGCCTGTTAATGCTGCAGGACAAAGTGACAGTCACTGCAAATTAGAAAGAATGTATGAAATATTTATGATGTTGAACAAAATGGTTTAAGACACAGAATTTCTGTTTTAAGTCGCTATTTTTACTGGTATTATTGAGCATTTGTGTGTGTGTATGTGCATTAGAGATGTACTAATGAAAATCCCAGCTATTATTTCCATATAAGAGAAAAGGAGCAGAATATATGTATACTGAATTATTCTAGGGCACAGAATTTAGATTTATTGAATTATTTTAGTGGTGTCTCAGCAGTAAGGAATTTGACTGCAGTGAAGGAGACATGGGTTCAATCCCTAGTCAGGAAGTTCCCATGTAGAAAGAAATGACAAAGTTTGTCTTGCTTTAGTGAAATCTGTCTGGCTTGTTGTTTCTAATATAAACATCTGCAGAGGCAGCAGGTAATTAATGTTATTGATGGTACTCATTTACATTGAATATTTTTACCATCTTTCTCCTTTCTCCTTGCTAAAGTAGAATGGGACTGCACGTAAGAATTTTTTAGAAGCATCTTATAATCCTCCTTTTTATATTAATTATGACTTCTTGTAACTCTAGAAAATGTATTTTTCTCTCTTAAATATATTTTAAGATCATGACAGACATTCCTTTTATTCATTCTAAGAAAGTGTGATAGATGTTTTCCAAGCAAGGTTTCATGTTCCTGATGGTAACTTTTAATTGCCTGATTTATCAGAGAACATTATAAAGGTCTTTCAAGAAGTAATCAGATTGATTTAGTATTAAAAGCTCTATTGAATGCTATTCGGTTTCAATTAGATGTTGCTGAATAATGTATTTGGAAAGCTTTTTGGGAGATTGTTCTGATTCCAAACTGAAAAGTACCTTATGTAGTTGATGGAGCTTTGTTGAACTAAAACCTCAGTAAAATACAAACATAACAGGTGTGCTTATCTGAACTAACTCAATTCACAAGCAACTTACATATAAGACAAAATTACTTGCATGCTAGTAAAGTATTTATCAAATACAGATACTTCGATTGCTGAGCATTTCTCTAATACATTAAATTGAAGGTCTTAATTTATAACTTCTAGTTTCTTCAATATTTTTCAATATTTATATTCACAGCAAAACATAAAGTTACCAAAGAAAAGAAATTGTATCAAAAGATTCATGCTACTCATTAAAATACAAGTTTATTTCAAAAAGAACTCTAGCATATGCCTGTTAATGCTGCAGGACAAAGTGACAGTCACTGCAAATTAGAAAGAATGTATGAAATATTTATGATGTTGAACAAAATGGTTTAAGACACAGAATTTCTGTTTTAAGTCGCTATTTTTACTGGTATTATTGAGCATTTGTGTGTGTGTATGTGCATTAGAGATGTACTAATGAAAATCCCAGCTATTATTTCCATATAAGAGAAAAGGAGCAGAATATATGTATACTGAATTATTCTAGGGCACAGAATTTAGATTTATTGAATTATTTTAGTGGTGTCTCAGCAGTAAGGAATTTGACTGCAGTGAAGGAGACATGGGTTCAATCCCTAGTCAGGAAGTTCCCATGTAGAAAGAAATGACAACCCGTTCCAGTATTCTTGCCTGGGAAACCATATGGACACAGTAGACTGGCAGACTACAGTACATGGGGTTGTCAAGAGTCACACACATCTTAGTGACTAAACAACTATTCTAGGGATATGTGCCATTTTATGAATTTTGATTACATTGAAAGATTGATTTTTTATATTACCATTGTCATAGCTTCATGATTGCTCTTATTCATTTTGAAATTAAATGAACTACGTCCAAACATTTTATTTGTAAAATATAGTTATTATATAGATAGATAGATAGATAGATAGATAGATAGATAGATAGATAGATAGATAGTTTATTCCTTAGGGTTTCTCAGGTGGCTCAGTGGGAAAGAATCCACCTGTCACTGCAGGAGACTCTAGCTTAATGCCTGGGTCAGGAAGATCCCCTGGAGAAAGAAATGGCAACACCCTGCAACACTCTTGCCTGGGAAATCCCATGGACAAAGTAGCCTGACACAACTTAGCAACTAAACAACCACAGTTACATGTTTTTTAGTTTGTTAAAGCATGTATGAAATTTTTTCTGTTTCCATTTATACTAACAAAAGAATGATATCAGTAAACTTATAGGTACTTATTGAGTACATAACCAGTAAAGATATTTTAGTTGTTGCCTACTCATAGACAAGGCATACCTGCTCATTTATATGGTACATAATATATTTTTAAGGTATAGGTAAGATAAGTTACTGTTATTGTTACTCATGCTGATTTTGCATGTGCTAAAGTTTATATTTCCAAATTCTTAATAGTTTTACACAAATATTACCTAGCTGTAACTGTTTAAAGTCGCTAATTAGAAAGAATGTATGAAATATTTATGATGTTGAACAAAATGGTTTAAGACACAGAATTTCTGTTTTAAGTCGCTATTTTTACTGGTATTATTGAGCATTTGTGTGTGTGTATGTGCATTAGAGATGTACTAATGAAAATCCCAGCTATTATTTCCATATAAGAGAAAAGGAGCAGAATATATGTATACTGAATTATTCTAGGGCACAGAATTTAGATTTATTGAATTATTTTAGTGGTGTCTCAGCAGTAAGGAATTTGACTGCAGTGAAGGAGACATGGGTTCAATCCCTAGTCAGGAAGTTCCCATGTAGAAAGAAATGACAACCCGTTCCAGTATTCTTGCCTGGGAAACCATATGGACACAGTAGACTGGCAGACTACAGTACATGGGGTTGTCAAGAGTCACACACATCTTAGTGACTAAACAACTATTCTAGGGATATGTGCCATTTTATGAATTTTGATTACATTGAAAGATTGATTTTTTATATTACCATTGTCATAGCTTCATGATTGCTCTTATTCATTTTGAAATTAAATGAACTACGTCCAAACATTTTATTTGTAAAATATAGTTATTATATAGATAGATAGATAGATAGATAGATAGATAGATAGATAGATAGATAGATAGTTTATTCCTTAGGGTTTCTCAGGTGGCTCAGTGGGAAAGAATCCACCTGTCACTGCAGGAGACTCTAGCTTAATGCCTGGGTCAGGAAGATCCCCTGGAGAAAGAAATGGCAACACCCTGCAACACTCTTGCCTGGGAAATCCCATGGACAAAGTAGCCTGACACAACTTAGCAACTAAACAACCACAGTTACATGTTTTTTAGTTTGTTAAAGCATGTATGAAATTTTTTCTGTTTCCATTTATACTAACAAAAGAATGATATCAGTAAACTTATAGGTACTTATTGAGTACATAACCAGTAAAGATATTTTAGTTGTTGCCTACTCATAGACAAGGCATACCTGCTCATTTATATGGTACATAATATATTTTTAAGGTATAGGTAAGATAAGTTACTGTTATTGTTACTCATGCTGATTTTGCATGTGCTAAAGTTTATATTTCCAAATTCTTAATAGTTTTACACAAATATTACCTAGTCTGTTAAGCTGAGCTGATAATCAAGTGAATTTTAACTTATATTTTCACAAAAATATTTAATAAAATGGCATCTTAATGGATGCTAAATTACTAAATAAAAATTGAGACATTTCTGGATGAACTAATAAATGCAATGTATGTTTTGGAGAGAAAATTTTTTGGATAACTTTAGGGAAATAAAACTGGGAATCAAGAGTAGAAATACCAAGCTCAACACTAATTGATGTGAGTGAATTAATAGGAGTTATTTTTTATAAGAACACATTGAGGAGATTGGTTTTAATTCTTGGTAAATGATAGTGGTAAGAATTTATATTGAGAAAATCCCCACTAAAATTTCTACTTCATTTCTATTATGGTGGTTTTATTTATTATTTTTTGTTTGTTTGCTATTTTTTTTTTGCTATCTGTTTTGCTATTTTTTTTTTTTCATTTTTTTGCTTTGTTTTGATTCTTGCTGATTCAGTCTGGAAGACTATATGTTTCTAGGAATTGATGCATTTTTCCTGTGTTGTTTTCTTTTGTTGGTGTATAATTGTAGTAATTCCTTATGATTCTTTGCATATCTATGGTGTCAGTTATAACTTTTCCTTATTCATTTTGGTTTTATTTATTTGAGTTCTATCTCTTTTTCTCTAGAGGAGTCTGACTAAATGATGATTAATTTCATTTATCTTCTCAAAGAACCAGTTCTCAGTTTCATTGATCCCGTCTTCTGTTTAATCTTTATTTATTTCCACTCTAATCTTCAGTTTTTTAATCTTTTTTTCAATTTGCCTGGGAAACCATCGACAAAGTAGCCTGACACAACTTAGCAACTAAACAACCACAGTTACATGTTTTTTAGTTTGTTAAAGCATGTATGAAATTTTTTCTGTTTCCATTTATACTAACAAAAGAATGATATCAGTAAACTTATAGGTACTTATTGAGTACATAACCAGTAAAGATATTTTAGTTGTTGCCTACTCATAGACAAGGCATACCTGCTCATTTATATGGTACATAATATATTTTTAAGGTATAGGTAAGATAAGTTACTGTTATTGTTACTCATGCTGATTTTGCATGTGCTAAAGTTTATATTTCCAAATTCTTAATAGTTTTACACAAATATTACCTAGTCTGTTAAGCTGAGCTGATAATCAAGTGAATTTTAACTTATATTTTCACAAAAATATTTAATAAAATGGCATCTTAATGGATGCTAAATTACTAAATAAAAATTGAGACATTTCTGGATGAACTAATAAATGCAATGTATGTTTTGGAGAGAAAATTTTTTGGATAACTTTAGGGAAATAAAACTGGGAATCAAGAGTAGAAATACCAAGCTCAACACTAATTGATGTGAGTGAATTAATAGGAGTTATTTTTTATAAGAACACATTGAGGAGATTGGTTTTAATTCTTGGTAAATGATAGTGGTAAGAATTTATATTGAGAAAATCCCCACTAAAATTTCTACTTCATTTCTATTATGGTGGTTTTATTTATTATTTTTTGTTTGTTTGCTATTTTTTTTTTGCTATCTGTTTTGCTATTTTTTTTTTTTTTTCATTTTTTTGCTTTGTTTTGATTCTTGCTGATTCAGTCTGGAAGACTATATGTTTCTAGGAATTGATGCATTTTTCCTGTGTTGTTTTCTTTTGTTGGTGTATAATTGTAGTAATTCCTTATGATTCTTTGCATATCTATGGTGTCAGTTATAACTTTTCCTTATTCATTTTGGTTTTATTTATTTGAGTTCTATCTCTTTTTCTCTAGAGGAGTCTGACTAAATGATGATTAATTTCATTTATCTTCTCAAAGAACCAGTTCTCAGTTTCATTGATCCCGTCTTCTGTTTAATCTTTATTTATTTCCACTCTAATCTTCATTATGCCTTTTTTTCTGCTAATTTTGGATTTGTGGCATTTTTCTTTTTCTTGTCCTTTTAAATTGTTATTTGAGATTTTTCCTTTTTATAAGCTAGGTTTGTATCACTATAAAAGTCCCTCTTAAAACAGCTTTTGCTGCATTCTACAAATTTTGGATTTTTTTGCTTCCATTTTCATTTCCATTTCAATTGGCTCTTTGATTGCTTCATTGACCCACTGGTTGTTTAGTAGCATGTTATTTATATTCCATGTGGATATATTTTTTTTAAGTTTGAAAATTGTAGTTGATTTGTAGCTTCAAACATTTTCCTTGCAAAAGATTCTTGATATAATTTCAATCTTATTAAATTTTTGAAAATTTTGTGGCATAGTATGTGATCTAACCTGTAGAATATTCCATATGCACTTTAAAAGATGGTATTCCACTGGTTTTGGATTAGATACTCAATGTATATCTATAAATTCCATCTTCTCTACTCTGTCATTTAAGGATAGTGTTTCCATGTTGATATTCTGTTGGGATGATCTGATAATTGATGTAAGTAGAGTAAGTCATCTACTACTATTGTACTACTGAAAATTTCTACCTGATTCTTGTGAGTGCTGAGTTTATAGTAATTTAAAGAGCTCCAGAAATGATTGTCACCTGCATTTCTGTACCTTTTTCGGAGTCCCAGTTGCTTCCCACCTTTCTGGAAGGTTCCTCAAGGTCAGCAAGTGGGTCTGGCTATAGAATGCAAGCCCTACTGGTTTTCAAAGCCAGATATTTTGGTGACTCATCTTCTCAATGAAAGACCCTCAAAGTTAGGAGTCCAATGTGAGGCCTCTGGCGCTTGGGAAGGACCTTTATGATTGGCATGTTCCTCTCATTTGTGAATCACTGCCCTGAGGGTATGGGTCCTGACAATATATCCCTTCTATCAGTCTTGTTGTGGTTCTTTCTTAATGTCTTTAGCTGTGGACAATATGTGTTTCCAATCTTATACAGAGTGAAGTAACTCGAAAAGAGAAAGATAAATCTTGTATACTAAGACATATATATATATATATATATATATATATATATATATATAGAATCTAGAAATATGGTACTGATAAATGTATATGCAGAGTAGCAGTAGATAAACATACATAAAGAACAGACTTATAGACATTGGGGGCAGGGAGGAATGGGAGAGCAATATGGAAAGAGTAGCATGGAAACCTACATTACCATATGTAAAATAGATAACCAATGGGAATCTCCTATAAGACTAAGGAAACTCAAAGAGGGGCTCGGCAACAATCCAGAACGGTGGGTTGGGGAGGGAAATGGGAGGGAAGTTCAAGAGGGAGGGGACATATGTATACCTATGGCTGATTCAGGTTGATGTTTGGCAGTAAACAACAAAACTCTGTGAAGAAATAAAATTTAATTTAAAAAAAGACTATAAGATGCCTATATTAATAATAAAAACAACTTTTACTTTATTATATTGTCATATAGAATATTATAATTCGATTAGAACTAATCTGATATAATGTGTGAGCCAGAGGGTCTACTTTTACTTTCAAAAAAGTTAGCTAATAGTGCTATCAATTTACATATTTACCTCTTCTACAGAGATGAGATACCATGATTATGCAAATTAATATAACAGGTAAAACATGACTAGATAAGTATATTCACACATCAATCTATCTACACACATATGAAGTTGGTCTAAAATATAGCTATTTTTTTCCATGCTATTCTTTCAACCCTGTGCTATTAATTTAATACATTTCTTTATGGAGCTTGTAGCAAACTATTCATCTCGCTCTTTTAAAATTATTAAGAAATCATTTCATCTAGTCATAAACCAGATATACTGTTATATCTATTCATATTGTATGTGTCTCACATTTATTCAGAATATGTTCTTACAATTTTGTTTCCAAATAAAGTCAATGGTTTGCGAATATGCTCTCTTGCTGAACACTCATTAATAATAATTACTTTTTCTAGTTGACTTACCTGGATTTTTATTGTTATAAACCAAAACAACTTGTACATGATTAAAATATTATCACTTTCTTCCTGTAGATAATCTCTACATTTATATATTTGTTGTTATCATAGTGGTTTGAACATAGCACCCTGTATATTATATTCCCTATATGTTATCATCCTCTGAATTTTAATGACAATGATTTTAATAATGAGCAATTAAGTTTGAGAGTGTCTGTTGATTACTACTATATTAGGACATATTAAAGATAAGTCTTTAATATATCTTATCATGGTCTTATAGCATGAGTTTTAAGCAGGGTTGTAAATGAGCTTTTATCAAATTAACTTTTATTATGTACTAACTTTATTCATAGTATTTGTTTGACATTTTACCTTTTTCTATTGCCCTATTAATGTAATATATTTGGTAGTAAATATTCCAATATTGAACTATTCTACTATTGAAATGCATTTCACGTCTCTATTTTTCCTTTTTAAAGAACTATAAGTTGCTAAATTTCATTATAATGTTTAGCTAAATACTCATAACCCATAGTACTCTACTTATTACTTTTTTGCCAGTTATATTTTTATTTAGGCCTTATGCTGAACACTTTTTTTTCGTGAACGCTTTTTATAAACCTGATATTCTTAAAAAATTGTTGATAAAGTCAGCTTTGTCTAAGACATATAGGGAATGTTCCATATTGTAAAACATACTGATGTAATTCCCACATTAATAAATCCAACAAGAGAAAAGCATACAAATATTTCAAACATGCAGATAAAAGAATAAGGTACAACAGTAAATCTAGGAAGAGACAAAGGGGGTTTACAGGGAAAATCCCAAGTTCCCCTCGTGTTAAGAGCTAGAATGACATACCATGCTGCGACTTAGGGCAGAGAAATCCACCTCCTGTCTGGGGGCCTGCCACTCTTAAACCATGAAGAGATTGCAGCCTTTGCTCCAAGATGCTCCTCTTACTTAGATAAAGGGGTACATGAGAGGGTAGACTCTCTAGAAGAGTCTTCCACCAAAACTGTGACACTGGCAGCCTAAGGCAGCAGAGAGTATCCATGCTGAGACTTTCTTCTCTGTGCCAGAGTCCAGGCCCTAGCTGGGGTATCTGATGATCCAGCATCCATACCTTTACTGGGGCAATTCAGTTGCTGCTTTTGAAGGATGGTGTTACCTGGATTTTTATTGTTATAAACCAAAACAACTTGTACATGATTAAAATATTATCACTTTCTTCCTGTAGATAATCTCTACATTTATATATTTGTTGTTATCATAGTGGTTTGAACATAGCACCCTGTATATTATATTCCCTATATGTTATCATCCTCTGAATTTTAATGACAATGATTTTAATAATGAGCAATTAAGTTTGAGAGTGTCTGTTGATTACTACTATATTAGGACATATTAAAGATAAGTCTTTAATATATCTTATCATGGTCTTATAGCATGAGTTTTAAGCAGGGTTGTAAATGAGCTTTTATCAAATTAACTTTTATTATGTACTAACTTTATTCATAGTATTTGTTTGACATTTTACCTTTTTCTATTGCCCTATTAATGTAATATATTTGGTAGTAAATATTCCAATATTGAACTATTCTACTATTGAAATGCATTTCACGTCTCTATTTTTCCTTTTTAAAGAACTATAAGTTGCTAAATTTCATTATAATGTTTAGCTAAATACTCATAACCCATAGTACTCTACTTATTACTTTTTTGCCAGTTATATTTTTATTTAGGCCTTATGCTGAACATTTTTTTTCGTGAACGTTTTTTATAAACCTGATATTCTTAAAAAATTGTTGATAAAGTCAGCTTTGTCTAAGACATATAGGGAATGTTCCATATTGTAAAACATACTGATGTAATTCCCACATTAATAAATCCAACAAGAGAAAAGCATACAAATATTTCAAACATGCAGATAAAAGAATAAGGTACAACAGTAAATCTAGGAAGAGACAAAGGGGGTTTACAGGGAAAATCCCAAGTTCCCCTCGTGTTAAGAGCTAGAATGACATACCATGCTGCGACTTAGGGCAGAGAAATCCACCTCCTGTCTGGGGGCCTGCCACTCTTAAACCATGAAGAGATTGCAGCCTTTGCTCCAAGATGCTCCTCTTACTTAGATAAAGGGGTACATGAGAGGGTAGACTCTCTAGAAGAGTCTTCCACCAAAACTGTGACACTGGCAGCCTAAGGCAGCAGAGAGTATCCATGCTGAGACTTTCTTCTCTGTGCCAGAGTCCAGGCCCTAGCTGGGGGTATCTGATGATCCAGCATCCATACCTTTACTGGGGCAATTCAGTTGCTGCTTTTGAAGGATGGTGGCCATTATCATGGGGCACATTCTTTAGTGTGAGTTAGACCGAGACTGAGGAATGTGAGTGGATGAGGGAATCAATGGGGAGGGATGGGAAGCAGGCAGCCAAGAACTCACGCCAAGGAGGCAGGGGTTGGTGAGATACAGGGCAGCAAAGGAAAGTAGGCTTCAAGCCACTCTCTGGTTCCTATCCTCCAAATTCCTAAAAATTTAATCCAACAGACTTAATTTGCAGTTTGTAAATTCAAAGACAAAATTAAGAATTTCAATAGAGCGGCCACAGAGAATTTAAACTCCAACTGCAGAGACTTGTGGGACCACACTAGTTTTACCATGAAACCAGCCCTGTGTGTCTTATCATTGAGTGACACTCACTTTACATTCAATCACCAATATGTTCTATTTCAAAAAGCAAAGCATATGGTCAATCTATCTAAAATGGAACAATTGTACTGCTGTTACACATGCAAAAGAGACTTAATAAATGCTTTTCTATAAGAATCATGTACAAGGTGTTCATTGCAGCATTATTTGTTGTGTATTAAAAGATACCCTTATTGTACATCAAAGCAAGAATGAATAGAAAACACAGGGTTGCACTCTCTGGAGCTTTATACAGCAAATTAAAAAGCCAACAAGAGAAAAGCATACAAATATTTCAAACATGCAGATAAAAGAATAAGGTACAACAGTAAATCTAGGAAGAGACAAAGGGGGTTTACAGGGAAAATCCCAAGTTCCCCTCGTGTTAAGAGCTAGAATGACATACCATGCTGCGACTTAGGGCAGAGAAATCCACCTCCTGTCTGGGGGCCTGCCACTCTTAAACCATGAAGAGATTGCAGCCTTTGCTCCAAGATGCTCCTCTTACTTAGATAAAGGGGTACATGAGAGGGTAGACTCTCTAGAAGAGTCTTCCACCAAAACTGTGACACTGGCAGCCTAAGGCAGCAGAGAGTATCCATGCTGAGACTTTCTTCTCTGTGCCAGAGTCCAGGCCCTAGCTGGGGGTATCTGATGATCCAGCATCCATACCTTTACTGGGGCAATTCAGTTGCTGCTTTTGAAGGATGGTGGCCATTATCATGGGGCACATTCTTTAGTGTGAGTTAGACCGAGACTGAGGAATGTGAGTGGATGAGGGAATCAATGGGGAGGGATGGGAAGCAGGCAGCCAAGAACTCACGCCAAGGAGGCAGGGGTTGGTGAGATACAGGGCAGCAAAGGAAAGTAGGCTTCAAGCCACTCTCTGGTTCCTTTCCTCCAAATTCCTAAAAATTTAATCCAACAGACTTAATTTGCAGTTTGTAAATTCAAAGACAAAATTAAGAATTTCAATAGAGCGGCCACAGAGAATTTAAACTCCAACTGCAGAGACTTGTGGGACCACACTAGTTTTACCATGAAACCAGCCCTGTGTGTCTTATCATTGAGTGACACTCACTTTACATTCAATCACCAATATGTTCTATTTCAAAAAGCAAAGCATATGGTCAATCTATCTAAAATGGAACAATTGTACTGCTGTTACACATGCAAAAGAGACTTAATAAATGCTTTTCTATAAGAATCATGTACAAGGTGTTCATTGCAGCATTATTTGTTGTGTATTAAAAGATACCCTTATTGTACATCAAAGCAAGAATGAATAGAAAAAACACAGGGTTGCACTCTCTGGAGCTTTATACAGCAAATTATAGCAGCCATAGAAACATGAGTCAATCATAAAATCTTACTTAATGGAAAAATATGAAAAACATAATAAGATATATAAGACAATATCAAGCATGCAACTTTAAAATCATGTGTATACAATTAAAAAATTCTTATGCTTCTGGCATGATAAAAAAAGAAAACATTGAAGTAAATTGCTACAGTTACCTCTATGGCATAAGAGTACAGAGGATACTGTACAGATTTAAAGTAATCTGGAAAGGAAAAATTGGAAAACAGAAAAGAAAGCAATCTGAAACTGCAGGAAAGACTGCCAAGGTAAGATACCATTCTCATTATATCATAACAAGGGTATATACCTTAAACAGGACTTCTGACTGTTACTGATACTGACTTTGATCACTTAGCTGAGGCAGTATTTGTCAGATTCCATTCTCACTCGCTCTTGCCCCACCCCACACATACATACCCATAACACACACACACAGACACACAGACACACACACACACACAGTGAAGTCTTTGGAAGGAAGTCATTATGTGTAGCCCAGACTCAAGTAGTCATGCTACTCAAGGTAGCCCACATACACGCTTTGGAGTTTTTCTGCATGAGAGATTAGCCTATTCTCCACCTACAACTTGCCTATTTAATCTTTTTTTCTGTAAAAAGAACAGATTCAGGAACATTTATTTTATATACTATTATAATCAAGCATTACTTTATTTTTTGCTCAAACTGTTTGTGTGTTGGCAACTTAGAGCTTTAGTTTGCTCCTATCTGCCATTAATATACATCCATAATCATGATTATATGCTTTTTCTTTTTCTCCTCTTTTCCTTCTTTTTTTTCCTGTTTTATTTTTAATATTTTTTTGAGAACCTTACTTTCCTGCCCTACAAAATACCCAGATTCACCCCTTGTATTTCCTACAATCAGAAACTAGCGGACCTAGTTGCTTTCATTGGAAAATGGTAATAGAAACCAAGATCTGGACACTAGATACACTTACTGCTACCAGGGTATCATTAAATCTAGGCCTTCTCTGATGACAAGGGTGGGAAATAAATGTATATACATTAAACCATGTATGTGCACATATCTATAATTATTTCTATATGTAATTATGTCTGATATACTGAGTTAAATATAAATTCATACTGAAGTTTCCAGCTTTAGTCCATTAGTATATTGATTATTTTAACCCTTTTCCTTGCCTATCTGTAACCTCTCACTGAGAAGCATGGCTCTTGATGTCTGTCATACATTTACTTATACAGTTTCAGTATATGTGTATAGTAGTTTCAGAATCACAAACTCACAATCCCATGGAAAACACTTTATCAATTTGAGTAGAGTGCTTGTGGGCTTCCCAGGTGGCGTAGTGGTAAAGAACCTATCTGCCAATACAGGATGTGTAAGAGATGTGGGTTTGATCCCTGGGTTGGGAAGATTCCCTGGAGGAAGAAAGGGCAACCCACTTCAGTCTTCTGCCCTGGAAAATCCCAAAGACAGAGGAGTTTGACGGGCTATAGTCTATACCATTACAAAGAGTAGGAAACAACTGAGAAAGAACCAACTAGAGTACTTATATTCAATCCTTTTTATACTCAATTGCATTTGCCTTTAGACTCATACACCACTCAATCTGGTGATTATTCAGGCCAGCACTCTTCTCCCCTATCCCATCAATCTATGTGCCTCCATCATTGTAAGGCAATTAGATTTTTTTCTGTCACAATTTAAATTCCATCCTAAGGTTCACCAATCTTCTAAGTTACTTTTAATTTTTTTTAAGAGTAAGGTTAAATCTATACGCAGTAAAATTCTATGGGCTTTAACATCATATATAGTGCAATGTATACATGATTACAGTATAATAAGGAATAGCTCCACTGGCTTAAAAAATATCCTTGTGCTTCACATATTCAGCCCTCAGTTTTTTCCTTCTTTGAATTCCTGAAAATCATAGATCTATTTAGCAGTCCTACAGAATTGTATTTTTACAGAGTCAAATATATGACATCACATAATAGATAGCCTCTCAGACTGGATTCTTTCATTTACCAATAGACCCAACTATGCGTTTGCATTTTTTACAGCTCATACTTACTATTTTGCTAAATAACATTCCATGGTACGAGTACACCCAAAGTTGTTTATCTAGTCTTCTTAAGGGACACAGGTTGAATGCTTCCAGTTTTGGGTGATAAAGCTGCTAAAAACATTCACGCAGATTTTTGTTTGGACATATGTTTTCAAGTCATTTCAGTATATAGGTGAGTAGTATTACAGTTAATTCTATAAGAAATACATCAACTGTCTAACTGTCTATTGGACGTAGCATTTTGCATTTCCACTAATAGGTTAGAGTTCTTGTGGCCTTGCATTCTTGCCAGGAATTGTCTACACTTGAATACCCTGTTTGAGATCATAGCACTATATGATCTATTTTCCCCATCCAACATTTAGCTCCAGAAACCACCGTTCTCTTTGTAAGAAATACATGAGTATCCATCAATTGAGTAAGGTACATATGCATTGTGATTTCTAAAAAATTTGTTGTATTTCTGCAACAAGAACATGGTTTGTTAATGCTCAAAAACCAAATCTAAATATGCTAGTAGCAAGTGATAACTATTCCTATCACCCCTGCATTTTTTTTTTAAAGATTTATTTATTTATTTATTTTGGGCAGGGGTCGGGTTGGGGAGGGAGGGGAGCTGGAGGGCCACTTCTATTGGTCTTTTATTTCTCTATTTTCATCTGTCTTTGTTCTTTGGCTCCTGTGGGCCTCCCATCGCAGTGGTGTCTGTCGTTGCAGAGCGCTGGCTCTGGGCGCATGTGCTCCAGAGCTCCGGCTCGGTGATTCGACACATCAGTCCAGCTGCTCCACGGCACGTGGGATCTTCCCAGGCCAGGGCTCGAACTGGCACCCCTTGCACTGCAAGGCGGTGTCCTTACCCACTGGACCACCAGGGGAAGCCCCTCACCCCTGCATTTTTTTTTTTTTTTAAAGATTTATTTATTTATTTTGGGCGGGGGTCGGGTTGGGGAGGGAGGGGAGCGGGCAGGCCACTTCCATTGGTCTTTCATTTCTCCATTTTCGTCCGTCTTTGTTCTTTGGCTCCTGCGGGCCTCCCATCGCGGTGGCGTCTGTTGTCACAGAGCACCAGCTCTAGGCGCATGCGCTCCAGAGCTCCGGCTCGGTGATTCGACACATCGGTCCAGCCGCTCCGCAGCACGTGGGATCTTCCCAGGCCAGGGATAAAGCCGGCGCCCCTTGCACTGCAAGGCGGTGTCCTTATCCACTGGACCACCACGGGAAGCCCTCACCCCTGCATTTTTAAGAAGTACAGTCATAGTTAAAATACACTGTTAGAGACAGGAGTGCCATTTGAAGCTAGGAATCATAGTTACCAGAACAAATAATCATTCCATTTTCTCAGTGCTTGCATTTGTGATACAATTACCATTTGCTCTAGACATTGTCAATAGGCACCACCTCATAACCAACAACCAACGCTTAGAAGTTACCTAGTAACTCATCCCATGGAATTACTGTGTTTTATAAATGAAATAAGGAGTCCAAAACCTCTGGCCCAACCAGCACCAAATCTATATACATCTTATGGAAGACAGAATTTAAACACTTTGATTATCTTTTGTTTCTAAGAAGAACATATCAAATTAAGTGTGTCTATTCTGAATATATCATCTAAAAGAAAAATGAAATGTCTATAAAATTCATCATTGAAATATTTCTTTTAAAGTTATGAACATTAAATTTTACATTTCTAAAACACTAATTATGTTATATAAATATATTATAAATTCTTTAATAATAGAAATCTCATTTTGTCAAAAGATAAGAAAATTATAATTGGATTTTCAATTAACCAAAGATGTCTGTGACAAATAATACAAAAAAGATGGTAAAATAGCTCTTGTTCTTTAGATTTGGGATTAGTTCCAATTGGCTGAGAGTGGACAAATCTATCTATAGATGTTCATTTGATCATATGAAGTGAACTGGCAGTGAGGTCCTGGGTTATTCAGGTTATTGAACATTTCATTATTAAGTAGGCAGGAGCAGTACAGATAATATTGACTTGGCCAAAAAGTTCATTTTGGTTTTTCAGTGACATCTTAGAGAAAATCTCATACAAACTTCTTTGGCCAAATCAATATCTATACATCATGTTAAACTGGGATAAAAATAATGAAACACATTGGAATCATTTCTAGCTTTGTATGTGTATTTTGGTTGATTATAATCATAAAATATTCAAGTATGGCTATTTTCAGAAAAGGTATACTTAATTTTTACAGGATCTAGCAAAAAGAATTATTGCAAAGGTAAATTGATTTGAGGATCCAGAGTTAGCCATTAATTAAATCCATGTTTTTTTTTTTTTATCAAGAATTAAGTTATATATTAGGTGTCATTAGGTGAGAAGACATTGTAGTTTTCATACGGTGGAACAAGCCATCCAGGTAGACTTAAGCTGTAGGTAAACTGATCTTTATCTATGCCTTATTTTTCAAGCTATCACTAATTTTTACTCCTCATAGGAAAAAATAGGTGCAAATTTTGCCTATGGACAGACAATGATGATTCAGGCAAGATAAACTTCTGGAGATATGAAGACAGTAAATCATATGCCCAAGACCAGAAGGATTTAGTGACTGAGATACAACATAAGAAAATATCCTTATCTGTAACATTTGATCATATTATTTTGGATATATTTTCAAATTTTGTTTATAAACTATGTGAAATCACATCATAAAATTCGGTGGTAAAAAAGTATAACTTTTGGAAGACAGAATTTAAACACTTGTATTATCTTTTGTTTCTAAGAAGAACATATCAAATTAAGTGTGTCTATTCTGAATATATCATCTAAAAGAAAAATGAAATGTCTATAAAATTCATCATTGAAATATTTCTTTTAAAGTTATGAACATTAAATTTTACATTTCTAAAACACTAATTATGTTATATAAATATATTATAAATTCTTTAATAATAGAAATCTCATTTTGTCAAAAGATAAGAAAATTATAATTGGATTTTCAATTAACCAAAGATGTCTGTGACAAATAATACAAAAAAGATGGTAAAATAGCTCTTGTTCTTTAGATTTGGGATTAGTTCCAATTGGCTGAGAGTGGACAAATCTATCTATAGATGTTCATTTGATCATATGAAGTGAACTGGCAGTGAGGTCCTGGGTTATTCAGGTTATTGAACATTTCATTATTAAGTAGGCAGGAGCAGTACAGATAATATTGACTTGGCCAAAAAGTTCATTTTGGTTTTTCAGTGACATCTTAGAGAAAATCTCATACAAACTTCTTTGGCCAAATCAATATCTATACATCATGTTAAACTGGGATAAAAATAATGAAACACATTGGAATCATTTCTAGCTTTGTATGTGTATTTTGGTTGATTATAATCATAAAATATTCAAGTATGGCTATTTTCAGAAAAGGTATACTTAATTTTTACAGGATCTAGCAAAAAGAATTATTGCAAAGGTAAATTGATTTGAGGATCCAGAGTTAGCCATTAATTAAATCCATGTTTTTTTTTTTTATCAAGAATTAAGTTATATATTAGGTGTCATTAGGTGAGAAGACATTGTAGTTTTCATACGGTGGAACAAGCCATCCAGGTAGACTTAAGCTGTAGGTAAACTGATCTTTATCTATGCCTTATTTTTCAAGCTATCACTAATTTTTACTCCTCATAGGAAAAAATAGGTGCAAATTTTGCCTATGGACAGACAATGATGATTCAGGCAAGATAAACTTCTGGAGATATGAAGACAGTAAATCATATGCCCAAGACCAGAAGGATTTAGTGACTGAGATACAACATAAGAAAATATCCTTATCTGTAACATTTGATCATATTATTTTGGATATATTTTCAAATTTTGTTTATAAACTATGTGAAATCACATCATATTCAGTTAAGAAGTTCCCCTTGGTGGTAAAAAAAAAATACAGTATAACTTTTGAATGAATTCAGTGCTTTCAAGAGAATGAACTATCAGTTTTCAACTGCTTATTTTAGAGCATTTCAATTCCAGCATGGGGAGGTTATCCTAACCCTTGAGATCTGAAATGCAGGGCTGTACATGTTTCCTGCACTTAGACAGACATAAATCCCCAAGTGACACCAGCATGGTATCCTATATTTCCCACGGGAGTGATTCATACTTTTGACTTAAATAATTGTCTACAGCTGCTGAAAATTGATTTATCCTTGATGATGAGTAAACTTGCTGATGAAATTGCTGAGGAGAAATATTTTTAGAGTAGCAATCCTTAGTAGTGTTTTTATTTTATTTCTTTGCCTTTGAGTTTTATTAACTTATTTTTTAATGTCTTTATATCCCTCAAATGATTTGTTAAGTCATAGTATACTCATTTGGAAATAAAAATATATGGTAAAAAAAAATTCTTAATGGTTAAAAAAAGAATGTGGGATTTAACTAAGTCACTCATCTCCAATTCTCCCAATGCTATAGATTTTTCTTCACAAGCAACCACGATGACTACCTTTTAAATCTATTGCTATATATGTGTGTATATACCTTTTCAAACTTTATAACATAAATGTTAGCATAGTTTCATACTGTTTTACATTTTCTTTTTTCCTATTCTTAACCATTCAGTAGTTAATTCCATAACAAAATATATAAAGTGGGGAGATAAATAGCTAGAAAATACATGGTTTATTTTGAAGGTTTTTCCAGAGTTAGCCATTAATTAAATCCATGTTTTTTTTTTTTATCAAGAATTAAGTTATATATTAGGTGTCATTAGGTGAGAAGACATTGTAGTTTTCATACGGTGGAACAAGCCATCCAGGTAGACTTAAGCTGTAGGTAAACTGATCTTTATCTATGCCTTATTTTTCAAGCTATCACTAATTTTTACTCCTCATAGGAAAAAATAGGTGCAAATTTTGCCTATGGACAGACAATGATGATTCAGGCAAGATAAACTTCTGGAGATATGAAGACAGTAAATCATATGCCCAAGACCAGAAGGATTTAGTGACTGAGATACAACATAAGAAAATATCCTTATCTGTAACATTTGATCATATTATTTTGGGTATATTTTCAAATTTTGTTTATAAACTATGTGAAATCACATCATATTCAGTTAAGAAGTTCCCCTTGGTGGTAAAAAAAAAATACAGTATAACTTTTGAATGAATTCAGTGCTTTCAAGAGAATGAACTATCAGTTTTCAACTGCTTATTTTAGAGCATTTCAATTCCAGCATGGGGAGGTTATCCTAACCCTTGAGATCTGAAATGCAGGGCTGTACATGTTTCCTGCACTTAGACAGACATAAATCCCCAAGTGACACCAGCATGGTATCCTATATTTCCCACGGGAGTGATTCATACTTTTGACTTAAATAATTGTCTACAGCTGCTGAAAATTGATTTATCCTTGATGATGAGTAAACTTGCTGATGAAATTGCTGAGGAGAAATATTTTTAGAGTAGCAATCCTTAGTAGTGTTTTTATTTTATTTCTTTGCCTTTGAGTTTTATTAACTTATTTTTTAATGTCTTTATATCCCTCAAATGATTTGTTAAGTCATAGTATACTCATTTGGAAATAAAAATATATGGTAAAAAAAATTCTTAATGGTTAAAAAAAGAATGTGGGATTTAACTAAGTCACTCATCTCCAATTCTCCCAATGCTATAGATTTTTCTTCACAAGCAACCACGATGACTACCTTTTAAATCTATTGCTATATATGTGTGTATATACCTTTTCAAACTTTATAACATAAATGTTAGCATAGTTTCATACTGTTTTACATTTTTCTTTTTTTTCCTATTCTTAACCATTCAGTAGTTAATTCCATAACAAAATATATAAAGTGGGGGAGATAAATAGCTAGAAAATACATAAATGTGCCTAGTTTTACTAAGAAACCAGAGAGCATCTACTTTGTATATGTTCCATTAGTTATGTCCAACTATTTGAGACCCTGTGGATTGTAGCCCACCAGACCTCCTCTGTCCATGGGATTCTCCAGGCAAGAACACTAGAGTGGGTTGTTGTTTCCTCCTCCAGAGGATCTTCCCAAACATGGACTGAACCAGCATGCCCTGGCAGGAGGGTACTTTACTACAGGCACCACCTAGGAAGCCTGTCGATTATATTACTGAAACATATATCAATAACTAAAGTAATAATTATTTGTGCTCATATATACACATATGTATGTATGTAGCATATAATCATAGGTGTACTTATCACGGGAATTCCTAGGTGGCACAGTGATAAAGTGTCTGCCTGCCAATGCAAGAGATGCAAGAGAAGTAGGTTCGATTTCTGGCCAGGAAAATCACCTGGAGTAGGAAATGATAGCCTGCTCTAGTATTCTTGCCTGGAAAATTGTATGGACAGAGGAGCTTGGTGGGGTAAAGTCCACAGGGTTGCAAAGAGTCAGATACAATTGAGCACACACACACACACACAAACTTATCATGTTTAAATAGATAATGTCACATTACCATTCAAACAGTTTGAAAAGTTTATAATTTAATAAAGAATAAAAGAGAACGTCTCTTTTCTATAGTATATATTTTAAAGCATAAGGTAATTCTAGGGTAATATTTTAAAATAAAATATAAACAATTAAAATACAGTATTTTAAAAACTCTGGTATGTAGACAAGAAAAATATGTACACTATGATAATTTCATGTTTTTTTTTTTTCAGGAAAAAATGCATACACCAACGTAGGTCCTGAATTTTCATGAAGCAAAAATGTACAAACTACGTTAGTAATGATTTAAGGAATAAATATTCAGTTAACTTCTCAAGTTGCCTGAGTCATCATAGATTTTATTTTTTTGTTTTTATATACCTTTTCAAACTTTATAACATAAATGTTAGCATAGTTTCATACTGTTTTACATTTTCTTTTTTTTCCTATTCTTAACCATTCAGTAGTTAATTCCATAACAAAATATATAAAGTGGGGGAGATAAATAGCTAGAAAATACATAAATGTGCCTAGTTTTACTAAGAAACCAGAGAGCATCTACTTTGTATATGTTCCATTAGTTATGTCCAACTATTTGAGACCCTGTGGATTGTAGCCCACCAGACCTCCTCTGTCCATGGGATTCTCCAGGCAAGAACACTAGAGTGGGTTGTTGTTTCCTCCTCCAGAGGATCTTCCCAAACATGGACTGAACCAGCATGCCCTGGCAGGAGGGTACTTTACTACAGGCACCACCTAGGAAGCCTGTCGATTATATTACTGAAACATATATCAATAACTAAAGTAATAATTATTTGTGCTCATATATACACATATGTATGTATGTAGCATATAATCATAGGTGTACTTATCACGGGAATTCCTAGGTGGCACAGTGATAAAGTGTCTGCCTGCCAATGCAAGAGATGCAAGAGAAGTAGGTTCGATTTCTGGCCAGGAAAATCACCTGGAGTAGGAAATGATAGCCTGCTCTAGTATTCTTGCCTGGAAAATTGTATGGACAGAGGAGCTTGGTGGGGTAAAGTCCACAGGGTTGCAAAGAGTCAGATACAATTGAGCACACACACACACACACACAAACTTATCATGTTTAAATAGATAATGTCACATTACCATTCAAACAGTTTGAAAAGTTTATAATTTAATAAAGAATAAAAGAGAACGTCTCTTTTCTATAGTATATATTTTAAAGCATAAGGTAATTCTAGGGTAATATTTTAAAATAAAATATAAACAATTAAAATACAGTATTTTAAAAACTCTGGTATGTAGACAAGAAAAATATGTACACTATGATAATTTCATGTTTTATTTTTTTCAGGAAAAAATGCATACACCAACGTAGGTCCTGAATTTTCATGAAGCAAAAATGTACAAACTACGTTAGTAATGATTTAAGGAATAAATATTCAGTTAACTTCTCAAGTTGCCTGTTTATATAGAATTTCACTTTTTGTACATATTTAACAATGTGTGGCTAGAGTTTAGCACAGTATCAGGTCCATATTGTTATCTTTAGAGTGTATCAATGTATTTTAATTATAAATTTGGAAGACAATAAAAATCTATAGAAATTAAGAACAAAGTACTACTGAAATTATCATTAATTTTTAATACCTTTTTGTTTTTTAAAGAAGTTTTAGGTTCACGGCAATATTGAGCAGAAAGTAGCAGAGATTTCACATATGCCACCTGCCTCAAGTTATATATAGCCTACCTCATCATCAGCTTCCTCTACCGTATTGGTAAATTTGTTACAGGCGATGAACATATATTGACACATTGTATAAACCAAAGTGTAGCATCACTTTTGATGTTCTGCATTCTTCTGAGTTAGGACAAATGTGTAATGATATGTCTCTACCATTCCAGAATCACACAGAATTTAGCTTCATTGTGAAGACACCTATTTGTCCATCACCCCCCCATCCCAGCTAGATGGCATCATCAATGCAATGGACATGAACTTGAGTAAACTCTAGGAGATGCTGAGGGACAGGGAGGCCTGGCACACTGTAGTCCAAAAGGCACAAAGAATTGGATACGAATGGGAGACCGAACATCAGCAATGCTTCACCTGATTAATGTCTCTCAACTTTTAATCTTCTTACTGTTGCCATAGTTCTGCCTTTTCTAGAACATCATAAAGGTGGAATCACACAGTTCATATTAGCTTTCTTACTTAGTAGCATGCATTTAAGGGTCTTATATGTATTTTCATGGCTCATTTCTTTTTATCACTGAATAATATTACATTTTCTGCATATATACCAGTTTATCCATCCATCAAAACTAGGAACTGATACTTTTGCTTTTAGATCTGTGATCAATTTAGAATTCATTTTTGTGAAGGATGCTAGGTCTCTGTCTAAATCCATTCTGTTAACACATAAATGTCCAGTTGCTACCGTAGTACTAGTTAGTTAAAAGATAAACTTTGCTCCTTTGTCTTGCCTTTTTATCCCCTTGTCAAAGAACAGCTGACTATGAGTCTATTTCTGGGTGCTCTGATCTATTTCATTGATCAATTTGTTTGTCTTTTCACTAATACCACACTGTAGCTACCATTAAATTTAAACAATAACCTACCTAATTCAATCAATATATCTAAAAGTATTACTTTTAAATATATTTATTATATCACATAAGTAAATCGACAAAATAACACCTCATGAAAAACACTATCTTTCTATGTAGCTACCAGCAGAAACTACTAAACAATCTCAAGACAGATTAATGTCGTTTGACATTGTAAAGGCCCTCAATATCCATAAGTACTTCTAAAGTAATTGAAAACAGCAATTAGCCCTCCTGTTGAGGTAAATTCTCAACCCTCTGTCTCCAACTTAAATTATCAATTACTTCACAAGTTTACTGATGTATAATTAACATGTAATAAACTATGTATATTTCAAGTGCACAACTTGATAACCTTTGACAAATGTATACACCAGTAAAATTATCACCAAAATTAAAATCTGATCAATTTTTTACCCCCTAAAATTTTCCTCATGACCTTTTACACTCATTCTCTTCTGTCCTCCCAAGTGACTTCCTTCAAGCAATGACTGCTTTGCTTTCTGTCATTTAGTTTTCATTTTCTAGAGTTTTAAGACTAAGAATATAATGTGTACTTTTTTGTCAAACTTCTTTCTGTTGCCATAGTTCTGCCTTTTCTAAAACGTCATAAAGGTGGAATCACACAGTTCATATTAACTTTCTTACTTAGTAGCATGCATTTAAGGGTCTTATATGTATTTTCATGGCTCATTTCTTTTTATCACTGAATAATATTACATTTTCTGCATATATACCAGTTTATCCATCCATCAAAACTAGGAACTGATACTTTTGCTTTTAGATCTGTGATCAATTTAGAATTCATTTTTGTGAAGGATGCTAGGTCTCTGTCTAAATCCATTCTGTTAACACATAAATGTCCAGTTGCTACCGTAGTACTAGTTAGTTAAAAGATAAACTTTGCTCCTTTGTCTTGCCTTTTTATCCCCTTGTCAAAGAACAGCTGACTATGAGTCTATTTCCGGGCACTCTGATCTATTTCATTGATCAATTTGTTTGTCTTTTCACTAATACCACACTGTAGCTACCATTAAATTTAAACAATAACCTACCTAATTCAATCAATATATCTAAAAGTATTACTTTTAAATATATTTATTATATCACATAAGTAAATCGACAAAATAACACCTCATGAAAAACACTATCTTTCTATGTAGCTACCAGCAGAAACTACTAAACAATCTCAAGACAGATTAATGTCGCTTGACATTGTAAAGGCCCTCAATATCCATAAGTACTTCTAAAGTAATTGAAAATAGCAATGAGCCCTCCTGTTGAGGTAAATTCTCAACCCTCTGTCTCCAACTTAAATTATCAATTACTTCACAAGTATACTGATGTATAATTAACATGTAATGAACTATGTATATTTCAAGTGCACAATTTGATAACCTTTGACAAATGTATACACCAGTAAAATTATCCCCAAAATTACAATCTGAGCCAATTTTTTACCCCCTAAAATTTTCTTCATGACCTTTTACACTCATTCTCTTCTGTCCTCCCAAGTGACTTCCTTCAAGCAATGACTGCTTTGCTTTCTGTCATTTAGTTTTCATTTTCTAGAGTTTTAAGACTAAGAATATAATGTGTACTCTTTTGTCAAAATTCTTTCATTTAGCTTCATATTTTCAGATACTGGTCCATTCTGTTGTGTGTATCAGTAGTTCATTTCTTTGATCATTGAGTAGTGTTTCATTGTATAAAGCTATTACAATGTCCATATCCATTCATCTGTTAACAACTATTTGCACAATTTGCATTTTCACCATTACAAATAAAGTTGCTATGAGTATACACACCCAACTACTGTAAAGATGCAAACTTGCTTTTCTCTGACACAGATACCTACGAGAAGAATGGCCAAATCACACAATTGATATATTTTACTTTTTATGAAACTGCCAATTTTTTAAGTGGTTAACATTTCTACCACCAAAAGTGTATGAGAATTTTGGTTCCTCCACATATTAGCAATAGTTGGTATGGTCTAGCATTTTTTTAAAAGATTTGTTTATTGATTTTTATTTCAGGGGGGGTGGGGAGGGAGGGGAGCAGGCGGGCCACTTCTATTGGTTTTTCATTCATCCATTTTCATCCATCTTTGTTCTCTGGCCCATGTGGGCCTCCCATCGCGGTGGCCTCTGTTATCGCAGAGCACCAATTCTGGGAGCATGCACTCCAGAGCTCTGGCTCGGTAATTGGACACATGGGTCCAGCTGCTCCGTGGCACGTGGGATCTTCCCAGGCCAGGGATCGAACCAGCGCCCCTTGCATTGCAAGGCAGTGTCCTTACCCACTGGACCACCAGGGAAGCCCTGGTCTAGCATTTTAACTTTGGTCATTTTAAGATGTGTATAAGTAAATTTTCTATCATCCTTGGACGACTTAGCTATCCATGATAATGGAGTTTCTGGAGAAAATTTCCTTTCATTTTTTATTTTTCTACTCTTGAATGATGTTGAGCATATACTCATGAGTTTTTCATCCATATAATTTCTATGATTTTTTAAAAAATACTTTGATCATTTTTTATGGCTACTTTCTCTCTCTTCCCTTTTGTTTAGTTTAATAGTTCTTCAAAAATTGTAGATACAATCCTTATATCAAGTATATGCATTACAAATATTTTTTGAGTCTCTTTTTCCTGTCAATTCTCTTAAAAGTGTCTTTTGTAGAAATGAAACTTTAAATTTTTATGGTGTCCAATTTGCCATATTGTCTTTCATTGATCATTCTGGTTATATTGTATCTAGGATACCCTTAGGTTAAGACACAAAGATTTTCCACTGTCATCTTCTGGAAGTTTGGTAGTTGTAGATGTTATATTTAATTCTATGACCCGTTAAAGTTAATTTTCATATGTGGTATGAGGTATGGATGGAAGTTCATTTATTTGCTTATGAATATACAATTGCTCCAACACTAGTTGTTGAGAAGACAATCTTTTCCCACCAAATCATCAATGGCACTTTAATTGAAAATTTGCTGACTGTACAAGTGTGGATCTATTTTTAAGTTCTGTGCCATTGATACATTTATTTTTTTCTACCTTTACACCAATACCAGAATAAATTTTAAAATCTTTTCATGTTAATTTGCCAAATATCTCTTTTCAAGATTATTTTGTTTATTTCAGGTTTTGCATGAAACTGCCAATTTTTTAAGTGGTTAACATTTCTACCACCAAAAGTGTATGAGAATTTTGGTTCCTCCACATATTAGCAATAGTTGGTATGGTCTAGCATTTTTTTAAAAGATTTGTTTATCTATTTTTATTTCGGGGGGGTGGGGGTGGAGGGGAGCAGGCGGGCCACTTCTATTGGTCTTTCATTCATCCATTTTCATCCATCTTTGCTCTTTGGCCCATGTGGGCCTCCCATCGCGGTGGCCTCTGTTGTCGCAGAGCACCAATTCTGGGAGCATGCGCTCCAGAGCTCTGGCTCGGTAAATGGACACATGGATCCAGCTGCTCCGTGGCACGTGGGATCTTCCCAAGCCAGGGATCGAACCACCGCCCCTTGCACTGTAAGGCGGTGTCCTTACCCACTGGACCACCAGGGAAGCCCTGGTCTAGCATTTTAACTTTGGTCATTTTAAGATGTGTATAAGTAAATTTTCTATCATCCTTGGACGACTTAGCTATCCATGATAATGGAGATTCTGGAGAAAATTTCCTTTTACTTTTTATTATTCTACTCTTGAATGATGTTGAGCATATACTCATAAGTTTTTCATCCATATAATTTCTATGATTTTTTAAAAAATACTTTGATCATTTTTTATGGCTACTTTCTCTCTCTTCTCTTTTGTTTAGTTTAATAGTTCTTCAAAAATTGTAGATACAATCCTTATATCAAGTATATGCATTACAAATATTTTTTGAGTCTCTTTTTCCTGTCAATTCTCTTAAAAGTGTCTTTTGTAGAAATGAAACTTTAAATCTTTATGGTGTCCAATTTGCCATATTTTCTTTCATTGATCATTCTGGTTATATTGTATCTAGGATACCCTTAGGTTAAGACACAAAGATTTTCCACTGTCATCTTCTGGAAGTTTGGTAGTTGTAGATGTTATATTTAATTCTATGACCCGTTAAAGTTAATTTTCATATGTGGTATGAGGTATGGATGGAAGTTCATTTATTTGCTTATGAATATACAATTGCTCCAACACTAGTTGTTGAGAAGACAATCTTTTCCCTCCAAATCATCAATGGTACTTTAATAGAAAATTTGCTGACTGTACAAGTGTGGATCTATTTTCAAGTTCTGTGCCATTGATACATTTATTTTTTTCTATCTTTACACCAATACCAGAATAAATTTTAAAATCTTTTCATGTTAATTTGCCAAATATCTCTTTTCAAGATTATTTTGTTTATTTCAGGTTTTGCATTACTTGGTAACTTTTACAATCAGTTTTTCAATGTCTTCATAAAAATCTGGGGAGTTTTTATCTAACTGCAAAATTTTATTATAAAGATCAAGTTGACTCTATTTTGGCAGTTTTCTTCTCTACTGGTTTTAGACAAAAGGGAAACCATTAATTCTGTTACTTCATTTTGTATAGAAGAAGAATTTACCCCACTGTTCTTTTATGATAAGTCAAAAATATAACTTTTTAAATATATAAATTATAATTTCCAAGTTAGCAAAATCAAGTGAGATAATATATCAATTCATATTAATAAAATTATAGATTAATTTATATTTTTATTCCTTTTTATGAACCATAATCAATAGTGTATTAGGGAGAATTTTTGTCATCAATACAAATTATAAACTCTAGAGTTAGGTCTAAGTATGTAATTTTATTTATGAGTTGTTAATAACTCATAAATTAATTTTAATAAGTATATTAATATAGATATTTATAGTATTTTCTGATTTCAAGGATCTACCTTCCCCAGAATCTAAGTCTTCTATTTTCCTTAAATGACTTAGATGTCCATGATGATTCCTGCAGAAGTCTTCCTCCTACTTGCTTTCAGTTTTATCACATATTGCTAGGAATATGTCTGTTATAATCTTTAAGAAAGCTGTATAATTTTATATAACATTAAAATATATCTCTTACAGATATACAGAGCCAAGTGTAAGAAAACAAAAAACATAAAGTTGGCTGATAGTCTTTAAGCTAGATGTCAAGATAGTCTGTATAACAGTGTCAATATATATTTAAAAAATTTATTCTAATCTCCTTTCATAATCACTTTGAAGTTATAATAATCTTATAATAATTGTTTTTAGCAAGTGATGTTTACCAGAGACCCTCTTATGTTCTCATATTAAAAATATGAAATTGGAGAAAAGCCTGAATAAAAATTACTGAATAAAAATTACTCTAATGATAACTAGTTTTCTGAGACACACAGCTTTAAAAGTGTTGAGGCATTTTATTAATATCATATATAAGTAATAATATAACATTACATAATTTAGCATTGTAGAAATATCTACAGTTGTTGGTGTTTTCATTTAAAATTGAAAGGATATTGAATGTACAAGAAATATGCAAAAATATCAAAGGTACACTCCACATACCTAAACTGTTCACTGATTTTCACTCTGATGATTACACATAACATTTTAAAATAGTAACTCTAAACATATCAATATACTTCCACTATATTCTCAATAAATATTAAGTGATATCAGTTTCACTTTAAAATTGAATATTTATGTGACATGTCATTTTTTTTAGAAAATTCATAATATGTGCCAGTCTATGTAATTAGTCAATTTACTGTGCCAAATCTGTTATTTACAAACACTCTCCCCAGTTTTAAAAGAGACAGAAACTTTCTCTATATCAGTGTCTTCTCATAGAATATTTTCAAATATTTATGCATTAGCACATCTAATCAAAGCTTTCCTGTCCTAAGAGAATAGACATTTCAATTCAATATTGAATAAAAGAGTCCATATTCCACAAATGACAAAGAATGACAAGCCCTTGGTGATCAGGTGAAAAAAATTTTTTTCTAAGCCATAAGGAGTTATTCCATCATAAAACATGGCCAGTTAAATTTATGTACGAAGAATCATTGTACCTCTGTGCATTAAACTACTTTTCCTAGAATCTAAGTTTTCTTTTTTGACTTATATGTCCATGATGATTCCTGCAGAAGTCTTCCTCCTACTTGCTTTCAGTTTTATCACATATTGTTAGGAATATGTCTGTTATAATCTTTAAGAAAGCTGTATAATTTTATATAACATTAAAACATATCTCTTACAGATATACAGAGCCAAGTGTAAGAAAACAAAAAACATAAAGTTGGCTGATAGTCTTTAAGCTAGATGTCAAGATAGTCTGTATAAGTGTCAATATATATTTAAAAATTTATTCAAATCTCCTTTCATAATAACTTTGAAGTTATAATAATCTTATAATAATTGTTTTTAGCAAGTGATGTTTACCAGAGACCCTCTTATGTTCTCATATTAAAAATATGAAATTGGAGAAAAGCCTGAATAAAAATTACTCTAATGATAACTAGTTTTCTTAGACACACAGCTTTAAAAGTGTTGAGGCATTTTATTAATATCATATATAAGTAATAATATAACATTACATAATTTAGCATTGTAGAAATATCTACAGTTGTTGGTGTTTTCATTTAAAATTGAAAGGATATTGAATGTACAATAAATATGCAAAAATATCAAAGGTACACTCCACATACCTAAACTGTTCACTGATTTTCACTCTGATGATTACACATAACATTTTAAAATAGTAACTCTAAACATATCAATATACTTCCACTATATTCTCAATAAATATTAAGTGATATCAGTTTCACTTTAAAATTGAATATTTATATGACATGTCATTTTTTTTAGAAAATTCATAATATGTGCCAGTCTATGTAATTAGTCAATTTACTGTGCCAAATCTATTATTTACAAACACTCTCCCCAGTTTTAAAAGAGACAGAAACTTTCTCTATATCAGTGTCTTCTCATAGAATAGTTTCAAATATTTATGCATTAGCACATCTAATCAAAGCTTTCCTGTCCTAAGAGAATAGGCATTTCAATTCAATATTGAATAAAAGAGTCCATATTCCACAAATGAGAAAGAATGACAAGCCCTTGGTGATCAGGTGAAAAAAATTTTTTTCTAAGCCATAAGGAGTTATTCCATCATAAAACATGGCCAGTTAAATTTATGTACGAAGAATCATTGTACCTCTGTGCATGTGAAATTTATTTAATGATAATGACCAATATACAAAATACTACAGTAATAAAGAAACAGAGATGCAACATCAAGTCCATCTTTCCCTTAGGTCTTTTCTAAAGAATTAGAAACATTAGCCTTGTTTCATCTGAAAGATGACTTTTGATGAATTAAATAAATTCACATGATTCATTGCACATGGCTCCTTAATTTGGTATGCTAACAGTATCTGTCTGATACTGGTAATCCAAAATAACAACAACAAAAGAACATTTTCAGGATGACTCTGCAAACTTACACTTGGAAAGATATTGAACAACAATTCACAATTCAAAGCAAGCAATTTTAATTAGTTACAGTGTTAGACACAGTATATTTCCTTAATGAAACTACACAGGCTGTTTCATTTGCCTTTTAACAGTGAAAAGGCCTGTAGCAACCTCATTCTACTTTTATTTTTTAAACTAGGGAAGCCTACCAGCTGTAGTCCCAGTACAATTATTGCTTTCACAAAGTGCTCTAAATCTGTCAACAAGAAAATACAGTAACTAGTGTATAATAAAGCTGTTAAGAAGGTGACCCCATTGTTACACCACAACCGCTACTTCTGACAGAGATATCTAGGCAAACGTGCTGATTAACAGTTTCTTGGTAGCCAACACAATTTAAGATAACTTTCCTTTTCTTACTATATAATAGGTTATTTTAACAGTTTAAAAATCTGTGATAATGCTTTCATACAAATTATAAAAATGAAAATGTAGGAACACAGTTTTAATAGAAAGATGGACAATTTTAAATACTTTAAGCAACACTCTCCCCAGTTTTAAAAGAGACAGAAACTTTCTCTATATCAGTGTCTTCTCATAGAATAGTTTCAAATATTTATGCATTAGCACATCTAATCAAAGCTTTCCTGTCCTAAGAGAATAGACATTTCAATTATATTGAATAAAAGAGTCCATATTCCACAAATGACAAAGAATGACAAGCCCTTGGTGATCAGGTGAAAAAAATTTTTTTCTAAGCCATAAGGAGTTATTCCATCATAAAACATGGCCAGTTAAATTTATGTACGAAGAATCATTGTACCTCTGTGCATGTGAAATTTATTTAATGATAATGACCAATATGCAAAATACTACAGTAATAAAGAAACAGAGATGCAACATCAAGTCCATTTTTCCCTTAGGTCTTTTCTAAGGAATTAGAAACATTAGCCTTGTTTCATCTGAAAGATGACTTTTGATGAATTAAATAAATTCACACGATTCATTGCACATGGCTCCTTAATTTGGTATGCTAACAGTATCTGTCTGATACTGGTAATCCAAAATAACAACAACAAAAGAACATTTTCAGGATGACTCTGCAAACTTACACTTGGAAAGATATTGAACAACAATTCACAATTCAAAGCAAGCAATTTTAATTAGTTACAGTGTTAGACACAGTATATTTCCTTAATGAAACTACACAGGCTGTTTCATTTGCCTTTTAACAGTGAAAAAGCCTGTAGCAACCTCATTCTACTTTTATTTTTTAAACTAGGGAAGCCTACCAGCTGTAGTCCCAGTACAATTATTGCTTTCACAAAGTGCTCTAAATCTGTCAACAAGAAAATACAGTAACTAGTGTATAATAAAGCTGTTAAGAAGGTGACCCCATTGTTATACCACAACCGCTACTTCTGACAGAGATATCCAGGCAAACATGCTGATTAACAACTTCTTGGTAGTCAACACAATTTAAGATAACTTTCCTTTTCTTACTATATAATAGGTTATTTTAACAGTTTAAAAATCTGTGATAATGCTTTCATCCAAATTATAAAAATGAAAATGTAGGAATACAGTTTTAATAGAAAGATGGACAATTTTAAATACTTTAAGCAACAGCAACAAAAACAACAAAAATCTCTGTACCTTCCTCTGAATTTTATTATGAACCTACAATTTCTGCAAAAAAAAAAGTCTTTGAAAAATCTAGTTTTTGTAAGTAAATCTATCAAGAAATATTGAAAAAAAAATAACAAAGGGGAAGGGGAAGGGACATGGCATGCATTGACTGCCTATCATATAAGTGAAGAACTACACAAAAGAGATCTTAATGACCTGGATAACTACAACAGTGTCAACCACTTAGAGCCAGACATTCTGAATGCTAAGTCAAGTGGGCTTTAGGAAGCATCCTTAGGAACAAAGCTAGTGGACGTGATGGCATTCCAGCTGAGCTTTTTCAAATACTAAAAGATGATGCTGTTGAAAGTGGTACACTCAATAAGCCAGCAAATTTGGAAAAGTCAGCACTAGCCACAGGACTGCAAAAAGTCAGTCTTCATTCCACTCTCAAAGAAGGGCAATGCCAAAGAATGTTCAAACTACTGCACAACTATATTCATTTCACACACTAGCAAGGTCACATTCAAAATCGTCCAAGCTAGGCATCAACAGTACGTGGGCCAAAAACTTCCAGATGTACAAGCTGGATGTAGAAAAGTCAGAGCAACCAGAGATCAAGGATGCACATTGTCACTCTGCTTATTTAACTTAGATGCAGAGTACATCATATGAAATGCTGGTCTGGATGAAGCACAAGCTGGAATTAAGATTGGAGAAATATCAATAACCTCAGATATGCAGATGACCCTACCCTTATGGCAAAAAGCAAAGAGGAACTAAAGAGCCTCTTGATGAAGGTAAAAGAGGAAAATGAAAAAGCTAGCTTAAAACTCAACATTTAAAAAATGAAGACCATTGCATACAGTCCCATCACTTCAAGGCAAATAGATGGGAAGACAATGGAAAGAGTTACAGACTTTATTTTCTTGGGCTCCAGTGTCACTGCAGACAGTGACTGAAGCCATGAAATTAGAAGACGTTTGTTCCTTGTAATATGACAAACCTAAGACAATGTATTGAAAAGCAGAGACATCACTTTGCCAACAAAGGTCCATATAGTCAAAGCTATTCTTTTCCCAGTAGTCATGTATGGATGTGAGAACTGGACCATAAAGAAGGCTGAGCACTGATGAAGTGATGCTTTTGAACTATGGTGTGGGAAAAGACTTGTGAGAGTCACCTGGACTGCAAGGAGATCAATCCAGTCGATCCTAAAGGAAATCAACCCTGTGTATTCATTAGAACTAAGGACTGATGCTAAAGCTGAGGCTCCAATACTTCGGCCACCAGAAGTGAAACAGTTGACTCATTTGTAAAGACACTGAAACTGGAAAAGACTGAGGGCAAGAGAAGAAGAAGATGGAAGAGGATGAGATAATTGGATGGCATCCTTGACTCAATGGACATGAATTTGAGCAAGTTCTGGGAGATGGTGAAGGATGGGGAAACCTGGCATGCTGCAATCCATGGGATCACAAAATGTCAGACACGATTGTCCAACTGAACAACAACAATCATGTATCCAGTCTTTTAGCTATACTATTTCAGTAATATCTCAAATACATCTACAGAGGGTAAAGACTACTTTTTTTTTTTTTTAAAGATGAAGAAATGATATTCTGACCTTTTACACCAGGCCATACGATTTATCTGAAAACACTGGATTCACTATAAATTCAGACTTAACATAAAGTTCTTCCTTTACACCTCAGGTACATGTGACTATACTTATGACTATATACATAAATAGACCACTAGACCTAGATAAGAAAAGTAAAACCTAACTCTTTTATTTTTTTATCTTATGTGTCATTCCTCACAACTCCTCAACAATCTGAGTGGAGAAAATTACCTAGATTAAACTAATCAATTGAATTCAACAGCAAAGAATGGGTCAAACAAACCTTTGATTGCAACATACATTTAAAAAGCATGCACAAATCCTGAATATCTAGCTTGATGAATTTCGACAAACTGAGTGATATCCATGTGATCATCCAGATCAAAGCTTAGGTGACAGCCTATACATCAGTGAGTATGTATCATGGATGTCATACTTATGCTCAGTTACGCAGCCATACCCAACTTTTTGTGATCCCATGGATCATAGCCTGCCAGGCTCCTCTGTCCAAAGGATTTCCCAGGCAAGAATAGTGGAATGGCTTGCCATTCTTGCTGCATGGGATCTTCCCTACACAGGGATAGTATGATGTCTCCTGTCCATAAAGAAGGCTGAACTATGAAGTGATGCTTTTGAACTATGGTGTGGGAAAAGACTTGTGAGAGTCATTTGGACTGCAAGGAGATCAATCCAGTTGATCCTAAAGGAAATCAACCCTGTTTATTCATTAGAAGGACTGATGCTAAAGCTGAGGCTCCAATACTTCGGCCACCAGAAGTGAAACAGTTGACTCATTTGTAAAGACACTGATACTGGAAAAGACTGAGGGCAGGAGAAGAAGAAGATGGAAGAGGATGAGATAATTGGATGTCATCCTTGACTCAATGGACATGAATTTGAGCAAGTTCTGGGAGATGGTGAAGGATGGGGAAACCTGGCATGCTGCAATCCATGGGATCACAAAATGTCAGACATGATTGTCCAACTGAACAACAACAATCATGTATCCAGTCTTTTAGCTATACTGTTTCAGTAATATCTCAAATACATCTACAGAGGGTAAAGATTACTTTTTTTTTTTTTAAAGATGAAGAAATGATATTCTGACCTTTTACACCAGGCCATACGATTTATCTGAAAACACTGGATTCACTATAAATTCAGACTTAACATAAAGTTCTTCCTTTACACCTCAGGTACATGTGACTATACTTATGACTATATACATAAATAGACCACTAGACCTAGATAAGAAAAGTAAAACCTAACTCTTTTATTTTTTTATCTTATGTGTCATTCCTCACAACTCCTCAACAATCTGAGTGGAGAAAATTACCTAGATTAAACTAATCAATTGAATTCAACAGCAAAGAATGGGTCAAAAAAACCTTTGATTGCAATATACATTTAAAAAGCATGCACAAATCCTGAATATCCAGCTTGATGAATTTCGACAAACTGAGTGATATCCATGTGATCATCCAGATCAAAGCTTAGGTGACAGCCTATACATCAGTGAGTATGTATCATGGATGTCATACTTATGCTCAGTTACGCAGCCATACCCAACTTTTTGTGATCCCATGGATCATAGCCTGCCAGGCTCCTCTGTCCAAAGGATTTCCCAGGCAAGAATAGTGGAATGGCTTGCCATTCTTGCTGCATGGGATCTTCCCTACACAGGGATAGTATGATGTCTCCTGTGATAATGAATCTGCATACACATGCAAAAAAGGCTCCTGTGCTAGCCAAGACAAACTCCCCTCAAATGCAATCCCATCAAAATTCAAGCAAGTTATTTTCTGGATATCTTCAAATGATTGTAAAGATTATATGCAGATGACCCAGAATAGCTAATACTTTGAAGAAGAATATAGTTGGAGGAATAATATCACTCAGTTTCAAGACTAAGTGTAAAGCTACAGTAATCAACGCACTTCATATTGGCAGAGAATAGACAAACATCTCAATGTGACAGGTTAGAGAGCCCAGAAACAGACTCTCGTAAATACAGTCAATGGATATTTGACAAAACAGTGAGGCAGTGTGACAGAGCAAAGATAGTTTTTCAACAAACAATGCTGGAACTGGACATCTACAGGCTAAGAAAAAGAAAGAATCTAGACACAGAACTTACATTCACTATCAGCTCATAATGGATCACAGGCCTAAAGGCAAAATGCAAAACTGTAAAACTCTTAGAAGACAACCTAGGTGAAAATCTACATATTCTTGGTTTTGATGGTAACTTTTTAGATGAAATACCAAAGTTTGATTTATGAGAATAATCACTATGATAAGCCAGATTTCATTAAAATTAAAAGTTTTTGCTATGCCAAAGACAATGTTAAAAGAAATGAATAGAAATGTCACAGATTAGGAAAAATATTTACAAAATATATACCTGATAAAAGGTTATCATCCAAATCTACAAAAATAACCTTAAAACTCTCAATAAAAATATTTGACTTAAATATCGACCAAAAATGTTAACAAATATTGAATTAGTCAATGTATCTAACAATTAGAAGAGTTTTTAAATAAGTTGTTGGTTTCGACAAACTGAGTGATATCCATGTGATCATCCAGATCAAAGCTTAGGTGACAGCCTATACATCAGTGAGTATGTATCATGGATGTCATACTTATGCTCAGTTACGCAGCCATGCCCAACTTTTTGTGATCCCATGGATCATAGCCTGCCAGGCTCCTCTGTCCAAAGGATTTCCCAGGCAAGAATAGTGGAATGGCTTGCCATTCTTGCTGCATGGGATCTTCCCTACACAGGGATAGTATGATGTCTCCTGTGATAATGAATCTGCATACACATGCAAAAAAGGCTCCTGTGCTAGCCAAGACAAACTCCCCTCAAATGCAATCCCATCAAAATTCAAGCAAGTTATTTTCTGGATATCTTCAAATGATTGTAAAGATTATATGCAGATAACCCAGAATAGCTAATACTTTGAAGAAGAATATAGTTGGAGGAATAATATCACTCAGTTTCAAGACTAAGTGTAAAGCTACAGTAATCAACGCACTTCATATTTGCAGAGAATAGACAAACATCTCAATGTGACAGGTTAGAGAGCCCAGAAACAGACTCTAGTAAATACAGTCAATGGATATTTGACAAAACAGTGAGGCAGTGTGACAGAGCAAAGATAGTTTTTCAACAAACAATGCTGGAACTGGACATCTACAGGCTAAGAAAAAGAAAGAATCTAGACACAGAACTTACATTCACTATCAGCTCATAATGGATCACAGGCCTAAAGGCAAAATGCAAAACTGTAAAACTCCTAGAAGACAACCTAGGTGAAAATCTACATATTCTTGGTTTTGATGGTAACTTTTTAGATGAAATACCAAAGTTTGATTTATGAGAATAATCACTATGATAAGCCAGATTTCATTAAAATTAAAAGTTTTTGCTATGCCAAAGACAATGTTAAAAGAAATGAATAGAAATGTCACAGATTAGGAGAAATATTTACAAAATATATACCTGATAAAAGGTTATCATCCAAATCTACAAAAATAACCTTAAAACTCAACAATAAAAATATTTGACTTAAATATTGACCAAAAATGTTAACAAATATTGAATAGTCAATGTATCTAACAATTAGAAGAGTTTTTAAATAAGTTGCTGGTATCTGCATACCTATAGGAAAACTGTAAAATAAAATGGCTAGCTTATTTGTATAATTTTTATCCATTGATTTAATGGTTAGAAATTATGAGTCACATACTGCTTATTTTTCCACAATGGATTTTTTGCATCTGTAAAAGAAATATTCTAAATAGCTTATACCTTTTTCTTGGAATTTCAATGGATTACACTGCACTTTCTAAGAAATAGGTAGTTTTAATTTGGCTGGTTTATAGAAAAAATGATTTTTAAAGGGACTGATGAAAGTGAACTGGGAATAAATATTACAAAAACAGTACATATATTCCTTCTGGTTCATTGCAATAGCAACAGAGGTATAAAATGACAATGTGTCCTGTGTGGTCCACTGTCCCCTTGGACTCAGACAGAATGTGCTTATTAAATTGTGACATGCTGGACGACTGCAGTTCAAAAGCTATTTAAAAACGTTAAGTACAAATCAGAATCATTTTTATCAATTTTTTGCAACCAGAAAGGTTTTCTGAGTTCAGAAACCATCTCAGAGTTACTTTTTCTTGCAAAACTCTAGGCATTATCTAGATCTTTGCCACCATAAAAGCTAAATGCATAAAGCTGAGCAAAAGTCAGGGCAATAAAAATTGGACTGTTTTACAAAAGTAAGGCAACCTGCAACATTTTTCTGATTAGCAAAGAAGAAAAAGAGTTCCTCCTTTAAGAGTTTGAACTAGGAAAACAGAAAATTAAACCTTGCTAATACTTAAATTGGCACTGACTAACCTAATACTGGAATGTAAACTCTCTAGCAAAAAGTAAAGTGGACATGGAAGAGATTAAAAAAAGACAGTGTTGTAAGATGGGCCATAATAATTACAAAATATTCAATGGATCATATATCAAGCTATATGTGCGTAATATTCTATAAGGCATGGATGTTTGGCCGTCTTTACATAAAAATACATAAATAAATTCTCAAGTAACATTTATTGAATCAATTTCAATGGATCTGGTTTTTAAGGATTTGGCAAACTAAATAGCAATGATTATCTGCCATCTTTTATCTTCGTTTATTTTTAAAAATTACAACAAAAACTGACATTAAGCTATGAAAGATGTTATGTATATACAGGAACTGAATTTTTTTTTTAATTTTTGCCTCTTTTTTTTTTTCTTTTATTTATTTACTTTCATCCATCTTTATCCTTTGGCCTGTGAGGGTCTCCTATCGCAGTGGCCTCTCTTGCTGCAGAGCACCGGCTATGGGCGCATGCACTCCAGAGCTCTGGCTCATAATTGGACACAAAGGTTCAGTTGTTCCTTAGTATGTGGGATCTTCCCATGCCAGGGATCGAACTGGTGCCCTTTGCACTGCAAGGAGGACTGTTTACCCACTGAAACACCCTGTTTTTTTTTTTTTTTTTTTTTTTCAGAACTGAAATCAAAGTTTGAACAGGCAAAACCAAGTTATAATAAAACATGTTTAGAATTAAAAAAAAAAGAATTAGTAGAAGTGAAGAATTATTAATCAAGAGGTAGATAAATAATAGGTTGAGGAAGAACTTAGAGTGAAGAGTATCATAAGGGAGCAATGGGAAAAGAGTTTACATATTGAGCGTTCATTTTCTTCTCTCATTCTCAGACATGATACCAAGAATTTTTTTTTCAACTCTGTATCCAGACCCTAAATTTTGAACAATTCCTGCTTCTGAAGGAAGTTTCCTATTCCAACTGTTGCTATGGGCTGAAGTGTATCTCCTTAAAATTCGTATGCTGAAGCCTTAATTCCAAGGACCAAAGAATGTGACTGTATTTGTAAAGAGATCTTTAGAAAGATAATCAGTTATACTAAATTCACTGTGATGGGCCCTGATCCTATTTAAGTGTCCTTATAAGAGGAGGACATTTGGACACAACAGGAAGACACCAGGGGCGCAGGCACAGAGAGAAGGCAACCGGTTGCAAGTCAAGGAGAGGGGCCTCAAGGAAAAATCAAACCTACTGACACAAAAACTCCTTGGACTTTCAGAGTTGTGAGAGAAATTCATCTTTACATAAAAATACATGAATAAATTCTCAAGTAACATTTATTGAATCAATTTCAATGGATCTGGTTTTTAAAGATTTGGCAAACTAAATAGCAATGATTATCTGCCATCTTTTATCTTCATTTATTTTTAAAAATTACAACAAAAACTGACATTAAGCTATGAAAGATGTATGTATATACAGGAACTGAATTTTTTTTAAATTTTTGCCTCATTTTTTTTCTTTTATTTATTTATTTTCATCCATCTTATCCTTTGGCCTGTGAGGGTCTCCCATCGCAGTGGCCTCTCTTGCTGCAGAGCACCGGCTATGGGCGCATGCACTCCAGAGCTCTGGCTCATAATTGGACACAAAGGTTCAGTTGTTCCTTAGTATGTGGGATCTTCCCATGCCAGGGATCGAACTGGTGCCCTTTGTACTGCAAGGAGGACTGTTTACCCACTGAAACACCCTTTTTTTTTTTTTTTTTTTTCAGAGCTGAAATCAAAGTTTGAACAGGCAAAACCAAGTTATAATAAAACATGTTTAGAATTAAAAAAAAAAAAAGAATTAGTAGAAGTGAAGAATTATTAATCAAGAGGTAGATAAATAATAGGTTGAGGAAGAACTTAGAGTGAAGAGTATCATAAGGGAGCAATGGGAAAAGAGTTTACATATTGAGCGTTCATTTTCTTCTCTCATTCTCAGACATGATACCAAGAATTTTTTTTTCAACTCTGTATCCAGACCCTAAATTTTGAACAATTCCTGCTTCTGAAGGAAGTTTCCTATTCCAACTGTTGCTATGGGCTGAAGTGTATCTCCTTAAAATTCGTATGCTGAAGCCTTAATTCCAAGGACCAAAGAATGTGACTGTATTTGTAAAGAGATCTTTAGAAAGATAATCAGTTATACTAAATTCACTGTGATGGGCCCTGATCCTATTTAAGTGTCCTTATAAGAAGAGGACATTTGGACACAACAGGAAGACACCAGGGGCACAGGCACAGAGAGAAGGCAACCAGTTGCAAGTCAAGGAGAGGGGCCTCAGGGAAAAATCAAACCTACTGACACAAAAATTTCTTGGACTTTCAGAGTTGTGAGAGAAATTTTTGTATTTAAGTCACTTTGTCTGTGGTGTTCTGTTACAGCAGCCTGAGATAACTTGACTGCTAATCTAAGAACTATCAGCTGAACATGATTTGGGATATAATGTCTAACCCTAAAAATACTGACTCTAGGGAGAAGTAAGATAACAGTTGCCAACTTTATACTCTGTAAAGCTCATTGATTCGCGGAAACAAGTAAGACATTCTCAGTATTTCTCTTTATTTGGAATTGTTCAAAAAATTCAGGTCTCTGCGAAACTTTCTTTCCTTGCCCCTAATGACTTTCTATTTAATTGAATTTTCTTGAAGAAATGTATCCTTTGAAGCGAGCTTTGATACTGTATTTTGACAATGTTAAAATTTTTATGTGGCATGCATTCTTACTGATTAAAGGAAAGCATATTTTGCCAAAAAATCATGAAGGATAAAACAAGTTATTTTGAGTGCTTTTTAATCCTAGAGTGTTTTTCTTAAGTTCTTATTTGAAATTTGCATTTCCCTCTAGGCCCAGTTAATGTCCCAAAGTCTTCCGCAGCACACTCTGGTCATGCCTCTTTTATAGCTCTGTACTTTACAGACAAGGACTTCTCTTTTTATTTGTCTTCCTTCACCACATTGGTAGCTTCGTAAGGACAGGGACCACCATGTCTTACTAATTTTTGGTCCCTTATTTAGAAGTAACTGGAATGCAGTTAGCGGACAATTGAATTTTACTGAATAAATTTTAGTCTGTTTATTCCACATTATAGAAACATTCACTCTCTGAAACTACCTGTAGCACATTAAGAGCTACTCCAGCTAGGAATGCTTTAAGTGTAACTTTATAATATTCTTTAGAAGTTTTACATTTAAATATATTGCATGCCTAGCAAAGTATTTGTGAAACAAGGATTAAAAAGCAATGTCATGCACACCCATATACACACATATTCAAAGATGCACCACACACATTCGAATACGTATGTTCTATAACATTAGAGGGGAGTAGAAACTTATTACCTTGGAGAAATTTTAGGGACAAGTTAGCAAACGAATATACCTAAAGTCCACAAAACCAGGTTTTGTAGTCAATGCTGGGCTTCTTATTATGAAGGAGATATTTCCATGCTACTCTTTTAACCAACCTGAGTACTTTGAATCATATTTATACTTTAAACATAACCAATCTGAGTACTAAGCAAAATGGTAAATTATAATGTCTAACCCTAAAAATACTGACTCTAGGGAGAAGTAAGATAACAGTTGCCAACTTTATACTCTGTAAAGCTCATTGATTCGCGGAAACAAGTAAGACATTCTCAGTATTTCTCTTTATTTGGAATTGTTCAAAAAATTCAGGTCTCTGCGAAACTTTCTTTCCTTGCCCCTAATGACTTTCTATTTAATTGAATTTTCTTGAAGAAATGTATCCTTTGAAGCGAGCTTTGATACTGTATTTTGACAATGTTAAAATTTTTATGTGGCATGCATTCTTACTGATTAAAGGAAAGCATATTTTGCCAAAAAATCATGAAGGATAAAACAAGTTATTTTGAGTGCTTTTTAATCCTAGAGTGTTTTTCTTAAGTTCTTATTTGAAATTTGCATTTCCCTCTAGGCCCAGTTAATGTCCCAAAGTCTTCCGCAGCACACTCTGGTCATGCCTCTTTTATAGCTCTGTACTTTACAGACAAGGACTTCTCTTTTTATTTGTCTTCCTTCACCACATTGGTAGCTTCGTAAGGACAGGGACCACCATGTCTTACTAATTTTTGGTCCCTTATTTAGAAGTAACTGGAATGCAGTTAGCGGACAATTGAATTTTACTGAATAAATTTTAGTCTGTTTATTCCACATTATAGAAACATTCACTCTCTGAAACTACCTGTAGCACATTAAGAGCAACTCCAGCTAGGAATGTTTTAAGTGTAACTTTATAATATTCTTTAGAAGTTTTACATTTAAATATATTGCATGCCTAGCAAAGTATTTGTGAAACAAGGATTAAAAAGCAATGTCATGCACACCCATATACACACATATTCAAAGATGCACCACACACATTCGAATACGTATGTCCTATAACATTAGAGGGGAGTAGAAACTTATTACCTTGGAGAAATTTTAGGGACAAGTTAGCAAATGAATATACCTAAAGTCCACAAAACCAAGTTTTGTAGTCAATGCTGGGCTTCTTATTATGAAGGAGATATTTCCATGCTACTCTTTTAACCAACCTGAGTACTTTGAATCATATTTATACTTTAAACATAACCAATCTGAGTACTAAATGGTAAATCATAACTTGATTATAATACATGGTAAATTATAATACCAATGTGTCTACTTGGTTTCTTTAGCAAGCACTTTGAAAATATATTTTTATATCATTAATAATACATTCCATCAAAGAAAAAAGTGATAAAATAAAATTTATACAGAACCCTTTAAAACTGCTATACTCATGTTCACCTGTATGTAATGCAAAAAAATGTCTATAACCATGTGAGATGATACACCTTGAAAGAAAGATGAGGCTAATACTTATTGCTTATTTAGAACTGTAAAAGCAATTTGTAATATTGTAGTCTTCATAATAGTTTATTGCTGAGCCTTTTCACTGAGCTGTTATACCATAATAATAGATGCATTTACACATTTAGATTTTATGTAGTTTTCTGTTACTATAGATACTTCTCTTTTGAATATTTGCTGGTGTTCTTTGTATTGATTTACTTTAAGTTATTTTTTCAGAGTAGGGATGCTGTATCTAAGTTTAAAAGTATAATTATGATGCTTATAAAACCAGAGTGTATATGCTGATATATACCAGGTATTTTTCTCAAGTGTTGGAGAATTAGAAGCAGATCTGTTCTCTCTCAAAGTGCAGTTAAATAAATGGAATTCAAATATTTGAAGAAAGTAGATTGCTCATCTATCTAGCTATAATGCATTGAATCTTCAAATCAGTTAAAATCATGTGTTTTCAGGATTATAGATTCTACTAAGAGAGCAATATAATTACTTGCATGAGCAGTGACAGTGGTAGATAGCAGAGATGAGACTCTCTTGACTAATATTCAGTGAGATTAGAATTGCATTCTTGGAAATAGAAGACAAATGTTGATTTCAAGAAAAATTATCTCTTTGAGAACTTGGGTGAGGGACTTATTACCTTGGAGAAATTTTAGGGACAAGTTAGCAAACGAATATACCTAAAGTCCACAAAACCAGGTTTTGTAGTCAATGCTGGGCTTCTTATTATGAAGGAGATATTTCCATGCTACTCTTTTAACCAACCTGAGTACTTTGAATCATATTTATACTTTAAACATAACCAATCTGAGTACTAAATGGTAAATCATAACTTGATTATAATACATGGTAAATTATAATACCAATGTGTCTACTTGGTTTCTTTAGCAAGCACTTTGAAAATATATTTTTATATCATTAATAATACATTCCATCAAAGAAAAAAGTGATAAAATAAAATTTATACAGAACCCTTTAAAACTGCTATACTCATGTTCACCTGTATGTAATGCAAAAAAATGTCTATAACCATGTGAGATGATACACCTTGAAAGAAAGATGAGGCTAATACTTATTGCTTATTTAGAACTGTAAAAGCAATTTGTAATATTGTAGTCTTCATAATAGTTTATTGCTGAGCCTTTTCACTGAGCTGTTATACCATAATAATAGATGCATTTACACATTTAGATTTTATGTAGTTTTCTGTTACTATAGATACTTCTCTTTTGAATATCTGCTGGTGTTCTTTGTATTGATTTACTTTAAGTTATTTTTTCAGAGTAGGGATGCTGTATCTAAGTTTAAAAGTATAATTATGATGCTTATAAAACCAGAGTGTATATGCTGATATATACCAGGTATTTTTCTCAAATCTTGGAGAATTAGAAGCAGATCTGTTCTCTCTCAAAGTGCAGTTAAATAAATGGAATTCAAATATTTGAAGAAAGTAGATTGCTCATCTATCTAGCTATAATGCATTGAATCTTCAAACCAGTTAAAATCATGTGTTTTCAGGATTATAGATTCTACTAAGAGAGCAATATAATTACTTGCATGAGCAGTGACAGTGGTAGATAGCAGAGATGAGACTCTCTTGACTAATATTCAGTGAGATTAGAATTGCATTCTTGGAAATAGAAGACAAATGTTGATTTCAAGAAAAATTATCTCTTTGAGAACTTGGGTGAGGGACTTATATGTAACCCTACTTTGTACCAGTAGCAAGCATGCAACTATAGAGTCAGGTCTCTGTGGTCTCATTCCAGAAAACAGCATGATCCCATAAATGCCTAAGAAATCAGGATGGCCAAGGCCTACTAGTTCTGATAGTAACATAACATAACATTTCTGAGAGTTGAGTGTAAATTAAACTATATACAATATCTATAAATAACACGCAAAATCTATAACAACAGAGAAATAAACATTCTGCTTGGTACACACCTTCTGTATTTTCCACTTGTAAAAGTTATTCATGCTTCTTGAGATCCTAAGTTTGACTTATTGCTGCCTTATTAGGACCATTGATGTTTGGTCCACATTGCCTAACTGCTGGCACAATTGTCCTTTTCACGTCTAAAATCAGTGTCCAGTTCCACACATAGTGTCTTCCCCTGCATGTCATGTGCTAAGTCACTTCAGTCCTGTCCAACTCTTTGCAACCCTTTAGACCATACCCACCAGGCTCCTCTGTCAATGGGATTCACCGGGCAAGAATACTGGAATGGGCTGCCATGCCCTTCTCCAGGGGATCTTCCCACACCAGGGATTGCCCTGTGTCTCTTATGTCTCCTGCACTGGCAGGCAGGGTTCTTTACCAGTATCGCCACCTGGGAAACCCTGTGTCTTTTCCTAGTACCTAGTAAAATTTCCCTACAAGGTATCAAATTTCTGACAAAAGAATCAATATAAAGTTCCCTTCTTGAAGTCAGCAAAAGACACATTCAATAGAGAATAGAGTCTTGAATCAAAACTTCGTAGGACTGGGCTTCCCTGGTGGTACATTAGGTAAGGACACCACCTTGCAGGGCAAGGGGCGCCGGTTTGATCCCTGACCTGGGAAGATCTCATGTGCCGCAGAGCAGCTGGACCGGTGTTCAACTACTGAGTAGGAGCTCTGCAGCGCATGTGCCCAAACTTAGTAGGACCAAGGCTAGTGTGAGAGGCATCTATTCCCCTCAATAATGTAAACTCGCACACTTGAGCTGGCTCTTGTAGCCATTGTGTGCCAAACTCCACAGGCCTTTGGAAATTTAGGCACTGTCATTTGAGGCATAGAAGTTTCCCTGTTAATTACATTATAGTTGAAAAGTTTGCATTTCATTAAGTGATCTTTTTAAGCAAATTTATTATGCTATATTCAGAATATAAGTTTTATAAGATTCTATTTTAATTCTTAAAATCTGTGGTCTCATTCCAGAAAACAGCATGATCCCATAAATGCCTAAGAAATCAGGATGGCCAAGGCCTACTAGTTCTGATAGTAACATAACATAACATTTCTGAGAGTTGAGTGTAAATTAAACTATATACAATATCTATAAATAACACGCAAAATCTATAACAACAGAGAAATAAACATTCTGCTTGGTACACACCTTCTGTATTTTCCACTTGTAAAAGTTATTCATGCTTCTTGAGATCCTAAGTTTGACTTATTGCTGCCTTATTAGGACCATTGATGTTTGGTCCACATTGCCTAACTGCTGGCACAATTGTCCTTTTCACGTCTAAAATCAGTGTCCAGTTCCACACATAGTGTCTTCCCCTGCATGTCATGTGCTAAGTCACTTCAGTCCTGTCCAACTCTTTGCAACCCTTTAGACCATACCCACCAGGCTCCTCTGTCAATGGGATTCACCGGGCAAGAATACTGGAATGGGCTGCCATGCCCTTCTCCAGGGGATCTTCCCACACCAGGGATTGCCCTGTGTCTCTTATGTCTCCTGCACTGGCAGGCAGGGTTCTTTACCAGTATCGCCACCTGGGAAACCCTGTGTCTTTTCCTAGTACCTAGTAAAATTTCCCTACAAGGTATCAAATTTCTGACAAAAGAATCAATATAAAGTTCCCTTCTTGAAGTCAGCAAAAGACACATTCAATAGAGAATAGAGTCTTGAATCAAAACTTCGTAGGACTGGGCTTCCCTGGTGGTACATTAGGTAAGGACACCACCTTGCAGGGCAAGGGGCGCCGGTTTGATCCCTGACCTGGGAAGATCTCATGTGCCGCAGAGCAGCTGGACCGGTGTTCAACTACTGAGTAGGAGCTCTGCAGCGCATGTGCCCAAACTTAGTAGGACCAAGGCTAGTGTGAGAGGCATCTATTCCCCTCAATAATGTAAACTCGCACACTTGAGCTGGCTCTTGTAGCCATTGTGTGCCAAACTCCACAGGCCTTAGGAAATTTAGGCACTGTCATTTGAGGCATAGAAGTTTCCCTGTTAATTACATTATAGTTGAAAAGTTTGCATTTCATTAAGTGATCTTTTTAAGCAAATTTATTATGCTATATTCATAATATAAGCTTATAATTCATATAAGATTGTTACATAAATTTGTATTATCTATTTTAATTCTTAAAATTTGTGAAAAATCTTGATGACTATATTCTTTCAAATATTTAAAATTTCAATCAATATAATGATATAAATAAAGGTACTATGATAACAGATTGTCATTCATTGAACCAAAATTAGTAGATGAGACCATAATATGTATGTTTTGAAACTCTTCAGAGTAGAAATCATGATGGGTTATGTGTGTGTGTTTTTTCAGTCACATCTGAGAGTTTGTGACCCCCATGGACTGTAGACCACCAGATTCCTCTGTCCATGGGATTTTCTAGGCAAGAATACTGGAGTGAGTTGCCATTTCCTCCTCCAGGAGATCTTCCAGAGCCAGGGATGGAATCAGTGGCTCCTGATGCTCCTGCATCGGCAGGTAGATTATTGCAGATTAAAATAAGTGTATTCTATGGAAAAATAGTATGTTTCTAAGTTCTAAGTTAATAACTCAATTATGACTCTTTTAATTTAAACAAAATATATTTATACATTTATTAATTTTACCCTTAAACTTGTTTTGACAGCATAGACAATTTTAGAAAGTTGAAGGCATCCAGACTGACAATAAAAGTAGGGTATGTTTCATCCTATTTACTTTGTGATTACATAACATTGGAAGGGGGGCTAAATTTTTTATTACAAACATAAGCTTTCATAGAAGATTTTCTCAAAAGTATGTTGTAGTATGTTATCCTTTCATAATAAGTAAAAGTCATACCGAAATGCTAGAGCCATGCAATAAGAAATGTTTACTCAAAAGCCATTGTATATCTACAATATATTGCAACCTAGCAAGAAAAGTTCACTAGAATAATGTTTCCATCACATTGATAAAACAATATTTATAAAGGGACTCTGAAAACATCCAACAAACCCTCAATAATGTAAACTCGCACACTTGAGCTGGCTCTTGTAGCCATTGTGTGCCAAACTCCACAGGCCTTAGGAAATTTAGGCACTGTCATTTGAGGCATAGAAGTTTCCCTGTTAATTACATTATAGTTGAAAAGTTTGCATTTCATCAAGTGATTTTTTAAGCAAATTTATTATGCTATATTCAGAATATAAGCTTATAATTCATATAAGATTGTTACGTAAATTTGTATTATCTATTTTAATTCTTAAAATTTGTGAAAAATCTTGATGACTATATTCTTTCAAATATTTAAAATTTCAATCAATATAATGATATAAATAAAGGTACTATGATAACAGATTGTCATTCATTGAACCAAAATTAGTAGATAAGACCATAATATGTATGTTTTGAAACTCTTCAGAGTAGAAATCATGATGGGTTATGTGTGTGTGCTTTTTCAGTCACATCTGAGAGTTTGTGACCCCCATGGATTGCAGACCACCAGATTCCTCTGTCCATGGGATTTTCTAGGCAAGAATACTGGAGTGAGTTGCCATTTCCTCCTCCAGGAGATCTTCCAGAGCCAGGGATGGAATCAGTGGCTCCTGATGCTCCTGCATCGGCAGGTAGATTATTGCAGATTAAAATAAGTGTATTCTATGGAAAAATAGTATGTTTCTAAGTTCTAAGTTAATAACTCAATTATGACTCTTTTAATTTAAACAAAATATATTTATACATTTATTAATTTTACCCTTAAACTTGTTTTGACAGCATAGACAATTTTAGAAAGTTGAAGGCATCCAGACTGACAATAAAAGTAGGGTATGTTTCATCCTATTTACTTTGTGATTACATAACATTGGAAGGGGGGCTAAATTTTTTATTACAAACATAAGCTTTCATAGAAGATTTTCTCAAAAGTATGTTGTAGTATGTTATCCTTTCATAATAAGTAAAAGTCATACTGAAATGCTAGAGCCATGCAATAAGAAATGTTTACTCAAAAGCCATTGTATATCTACAATATATTGCAACCTAGCAAGAAAAGTTCACTAGAATAATGTTTCCATCACATTGATAAAACATGGCCAATATTTTAGGTTAAAGAGCACTCTGAAAACATCCAATAATATTCTTCCTTTGAACATTCTGCTGAGGAGGCAGGGCATCAGGTGACAATGTGACCTGAGGGGCTGATATGAATTTGATGCTGACTTCTGTGGCCTTACTCCCTTATTCATTGCAGCATTTTTTCCAGTACTTAAGACAAGGAAATAAACTGAGTATTCATCAACACATGCATGGATCGCTAATATGTGGTATGAATATACAACACAGCATTATCTAGCCTTAAAAATAAGGAAATTGTGCCTTTTATGTGACATGGGGAACCTGGAGAGCATTAGGCTAAATGACATTGGCCAGAGAAAACAAATGCTGTGTAGTATTGTATATATGTGAGATCTTAAAAAAAAAAAAAATCACACTCATAGAACTAGAAAGTACAATGGTGATTACCAGATTGGGGGTTGAGAAAAAAGGACAGGTTGGTTAAGAGGTACAAACTTCCATTTATAAAATAAATAAGGTTTGTATATCTAATTATAATTGCTTTCATTGATATTACTGTATTATGTACTTGAAATTTGCTTAGAGAGTAGAATTAATTACTCTCACACACATAAAAAAGGTAAAAATGTGAGGTGATAGATATGTTATTGAGGTCCCCAACTTCTGAGATCTAATGCCTGATGATAATCTGAGATGGAGCTGATGTAATAATAATAGAAATGAAACTTACAACAAATGTAATGTGCTTGAATCATCCCCAAACAATTCCCCATGGTCCATGGTCCATGAAAAAATTGTCTTCCACAAAAATGGTCCCTGGTGCCCAAAAGTTTGGAGAACCACTGTATGGGGGAACTCTCCACAATGCATATGAATTTCAAATTATCAGGTTGTAAACTTTAAATATATTACAATATGATTTATCAACTATGCCTAAATAGAACCAAAAGAACAGATGGATACAATTCACACTTCTAGAGTTCAGCTTAAGGTATTATATCTTCCTATACATGGATCCAGCTTCAAGTCTGAGATTCATGGTGTTATAAAATTTTAATATTAAGAAGCTACATATTTAAAAATATGTACACAATTTTTATCCTGTTTTAATTCACTTGCTCTGCTATTCTGCATCCCATTGTATTTCCAAATACACAAAAGTTTTATCATGGGGCCTTTAGAATATAAGAAATAATTAGTTCTGTAAGATATAATATACTGCGGCAGATGTTTGGTCATGAAGTACCTTAGCGAAGCTAAAAATGATGTGATTTCATACTTGTTACGGCCCACTGTCCTGTAGCATATCCTCAGCCCTACCACCCTCCCCAGCTGAATTCAGGTAAAGGGAAGACTGAAATCTATTTTCTGCATTCCCTTTCAACTAGGGCTCTGCTTTACAGCCCAGTATTAAGAGACACTTGGGTGAGATTTGGAAGACCATGGTAACAGAGTAACTCTGGATACCCACATCTTCCTCAGACACTTCATGTTCCATCCTCATTCTCCAAGTTCAGATTTGTAGATAGCCTTGAGCTCATCAATAGTCGCCTCATGTTTTCTAATTTGACAGTAATATCCTTTCTTGACTAGCACTTGCAACCATTTTGTAAGCATTTATTTCTCTGTATTTCTGATGGAACTATCTAATAATTTTTGTTTTCTTTATTGAACTTTAACATACATTGTGCTTTATTAATAACTTTCAGATATGTCTCAATACAAATGAATCATCTGCAGTGAAGTAACAGAGGCAAAACAAAGTGCTTTTACAAATGTTTCATTTATTTGCTTTTATGAGTGCTTCATTTTAAAATTACCAACACCTCACTGGGTATGTGTTCATTTATTTTTCTTTTTGTAATTTGATAGCCTATGATTTGATTTATATCTTCAAGTTCCATGTGAAGAATATTTGTGTAATAAAATCAAAAAATATTCAAAATATTTTTGATGTTGTTCAGTCACTAAGTCTTTTGCAACCGAATGGCTGTGGACAAGAGTTCGGATACCCATTTCAGAAGTATTGGAACTTCAGTCTCAGCACCAGTCATGTAAATGAAGATTCAGGGTTGATTTTGTTTAGGATTGACTAGTTTCATCTCTTTGCAGTCCAAGGGATGCTCAAGAGTCTTCTCCAACACCACAGTCTGAAAGCCTCAGTTCTTCAGTGCTCAGCCTTTTTATCGTCTAACTTTCACATCCATACATGACTACTGGGAAAACCATAGCTTTGACTATACAGACTTTTGTTGGCAGTGATGTCTCTGCTTTTTAATACTCTGTCTCGGTTTCTTATAGATTTTCTTCCAAGGAGCAAGTGTCTTTTAAATTCATCACTGCAGTCACCATCCATAGTGATTTTGGAGCTCAGGATTTAAATAATATTTAAAATATATTAGTGTATTACCAAACTATTCATTTCATAACCAATTAAAAGTGTCTCAGTCTTCAATGCTTTATACTGGATTATATGTTAATGTTAATATTGCTAACAACCATGAAATTCAAAGTCACTTGCCCCTTAGAAGAAAGCCTATGACAAACCTAGACAGTATATTAAAAAGCAGAGACATCAATTTACTGAAAGAAGTCCATATAATCAAAGCTATGCTTTTCCCAGTAGTCATGTATGGATGTGAGGTTTGGACCGTAAAGAAGGCTGAGTGCCAAAGAATTGATGCCTTTGAACTGTGGCACTGGAGAAGACTCTTGAGAGCCCCATGAACTTCAGTGTATCAAACCAGTCAATATTAAAGATAGCCAACCCTGAATATTCATGGGAAGGACTGATGTTAAAGCTGAAGTTCAAATATTTTGAACACCTGATGTGAAGGGAGGACACATTGCGAAAGACCCTGATATTGGTAAAAATAGAAGGCAGAAGGAGAAGGAGACAACAGAGGATGAGATGGTTGGATGGCATCACAGTCAATGGACATGAATTTTGAACATGCTCTAGGAGATGGTTATGGACAGGGAAGCCTGGTGTGCTGCAGTCCAAGGGGTCGCAAAGGGTCAGACATGACTGAGAGACCAAACTGAACTAAACTGACCTAGGGAACTCAGGCCTTAAAGAACGACAGGATGACAGTTCTTTGGATTTTCTTATTGCCTCCCATATATACCAGATAGACATCTACAGAGACTTCTAACCCAGAGTTGCCAACAAACACACATATACACAAAAGATATTCCTAGAAAAGCCAGCTTCTCTTGTCAAAGCATCTGCAAATGAATGGTGTAACAGAACATAAAATTTTTACAGCAATGCTTTATTCTACTTCAGTCGAATATCAGTGTGAGCATTTCCCTCTCCTGTCTATGATTTAAAATGAGTTGCTATAAGTTGCTCATATAAGTTTTTTATCTGGGTTCATGTAAGTTTTCCACCTCACACCCAGCCCACATCCTACAAATTCACGGTGCATCCTAACTCTCTGGGTGGTGTTGGCAGAACCTGGTGGCAAGATGACTCCTACATCCCTTTGATGGAACCAGGCCAGCCTGGGTAGTGCCAGTCAGAGTCAGCAGGGAACATTCACAATAAGACTCAGCAAGGGGGTGCCAGTTGGGGTTAATACTCCACTATTCCCTACCTCTTTGCTGCAGAGATGGCCCCTTAGAAGAAAGCCTATGACAAACCTAGACAGTATATTAAAAAGCAGAGACATCAATTTACTGAAAGAAGTCCATATAATCAAAGCTATGCTTTTCCCAGTAGTCATGTATGGATGTGAGGTTTGGACCGTAAAGAAGGCTGAGTGCCAAAGAATTGATGCCTTTGAACTGTGGCACTGGAGAAGACTCTTGAGAGCCCCATGAACTTCAGTGTATCAAACCAGTCAATATTAAAGATAGTCAACCCTGAATATTCATTGGAAGGACTGATGTTAAAGCTGAAGTTCAAATATTTTGAACACCTGATGTGAAGGGAGGACACATTGCGAAAGACCCTGATATTGGTAAAAATAGAAGGCAGAAGGAGAAGGAGACAACAGAGGATGAGATGGTTGGATGGCATCACAGTCAATGGACATGAATTTTGAACATGCTCTAGGAGATGGTTATGGACAGGGAAGCCTGGTGTGCTGCAGTCCAAGGGGTCGCAAAGGGTCAGACATGACTGAGAGACCAAACTGAACTAAACTGACCTAGGGAACTCAGGCCTTAAAGAACGACAGGATGACAGTTCTTTGGATTTTCTTATTGCCTCCCATATGTACCAAATAGACATCTACAGAGACTTCTAACCCAGAGTTGCCAACAAACACATATACACAAAAGATATTCCTAGAAAAGCCAGCTTCTCTTGTCAAAGCATCTGCAAATGAATGGTGTAACAGAACATAAAATTTTTACAGCAATGCTTTATCCTACTTCAGTCGAATATCAGTGTGAGCATTTCCCTCTCCTGTCTATGATTTAAAATGAGTTGCTATAAGTTGCTCATATAAGTTTTTTATCTGGGTTCATGTAAGTTTTCCACCTCACACCCAGCCCACATCCTACAAATTCACGGTGCATCCTAACTCTCTGGGTGGTGTTGGCAGAACCTGGTGGCAAGATGACTCCTACATCCCTTTGATGGAACCAGGCCAGCCTGGATAGTGCCAGTCAGAGTCAGCAGGGAACATTCACAATAAGACTCAGCAAGGGGGTGCCAGTTGGGGCTAACACTCCACTATTCCCTACCTCTTGTAATAGCAGAGTGGAGAGTTGGACCTCCAAATTTATCTGGCAGGAATACATTTGAATAAAAACAGTAAAGAATCTGCCTGCAATGCAGGAGATCTGGACTTGATGTCTGGATCAGGAAGATCCCCTGGAAAAGGCAATGTCTTATCCATTCCAGTATCCTTTCCTGAAGAATCTCATGGACAGAGGAGCTTGGCAGCCTACATCCATGGGGTCACAATGAGACAGACACAATAAGCGACTAACAGTTCACTTTCAGTGGGAGGCAGGGAACTTGGCCCCCAGTCTCCTCTCCACAGTGTCAACAGGGCTCCAAACATTGAGCCTTCACTCTCATTAACAATCAACAAGATTGAGCAAGTGAAGTGGAGATGAGGCTAACTGATAACTGACTTACCCTTTTTTTCTGGTGTTGGTGATGCTCAGATGGGGGCTAAGCCTTCACCCCTGCCTGGAGTCATTAAGAAGGACTTATGTGAGCTAGCTGGCAATCAGCTTTCCCTTCCCACTATACTCACACCTGAGGGACCCAGTTGGCTTCCCTACCCCATCTACTGTTGGCAGTGCTTAGGTATGGTTGACAAGGCCCCTGCCAACTAGGACCCAGTGGGCAACAGTGCCCTACTTTCTACAGCAAACTACCAGCAAGAACCAGACAGGCCAACTGAACTTTTGCAACACAAAAGGGAAATGTTTAAGTGAAGGAAAACATCAATATTTTTATGAAGAAATCTTACAAATTTGAATATATATTATAAAGAATCAGCAATTATGGCCTATTGTTTTTGTGTCTGGCAATTTAATTTTAATTCAATTCAAAATCTTTTTTTTTAAGTGCAAATACATTTAAATAACCACTATCTGACTAAGCTGATATACAGGATTTGAAAATCAATTCCTATATTTATAAACTTAAATTACTTGATATAATAAAATTTTTATGGGCTTCAAATTTCTGTCAGTGTAAACTGAAGCTCTTAATAACTAAATAAATGATATTAAAATGAAAAATGCAGTTCCAAATGTTTGAATGTACATTTGAAAGCATTTATTTACCTAAGTTTATAACTAGAGATAGTTACTAACGATTCTTAATAGTGATTATTCAAATTTGCCAGTACAGAGTAAACAATGTGCTTAAAAGTATAAGGAGAAATGAAATGTTTATAGTTCTAAGATAACTATCAGTTTTTTCAATTGAATACTTATTTGATTAGTCTTCCTTGAAGTCAAGGTCAACATATTTTGACACTGTAGGAAGTGGTTCCAGTGATGCATCTTAACTTCACTCTCCTGTTGGTAGATAGTGTACTGTCTGAAAGGCAGAATTTATTTCCAAATTGCACCTGAGTAGTTTGATATGCCAAGAACTCTTTTCCTTAGGTTCTAATAAATCAAGGGAAAGCAGAACTACATGTTCTTTAGCATTACCTTTCAGATTCTAATGCTTGCAAGTCTTTTCCTCTAAAGGATAAAATCTAATCCTATATCTAATTTATGTACAGTAATATTTTTGTTAATAAGAAAACTTCAATCTGAAGCCAGCCATGTAATATTGCTTTACATTTATTATATTTTTAATATTTAAAACAATAATGCATGATACATATTGAGACTTTTCTCACTGACAGAGGAGGAAGCAGATGGATAGAGTAAAGTTCACATTTCAAAACACAAGTTTCTCAAAATCTCTGTCCTTATTTGCCACACAGCAACTATCCATCCTTCACAGTCTCGTGACCTATGTGTTCTGAAGTTACTGATAATTCTCAGTTATTATAAAAGTTGCCAACTAGGACCCAGTGGGCAACAGTGCCCTACTTTCTACAGCAAACTACCAGCAAGAACCAGACAGGCCAACTGAACTTTGAAAAAAGGTTTAAAAAATATTTTATAAAAAAAAATTTTTCAGCAATTATGGCCTATTGTTTTTGTGTCTGGCAATTTAATTTTAATTCAATTCAAAATCTTTTTTTTTAAGTGCAAATACATTTAAATAACCACTATCTGACTAAGCTGATATACAGGATTTGAAAATCAATTCCTATATTTATAAACTTAAATTACTTGATATAATAAAATTTTTATGGGCTTCAAATTTCTGTCAGTGTAAACTGAAGCTCTTAATAACTAAATAAATGATATTAAAATGAAAAATGCAGTTCCAAATGTTTGAATGTACATTTGAAAGCATTTATTTACCTAAGTTTATAACTAGAGATAGTTACTAACGATTCTTAATAGTGATTATTCAAATTTGCCAGTACAGAGTAAACAATGTGCTTAAAAGTATAAGGAGAAATGAAATGTTTATAGTTCTAAGATAACTATCAGTTTTTTCAATTGAATACTTATTTGATTAGTCTTCCTTGAAGTCAAGGTCAACATATTTTGACACTGTAGGAAGTGGTTCCAGTGATGCATCTTAACTTCACTCTCCCTGTTGGTAGATAGTGTACTTTCTGAAAGGCAGAATTTATTTCCAAATTGCACCTGAGTAGTTTGATATGCCAAGAACTCTTTTCCTTAGGTTCTAATAAATCAAGGGAAAGCAGAACTACATGTTCTTTAGCATTACCTTTCAGATTCTAATGCTTGCAAGTCTTTTCCTCTAAAGGATAAAATCTAATCCTATATCTAATTTATGTACAGTAATATTTTTGTTAATAAGAAAACTTCAATCTGAAGCCAGCCATGTAATATTGCTTTACATTTATTATATTTTTAATATTTAAAACAATAATGCATGATACATATTGAGACTTTTCTCACTGACAGAGGAGGAAGCAGATGGATAGAGTAAAGTTCACATTTCAAAACACAAGTTTCTCAAAATCTCTGTCCTTATTTGCCACACAGCAACTATCCATCCTTCACAGTCTCATGACCTATGTGTTCTGAAGTTACTGATAATTCTCAGTTATTATAGTAAATGTTCAACTTTTTCTTTAAATTCCACTTCAATGAAAGACTAGGTGGTAAATTTTTAATAATTTTTTAAATCAAGACTTTAACCCTGTCTTAAGCACCAGAAGGATGCCAACCTAAAGAACTATTCTAACACTTACTCTTATTCCAGTGTTAAATCTCCACTGGACCTGGCCTCTCTCCCTCATTTTTCCTTTCACCAGTAAAGGATCCATTTAGACATTGCTCTTAGATAGATAAAATGAGAATGAAGTCATTACATCCAAGTTAGGACCATCTTCTCCAGGAATACAGCCTCGATCATTGTAGACAATGACTCATATAGGAGATAAAGACTATGCCCACAGGCTTTTAAACCAGAATTAGACATTAGCCATAAAATAGACCATTAAAGGCAAACAGTTCAAAAAGCCAGCTTTCTGTCTGCTTTCTTATTGAAAGAAATATAGAAATAATTAGGCATTTCAGATTATCTTTAATTTCTTTTGTATTGACCTGAAATCTTTTACAGAAACTAATGAAAAATAACATATAAAGATGAAGGAAAGATGTAAGCTCAGGTTTGTACATCTTTTTCGGTAAAAAGAACACAAAAAGCAATCCAATCGTGTAAGTAGAAATTTCAGTAATGAAGAAATCTAAAAAATTAGATCAGAATTACTGCCATTCCTTCTTTACTAAACTTCTTATAGAATTATGTTTTAATATTACCTAACAACAAATAAAATAAAGAAAGCAGAACTACATGTTCTTTAGCATTACCTTTCAGATTCTAATGCTTGCAAGTCTTTTCCTCTAAAGGATAAAATCTAATCCTCTATCTAATTTATGTACAGTAATATTTTTGTTAATAAGAAAACTTCAATCTGAAGCCAACCATGTAATATTGCTTTACATTTATTATATTTTTAATATTTAAAACAATAATGCATGATACATATTGAGACTTTTCTGACAGAGGAGGAAGCAGATGGATAGAGTAAAGTTCACATTTCAAAACACAAGTTTCTCAAAATCTCTGTCCTTATTTGCCACACAGCAACTATCCATCCTTCACAGTCTCATGACCTATGTGTTCTGAAGTTACTGATAATTCTCAGTTATTATAGTAAATGTTCAACTTTTTCTTTAAATTCCACTTCAATGAAAGACTAGGTGGTAAATTTTTAAATTTTTGAAATCAAGACTTTAACCCTGTCTTAAGCACCAGAAGGATGCCAACCTAAAGAACTATTCTAACACTTACTCTTATTCCAGTGTTAAATCTCCACTGGACCTGGCCTCTCTCCCTCATTTTTCCTTTCACCAGTAAAGGATCCATTTAGACATTGCTCTTAGATAGATAAAATGAGAATGAAGTCATTACATCCAAGTTAGGACCATCTTCTCCAGGAATACAGCCTCGATCATTGTAGACAATGACTCATATAGGAGATAAAGACTATGCCCACAGGCTTTTAAACCAGAATTAGACATTAGCCATAAAATAGACCATTAAAGGCAAACAGTTCAAAAAGCCAGCTTTCTGTCTGCTTTCTTATTGAAAGAAATATAGAAATAATTAGGCATTTCAGATTATCTTTAATTTCTTTTGTACTGACCTGAAATCTTTTACAGAAACTAATGAAAAATAACATATAAAGATGAAGGAAAGATGTAAGCTCAGGTTTGTACATCTTTTTCGGTAAAAAGAACACAAAAAGCAATCCAATCGTGTAAGTAGAAATTTCAGTAATGAAGAAATCTAAAAAATTAGATCAGAATTACTGCCATTCCTTCTTTACTAAACTTCTTATAGAATTATGTTTTAATATTACCTAACAACAAATAAAATAAAGAAAGCAAAGGAAACCAACTCTGTTTAGAAACAAAGGAGACTCTATAAAGAAAATTTGTTTATCCATAACAATGTTCGTATTTGAACTTCTACTGTTTTATGTTTTTAAAAACTCATTCTTTTTATCTTAATTCAAAATTTAAGTTACATATTTCATTTAATACATCAGAAATAATAAAATAACTCTATCATAAAATATATTAATTAATAAAAATAACAGCAACTTAATGTGCTCTTCAAATAAGAAGTATATATAAGCTGCAAGATTCAAACTCATTCTTATTACTAATTTTTACCAAATATATGCTTTTTAACCTTTGAAATTCACTTCTTTCTAGGATGCAAGAAAAATAATTAATACATTTCTCATTGCAATTTTTCTCCTTTCGTGAATTAACTTCTTCACTGAGTTACTTTTTTAGTTATAGAAGGAGAAAGAAGTGAGAAAGAAAAAGAGAAAATTAAAAAAAATAAATAAAATATGGTCCATCTATCATTTACAATTGGAATTAGGACTGTGTATGTGAAAATGATTAATATTTGTGTGTGTCCACATAACACCAAAATATACCACTGAGAATTTCAATATAACATGCATAGTAGGTAAATACTAAAATCTTAAAGAGGTGGATAAAAGTCATATTAAATGGAATTTGAATAAGAACACTATGATATCAAACTTCTCAAGAGCAGTAACTCATCTTAAGAAAATTGCAGATTAAGTCTTCACATTTCTGATGATGTTTTTTCCTAACTCACGCAGGTTGATAGACAAGCTATGCAGTTAGAATCATCTCACCTTTTGTTTTCTTTCTGTTTTCCTTTCTCAGTAACGGAAGATATGCACTGGCAAACTAACATAGGAATAAAAAGAAATGGTACACGTGGGGAAGAGACGTTACAGCATCAGAATTATGTGCCATGTCTAGACAGCAATCGATAGACATTGAGGAGAATGGTAAAGGGCTAGATGCATGGGAGGTTGCCAGGGAAAATAAAATAGAATTAATACATTTTCTTAAGTGTCTTAAGGTCAGAAAAGTTGTCATTAAGCATTTCACAGATCTAGTGAGCACCTGAAAAATTAATAATAAAATATAAAATAAGAAGGTGATCACTAAGTCTGTGAAATGCAAAGTAAAAATTTCATGTACAACTGATACAAATTTGGTTTATCATTTTGTTTTTCAGAATAAAAAACAATGCCCACCAAGTTAACCAAATAATGTGCAATGCCACTCTAAGGAAAGTTACGAAAGGGAAGTGGGGGTAGGGTAGTAAAATTCTTCAGATTCCATAGAATAATCAATAGACACTGCCTTATAAATATACTATACTACATTGTGCAGCCATAAATATCAGAAAAAATATCCAGCTTGAAATTGTTAAAAGCCAATTTATCTTAAAAATAGTGATGAGAGCCAGAAAAAAGACTGCAATTATTATTAATAATTATTAAATTATATACATATATAACATATTTCAATTTATATAAGTGTATAAATTCTATAAATAGATTTTAAAAGAATTTTTAAAGAAATAATACCTAGGTCCTAATAGAAAACATTGCATTTCTGAAGAAGCTTCATATAAAAGTAGTTTGGGAAAGTTTAGGGAATGAATGACAAGATATGATTAATCTCCATACCCTTAAGTCGATTTCATTATTCATAATTAATATTGTTGTTGGCATTATAAATTCATATTTTCAACTAAAACAAGAAGATGTATCATGTATTGTGTGAGATCAGAATATTAGAATAGCTACACCCACCCTCGTATTCTTTTTCCCTTTTACTGTAAATAAAGAACCTATGCCCTATAAATAAAGAATAACCCCAGGAGGAACAAAGAAAAACAAAAAAAGGAATAACATGAAATTTGAAGAAATGGAAAAAGTGATATATCTCAAATGATGACCAAAGAAAAAATACAACAGGGCCAGAAATTTCAGATGTATCCCAACACAGGAGGTTGTTTCTATATACCTAGTTTCCTGAGTTTCTTAGTCCTAATGAGGCCAGATCATCTCAATTGGTGAATTCTTACATTATTGATCATTATATACTCACCATTAGATAAAATATATAAGTTGAGTAAAGTCATGTAAGACTTCATTAAAAAGAACATTTTTAGCAAGATGCCATCCCCTTATTACTTTTTTTTCTTTCTCCAAATTTACTTTATCTAATAATTTCATTTATAATATTCAACATTTTTATCTGTCCATTTTTAGAGCCCAAAGTGATTGGATGAAAAAGGTAGAATTATTTCCATCTGTTGCTTAAGTACTTTTTTCTCATGGTCACTGAGCTGTTATTCCTAAATTCTTTACTAGCATTTGAAAGAAAGAAAAAAAATAAATCCATCTGCCAATGCAGGAGACACAGGGGACATGGGTTCAATCTCTGGGTCAGGAACATCTCCGAGAGGAGGAACTGGTAACCCAGTCCAGTATTCTTGCCTGGAAAACTCCATGGACAGAGGACCTGTCAAACTACAGTCCATGGGGTTTCAAAGAGTCAGACACAAGTGAGTGATATGAGCAAGCGTGCGCATATAACACATTGTGCAAAGTACTTAACCTTAGAAATCAAAACTATACATGTTTTATTTTTAAGCTCTTAAGATACAGTGCATTTTTTCAATACTATCCTCCTTTACTTGGGTTTGCTTATGTTTAGCTCAGAAGTATATGGTAAACTTCATCCATGGATAAATTCCTCTCCTGGAACTGCTAGAATAAAGATATCAATAAGACTAGTCAGATGGTCCTCAGCATGCTTTGTTTAAGATGAGAAAAGCATGAAATGTATACGTGGAGATTAAATACTATTAATAAATGATTTTTTGTCTCATTTTGTCCTATATTTAAATAGCCATTTGAGAAACTTTGAGGCTTTTTAAAATCTATATCTCCCTCTTTATTCTATTTATCAAGTAACATATAATTTCAAGAGCAAGGAAAAATGAGCATGTAAATAAAATCATTTATCAAATAGGATAAGATTGCATGTCATAATTCTTGAGAGAAGCAAGTATAAATAAGCACAGACCGTCAAGTATAACTGACTACACTGTGCAAATTTAAATGTGCAAGGAGAGAATATCATGTTCCAATTAGACCGTCGAATAGCAAACTGATTAAAACACTGTTTTGTAAAGCAAAAGGTTGTAAGGAACAAAATGTTGTGATTGAAACTTCATTTTGTTTCTGCATCAAGACTGCCATCCTTTGGTATTATAACTATAAAATTAATTCAATCTTTCCAGAGAACAAAAAAGATAATAGACAAAATTGATATTAGAATTTTCTCCACCAGTGTAGGATGACTTCAGATATTAAATTTTCTAGGTTTGATTGGATGAAAAGGTAGAATTATTTCCATCTGTTGCTTAAGTACTTTTTTCTCATGGTCACTGAGCTGTTATTCCTAAATTCTTTACTAGCATTTGGAAGACAGCGATGAAAAAAATCCATCTGCCAATGCAGGAGACACAGGGGACATGGGTTCAATCTCTGGGTCAGGAACATCTCCGAGAGGAGGAACTGGTAACCCAGTCCAGTATTCTTGCCTGGAAAACTCCATGGACAGAGGACCTGTCAAACTACAGTCCATGGGGTTTCAAAGAGTCAGACACAAGTGAGTGATATGAGCAAGCGTGCGCATATAACACATTGTGCAAAGTACTTAACCTTAGAAATCAAAACTATACATGTTTTATTTTTAAGCTCTTAAGATACAGTGCATTTTTTCAATACTATCCTCATTTACTTGGGTTTGCTTATGTTTAGCTCAGAAGTATATGGTAAACTTCATCCATGGATAAATTCCTCTCCTGGAACTGCTAGAATAAAGATATCAATAAGACTTTAGTCAGATGGTCCTCAGCATGCTTTGTTTAAGATGAGAAAAGCATGAAATGTATACGTGGAGATTAAATACTATTAATAAATGATTTTTTGTCTCATTTTGTCCTATATTTAAATAGCCGTTTGAGAAACTTTGAGGCTTTTTAAAATCTATATCACTCTTTATTCTATTTATCAAGTAACATATAATTTCAAGAGCAAGGAAAAATGAGCATGTAAATAAAATCATTTATCAAATAGGATAAGATTGCATGTCATAATTCTTGAGAGAAGCAAGTATAAATAAGCACAGACCGTCAAGTATAACTGACTACACTGTGCAAATTTAAATGTGCAAGGAGAGAATATCATGTTCCAATTAGACCGTCGAATAGCAAACTGATTAAAACACTGTTTTGTAAAGCAAAAGGTTGTAAGGAACAAAATGTTGTGATTGAAACTTCATTTTGTTTCTGCATCAAGACTGCCATCCTTTGGTATTATAACTATAAAATTAATTCAATCTTTCCAGAGAACAAAAAAGATAATAGACAAAATTGATATTAGAATTTTCTCTCCACCAGTGTAGGATGACTTCAGATATTAAATTTTCATAATACAACATGAAACTGAGTGTCATAGATATCCAAATGATCAAATTAAGTGCAACTTTTTTACCAAACACTATCACATATAGCCCAATTATGTGTTTAGGCTTAGTAGTTTCTTCTCATTGCATAGGTGCTCAGTCACTAAGTTATGTCCAACTCTTCTTTGACCCCATGGACTATAGCTCACCCGGCTCCTGTGTCCATGGGGCTTTCCAGAGAATACTGCAGTGAGCTACCATTTCCTGTTGCAGGGGATCTTCCCAGCTCAGGGACTGAACTCCCATCTCCTGTATCTCCTGCATTGGCACGCAGATTCTTTACCACTAGTGCCACATGGGAAGCCAAGTTTCTTCTCCAGATCCCACTAAAACTATAGACTATGAACCACATCATACCAGATAGTAGCACAACTTCTCTTTCCTAGTTCGTGTAACCATAGTTACACCACAGATACCCTAAGTATCTCACAGATAGTTCCCTGGGTCCTCTCAACCAGATTCTGCCTCTATGGTCTATCTTTATTTTTTTTTTTTAATTTTTGTTCTCTGAATTTTTGGGGGAGGAGCTCTTTTTATTAATTTTTTTATTTACTCATCCATCACCCACCTTTATTCTTTGGCCTGTATGGGCCTCCCACCACGTGGCCTCCCTTGTTGCACCGGCTCTGGGTGTATGCACTCCAGCGCACTGGCTCATAATTGGACACACAGGTCCAGCTGTTCCACTGGCATGTATGATCTTCCCGGGCCAGGGATCAAACTGGTGCCCCTTGCGCTGCAAAGCAGACCCTTTACCCACTGGACCACCAGGGAAGCCCTATGGTCTATCTTGATATCAACTCTGGCATCCACTTCTTCCCAGAAGTCCCTAACTTTATTTGAATAATATATATTATGTGAATTACTACAGTACCTCCTAAGTTTTCTTCTTGATTCCATATTTACACATTTAAAGCTCTTCTCCACATTAGACTGCTGCTAATATAATCATAACACTATCATCACCATTATAATGATACAATCCACTATGTAAGTATCCACTATGCCCTGGTTTATCTTTTTTCATATATATTTTCTCATCTTTTCATCATTGTAGGCTTTGTGTTACATACTACTATTAGATCCATTTTAAAGACGAAGAAAGTGAGAAATATATACATATAAATTGTATTCTTGTTGTTGTAGTTTAGTTTCCTGACCCAGGGATTGAACTCATGTCTCTTGCAGCTCCTGCCTTAGCAGGAGGATTCTTTAGCACTGAGCCACCAGGGAAGTCCATAAACTGTATACCTATATAATAACTTGCATATACTATACACATGCATATATATATATATATTCAATTAAAATACAGAACATATCTAAGTATTATCCCAAAAATAAATAATCAAAATGTTTCTGAAAAAGACTCAAAACAGTGTTTAATCTTTCAGCAATATGAGGTAAAATGAGGCACAGTTCAAAGCGTCAAGAAGCTATTACTTCAGTGGTTTTGAGACTTTTTGAGATTATTATACATGCTTACAGGGTAATTTCCCACATGCTTAACCTTTGTGTCCTTTGAATTTTTATCCTCTGAAGCTACCACTCAATGCCAAGTCTTATATATAAGGTAAGCAATTTATCGATTTAGGTGTTACGAGGACGAGGTCAAACAATAAAATCATGTTTAATTATAATGCACTCTTTCTCTTCCTCCCTCTCTTCTCCTTCTCCCTCACCCTGTGTTTTAATACATAAATGAATTTTGATCATAATTATGGTAACTGAAGCAAATGATATTTGGGTATTAATGAAGTTTTACTTTCTAATCTAGTATAGAAATATGAACTCTAGAGACATTTAGACTATGTTTGAGTCCAAATTCTGCCACTATCCAGCCACGTGACCACAATTAAGCTGCTTAATATTTTCAGGGTCTCCTTTGTACATTCACTACATTGGGATATTACACATAGGGACACTGCAAGGACTATATATAAGGAGAGTTCACTGTGTCTAGTCACCTTCCACAGTCATAGAATGATTTACCCCCACTGAGGTTAGGGATTCACGTGCTTTCTGGGTAGGATTCAGTTACACAGGAATTATCACTGGAAATCAATCTTTCATCAAGAGCCTTTATCTTTTATTCATAAAAAAAAAAATAATTTCCACCCTAATCTTTTCATCATTGTAGGCTTTGTGTTACATACTACTATTAGATCCATTTTAAAGACGAAGAAAGTGAGAAATATATACATATAAATTGTATTCTTGTTGTTGTAGTTTAGTTTCCTGACCCAGGGATTGAACTCATGTCTCTTGCAGCTCCTGCCTTAGCAGGAGGATTCTTTAGCACTGAGCCACCAGGGAAGTCCGTAAACTGTATACCTATATAATAACTTGCATATACTATACACATACATATATATATATATTCAATTAAAATACAGAACATATCTAAGTATTATCCCAAAAATAAATAATCAAAATGTTTCTGAAAAAGACTCAAAACAGTGTTTAATCTTTCAGCAATATGAGGTAAAATGAGGCACAGTTCAAAGCGTCAAGAAGCTATTACTTCAGTGGTTTTGAGACTTTTTGAGATTATTATACATGCTTACAGGGTAATTTCCCACATGCTTAACCTTTGTGTCCTTTGAATTTTTATCCTCTGAAGCTACCACTCAATGCCAAGTCTTATATATAAGGTAAGCAATTTATCGATTTAGGTGTTACGAGGACTAGGTCAAACAATAAAATCATGTTTAATTATAATGCACTCTTTCTCTTCCTCCCTCTCTTCTCCTTCTCCCTCACCCTGTGTTTTAATACATAAATGAATTTTGATCATAATTATGATAACTGAAGCAAATGATATTTGGGTATTAATGAAGTTTTACTTTCTAATCTAGTATAGAAATATGAACTCTAGAGACATTTAGACTATGTTTGAGTCCAAATTCTGCCACTATCCAGCCACGTGACCACAATTAAGCTACTTAATATTTTCAGGGTCTCCTTTGTACATTCACTACATTGGGATATTACACATAGGGACACTGCAAGGACTATATATAAGGAGAGTTCACTGTGTCTAGTCACCTTCCACAGTCATAGAATGATTTAGCCCCACTGAGGTTAGGGATTCACGTGCTTTCTGGGTAGGATTCAGTTACACAGGAATTATCACTGGAAATCAATCTTTCATCAAGAGAAAAACTAAATTTACATACTTTGTTTTAATTTCTAAATTTATTTCCATTTTCTTTTTTGAAAAAAATTTCTTTGAAAAAGCGAAAAAAACCAAACTGATATGGCAACTGTCAGAATAAATAGACCCCATTGTAGGCTTGTTAAATTCAAAGGAATAAACACGTTTTTTTGAAAAAATAACCCTAAACTATCCACAGATGTTGAATCAAATATTTGCCATCTTCGACTTCTTCCTTGAAGATCACAAATTCAAAGTAAATTAACATTTACAGACTGTCAATTTGAAGTTAATATGGAGGTCCACAGGGTTTAGAGCTCTCTCATTGCTTTCTCATCTCTTGTGAATTCTTGATCACACACCTACAGTTCTGATTTTAGCATCCCCAATAGTAGCACTATCGCCTCAGTGTCTCATTGATTCAAGTTTTGATATTTCCTAATGTCTTCTGTTATTAAATTACTTCATTTTATTATTCTCAACGAAATGTCAATAACTGATAGCATCTTCCAGTTTGTGAGGCTTAGAAATTGCAGTCACCAAATTTGGATTACTTTTTTTTTTGTAAGGAGTTTTAATGTATCTTAATGTTTTAATACACCTCATATATAAATCATGATTTCTCTGCACATTAAAAGAAATGGTCCAAAAAATGAAAAGGCAACATATGGAATTGGAGGAAATATTTGCAAAATACATATCTGGTAAGGGATTAATATTTAAAGCATATAAGAAACTCAATTCACAGTTAAACAAGCAAACAAGCCTATTTTAAAATAAGCAAAAAATCTGAATAGATATTTTTTTATAAAGAATATACAAAAATGTGCCACAGGAACATGAAAATTGGTTAACATCACTAATGCAAATCAAAACCACAATGAGTTATTACCTCAAACATTTTAGAATGGTTATTATCAAACAATGGATAATAATTGTTGATGAGAATATGGAGAAAAGGGAACTCCTGAACAATGTTGGTGAACATGAAAATTAATTAGTGTAGTCATTATGAAAAACAATATAGAGGTTCCTCAAAACATCAGAACTACCATATAATCCAACAATTCTACTTTTAGGTATATATCTAAAAGAAATGAAAGCACTATGTTGGAGAGCAATCTGTGCTTCTATGTTCACTGCAGCATTATTCACAACAGTCAAGACATGGAGACAATGTAGGTGTTCACCATGCATGAATAAACAAAATGTAATACACACGCACAAACACACGCAGTGGAATATTATTCAGCCATGGAAAATGAGAAGGACCTGCCACTGGTCGCGATATGGATACATCCTGAGGGCATTATGTGATGTGAAATAAGTTACACAAAGACAAATACCATATGATCTCACTTATAAGTAGAATTTTTAAAAATGCAAACTCTTAGAAAGAAAACAGGCAGGGGTCTGCTAGGGGTAAGGAATGGAGAGTAGGGAAAATGAGCAAAGATGTTCAAAAGTGAGAACGTTCCAGTTGTAAGGCAAACAAATTATGTGGATATCTATCTATCTATCTATCTATATATATATATACCATGGTAATGACAGTTAATAATAATGTACTGTATGTCTGACAGATGCTAAAATAATAGTTCTCATCACAAGAGAAAATAATTCTAACTATGTGAGGTGGTAAAGTTAACTAAACAAATTATGGTTATTGCTTTACCATAAACACATATATTCAGTTATGCTCTATACCTTAAACTTGTAACATCTTATATGTCAATTATATCTCAATAAAACTGAGAGAAAAGACAAAGACATAAAGGATTTTTTAATAACTTCATCAAAAAGTTGGATCAGTTCTGCCAGAATGCTTTATAATTTTCTCTGAGTTGCAATTATTGAGTGGACTTATGTTTTTATATGGCATTTAATGTGCAATTAAGATGCATTAGTAGATCCAAGACAAATATACAGGAGCAGAAGAGACGGATCTTACTTTTAAGATGTTTCTGAATCTCATTGATTTTTTTTTAAAAGTGAGTATAAATGATGCAAACAGGAAGAACAACTTCTTTGGTGACTCAGACCATTACCTCATTGATGAGAATGTCACCACAGTCAAGACAACAATTATGCTTTTTCAGTCGCAGAATGATTTTTTCCTCACATAATGCCTTTTAAGTTGTCAGGACTCCATGATGCATTTTGGAAATGTTATCATTAACAGAAAAAAGAGAGTTCAGATCAGAAAAATACAGAGGTGAAGCACTTGATCTGTTTCTAATGAAATTTTACTCATCACCTGTCAAGGTAAGACATTTCAAATTAAACCATTTGGTGGGAAACCAGAATAATTATAAGATTCTAGTCTTAAACATCATTTTCTAATGTTGCAATTCATAATCTGTGATTGTTAATACATGAATACACTCAGTAGTGGGAACTTTAATATCTCACGGACAACCAACACTGATAATAAGCTATATCTGACTGTTCATGAAAATCTTTCCATAAACAATAGTTTTCAATATTATGTTCAAGTGTATTAATAATGAATACATTTTAAAGTGGTGAAGTTTTCTCACCCTACCTGAGATGAATTTAGGGAATTTCACTAGAGAACTGGGAGCAGAGATGACGGGTCACCTGTCCAACCTCCATTCTACCTTTCCTCTTTTCTGAAAGAAGCCATGTCTTATTGAGGGTTACACTGAACCTTGTGAAAAATTATGTTTAGCAATATCTCTCACAGTTGTCACAGCCTGTGATGAGGTGTTCATACCAGTGTTTATAGAGTGAAGGATGTGAGAATAGAGACTACTACGGCCATTTTTCTATTTCTGTGTTTCTTATGTTTTATTTTTAATTAATCCATATGATGGAAGGAACTCCAGAAACTTCACATCCTACAGTGAATAAATGCTATGTGGTATTATTTACAGTATCGAAAAGAAAAATGTCCATGTCTCAATATCCTCAGTATAATCCCCTATTGACCAATATCTAGAGTTTTAAATCACTTAATACAAAATAAACCTTTATGTGAGTTTCAACAATGAAATTTGGGGTTTTCAAACTTAAGAAACCAAATCTAATCCTAAAGTATATGTATGTATATTTTAGAAGATGTTTAATCTGAAAAATCAAATAGGTCCTTCTATATGAGCACATAAACTAATTCTCCCCAAAATGGAGATACTTAAAATGAAATATTTCTTATTAATAAGATTATAAAAAGCAGTAAGTATAATAAAAATGGGTGAAAAGGTCAGAGTAAAGAAGTTATGAAATTTCTCATTTTCAGTAAGAAATAACTATGCTTTTTCAGTCGCAGAATGATTTTTCCTCACATAATGCCTTTTAAGTTGTCAGGACTCCATGATGCATTTTGGAAATGTTATCATTAACAGAAAAAAGAGAGTTCAGATCAGAAAAATACAGAGGTGAAGCACTTGATCTGTTTCTAATGAAATTTTACTCATCACCTGTCAAGGTAAGACATTTCAAATTAAACCATTTGGTGGGAAACCAGAATAATTATAAGATTCTAGTCTTAAACATCATTTTCTAATGTTGCAATTCATAATCTGTGATTGTTAATACGTGAATACACTCAGTAGTGGGAACTTTAATATCTCACGGACAACCAACACTGATAATAAGCTATATCTGACTGTTCATGAAAATCTTTCCATAAACAATAGTTTTCAATATTATGTTCAAGTGTATTAATAATGAATACATTTTAAAGTGGTGAAGTTTTCTCACCCTACCTGAGATGAATTTAGGGAATTTCACTAGAGAACTGGGAGCAGAGATGACGGGTCACCTGTCCAACCTCCATTCTACCTTTCCTCTTTTCTGAAAGAAGCCATGTCTTATTGAGGGTTACACTGAACCTTGTGAAAAATTATGTTTAGCAATATCTCTCACAGTTGTCACAGCCTGTGATGAGGTGTTCATACCAGTGTTTATAGAGTGAAGGATGTGAGAATAGAGACTACTACGGCCATTTTTCTATTTCTGTGTTTCTTATGTTTTATTTTTAATTAATCCATATGATGGAAGGAACTCCAGAAACTTCACATCCTACAGTGAATAAATGCTATGTGGTATTATTTACAGTATCGAAAAGAAAAATGTCCATGTCTCAATATCCTCAGTATAATCCCCTATTGACCAATATCTAGAGTTTTAAATCACTTAATACAAAATAAACCTTTATGTGAGTTTCAACAATGAAATTTGGGGTTTTCAAACTTAAGAAACCAAATCTAATCCTAAAGTATATGTATGTATATTTTAGAAGATGTTTAATCTGAAAAATCAAATAGGTCCTTCTATATGAGCACATAAACTAATTCTCCCCAAAATGGAGATACTTAAAATGAAATATTTCTTATTAATAAGATTATAAAAAGCAGTAAGTATAATAAAAATGGGTGAAAAGGTCAGAGTAAAGAAGTTATGAAATTTCTCATTTTCAGTAAGAAATAACTAGCTATATTATTCAAAAAGGAGAAAAAACCTCTCTAATTAAATATTAAAATACTTACAAATTTATTTTAAAAATTTGAACATGTTAAGAAAAAGAAAAGCTACTAAGAGAATATTTAGTCAATAATAAAAGAAAATAATCCCAGAGTTGAATAAAGCATTTATAGCTTTTGCTTTCAATGCATGTGACATGACTGACAACTTTAAATTTAGTTTGACAGTCTCATTGATGCAAGGGAACTAGAAAACAAATTATAAAACCTTTCAAGGTATGCAAAAATAATAAAGCACTCTCCTTCAATACTGAAATGAGAACACAAAGTTCTACAAGTTAAGCAACAGACAGACCAGATGCAAAACAGGTGTTTTGAGGAATTTTCTCCACATATTCCCATCAGCAGGATGACCCATGTTATCTTAAATTTGAACTTAGACTCAGGTAGCCCTAACTTTCTAAGAGGAGCAAGAGCAAATATTCTCTGAAAGAAAATATTTACATGCCAGGTGTCATAATATTTCTAAAAAATCATAATAATACATTTCCAAAGATAACCTGACATATAATTGTAAGCTAAAAATGAATTATCACAAAAACATACAGAATATCTGTAGCACTTTTGATACCATCACAGAGCATGGCAACTAAACTTACTATGTTAAAGAACTAAAGTCACTTTTGACAGCATCACAGAGTATGACAATTAGACTTACTATGTTAAAGAACTAAAGTCTAAACTTGAAATGTATGATTTTAAGGAAAAAGAAAATACCAAAAATGACACAATATATTTGGATTATCTCTAGCAATAAGTACGAATAACAACAATTTAAGCTTAGTTTATATGTTTCACAGCAGATTAGATACAACTACAGAAAGAATTAGTGAAACAAATGATTAAATATAACCTGGAATATAATATGAAAGGGCAAGAAATACAAAAGACAGAAAATGATACTCACTATATGACTAATTAAAATTATAAGATGAAACAAGGTATTAATGAGTGAGCAGAAATATGTGTGACTGTACTGGCTGACTTTTTTTATATGAGGTAAGATATAAATTCAAAATTTAAAAACTAATATAAAATGAAATATTTCTTATTAATAAGATTATAAAAAGCAGTAAGTATAATAAAAATGGGTGAAAAGGTCAGAGTAAAGAAGTTATGAAATTTCTCATTTTCAGTAAGAAATAACTAGCTATATTATTCAAAAAGGAGAAAAAACCTCTCTAATTAAATATTAAAATACTTACAAATTTATTTTAAAAATTTGAACATGTTAAGAAAAAGAAAAGCTACTAAGAGAATATTTAGTCAATAATAAAAGAAAATAATCCCAGAGTTGAATAAAGCATTTATAGCTTTTGCTTTCAATGCATGTGACATGACTGACAACTTTAAATTTAGTTTGACAGTCTCATTGATGCAAGGGAACTAGAAAACAAATTATAAAACCTTTCAAGGTATGTAAAAATAATAAAGCACTCTCCTTCAATACTGAAATGAGAACACAAAGTTCTACAAGTTAAGCAACAGACAGACCAGATGCAAAACAGGTGTTTTGAGGAATTTTCTCCACATATTCCCATCAGCAGGATGACCCATGTTATCTTAAATTTGAACTTAGACTCAGGTAGCCCTAACTTTCTAAGAGGAGCAAGAGCAAATATTCTCTGAAAGAAAATATTTACATGCCAGGTGTCATAATATTTCTAAAAAATCATAATAATACATTTCCAAAGATAACCTGACATATAATTGTAAGCTAAAAATGAATTATCACAAAAACATACAGAATATCTGTAGCACTTTTGATACCATCACAGAGTATGGCAACTAAACTTACTATGTTAAAGAACTAAAGTCACTTTTGACAGCATCACAGAGTATGACAATTAGACTTACTATGTTAAAGAACTAAAGTCTAAACTTGAAATGTATGATTTTAAGGAAAAAGAAAATACCAAAAATGACACAATATATTTGGATTATCTCTAGCAATAAGTACGAATAACAACAATTTAAGCTTAGTTTATATGTTTCACAGCAGATTAGATACAACTACAGAAAGAATTAGTGAAACAAATGATTAAATATAACCTGGAATATAATATGAAAGGGCAAGAAATACAAAAGACAGAAAATGATACTCACTATATGACTAATTAAAATTATAAGATGAAACAAGATATTAATGAGTGAGCAGAAATATGTGTGACTGTACTGGCTGACTTTTTTTATATGAGGTAAGATATAAATTCAAAATTTAAAAACTAATATAAAATAAAGTAACTTGAAAATACTATAGTAAAACTGAAAAAAAACAAGGAATAAGAGGAAATTTTTAAAGTACTGTGATGTGGAAGAAAAGACAAGATTACCTTAAAAAGACAGGAAAACTTACCTACACCTAAATTACTAACAGTAACAATGATAGAAAGATATAGAATGCATTAAGTTCAAATGAAAAAAATGACCACTATTTTCAGACAAAATATTTTCTAAAAAGGACAAATTCAGTTCAAAGAGGGAAGAAATAAAATTGGAATAAGCATAGGAAAGAAAGAGAAACAGAAGGAGAGTAGAGGCAGAAGGAAGAAGAGAAAAACAAAACAAAATTCAGAGTTGACTATAAATATACATTTATTAAAGTAGAATTACTTTAACTATAAAATTAAAATTTTCTCAAATGTACAGTCAGAATCATGAACTTTAACAAAAGTAGAAAACAATTAACTATAAATTAACACATGTATAAAAAGTAACATGCATTGGTTAAGAAGGGAAACTAAATAAACTGCACCGAGAAACTTATATTCATGTGGAGCAGTAATGTTTTATTAATATTAATTTGGAGTATATAATTAACAAATAATTTCACTAATAGCCTTAAAAAAATTAAAAGAAGATGTAATATCCAAAATTGAAATAGGAAAATAAGGACTGGAAAAGATAACTGCAGAATAAAGCAAAAAAAAAAAAAAAGTTAAGAAAAATATATAGAACAGTCAGGAAAAAATGGAGTACATACAATTGAATAATAAACTTGGATTTCTAAGATAAATGTTATTGTATTACATAATGTAATTATAAGACAAGAGCTATCAACTCCAAAAGAATGGAATTATAGTCCATTATAAAAATAAAACATAAGAAGATTATACAAATATATAAACTTTAAAAGTATCAGCATTCAAACAAAAAAAGTTGAGAAAGATGTTCCACAATCAAATAAAATGCTATGCTTGTTGCTTCATTGTGAAGAAAGGAAAAAGGACAAGAGGAACAGAGACAGAGAGAGATCTCAGATATGTAAGGACAGAAAAGACTTTAAGAATACAATGGAAAAAATCATCTTAATGACCATGTAAATTACACTAATCTCACTGGAAAAATAAAGATTCTTTATAAGAAAATAAGGGCTTCCTCAGTGGAAAAGTCGATAAAGCATCTGCCTGCAATGGAGGAGATCCAGGTTTGATCCCTGGGTTGGGAAGATTCCCTGGAGAAGGGAATGGTTACCCACTCCAGTCTTCTTCCCTGGAGAATCCCATGGACAGAAGAGCCTGCTGGGCTACATTCCATGGGGTCACAAAGAATCAGACGTGACTGAGCAACTAAGTACATAAGAAAACATTATAATATTTACCTTAAGAATACTTAACTATCTCAACTTTTGAACGAACTGACCACAAAAAATTCTCTAATGCAGATATAAATAAGCTAAATATCAATAACAAAATAATAAATAGGTATACTTCAAGTTTTGGAAACTAAGAAATGATTTTAATAACATACAGATCAATAAACAGTAATAGAAGCAAAGATATTTTTACTTGTGATAGTAGAGTATATAAAATAATAGTATTATAATAAGCATATTATGGTATGTTGAATACAGTAAATTACTGATTAAAATGATGCACTCTGATTATCCAGAGGCTACAAAATTTAATGAAAGAATTAAAAAATTTAAAAACTAATAACAATTAAAAATAAGCCTATATGCATTGTACAAGATTAAGAAAACTAGAATCACATTTTTTTAAAGCAAAAAAAAAATTGGTAATATTGATCACAATAGGGAGAAACAGAAATAACTAATATCAGAAATTAGATAAAATCCTAAAGCTATTACAGATAATGAAAAATAGGTGATTACTATAAAATCAGGATAAATATAACATGTTTATACATAGTCTCTTATTCCCAGAAAATAATCTGATTTGTAAAAATGGGCATCCGTGATACTATCAACCATAATCAATGTTATAGATATATCCAACACTCCCAGACTTTCCACGTGTTATTTTGTGTGTGGGAATATGGTCAAAAATTATAAGACAAGAGCTATCAACTCCAAAAGAATGGAATTATAGTCCATTATAAAAATAAAACATAAGAAGATTATACAAATATATAAACTTTAAAAGTATCAGCATTCAAACAAAAAAAGTTGAGAAAAATGTTCCACAATCAAATAAAATGCTATGCTTGTTGCTTCATTGTGAAGAAAGGAAAAAGGACAAGAGGAACAGAGACAGAGAGAGATCTCAGATATGTAAGGACAGAAAAGACTTTAGGAATACAATGGAAAAAATCATCTTAATGACCATGTAAATTACACTAATCTCACTGGAAAAATAAAGATTCTTTATAAGAAAATAAGGGCTTCCTCAGTGGAAAAGTCGATAAAGAATCTGCCTGCAATAAAGGAGATCCGGGTTTGATCCCTGGGTTGGGAAGATCCCTGGAGAAGGGAATGGCTACCCACTCCAGTATTCTTGCCTGGAGAATTTCATGGACAGAGGAGCCTGCTGGGCTACATTCCATGGGGTCACAAAGAATCAGACGTGACTGAGCAACTAAGTACATAAGAAAACATTATAATATTTACCTTAAGAATACTTAACTATCTCAACTTTTGAAAGAACTGACCACAAAAAATTCTCTAATGCAGATATAAATAAGCTAAATATCAATAACAAAATAATAAATAGGTATACTTCAAGTTTTGGAAACTAAGAAATGATTTTAATAACATACAGATCAATAAACAGTAATAGAAGCAAAGATATTTTTACTTGTGATAGTAGAGTATATAAAATAATAGTATTATAATAAGCATATTATGGTATGTTGAATACAGTAAATTACTGATTAAAATGATGCACTCTGATTATCCAGAGGCTACAAAATTTAATGAAAGAATTAAAAAATTTAAAAACTAATAATAATTAAAAATAAGCCTATATGCATTGTACAAGATTAAGAAAACTAGAATCACATTTTTTAAAGCAAAAAAAAAATTGGTAATATTGATCACAATAGGGAGAAACAGAAATAACTAATATCAGAAATTAGATAAAATCCTAAAGCTATTACAGATAATGAAAAATAGGTGATTACTATAAAATCAGGATAAATATAACATGTTTATACATAGTCTCTTATTCCCAGAAAATAATCTGATTTGTAAAAATGGGCATCCGTGATACTATCAACCATAATCAATGTTATAGATATATCCAACACTCCCCAGACTTTCCACGTGTTATTTTGTGTGTGGGAATATGGTCACAAGAACACTTAACATGAGAAACACCCTCTTAAATTTTAAAGTGTGGGTTTCCCTGGTGGTCCAGTGGGTGAAGAGTTCACCTTGCAGTGCAAGGGCTACCGGTTCAATCCCTGGCCCAGGAAGATCCCACACGCAGAGGAATGGCTAGGCCGGTGTGTCCAATCATGAGCTAGTGAATGCACCCAGAACCAGCGCCCTGAAATGAGAGAGGCCACTGCAATGGGCCCACACAGGCCAAAGAATAAAAAAGATGGATGAAAAATAAATGATGACTGTGAGGCAAAAAAAAAAAAAAAAAAGAAAGTGCACAATACCTTATTGTTAACTATAGGTACTATGGTATGTCAATCAATAATTTATTCATCAGATTATGTAGATTTTTATTCAGATTCCTTAAGAGAGCAACCTATACATTATGCTGTGATGTTCTACATAAATCTTCCCAGAGTCATAAAAGGTATTAGTCATGTTAATATGAATATCCTGTTTCACAAAGGAGTATTTCTCATAGGAAAATCCTAGACTAGCATTCTGTCTTTATACTTCAATCTTGAAATCTGGCTTAAAGTGAACACAGAAGTCTATGAAATGAATAAACTTTGAGTGTGCCGACACTGTCAATAAAGTCCAAATATGCTTCTCTGTAAAGTTTTGTTTTGGAATAAGTCATCACAAATTTTCCAACCAATACCATTTGCATTATAAAGTGAGTCTTTATATGCTAAAATTTAAATAAAGCCACTAGATGAAATATAAATTCAAGCATTTCAAATTAGCTCTTTTAGAAATTTTTATAAAAAAGATTAATGGAGAGTATGCACAACTGGAAAATGTGATTGATATAACTTCTTAAGGATACAAAGAATGCAATGGAGAATACAGAAATGCTCATTTCCTCTCATCCTTAATATGACAGTACTCCATATTTTCAAAAATTTGGCTGATAGAATTCTGTCTTCGACTTCAATATTCAGCAGTCATTAGAATATCAATTTGATATTTTAAGTGCAAGTAAATAGCGGGCTATGCAGCAAGTTTTAAAAAACATACAATTTGGAAAAAAAATCATATACAACGTTCTTTTCAGCCATATGAGAAAATAAATGTATTTGATGCTTTAAAAAACAGTTTATAATTAGTAACACAAAGCTCTTGCCATATACTTCTATGTGCACGCTTATGTTTTAATAGTTTATATTTAAGAGTTTACATTGTTTATATGGTTTGATATGTTTCCATTATTTTAAAATTAAAGAGTATGTCCTACTTAAGTACCTACATATAAAAGTTAAAAATTGAAACACCTGATTCAACAAAATTATATATAGTACAACAAAGCACCCCAAAATAGATCTTATTAAAGAAAATCCTGTGAAAGTTTCTACTTATCTAATTTGTTTTTCCATTCTTAAAACCATAATCACCATAACAATTTAAATGATACATGTTATAATGGAGAGAGTAACATGGAAATTTACATTACCATATGTAAAATAGATAGCCACTGGGAATTTGCCATATGACTCAGGGAACTCAAACCAGGACTCTACAACAACAGAGAGGGGTGGGGTCAGAAGGGAGATGGGAGGGAGGTTTAAGAGAGAAGGGACATATGTATATCTATGGTTGATTCATATTAACATTTGGCAGAAATCAACAAAATTCTGTCAAGAGATTATTGTTCAATTTTAAAAATTAATTAAAAAAAAGAACCCATGAAGAGTTTTTTATGAAGGATTAAGACATTCTTTGTGCATGACTGAACTCACATCACAGAATTAGAATTATTTAGAGATAAACGAGTAAAATAGCAAAAGTTTTACAAATATATTTCATTTTATGTGATTATTTCTTACTAAAGAAACAATGAAAAACTTAATCACAATAATATTAGGTCTTTGTCAGGGTACGAATTCTCTTCTCCTTGCATTGGCCAAGTTATGATCATCTTTCACCCTATATTCTATGAGGTTTATAAACCTATATTTGTGTCTCCAACAAACTCACTGAAATTCTTTTCCTATGAGAATTACAAATAAATTCATCTGTGTTTTTCTATAATTGCTCACAGATTTGAAATGAAAACATAACTATCTATATGTGATGAAACTGGTTTTGCTTTTGATTCATCATGCTTTATACCACTGCTTCATCTTAGGGATGACGTTTTGCTCTGTAGATAAGTGCAGAGTAGGTACTTAAGTCCTAGTCTGTCTTGATGTCCTAAAGTGGATTTAAAGTTTTCCAGCTCTAAGTTCTATATGTCGTATGTTCTGGTAACAAGAGAAATTTTCTTACTGAGATCTGGGCATAAAACATATTAAACATGGATATACATTATGTGCATATTAAACATGCATATATAACTTATTTGCATTTATTAATAATCTATTAATTATTTATTCTAGCTGCATAATCTCAGTGCTTGGATCTTATAATTTCTCTTGTTTAAATATTGCATGCCTACTGAATTGAAAAATATGCTCTTTGATATAATATGCTTGACTTTTGATTTTACCTTAAATACTGGGTATCCACACGGTGATAAAGGGGAGGGAGTGTAGATGGGCAGGAGGCCGGAAAATTCACAAATTTCAGAATTCCATGAAAAATGTTTGTCTTATTTGGAAGTTATTAATCAATCAATTATGGAGGAGTATAAGGCTTAATACAGATGTTGAAGACCTTTAGTCAGATCTATAATTAGAGAAATGATTTTTACTTGACTCACAATCTTTTAAAGATGTATAATGACTTCAGCTTTTCTTTGCAAAGACATTTGGGAGGAAATATCTAACCCCTACCATCAGTCCCTGTGTCCATTATCAACAACTTCCCACCCATGAAAATTTTACTCAGTGTCATCTAAACTGATTCAGGCACTATCATAGAATAAGGCCTTGATCTCTTTTGTTTGCAAAATGCTACAATTTCCCTTATAGGATGATAAAGGGAAGACCAAAAATGACTAAAGAAAACATTGACATTTTAAAAATTATATACAATCTTGAGCAGTTGGATTTGATATCAAAATAACAAGGCTATTTTTTAAGTAGAAGAAAAAGTATTAAATTCCCCTATCACTAATACTAATATGCATTGTTCATATTCTATGAATCTATTGTACTCAAGACAAGACTGTACACATTATTATAAAAGAAATTTTTAAAAATTATTTTAAAAAATTACTTTAAAAGCAATATAAAATGTACTTATGTTTTTGCTCTTGCTGTAAAAATTAAACAATAAAATGTGAATAAACTGTTAGCACTCTCTAGTATAGTACAGTAAGTACCAAACAACAAACATAAAACTTGCTGTTTATCTATTTGCTTTTCAATTAATGTTTATTTCATGTATTACTTTAAAGTCCTATACTGAATGTGTTTTCAAATTTATGTATGTAAGTTGTCTTTTCAGAAATTTGGGGGTCTGTGAAAGGAATATGATAATCTGTTTGAATTGAGGCCCTCCAAAGAAGACAATGCTGTATTCATGTTTGTTATTCTGTTAATATTTGATTATGTAGACTCTATTTAAGATACTTATAAAGGCAATATCAATAAAATATTTTTTATTTTTTATTTCGTCAATTCATTATTCCTGGTATTAATGAAATGTTTTAAGCACTATAGAAATCAAGAGATTAATTTTTAAACCTTCACTAAATTTTAGCCCTAAAGTTTTCACACATTAAAGTCCTTGATGTTATCTGCTAACAAAACATGTCACCTTACTTCTTCTAGTATAACCAGAGAAAAAGAACTCCTGAATAAAGACATGATCTTCCTAATAAATATATTCATTAGTTCTTATAAGCACTCTTCTTTATTGAAAATAGGAACAATTAAACAAAGTATGGACCATTCCTACTTATTAAAAGATCTTCAGTCAGTCAGTTCAGTTGCAGAGTCATGTCCTACACTTTGCGACCCCATGGACTGCAGCACATCAGGCTTCCCTTTCCTTTAGCATCTCCCAGAGCTTGCTCAAACTCATGTCCATTGATTCAGTTTAAATTTTGCTTCTTAAGCTTGAAGATTTTAAGAAGGAAAAGTTGGCTGGTGGATTAGTGAATGGAGAAAGAAGCTGAATGACATTCCATTTATTAGTGTGATTTATTGAGGCCATTAAGAAAATTTCTTTTTCTTTTGGAATTTCTTGAAACTCTACAAAAAGAACCAAACTCTCCATCATATTCCCACATGAATCACCTAACCTCACCTAGCCTAACCATGCAATAAATAAGAATTATATTTAGGAATTTCTGGAGGGGTTATACCAAATAATTCTATGAGATGGTCATTGCCACAGCATTTTACAAAGTTTGATATATGTGTCAATTATCTGGGAATCTTGTTATGATGTAGATTATTTTTGTAACTTGCTCTCTGGGGAAAATATATATATATATATTCATCTATATAAATGTATTATGACATATTAATAAAAAGGATTATTAGAAATAATAAAATATCATCTTATTTATTGTAAATTTCAATAGCTAATTGATTTTAACAAGAAGTCTCAGAGGTTTTTTTTTTACTCATAAGCTCCTGTTATCTTAGCCAATCTATAGCTGCAGTTTACCCATGACAAACGGGGTTTCTAGTCCATCTACAAATTCTTCTCCCAAAGAAATTGTTGAAACCGGTATATGATCTACTATAAATCTCTCAGCATTTTACAAATTATATACATTAAACTTGAATCTCTTTCAGCTTCAGCTCTAAGTAGGTAGAAACTTCACTCATCTATTAGTGATGTATATAACTTCTTTCCTGAACTAGATAATGCATTCTGTATGCTGCAAGATTATTTCTGCAATGGTCTGTGCTTTCTACAATGCAGGCTACAGACACAACACATATTTAGCTTTCATCGACATTGCTAGCATACTCTCCATCACTTACTTAATTCTACACAAGGCCTGTTATGTAGTTTTTGTCTATTCTCATGCTGGAAATACTGACATTGTGACTAATCAGGCCAACGATGTGATACCACTGAGTGTATGGTAGGAAGAGATGCATAGCAGTTACACTATTTCCACAATGTGGACAACAGACACAACTTTAAGAGCAAAGATAATAGTAAACACAGTTAAGTATTCAGGTGTGATGGGATTTGAGTACTTAGTTTTATTAGCATAATTTATTTATTTTTAAGGTTTGTAAATATAAGTTTAACAATGTCTTGCTGATAAAAGGCTTGGAAAATTTCTGGAAAACATATATATAACACCATTAGTGTTAATAATATAGTATAAAATATGAAAGGTCTTACAGTACATTTTTTGGAATTTTGTTACTATCAGCAATAGATTCTCTACAGTTTTTCTATCTATACTTATCCCACCTGTGAGTGTGCCTGTAAAATCTTCTGAGCTATCAAGTGTATTGTGGTTAAACTGGACACATAAGCTATTAAGTTATGCTCTTGAATAGGGCACCACAATAATCCAGGGAAAATATTTTACAGTGACTTACACTCTACAGAGTTACTGGGGGAAAATGTTAAAGTTCAGAATTTAAAAATCCCCCAACAATCCTGTCAAGGAAAACAATAAACGTATTTCTATATGATCACATTAGAAAATACTATTATAACGAGCCTCTATAGAAAGACAGCTAGTGAACAAAATTCTGTCACCCAAAGATAAATGGAAAAAATATAGTGACAAAATGATTAAGAAATGTCCCCCCCAAAATAAACTCAAATCAGGAGTTTAATTCTACACTCACCTCCTATAAATATTACCCAAAAAGCAGCAGGTTATAAGAAACAAATCAAAATATTTCATGCTCGGCCAAGAAAAAAAATAAGAAAAGAAAGGTGAGAGATAGAGAACCTGGAACCTGGCAGACAAAACTCAAAACTGTAAAACAGATAGAAAGAATTCCAATGGTAATAAATAGAAAAGCAATTCACAAAGAATAGAGAAAGACCCATGGCTACAGGTAACAAAATTTAAGGAACATACTTCAAAATTAACTGGCATTCGCAGGCGTACAAAGGAAAAATCCTTTTTTTGACTCTGAAGAGAATGAGTTTTAGCTCTAAAGACTAAAGGATTCAGAGTTTAATAAAGAATATCTTAACCAAGTAATATTTTCAGAAAGTGATCTCAGTGTTAGTTGATTAAGGCAATAAGCGGTACTTTTTAGTGAATGTCGCTTATCTCTGAAAGCTCAGTTGAGGAGCTTTGAAGGTACAATTGGACTCACACTCCTCCTTAGAAAATGTCCTACAGTTTCTTCTGAGTATCTTGCATAGCTCCCAACTACTGCTACAGGCACCTAATATAAACATATTATAGGCAACTTTTCTGGGCCAAAAAGCAGCATACAATTGATAAATAGGTAACGACCCCCCAAAAGCAAAAATACATGCAAATGAAGTAAATCACTGGAAGATAATTCCAGGGAACATGAGACAGTTAGGTCAAGTGATTATCCATTAATATAAACATACCTACACATTCTGCCTCTCACATACACACAAACAAACAGTTGTTTCTGTGAAGCAAGAATACAAAGCAGAGTTACAACAGCTCATATAACAAAAGCCTTGCCCCAAGCAAAGGAAATGAAATGTAAATAGAAGGACTTCAAAGAAAAGAGATAAGCAATATAGTATAATACAAATGAAGGTAAAATTATAAATTGGACCAGACTAATAAATATTTCCTTAAACAGAAGCAAGGATACTGAGAAATAAAATGAGTAAATTAAAATATAACTAAAATAATAAAATTTAAACATATTCACTCAAATTTAAATAAAATATGCATTAGTATGTTCTAAAATAGTACATCATATTGTATTTTTTTAAAGTCCATGGATTTCAAAAGTAAAAAAAATAATTTTCTGGGAAATGAGACAAAATAAACTTTCACTGAAATGTGGTGATGAAATGAGACTATCAAGCTTTTCCATAGAAAAAAATCCACTTTAGAATACAACAAAACAACATTTAAGGAACATACTTCAAAATTAACTGGCATTCGCAGGCGTACAAAGGAAAAATCCTTTTTTTGACTCTGAAGAGAATGAGTTTTAGCTCTAAAGACTAAAGGATTCAGAGTTTAATAAAGAATATCTTAACCAAGTAATATTTTCAGAAAGTGATCTCAGTGTTAGTTGATTAAGGCAATAAGCGGTACTTTTTAGTGAATGTCGCTTATCTCTGAAAGCTCAGTTGAGGAGCTTTGAAGGTACAATTGGACTCACACTCCTCCTTAGAAAATGTCCTACAGTTTCTTCTGAGTATCTTGCATAGCTCCCAACTACTGCTACAGGCACCTAATATAAACATATTATAGGCAACTTTTCTGGGCCAAAAAGCAGCATACAATTGATAAATAGGTAACGACCCCCCAAAAGCAAAAATACATGCAAATGAAGTAAATCACTGGAAGATAATTCCAGGGAACATGAGACAGTTAGGTCAAGTGATTATCCATTAATATAAACATACCTACACATTCTGCCTCTCACATACACACAAACAAACAGTTGTTTCTGTGAAGCAAGAATACAAAGCAGAGTTACAACAGCTCATATAACAAAAGCCTTGCCCCAAGCAAAGGAAATGAAATGTAAATAGAAGGACTTCAAAGAAAAGAGATAAGCAATATAGTATAATACAAATGAAGGTAAAATTATAAATTGGACCAGACTAATAAATATTTCCTTAAACAGAAGCAAGGATACTGAGAAATAAAATGAGTAAATTAAAATATAACTAAAATAATAAAATTTAAACATATTCACTCAAATTTAAATAAAATATGCATTAGTATGTTCTAAAATAGTACATCATATTGTATTTTTTTAAAGTCCATGGATTTCAAAAGTAAAAAAAATAATTTTCTGGGAAATGAGACAAAATAAACTTTCACTGAAATGTGGTGATGAAATGCGACTATCAAGCTTTTCCATAGAAAAAAATCCACTTTAGAATACAACAGAACAACATTTGCAGGCACGCTTAAAAATGTAACCAAGTAATTTTATACCTAGTCACACATTGGTTCAATAAAATCATTAAGCCAAAGACAGTTGTTGTGACCATTCAAGAATCACGACACTTTTCCTAGGTCTCTCTGAAGCAATCTGGCAGAGAATAAACTTCAGCAAACCCTACAGATCTGGACGGCCCTTTGACACTTCCCTAACATCTCTTTCCTCAGCTATTCCATCAACTCTAGGCACACTGGACTCTACGCAACATTTTGATTTTGTGCACACCACACATGTTCCTGCTGTATACTCTTTGCAGTCACAGTGCCCTCTGCCTAGAATATTATTCCTGCAAACACCCACTTGATTCAGTCCCTCATTTCTTCCAAGTCCCTTTAGCATCACCTTTCCAAAGATGAGTGTGATGGAGGTGAAGACCGCAAAAGCAGGTTCGGCTCTGCCCTCCCCGCAGTCTCTTCCAGCCAGGACCTCTGCAGACACAAAGCTTTCCCACCTGTGGACTCACGTCAGCACCAGCCCCTCCCCTGGCCACTCCCCTGGCTGCACCCAGGTAATTACGGTCAATCCCCTCACGCCATCGGCCCGTCATCCTGGATAACCCCCTTGGACCCCTTGCCGTCCTGGCCATCCACGCTCTCTCCACCCTCATGGTCCTCTTCTCTCTTTGACCTGCTTTGCTCTCCCTCTGCATGTCTCTCTCGCCTGGTCATGTCTGTGTAACCAGATCTCTGTGGTGGCTCCTACCTAAGCCCAATATGAATAAGCTTGATCCTGCCTGTAATCCCCTTCTCTGGCTCGCTCTCTTTTTTACACTTTTTTTCTTTACAGAGGGGAAATAATAAGTTTCTCTGACTAATCAGTTACTCTATTTTAAATTGCACAAAGAAACTCCACCATCATTATTCTTTATCTTATCTCTCATCTTTATTTTTCCATAGTATTTATCACCTTCTAACATGTATTTTCTTATTTATTTTATTCATTGTGTTTTACCTCCTCACTAGAATGGAAGATCTATGAAAGGAGGTCGTTTTTCTCTTACTTGTTTTTATTAATGAGACAAAATAAACTTTCACTGAAATGTGGTGATGAAATGAGACTATCAAGCTTTTCCATAGAAAAAAATCCACTTTAGAATACAACAGAACAACATTTGCAGGCACGCTTAAAAATGTAACCAAGTAATTTTATACCTAGTCACACATTGGTTCAATAAAATCATTAAGCCAAAGACAGTTGTTGTGACCATTCAAGAATCACGACACTTTTCCTAGGTCTCTCTGAAGCAATCTGGCAGAGAATAAACTTCAGCAAACCCTACAGATCTGGACGGCCCTTTGACACTTCCCTAACATCTCTTTCCTCAGCTATTCCATCAACTCTAGGCACACTGGACTCTACGCAACATTTTGATTTTGTGCACACCACACATGTTCCTGCTGTATACTCTTTGCAGTCACAGTGCCCTCTGCCTAGAATATTATTCCTGCAAACACCCACTTGATTCAGTCCCTCATTTCTTCCAAGTCCCTTTAACATCACCTTTCCAAAGATGAGTGTGATGGAGGTGAAGACCGCAAAAGCAGGTTCGGCTCTGCCCTCCCCGCAGTCTCTTCCAGCCAGGACCTCTGCAGACACAAAGCTTTCCCACCTGTGGACTCACGTCAGCACCAGCCCCTCCCCTGGCCACTCCCCTGGCTGCACCCAGGTAATTACGGTCAATCCCCTCACGCCATCGGCCCGTCATCCTGGATAACCCCCTTGGACCCCTTGCCGTCCTGGCCATCCACGCTCTCTCCACCCTCATGGTCCTCTTCTCTCTTTGACCTGCTTTGCTCTCCCTCTGCATGTCTCTCTCGCCTGGTCATGTCTGTGTAACCAGATCTCTGTGGTGGCTCCTACCTAAGCCCAATATGAATAAGCTTGATCCTGCCTGTAATCCCCTTCTCTGGCTCGCTCTCTTTTTTACACTTTTTTTCTTTACAGAGGGGAAATAATAAGTTTCTCTGACTAATCAGTTACTCTATTTTAAATTGCACAAAGAAACTCCACCATCATTATTCTTTATCTTATCTCTCATCTTTATTTTTCCATAGTATTTATCACCTTCTAACATGTATTTTCTTATTTATTTTATTCATTGTGTTTTACCTCCTCACTAGAATGGAAGATCTATGAAAGGAGGTCGTTTTTCTCTTACTTGTTTTTATTAATGAGATTTCTAACCCATAGAACAGTATTTGGACATAGAATAATACAATAATGTTTGCTGAATTAAAAGATGCCAAGAAAATGCAGGGTAAAAAAAAAAAAAGTTAGTGAACATTGAGTATATTAAATGAAGAGATTATTGGGAAAACTATGCTGAAAGAATTATCATAAAGAATTGTCATAAATTGTTATGCTATATTAACAAAATATAAATAATATATAATTATGGACTGAAATTCCCCCACTCAAACTCTTACATTAAAGCCCCAATCCCCAATGTGACTGTGTCTGGAAATGTGCGGGGAGCTGCCCTGTTTCAAGGGGTTTCCTTTAAGGAAACATAGCCCTGGGAGCTGCCCTGGCAACAGGGGCTGATAACAGCATAGCTCTCTGTCCCGCCACCCCAGGTATTGTGAAGACATTCCTGAGCTATCGTAAAGGACACCTGGAGCCTCGGTACAGATAAAAAGGGCTTGAGGGGCATTATGCCCCGGAACCACTGTAATCTAAAGAATTTTGAATATGTTAATGACATCCCAGGAGGTAACACCTAGTTTATGATCTGCCTGCCAGACACTAACAAATGCTAGGTCCGAAAAACCTGGCCTAAAGCACGTATACACAATTGTTTGTTGTGTGTTATCTGATTTTGAGAAGTATAAAATGTATAAGCGAATTCAATAAACTTGTCAGCAACTTGTCAGCAACCTGTAGAGTTGTCTGCCTTCTTGCTGTCCCTCTCAACCCCATCTTTTCTGTCCTTCTTTCTTTTCTTAGCCTATCTGCCACTCTCTTCAGGATCTGTTCGATTGCCGGCTGGCCCGGCAGAAATGGGGAGTTTATCAAGGTAAGTAAGGATAAATGAGGTCATAAGAGTGGTTCAGACTCTATCAATTACAAGTTTAAAGTAGCTATCAAAAACAAATATATGATCTAAAATCAAATCTAAAAAAATATGTATCGGGCTTGAATTTTCATTTCCATCATCAGCTAAATTGTTTTCTTGATATTTTTCAGTATCATGGGCAATTATGTAACTCAGAAATATATCATGTATTAAAAGCAGTTTTTATGTATATTTTACATTAGGCTTTTAAATAAGTAATTAAGATAAAATCAGTCATACGTGTTTACACCAGTTGAATATGACCAATGTCCCTATAGGAAGAGAATATGGCACAGATTAACACAGACCTAGAGACGGCCTTACCAAGGAGAAAGCCATAATTTACAAGCCAAAGAAAAAAGGCCTCAGGAGAAACAAATCCTAAGTCAGCAAAATGGCAAAATAGGAAGGCCCAGATCCCTTCCTCTACAGAGAAACCGACTTAACAACAGTGTAAAAAAGCCTTTATGAGAATTTCAGAACTATTTAAGAAGCCTCAATGCTTCAGCAAACACAAAGACAAGAAGAGCACAAAGTCAAGAAACCAAAACCATTATTTCATTAAAAAGGACTGAAAAAAAATTGTAGCATCTTATTTGAAAGAGCTCATCTTACCTTATGGTGTGGCAGCCTGGCTCAGCTGGAGAAAGCTTGCAGCTTGTGGAGTCTTCCTTAGAAGAGGAGGAAAAGAGCAGAATGTTTGGCCAGTGTTTCAGGTTTTCTGGATCCTGACTCAGTTGACTTAGAGTGCTGATAGGTAACCTGGTGCTTTGGTTGCAGACAGCCAATGAGAACTAAGCAACTTGATTAGCATCAAATTACTACAGTATAGCAGACAGACACCAGGAGAAAGAAGAAAATAACAGTTCAGCTCAGTTAGGTTTGACTTTTTTGTGACCCCATGTACTGAAGCATGCCAGACTTCCCAGCCCTTCACCATGTCCCAAAGCTTGCTCAAACTCATGTCCTTTGACAGAGTGGTACCATCCAACCATCTTGTCTTCTGTTGTTCTCTTCTGCTTTTGCTTTCTATTTCTCCCAACACCAGGTTCTTTTCTAATGAGTCATCTCTTCACATCAGGTGGCCAAAGTATTGGAGCTTCAACTTCAGCATTAGTCCTTCCAGGGAATATTCAGGATTGACTTGTTTTAGGACTGACTGGTTTGATCTTGTCACAGTCTAAGGGATGCTCTAAAGTCTTCACCAACACCACAGTTCAAAGAAAGACATCAATTCTTTGGCATTCAGCCTTCTTTATGGTCCAACTCTCACATCCATATATGACTACTTGGAAAACCATAGCTTTGAATATATGGACTTTTGTCAGCAAAGTGATGTGTCTACTTTTGAATATACTGTCTAGGTTTTAAAGTAATTAAGATAAAATCAGTCATATGTGTTTACACCAGTTGAATATGACCAATGTCCCTATAGGAAGAGAATATGGCACAGATTAACACAGACCTAGAGACGGCCTTACCAAGGAGAAAGCCATAATTTACAAGCCAAAGAAAAAAGGCCTCAGGAGAAACAAATCCTAAGTCAGCAAAATGGCAAAATAGGAAGGCCCAGATCCCTTCCTCTACAGAGAAACCGACTTAACAACAGTGTAAAAAAGCCTTTATGAGAATTTCAGAACTATTTAAGAAGCCTCAATGCTTCAGCAAACACAAAGACAAGAAGAGCACAAAGTCAAGAAACCAAAACCATTATTTCATTAAAAAGGACTGAAAAAAAATTGTAGCATCTTATTTGAAAGAGCTCATCTTACCTTATGGTGTGGCAGCCTGGCTCAGCTGGAGAAAGCTTGCAGCTTGTGGAGTCTTCCTTAGAAGAGGAGGAAAAGAGCAGAATGTTTGGCCAGTGTTTCAGGTTTTCTGGATCCTGACTCAGTTGACTTAGAGTGCTGATAGGTAACCTGGTGCTTTGGTTGCAGACAGCCAATGAGAACTAAGCAACTTGATTAGCATCATATTACTACAGTATAGCAGACAGACACCAGGAGAAAGAAGAAAATAACAGTTCAGCTCAGTTAGGTTTGACTTTTTTGTGACCCCATGTACTGAAACATGCCAGACTTCCCAGGCCTTCACCATGTCCCAAAGCTTGCTCAAACTCATGTCCTTTGACAGAGTGGTACCATCCAACCATCTTGTCTTCTGTTGTTCTCTTCTGCTTTTGCTTTCTATTTCTCCCAACACCAGGTTCTTTTCTAATGAGTCATCTCTTCACATCAGGTGGCCAAAGTATTGGAGCTTCAACTTCAGCATTAGTCCTTCCAGGGAATATTCAGGATTGACTTGTTTTAGGACTGACTGGTTTGATCTTGTCACAGTCTAAGGGATGCTCTAAAGTCTTCACCAACACCACAGTTCAAAGAAAGACATCAATTCTTTGGCATTCAGCCTTCTTTATGGTCCAACTCTCACATCCATATATGACTACTTGGAAAACCATAGCTTTGAATATATGGACTTTTGTCAGCAAAGTGATGTGTCTACTTTTGAATATACTGTCTAGGTTTATCATAGTTTTCTTCCCAAGGATCAAGTGTCTTTTAATTTCATGGCTGCAGTCACCATCTGCAGTGATTTTGGAGCCCGAGAAAATAAAGTCTGTCACTGTTTCCACTGTTTGCTCACCTATTTGCCACGAAGTGATGGGACCAGATGTCATGATCTTTGTGGAAGAAAATATAAGCTCCTGAAACAGAAAAAAAAATAGGCAAATTTCTCAGAAACTGTGAAACTACAAGCATACACTTAGAGAAAACACATTCCCAGATCGGAAAATGTTTGAGAGTCCCTGAGAAGGTCCCCAGACTTATTGGTAAAGATCTTATCCTATATGAAGCCATTCCATAAAGACTGGGGATGGGTGGCTGGTTTTTCTTTCACCTGTATAAATCTCTGCATCCTCCCTCAACTAAAAATATATATATATATATAAGTATGAGAAGAAACAGGCTTCCCTGGTGGCTCAAGGGTAAAAGAATCCAGTCACCTACAGAGCAAGAGCAACAGAAGACATGAGTTGGATCCTTGGGTCAGGAAGATCTCCTGGAGGAAGGCATGGCAACCGACTCCACTATTCTTGCCTGAGGAAGCTCATGGATAGAAAAGTCTGGTGGGCTATGATCCATAGGGTTGCAAAGATCTGACACTATTGAAGAGATTTAACATGCATGCATGAGAAGAAACAGGGAAATAAAGGGAAATAAAAGGAAAAAATATCTCCAGAAACTACCACTAAAGAAACTGAGACCTGTGAGTTACCTGACAGACTTGAAAATAACGATATTAAGTTCAATGAAAAATAGCAAAAGGAAAACTGTAAAATTCACATATATGTGTAAACTAAACAATACACTCAAACAGTGAATTGGTCAAAGCATAAATTACAATGCAAATTAGAAAATATCTTGAGATACATAAGGGATGCTCTAAAGTCTTCACCACCACCACAGTTCAAAGAAAGACATCAATTCTTTGGCATTCAGCCTTCTTTATGGTCCAACTCTCACATCCATATATGACTACTTGGAAAACCATAGCTTTGAATATATGGACTTTTGTCAGCAAAGTGATGTGTCTACTTTTGAATATACTGTCTAGGTTTATCATAGTTTTCTTCCCAAGGATCAAGTGTCTTTTAATTTCATGGCTGCAGTCACCATCTGCAGTGATTTTGGAGCCCGAGAAAATAAAGTCTGCCACTGTTTCCATTGTTTGCTCACCTATTTGCCACGAAGTGATGGGACCAGATGTCATGATCTTTGTGGAAGAAAATATAAGCTCCTGAAACAGAAAAAAAAATAGGCAAATTTCTCAGAAACTGTGAAACTACAAGCATACACTTAGAGAAAACACATTCCCAGATCGGAAAATGTTTGAGAGTCCCTGAGAAGGTCCCCAGACTTATTGGTAAAGATCTTATCCTATATGAAGCCATTCCATAAAGACTGGGGATGGGTGGCTGGTTTTTCTTTCACCTGTATAAATCTCTGCATCCTCCCTCAACTAAAAATATATATATATATATAAGTATGAGAAGAAACAGGCTTCCCTGGTGGCTCAAGGGTAAAAGAATCCAGTCACCTACAGAGCAAGAGCAACAGAAGACATGAGTTGGATCCTTGGGTCAGGAAGATCTCCTGGAGGAAGGCATGGCAACCGACTCCACTATTCTTGCCTGAGGAAGCTCATGGATAGAAAAGTCTGGTGGGCTATGATCCATAGGGTTGCAAAGATCTGACACTATTGAAGAGATTTAACATGCATGCATGAGAAGAAACAGGGAAATAAAGGGAAATAAAAGGAAAAAATATCTCCAGAAACTACCACTAAAGAAACTGAGACCTGTGAGTTACCTGACAGACTTGAAAATAACGATATTAAGTTCAATGAAAAATAGCAAAAGGAAAACTGTAAAATTCACATATATGTGTAAACTAAACAATACACTCAAACAGTGAATTGGTCAAAGCATAAATTACAATGCAAATTAGAAAATATCTTGAGATACATGAAAACAAAAACACAACATATTAAACTTAGGATGCAGCAGAAGCAGTACTAAGAGAGAAATTTATACTGGTAAATATTTATTCTAAAAACCAGATCATCTCAAAACAATCTAATTTTACATTTAAAGAAATTAAAAAATAAAGAACAAACCTTAACCAAAGTTGTCAGAAAGAAGAAACTAATATAGAGCTGAAATAAATGAAATAAAGAACAGAAGAAATCAACAAAAAAGCTTTTGAAAAAGATCAACAAAATTAATAAATTATTTACTAAGCCAAAAGGAGAGGAGACAATGAAAATTTGAAATGAAAGATGAGATATTATCTCAGATACTATAATATAAAACTGATTATAAGACACCACTGTGGACATTTACCAGAAAATTGAATTACTTAGAACAAATGAGTAAGTACCTAGAAACATGCAATCTACAAAAACTGATTCACTAAGATATAAAAAGAACAGATATATGCAAGAAGATTCAGTTAGTAATCAAAATTCCCAACAAAGGAAATACCGAGAACCAGAGAATTCTACCTAACATATAAAGAAAAATTCATGCTAATTATTCTCAAACTTGCCCCAAAACTTCAGTATGAGGGAATATTTTCAAGCTCATTATAAAGCCAGCGTTACCTTAATACCAAAGCCAAACAAGGATACTATAACAAAAGGAAATTATATACTAATCACCCCAATGAATACTGATGCAAGACTCTTTAAACAAAGAAGAGTTAAGTTAGTTAGCTTGCCTGAGGAAGCTCATGGATAGAAAAGTCTGGTGGGCTATGATCCATAGGGTTGCAAAGATCTGACACTATTGAAGAGATTTAACATGCATGCATGAGAAGAAACAGGGAAATAAAGGGAAATAAAAGGAAAAAATATCTCCAGAAACTACCACTAAAGAAACTGAGACCTGTGAGTTACCTGACAGACTTGAAAATAACGATATTAAGTTCAATGAAAAATAGCAAAAGGAAAACTGTAAAATTCACATATATGTGTAAACTAAACAATACACTCAAACAGTGAATTGGTCAAAGCATAAATTACAATGCAAATTAGAAAATATCTTGAGATACATGAAAACAAAAACACAACATATTAAACTTAGGATGCAGCAGAAGCAGTACTAAGAGAGAAATTTATACTGGTAAATATTTATTCTAAAAACCAGATCATCTCAAAACAATCTAATTTTACATTTAAAGAAATTAAAAAATAAAGAACAAACCTTAACCAAAGTTGTCAGAAAGAAGAAACTAATATAGAGCTGAAATAAATGAAATAAAGAACAGAAGAAATCAACAAAAAAGCTTTTGAAAAGATCAACAAAATTAATAAATTATTTACTAAGCCAAAAGGAGAGGAGACAATGAAAATTTGAAATGAAAGATGAGATATTATCTCAGATACTATAATATAAAACTGATTATAAGACACCACTGTGGACATTTACCAGAAAATTGAATTACTTAGAACAAATGAGTAAGTACCTAGAAACATGCAATCTACAAAAACTGATTCACTAAGATATAAAAAGAACAGATATATGCAAGAAGATTCAGTTAGTAATCAAAATTCCCAACAAAGGAAATACCGAGAACCAGAGAATTCTACCTAACATATAAAGAAAAATTCATGCTAATTATTCTCAAACTTGCCCCAAAACTTCAGTATGAGGGAATATTTTCAAGCTCATTATAAAGCCAGCGTTACCTTAATACCAAAGCCAAACAAGGATACTATAACAAAAGGAAATTATATACTAATCACCCCAATGAATACTGATGCAAGACTCTTTAAACAAAGAAGAGTTAAGTTAGTTAGCAAACTAACTCAACAGTTTATTAGTTATATTGTACAGCATGGCTGAATGGCATTTATCTCTGGAATGCAAAGATACTTCAATATATATATATATTGTATATATATTGTACTATATATTCATATATATATATATATATATATATATATATATATAAATCAATGCCATACACCATACTAACAGAATGAGGGAACAAAACTACGTGACCATCTAGATTGATACAAAAAAAAAAATAAAAGCATTTGACAAAATTCAAAACTCTTTAGGTAAAAAAAAGAAAAAAAGGACTCAATAACCAAGGACTAGAAAGAAATTACTTCAAACTAAAAACTGTTTACAAAAAGCTCACAGTTAATATTATACTTGATGAAAGCCTGCAAGTGTTAACCTTTATGTTCGTAACAAGACAAAGATGCTCAGTCCCACAATTTCTATTCAACATAGTGCTGGAAGTCCTTGGCAGAGAAAGTACTGGGGGTGGGAGTTTGAGAATAACAGGCATTTGAATTGGAAAGGAAGAAGTAAAATTACTTCTGCTCACAGATAATATAAAAAACTTTAAAAATTATATACTCATACTCAAATTATTAGAACTGATAAACAAGTTCAACAAAGTTGCAGAATAAGAAAACAACACACAAAAATTACTTGCATTTCTAAACAATAGTAATGAAAAATCTGAAAAGGAAATTAAGAACACAATCCCAATTGTAGAAGCATCAAAAAGAAAATATTTAGGAACAAACTTAACCAAGGTCAAAGACCAGAAACTACAAAACATTGCTAAAAGAAATTAAAGAAGATATAAATAAATGGGGACTTCCCAGGTGGCACTAGTGGTAAAGAATCCACTTCCCTGTGTAGAAGATTTAAGAGAGTGGGCTCAATCCCTGGGTGGGAAGATCCCCCGGAAGAGGGCATGGCAACACACTGCAGGATATTTGCCTCATAGATCCTATAGGGCCACAGTTCTTAGGGTCACAAACACTTGGACACAACTGATGCTATTTAGCAGGCATGCATAAATAAATGGAAAAAACACTCTATATTCAGGACTCAAATATTTATTATGGTTAAGATGTTCATACTACCCAGAGTGATGTGCAAATTCAGTGCAATCCCTATCAACGTTCCTAATGCATTTATTTAAGAAAAAGGAAAAATGTTACAATTTATACAGAAATGCAAACAACCAAAAAAACTTACAAAAGAAGAATAAAATTATAGGATTCACATTCCTGATTTCAAAATTTCCACAAAAATTCAGTAATCAAAATAGTCTGTGCTGGTACAAAGACAGACAAATAAATCAACAGAATAAAGTTCAAAGTTATAAATGCACACATTATATGGTCAAATTGTTTTAGAGATGGGTACACAGATCATTTATAGGAATTTAATGGAAAAAGGACAATCTTCAACAAATAGTCCTGGGAAAACTGGATATCCATATGCAAAATAAACTGGATCCTTATTTTACACTGTATATAAAAATTAACTCAAAATGATCCAAACATCTAAACATCAGAGCTAAAACCACTAAACTCTTAGTAAGAAAAATAAAAGAAAATCTCCATGGCATTGGACTTGATGGTTTTTTAGATAAAGTATTAAAAGCACATGGAACAAGTTTTTAGATGCATACATTGGACTGCATCAAAATAAAAAACTTATGCGTATTGAAGGGAACTATCAAGAAAGTGGCAAAATAGCTGACAATGGGAGAAGATATTTGAAAATTGATCCTTGGAAGAAAATCCATAACAAATTTAGACAGTGTATTAAAAAAGCAGAGACATTACTTTGGGGACAAAGGTCTGTATAGTCAAAGCTATGGTTTTTCCAGTTGGACGGCAGGAGGAAAAGGGGAAAACAGAGGACAAGATGGTTGGATGGCATCACCAACTCAATGGTCACGAGTTTGAGCAAACTCTAGGAGATATGGAGGACAGGGAAGCCTGGTATGCTGCAGTCCATGGGGTTGGAAAGAGCTAGACATGTCTGAGTGACTGAACTGAACTGAACTGACAGACAGCAACACTGATGAAATATAATTAAAATGTCATTTTACATCTGTAGTGTACTTTCCTAAAAATAAATAACTCTAGTCTCAACCTGAAAAACATAATTAAAAAATTAAGACAAATTCTGTTTATGGGACATCCTGCAAAACACTTGACAAGTATTTTCAAAACTGCCAAACTCATCAAAAACAAGGAAAGTCTGAGAAACTGTTACAACCAAGAAGAGCTTAAAAAACTGTCACAAGTAAAAGTAATGCAGTATCCTGAACAGGATGCTAGGATTAGAAAGAGGCATTAGGTAAAAATAAAATCTGCATACTGCGGACTTAATAATAATGTAATATTAGCTCATTTATTATAACAAACATATTAATGTTTACATTAATGTTTACACTATTAAAAATAGTGAAACTGGCAGAGGGGTATATGAGAACTACACTATCATTGCTGTTGTTTCTATAAATGTAAAACTTAAAAACTACAAAGCTTATTTAAAAACATGTGTTAGTGATTTTGAAATGGCTAGAATGTTTACAGTCAAAAATACAGGGAAAAAAATACTAGGTGAGGATAAAATCAAGAAAAAGGAGCTGATGTGGTTAGACCCATTGCTTTTATAGATAGCACTTATGTCATCTGAACTGTAGGTAGGCACTTATGAAAAAATATTTAATTCTTATTTGAAAAACTTTTATACAATTAACTTTGCATACTTTTGACTATTTTTAATTCATATTTTTAGGAGTATTAAGTGGACTGAACTAATGAAAGTAACAGGAAAAAAATAGGGCTCCTGATGGCTCAGACACTAAAGAATCTGTCTGTGATACAAGAGACCCAGGTTCAATCCCTGGGTCAGGAAGATACCCTGGAAAAGGAAATGACAACGCACTCCAGTAGTCTCACCTATAAAATCCCATGGACAAAGGAGCCTGGCAGGCTACAATCCATGGGTCGCAGAGTTAGACACCACTGAGTGACTAACATCTTCACTTCAACAGAGAAATGTACATGCACAGTACAAAGAAGGGCCTTCAGAATCTGGTACCTGCCCAATTGTCATCTCCTTAGATATACTCACCACCTATACCACAGAAAAACATTTTTCTGAGTTTTCAGTGTAGTTTCACAGATCTGTTTTTCTCAGACGTTGATAACTTTCCTCTTTCTTTTTAAAAATTAGCTCAGTTACCACTTCCTCCAGGAAAACAATCTCACCAGCTAAGAAGCACTTCCTCTGTATTCTCATGGTATTAAGTTTCTACTTTCTATCACAAATCTTATATACTGTGTTTATATTTTATTGTATCTCCTCCCCTCCTTTTGTTGCCATTACTCTGCACTGTCTTTAAGGGGAAAAGCACTATTTTATCATCACCTCACACAACTATCATTCTGTATAATAATAGAGAAAATATTTTACAGAGGGAGGGAGGAGAATGAAGGTGGCAGATGGGATAAAAAAAAAATCATCATATAAAAACTGTATTTTTGTAACTTTGGGAAAAAAATTTAAATTTATTAACAATAAAAGCCCCATCTAAAGAGTAGGGTATTTCATAGAAATTAATTCTTTACTGTGTGCCCATTTATTACTAACCATAAATTTGCCCTATCAATATATAATTTCCTATGGAAATTTAATTTAAAAAATTTTATATCACTTTGACCCAGAATTACAATTAACAAGGAAAACTTTGTAAATTTATAATGTAACAACTACATTGAGTTCTTGATATCACTTTGACCCAGAATTCACCAACTCTGAGGGAAAACTCATTGGTCAAATAGGCTATGTCAAACCAATTTCCAAGTCTTTTATAACTTTAATTCATATTTTTAGGAGTATTAAGTGGACTGAACTAATGAAAGTAACAGGAAAAAAATAGGGCTCCTGATGGCTCAGACACTAAAGAATCTGTCTGTGATACAAGAGACCCAGGTTCAATCCCTGGGTCAGGAAGATACCCTGGAAAAGGAAATGACAACGCACTCCAGTAGTCTCACCTATAAAATCCCATGGACAAAGGAGCCTGGCAGGCTACAATCCATGGGTCGCAGAGTTAGACACCACTGAGTGACTAACATCTTCACTTCAACAGAGAAATGTACATGCACAGTACAAAGAAGGGCCTTCAGAATCTGGTACCTGCCCAATTGTCATCTCCTTAGATATACTCACCACCTATACCACAGAAAAACATTTTTCTGAGTTTTCAGTGTAGTTTCACAGATCTGTTTTTCTCAGACGTTGATAACTTTCCTCTTTCTTTTTAAAAATTAGCTCAGTTACCACTTCCTCCAGGAAAACAATCTCACCAGCTAAGAAGCACTTCCTCTGTATTCTCATGGTATTAAGTTTCTACTTTCTATCACAAATCTTATATACTGTGTTTATATTTTATTGTATCTCCTCCCCTCCTTTTGTTGCCATTACTCTGCACTGTCTTTAAGGGGAAAAGCACTATTTTATCATCACCTCACACAACTATCATTCTGTATAATAATAGAGAAAATATTTTACAGAGGGAGGGAGGAGAATGAAGGTGGCAGATGGGATAAAAAAAAATCATCATATAAAAATTGTATTTTTGTAACTTTGGGAAAAAATTAATTCATTAACAATAAAAGCCCCATCTAAAGAGTAGGGTATTTCATAGAAATTAATTCTTTACTGTGTGCCCATTTATTACTAACCATAAATTTGCCCTATCAATATATAATTTCCTATGGAAATTTAATTTATAATGTAACAACTACATTGAGTTCTTGATATCACTTTGACCCAGAATTCACCAACTCTGAACAGAGGCAAAACTCATTGGTCAAATAGGCTATGTCAAACCAAATTTCCAAGCTCTATTTATAACTTTCATTTTTATTGGGTTGAAGTGTGTCCTTCCACAAGATACGATGTAGTCCTAATCCTCAGAATCTGTTAATATGACCTTATTTGGACATAGGGTCCTTGCAAATGCAATCAGGTTAAGATGAGGAGCCTAAATCCGATGACTGCTATCTTTATAAAATGAAAGAAATTTGTACACAGATACACCGACCCAGGGAAGAAAACCACTTGACAACAGAGGCAGAAATTGGAGTGATGGAGCAAATACCCAAGGAACGCCAAAAATGTCAGCAAGACCAGACACAAGATAGAGTCAAAGTCTTCTTTCCTAGAGCCAGCAGACTATGATCATGCTAACACCTTGATCTCAGACTTCTGTCCCCCAGAACTGTGAGAGAGTAAGTGTCCACTCTTTCAACTCACCCATTTTCTGAGACTATTAAGGAAGTCCTAAGAAACTGGTATATCAGGTTAAACATTTTTCTATAGGGTGCGACATCCATATCTGATTCCTACATTTATCATATCATTAATTTCACCCCTGAAAATTATACAACTATAAAACTATGTCATATTAAATGCACATGTGAGTGTGTTTCTATCATGTTTTATTTTAGATTTACTTATCAGGAGCCAAAGAACACTGAGATGCACGTCTAATCCCCTGTTCATTCACATCTAAGAATGAAATCATTGACTCTATAATACTTGTTGAGACATTTTGCACACTTGAACAACTAAAACAGTGAGGAATATTATAGTGAAATGTTACATATTAAAATATATAACATAAGTTTGATGTAACAATAAATAAAACTTTTAAAATTGCAGTTACTTATAATTGTTTTACTCAGACTCTGAAAGAACTTTCTATCAAAATCAACTCATATGTAGTTTTAGTATCTGTGTGACCTTTATTTTCTTTTACTTTAATGGTTTCACAAGAAACCTTTGGGCCTTTCCAACTTTTTTGTCTTTAGATGTTTCCCTTTAAGCTATATCTCTAACTCCAAATAGCTTCTGTACTTTCTTATAAGCCATTTCTTACTCTGTAGGGAACTGATACAGCAGGGCTGACCCTAGTTTCAAAGAAAATTGAAAGCAGAAAAGGAGGTGGAAACTAAGTATAAAGCAATAGGAAGACTTGTACTATTCAAGGTCAGAAAAAATCAGAACACAAGTGATTCTAGAGAAGAAAAAGGCCTAATTTGCACATTACTTGAGAAGCAATCTGTATCTTTTAACATTCTGTATTGAGAATAATTATTGGTGTTGTATGTCTGGAGGATTCAAATATGAACTTATAAAACTATGAATATAAAAATGCCATAAGCAATATTATAACTAATTTTCTTCAGTTAATAAAATGACTCAAAGGGTCATTTTAGAACACCTAAAACATGAGCAACATAATATGAACTTCGAGATATGGTTAAGTGTCTTCCATTCGCATAATACCTTATGCATTTCCAAAATCTATTATTATCCCGATAAATAATTTTAAGCACCCTGTTTACTTCATACGGAATTCTGATAAAACTCTCCAACACTATACTTGAATGGAAATGTCATAGGATACCGACAAAAGCAAGAAATAGTTCATCCTGCAACAGTGTTTCTTTCTGCACCGAAAATAAATTCTAAGACAAGAAAAAAATCATATTTTAAATTCAGCACGATATTGTATAACTACATTAATTTGACAAAATTTCATCAAAATGAAATTTTGGTGAAATAATTATATCATTTCTTAAGTAAAATCACTAAATTTATTTCCACATTGTAGAATATAGTTAATTAATCCCTAAAAACATGTATATCTTAATACTACCTCCTGCTTTCATCAAAAGTGCTCTAAGGATCGCCACATTGTGATCTAAGATAGAGATGATACTTTTGAGTTTGTCATGTGCTTTCAAATACATTATCTAATTTCACTTTGTATGCTAATCATTCTCCTACCACATGTACAATTACAAAATCATCATTTATGAAGCATTATAATGCCACATAATAATGTTAATAGACACTAAGTACTAGGTATGAATAAGTTCTTAACTTTTTTGTTTTTTCTGTGTGACCTTTATTTTCTTACTTTAATGGTTTCACAAGAAACCTTTGGGCCTTTCAACTTTTTGTCTTTAGATGTTTCCCTTTAAGCTATATCTCTAACTCCAAATAGCTTCTGTACTTTCTTATAAGCCATTTCTTACTCTGTAGGGAACTGATACAGCAGGGCTGACCCTAGTTTCAAAGAAAATTGAAAGCAGAAAAGGAGGTGGAAACTAAGTATAAAGCAATAGGAAGACTTGTACTATTCAAGGTCAGAAAAAATCAGAACACAAGTGATTCTAGAGAAGAAAAAGGCCTAATTTGCACATTACTTGAGAAGCAATCTGTATCTTTTAACATTCTGTATTGAGAATAATTATTGGTGTTGTATGTCTGGAGGATTCAAATATGAACTTATAAAACTATGAATATAAAAATGCCATAAGCAATATTATAACTAATTTTCTTCAGTTAATAAAATGACTCAAAGGGTCATTTTAGAACACCTAAAACATGAGCAACATAATATGAACTTCGAGATATGGTTAAGTGTCTTCCATTCGCATAATACCTTATGCATTTCCAAAATCTATTATTATCCCGATAAATAATTTTAAGCACCCTGTTTACTTCATACGGAATTCTGATAAAACTCTCCAACACTATACTTGAATGGAAATGTCATAGGATACCGACAAAAGCAAGAAATAGTTCATCCTGCAACAGTGTTTCTTTCTGCACCGAAAATAAATTCTAAGACAAGAAAAAAATCATATTTTAAATTCAGCACGATATTGTATAACTACATTAATTTGACAAAATTTCATCAAAATGAAATTTTGGTGAAATAATTATATCATTTCTTAAGTAAAATCACTAAATTTATTTCCACATTGTAGAATATAGTTAATTAATCCCTAAAAACATGTATATCTTAATACTACCTCCTGCTTTCATCAAAAGTGCTCTAAGGATCGCCACATTGTGATCTAAGATAGAGATGATACTTTTGAGTTTGTCATGTGCTTTCAAATACATTATCTAATTTCACTTTGTATGCTAATCATTCTCCTACCACATGTACAATTACAAAATCATCATTTATGAAGCATTATAATGCCACATAATGTTAATGTTAATAGACACTAAGTACTAGGTATGAATAAGTTCTTAACTTCAATTTCTGGGAGACTCAAAGAAATCAAAATTTTACAAATGGAAAAATACAAACAAAACATGGAGTGATACAAAATTATAAAAGCACTTATTCCCAGAAAAATGGTCATCTGAGAGAAACGGTTCAGGTGTCATCTATTGAAGCTAGCCAAATGAACAGGCATGGACAGTTATTCTAGAAGAATAACAGGATAGCATAAACAAAGGTCCAAGTGTATAACATAATGAAGTATGTACAGCAAACCACCACAACACCAGGGACCTAAGAACCAAACAACAGAGCATAGGGGTCACTGGAGGTAATGTTGAAACATGGCAGGACTATCATACTCTGCTAAGGAGATGGGTCATCAACCTGTAGAAAAGATAGTAAACTACTGAAGACATTCCAGAAGAGGGAGCTGTTGCCAAATTTGCCATTTTCAGTAATTTAGCCTATAGGAGATAGATTTAACACATAAAAATGTGATGCAGAAGAACGATATATATTATTTTAATAATCTTAGAGTTTAACTAGGCAACAGCATAAGGATATATTGATAGAATGGCAACATTAAGAAGGGATAGATTTGAAAGAGAAGGTTTTGAATTATATTTACATTTCTTGAGTTTGACATATATGAAGGTCAAATCAGATATTTTCAACAGTCAAGAATGCATGAGACAGTTTCACTCACAGTTTTGTCCCTTTACCATGTATCTGGGCTTCCCAGGTGGCACTCGTGGTAAAAAAAAAAAACCCACCTGTCAATGAAGAAAACTTAAAAAACATGGATTTGATTCCTGGGTCAGAAAGATTCCCTGGAGGAGGGTAAGGCAACCTACTCCAGAATTCTTGTCTGGAGAATCACATGGACAGAGAAGCCTGGTGAGCTACAGTCCATAGGGTCAGAAAGAGTCAGGCATGACTGAAGTGATTTAGCATAGCATAGCACCATGTCCTACATCCTACAGCAATCCTACATTTCCTTTATTTTTGTGGATATTTGTCAGAGTTCACAGTTGTAAGTAATAGACTATGATTCATTATTATGATTATTAAATTTATTTTCATAAATTCTTCTGTATAGGTTATGGAAGAAGGGTAGGTGCTAAAGAATTAGCTTCAAGGCTAAGCATCCAAAAACATGGCATAAAGTCTTGACCCATCCTTGAGCACTCTACAGTTTACAGGACACTAAATTATTTGCCAACAATTTGATCTAACAGCAACTGCAACTTAACATTCAAGCATATGCCTCGCATCATACTTTTATGTAATCCGCTGTTTCTCTCTTGAACCACTTTAGTAAACACCTAACTAGTTTTGGGACTTCCAATCTTTGTCATCTATGAATCATCCTATACAGTTCTAACAGAAATACATTTAAAGTGTTTTTCAAAGATACATACATATATATATAGAAATAAAAAATTTTATCAAGTGATATGCACAACGTATTTATATGATAGAAGCTTTATCACAGTCTCAGAGGAACTAAAAAATGCTTGGACAGTGAAAAAATAATATCATAGTCATGGAGTTAAGATTGAGCTTTATAAAATATCAGTTCATTTTAACTTCATATATACAGTTAATTAAACCCCAATACAAATATAAACAACACCTGGGGAAGAGCACTGGACAAATGAAGGAAAAACTCAAACGGAAAATTTTATAACACAGAAAAAGACTGATAAATCTGACAGGTTAAAATGAAAAGCTTATGTAATGATATTAACATAATTAAAGAGCAAAGTGAAATATTGAGAAAATTCACAACTCTAACCCAAAGAGAGGTTTTCTCAGGAGAAGGAGGGCTCTTAAAATTTCAGCTCAATAGAATGCATGAGACAGTTTAACTCACAGTTTTGTCCCTTTACCATGTATCTGGGCTTCCCAGGTGGCACTCGTGGTAAAAACCCACCTGTCAATGAAGAAAACTTAAAAAACATGGATTTGATTCCTGGGTCAGAAAGATTCCCTGGAGGAGGGTAAGGCAACCTACTCCAGAATTCTTGTCTGGAGAATCACATGGACAGAGAAGCCTGGTGAGCTACAGTCCATAGGGTCAGAAAGAGTCAGGCATGACTGAAGTGATTTAGCATAGCATAGCACCATGTCCTACATCCTACAGCAATCCTACATTTCCTTTATTTTTGTGGATATTTGTCAGAGTTCACAGTTGTAAGTAATAGACTATGATTCATTATTATGATTATTAAATTTATTTTCATAAATTATTCTGTATAGGTTATGGAAGAAGGGTAGGTGCTAAAGAATTAGCTTCAAGGCTAAGCATCCAAAAACATGGCATAAAGTCTTGACCCATCCTTGAGCACTCTACAGTTTACAGGACACTAAATTATTTGCCAACAATTTGATCTAACAGCAACTGCAACTTAACATTCAAGCATATGCCTCGCATCATACTTTTATGTAATCCGCTGTTTCTCTCTTGAACCACTTTAGTAAACACCTAACTAGTTTTGGGACTTCCAATCTTTGTCATCTATGAATCATCCTATACAGTTCTAACAGAAATACATTTAAAGTGTTTTTCAAAGATACATACATATATATATAGAAATAAAAAATTTTATCAAGTGATATGCACAACGTATTTATATGATAGAAGCTTTATCACAGTCTCAGAAGAACTAAAAAATGCTTGGACAGTGAAAAAATAATATCATAGTCATGGAGTTAAGATTGAGCTTTATAAAATATCAGTTCATTTTAACTTCATATATACAGTTAATTAAACCCCAATACAAATATAAACAACACCTGGGGAAGAGCACTGGACAAATGAAGGAAAAACTCAAACGGAAAATTTTATAACACAGAAAAAGACTGATAAATCTGACAGGTTAAAATGAAAAGCTTATGTAATGATATTAACATAATTAAAGAGCAAAGTGAAATATTGAGAAAATTCACAACTCTAACCCAAAGAGAGGTTTTCTCAGGAGAAGGAGGGCTCTTAAAATTTCAGCTCAATAGAATAACCTGGGTACAGGGTTTGTACAAGATTTACTGGAATTCCTCCCTTCATCATGTTCTCCACTGGGATACTTCTCAATCACAGTGTACCTCTCAGAATTACATTTTATTACAATTACATAGCTGCAATATACTGGGGGTCTCTGGAGACCCAATCTTTATGCAATATCATGTAGAAGGATACAACCCTAGTAATAACTGTTAATAACTGTAAAACCACAATTTGACCTAGGAATCGAGAAAGTGGAGAGTTACTGTACAGAAAACTATTTTCGAAGAAATTTAAAGAGCTCTCACACATATAGAGTAGGTCCAAATATTTTTCCTTCAAGCAGCTTCTTCTGCAAAATTTTTTGTAGTCCTCCTCCAAGTTTTCATTAAATTCAGTCTCTATGCCCCTTCTGTATATCTTGCCTTCATTTCTCATTTATGCTTCTAACTAGTTCTCTTTTCTCTCCATTTCTCTCAGACAAAACACACACACACATATTCTGCTTCTTGGGTAGTACATATTGGTCTCCCAACTATACTTGTTTTCTCTCAGTAATTAGCCATTATCATATTCTAAATTAATAATTTTAATAATGTTTGCACATGCTATAACTTATGTGTCATACTTTGCAGTAGATTAAATTACTAAGGAACTTGTATTAAGAGTGCTGCAGAGAAACAGCACCAATAGTATAGGTGTGTGGGTCTGTGTATATGTATATATATATACATATATATTATATTTAAAGATATTTTATTAGAGGTATTAGATCATTTGTTCATGGAGTCTGAAATGACCCATAGTCTGCTTTACTAAATCTACCAATTAAAATGTTCATCTCTTCCAGGATCACTCTCACACGCTGAGAAATAATGTTTAACCACCTATCAAGGCATCCTACGATGCAGGCAAGTTGACAAAAAAATAATAATCACAGAATAACTGTAGTCCTTATTTTCACTCCCTATTCTTCCATTGCCTAATACTTTGTCTGCCACCTAAGAAATCCTCCAATGCGTGCATACTGAACAAACATCTGAACAAAAAAAAAAAAAGAGTGATAAATCTGACAGGTTAAAATGAAAAGCTTATGTAATGATATTAACATAATTAAAGAGCAAAGTGAAATATTGAGAAAATTCACAACTCTAACCCAAAGAGAGGTTTTCTCAGGAGAAGGAGGGCTCTTAAAATTTCAGCTCAATAGAATAACCTGGGTACAGGGTTTGTACAAGATTTACTGGAATTCCTCCCTTCATCATGTTCTCCACTGGGATACTTCTCAATCACAGTGTACCTCTCAGAATTACAATTTATTACAATTACATAGCTGCAATATACTGGGGGTCTCTGGAGACCCAATCTTTATGCAATATCATGTAGAAGGATACAACCCTAGTAATAACTGTTAATAACTGTAAAACCACAATTTGACCTAGGAATCGAGAAAGTGGAGAGTTACTGTACAGAAAACTATTTTTGAAGAAATTTAAAGAGCTCTCATACATATAGAGTAGGTCCAAATATTTTTCCTTCAAGCAACTTCTTCTGCAAAATTTTTTGTAGTCCTCCTCCAAGTTTTCATTAAATTCAGTCTCTATGCCCCTTCTGTATATCTTGCCTTCATTTCTCATTTATGCTTCTAACTAGTTCTCTTTTCTCTCCATTTCTCTCAGACAAAACACACACACACATATTCTGCTTCTTGGGTAGTACATATTGGTCTCCCAACTATACTTGTTTTCTCTCAGTAATTAGCCATTATCATATTCTAAATTAATAATTTTAATAATGTTTGCACATGCTATAACTTATGTGTCATACTTTGCAGTAGATTAAATTACTAAGGAACTTGTATTAAGAGTGCTGCAGAGAAACAGCACCAATAGTATAGGTGTGTGGGTCTGTGTATATGTATATATATATACATATATATTATATTTAAAGATATTTTATTAGAGGTATTAGATCATTTGTTCATGGAGTCTGAAATGACCCATAGTCTGCTTTACTAAATCTACCAATTAAAATGTTCATCTCTTCCAGGATCACTCTCACACGCTGAGAAATAATGTTTAACCACCTATCAAGGCATCCTACGATGCAGGCAAGTTGACAAAAAAATAATAATCACAGAATAACTGTAGTCCTTATTTTCACTCCCTATTCTTCCATTGCCTAATACTTTGTCTGCCACCTAAGAAATCCTCCAATGCGTGCATACTGAACAAACATCTGAACAAATGAGTGAATAAATAAGTAAATTGAATAAGAGAAATTGTACTGCTATGATTAAGAATACATGCTTTTGACTGAGAAAAAAATAAGGTTAGAATACTGTGTGTACCACTTAAAACACTGTCTTACTTTGGTGTAAGTCTTAAACCTTTCCCTGACTGCTGATTATTAAGCATGGTAACAATGTCTGACTTGCAGAGTAAACGGGAAATCATTGTATGATTACATTACATCATATATTGCTATAGGACTACTTATATATCTCAGGAATCAGTGAGAGCTTAATAGATTAATAATTTTAGTACTATTATTAACAGATTTTTAAATGAGCCTTTGTTTCCCAGGTAGCACAGGGAACCTGCCTGCAAATTCAGGAGATGTGGGTTCAGTCCCTGGGTCAGAAAGATCCCCTGGAGAAGGAAATGGCAATCCAATCCAGTATTCTTGCCTGGAAAAACCCATGGACAGAGGGTTGTCATGGGCAACAGTCTATGGGGTCACAAAGAGTCGGAGATAACTGAGTGTGCATGCAAACATATTTCTATGGACATTTTTATATTTATTTAGTCATGTATATCCTTCAGTAGTTTTTTTCTTTTTTTCCTGAGAGTGTTTTTCTGAGCATGGTTGGATTTATTCTTAGGAACTTAATGTATTTCATTGCCACTTTGAAAGGGGTAATCTTTGTCATAACAATCATTTTTCCATATGGTTGCTGCTGGCTGACACATAGCTCCAGAAAACTCCAACTCTTCATGCTGATTTGACTTAAAGCAAGCTTACTAAACACTTTCATTAGTTCTAAGTGTGTCTACAATTTCTCTCAGATATCATATACAAAAAATATGTGAGTTACAAAAAATAGTAACTTTACTTTTATTACAATATGTTTTTTGGGGAATTTCATCCCTATGACTCATTATTTTGCAACTGGAGGATTGTACCTCTTAATTTCCTTTCTTTTACAATCCTACAGAAGGAGAAATGCTAATAGAAAATGAACTTTGCTATTTCTGACTTCGAGAAATATTTATAAATCACCGTGATTAGGATGCTGTTTGGTTTGGTTTCTGTATACCGTCAAGTTTATGGTATTTATTCTTAGTAATAATCCTCTAAGAGAAACTTTCATTAAACTTCAGTGAAATTTAATACAATGTGTAAACTATTTTCCATTTTAAATATTAGTTAACACACATTAAAATGGTAAAACTCATTCTCTTAGTTAAGTTCTATAATTTTGCCATATAAAGCTTAATTTATAATTTTTACATAAAAGTACTGCTAATTCTATAAAGCTATTTTGAGAAATGACTTTTTCTTTTTCAAATTTAATAACTTTATCTAATTCATTTCTTATCTATCAATCTATTGAACTACAAAAAAAAAAGTCTGCTCACATGAGTAAAACTTGGTCAAATAATTCACTATTACTGATATTTTCCCCTCTTTTTATATTTCTACTTCCTATTGACTGATTTTGGTTGCTTGGACTTTTCAAAAAAATTGCCACTTTATGTATGTTTTCAAATATTGTGGAACAAAGGTTATCATTCATTTCATTACCTGAACCTTTGCATCACTCTTTATTAATATTCATATGTGTGTGAATGTGTGTATAGGGGGTCTGTGTGTGTGTGCACATAAAAATTTGTTCTTAATATACTCATCAGTATTTTGGAATTTTTGCAAAATTACTTTTCCTCGGAGCACCAGTTCTTTATTCCATTGATTCCCTTCATGATTTTTAAAAACTTTATTATATGAAATCTTTTGAAATATTTTAACTCAATATACTTAAAATAACAAAAACCCCATCAAAAGAGCTTACATAAGGTCTTTTATATTTCTTTTCCTTTCCTTTCTCTGTAGAGAGAGAGAGACTGTTGTGTTTTCCTTCACTACAGAAAGAAAGTTTAGGTAGTTTTATAAAATAAATATTTTGATGTCTATAAACTGACAATAAAATTTTATCTTAATTTATTAGGAGCACTCTTCAGGTTTTCCTTTATATAGTTTTATTTTTACTTGCAAGATTTTATGATGTCCATTATCACTTCTCCTTGCCTCATAGATTATGTATTTAGAAATGTGTCTTTAATTTGAAAATGTATTGCATTTAAAAGTTTACTATTTATCTCTATTATATTCTGATACAAGTATTTTGTCAGGATGATATCAGTTTGTTGATATTGCTATTTCCTGCCTGTAGGCATATCATGACATCGTTTTTTTAAATGTTCAACATATGCCATAGTGACATTTTCCTTTAACTATTGGTAATTCTTTAAATTTCTTGGCTCAAGCCTCCCATATGTATTTTCAAAGCATCTGTTATTTATATAATTATTTTTTATGCTTTATGTGATTATTAGAGAAAATCATTTTAGAATAACTCACAATAATAATATATGTGTGCTTACCTATTATATCCTGAGATTGTGGATTAAGTGATGCCTAAATTTAGAATTGTTTTTTTTTTGTTTTTATTTAATATACTTTTAAAAATATTTTACTAAAAATATATTTGTTATATTCAAATTGTTTTCTAGCTTTCTTTGTTTAGGACATTTTTTTAGAACTTTCTCTGCTTACTTGCTTAGGAGATTTTTAACTCTTACTTTTGATTAGCTTTAATTCCTAAAGTTGTGGAGTATCTATTTTTAACAGTTTAAAATTTTCATATTTAAATACTTTAAACCAATTTAAGATCTAACTGCCTCTCTGAACAAGAATGTAGAAATCTTTGCATTTATTATGATCAAGGCTTTAGTTGAACTATTTTATTTTACTATTTTTTGCCATTTTATTTTTTCACATCACCTACATTTATTTGATCCAATTTCTATTTCCCACTTCATCTTTTCCATTTTACTAGCTTATGTTACATATTCTTTTTAAAATTTCTTTGTTTATTTTTAGTTGGAGGATGATTGCTTTAGAATATGGTATTGAGGGCTTCCCTGGTGGTCCGGTGGGTAAGGACACCGCCTTGCAGTGCAAGTTTGATTTGATCCAATGTTCTATTTCCTGAAAATAAATATTTTGATGTCTATAAACTGACAATAAAATTTTATCTTAATTTATTAGGAGCACTCTTCAGGTTTTCCTTTATATAGTTTTATTTTTACTTGCAAGATTTTATGATGTCCATTATCACTTCTCCTTGCCTCATAGATTATGTATTTAGAAATGTGTCTTTAATTTGAAAATGTATTGCATTTAAAAGTTTACTATTTATCTCTATTATATTCTGATACAAGTATTTTGTCAGGATGATATCAGTTTGTTGATATTGCTATTTCCTGCCTGTAGGCATATCATGACATCGTTTTTTTAAATATTCAACATATGCCATAGTGACATTTTCCTTTAACTATTGGTAATTCTTTAAATTTCTTGGCTCAAGCCTCCCATATGTATTTTCAGAGCATCTGTTATTTATATAATTATTTTTTATGCTTTATGTGATTATTAGAGAAAATCATTTTAGAATAACTCACAATAATAATATATGTGTGCTTACCTATTATATCCTGAGATTGTGGATTAAGTGATGCCTAAATTTAGAATTGTTTTTTTTTTGTTTTTATTTAATATACTTTTAAAAATATTTTACTAAAAATATATTTGTTATATTCAAATTGTTTTCTAGCTTTCTTTGTTTAGGACATTTTTTTAGAACTTTCTCTGCTTACTTGCTTAGGAGATTTTTAACTCTTACTTTTGATTAGTTTTAATTCCTAAAGTTGTGGAGTATCTATTTTTAACAGTTTAACATTTTCATATTTAAATACTTTAAACCAATTTAAGATCTAACTGCCTCTCTGAACAAGAATGTAGAAATCTTTGCATTTATTATGATCAAGGCTTTAGTTGAACTATTTTATTTTACTATTTTTTGCCATTTTATTTTTTCACATCACCTACATTTATTTGATCCAATTTCTATTTCCCACTTCATCTTTTCCATTTTACTAGCTTATGTTACATATTCTTTTTAAAATGTCTTTGTTTATTTTTAGTTGGAGGATGATTGCTTTAGAATATGGTATTGAGGGCTTCCCTGGTGGTCCGGTGGGTAAGGACACCGCCTTGCAGTGCAAGGGGCGCCTGTTCGATCCCTGGCCTGGGAAGATCCCACGTACTGTGGAACAGCTGGACTGATGTGTCCAATTACTGAGCTGGAGCTCTGGAGCGCACGCACCCAGAGCCAGTGCTCTGCGACGACAGAGGCCACCGCGATGGGAGGCCCATGCGGGCCAAAGAACAAAGACGGATGAAAATAGAGAAATGAAAGACCAATAATTAGAGAAATGCAAATCAAAACTACAATGAGATGTCACCTCACACCCGTCAGAATGGCCATCATCCACAAATCGACAGACAATAAATGCTGGAGAGGCTGCGGAGAAAAGGGAACCCTCCTGCATTGCTGGTGGGAGTGTAAATTGATACAGCCTCTATGGAAGACAGTCTGGAGATTTCTTAAAAAACTAAAAATAGAAGCACCATATGACCCAGCAATCCCACTCTTAGGTTTATACCCTGATGAAATCAAAACTGAAAGAAGCACCTGTACCCCAATGTTCATTGCAGCTCTCTATACAATAGCTAGAACATGGAAGGAACCTAGATGCCCATCGACGAACGAATGGATCCAAAAGCTCTGGTACATATATACAATGGAATACTACACAGCTGTAAAGAGAAATGCAGAAGAATCAGCCCTCATGAGGTGGCTGGATCTAGAACGTATCCTAAAAGTGAAGTCAGTCAGAAAGAGAAGGACAAATACAGTATATTAACACATATATATGGAATCTAGTAGGATGGTGATGATGGCACATGCAGTGAAGCGACAGAAAGACAGACATGGACAGTGGACATATGGACATTGTGGGGAAGGAACAGTGGTTGAGAGGCGTAAGGGAAGTAGCATGAAGGCCTGTACTATCATAAGTGAAGAAAATAGCTCTAGTCATTGCTCTGTGAGAAAAGGGGATCCTTCAGGGGTGCTGTGTGATGGTCAGGAGGGGAGGGAAGGGGGGGATATACATGTGACTAATCTGAGAACATGCATGTCTGTGAACAACAAAACTCTGTAAAAGTTAAAAGTAAAATAAAGGTTTAAAAAAAAAAAAAAAAAAAACCAAAAAAAAAAAAAAAAAGTGCCCCGCCCATGCCCCTCCCTCCCCACCCCACCCCCCAAAAGATAAATAAATAAAATAAAATAAAATAAAGAAAGAATATGGTATTGACTTCTGCTATATATCAGAATGAATCAGCCATAAGTATACATATGCCCCCTCCCTCTTGAACCTCCTCCCCACCTCCATCTCCATCCCATCCCTCTGAGTTATCACAGAGCACGGAATTTGAACTCTCTGTGACACACAGTAAATTTTCACTGATTATTTAATTTTACATATAGTAGTGTTATGTTTCAATGATATTCTCTCAATATGTCCTTCCATCTTCTTCCCCCTCCATATCCACATTTGTTCTCTATGTCTGTGTCTGTACTGCTGTCCTGTAAATATATTTATTGATATCATATCATGTATTGATGCATATATATATATATATTCTTACTTTACTTTTCTTAGTTTTGTCCATATATTTTTAATGTGATTACTATATATGGCTATGCTGAAAGTTAATATGCATACTATTTCATGAAATATATTCTTTCTCATATTTCATGAAATATATTCTTTCTCATATTTGAAATGCGTCATTTTGTCATCCAAATATGATGCTTACTTTCCTTTCTCTCTTTTATTATACTTAATAGTCTTAATGTATTTTTTAATAAACTATGGCTATAAGCCCTTCCACAGCACATGCTTTGCAAATAATTCCCCATAGTATGTGATCTGTTTTTTTCATTTTCTCAATAATGTTTTTGTAAAAGTAAAGATCTTCAAGTTGTATGATTTGTGATTGATTACACTTTTAAAAACCTGTTTATATATATATATATATATATATATATATATATATACACACATACACATATATATGGGTTTCCCTGTTGGCTCAGCAGTGAATAATGCACCTGCCAATGCAGTAGACATAGGTTAGATCCCTGCATTGGAAAGATGTCCTGTAGAAGGAAATGGCAATCCACTCCAGTATTCTTACCTGGGACACCACATGTATAAAGAAGCCTAGTAGGCTACATTTCATGGAGTCTCAAAGAACTGGACACAACTTAGTGGCTAAGTAACATCAACAACAAAGTGATTCTCTATGTGTGTGTGTGTGCACACACACACATATGATATGACACACATTCCAGGTTAAGTTCCTTATAATGAACATTAAGAGATCTTTCGTTCTATGTCCTTTAATTTCAAAAAGAGAAGTTGTACAGTCTCTCTTAATTCTTCCAGGGGAAAATGCTTAACTGAATCTAAACAAATTTTATCTTATGTATTTGGGCAGCTGCAACAATACAGTTTTTAAGGAATCAAAATGTAACATGAAACCAAGGATACCCTGTTATTAAAAAAAATATATGGGGTATCTTGTCATATATATACATTATGGAAAGTGGAAATATACATTAACACTTGAAAATGACAGATCCTTCAAAGACCCTTGTCCTAAAGTACCAAAATGAAATTTATCTATCTACTATTTTTCATTTTAGTGATAATTTGCTGGATGGATTGCCATTGAAGTTTGCATAACATAACCTTTCAAAAAAATATCACAAAGGTTGTTCAAATAGCATCAACATTTTCATTTATTTTCTGGGTTTTACAAATACATTTATCTTTGTAACTTGATTATGTAAAAATAGACTCAAGTTGTTGTTAACAGCACAGTCTCCTGACCTCTGTAGTGAGATGATAAAAACACTGATTTGTATCTATTACTTTACATTTTAAGTATGCTAAACCTTGTACAATAGGACACTAACTACATTGCACATAATCTATTATTACAATCATATGCAATTTTAGATGATGAAGGATCCCTAAATCATATCACATAAATTTGCTCTCTGTGAGTACCTGTAAGTGAATCATAATTCAGTCCTTTTGGAATTCTGGAGGTACAGCTTTTTCAAGTCAACAAATCATCAGGCAAATAAGGTTTCTGTAGTTGTTAGGCTGATCGATGCTGATTGTCGCTACTTGATTGGACTATCGGAGAAGTATAAAAAGGATGAATGAAATTCCATGAAGCACTTTTTAATGCAACCAGGTCATAAAATGAGAATAGATATGCAACTGGATCGCCTCAATACAAGAAGGAATGCAATAGATCAGATGTTTCAAGAGAATATTTTTGGGTCGTTCTACCAAGCAGGGAACCAAGAACAGATAAAGTGCTGTCTGAAAACCAAAAGAATTTAAAATGAGTAATATAAGAAGGAAATTTTATAAATACTAGCTACAACAATGTGATGAATTGCACCAATAACTATGAGCATATTTTCCCAATTTTGATACAAATATAGCTGTATTTGATTATTTTCTGATTTGATGCTTCTCTATCATATTCCTTCCAATAAGAGAAATATGTAAAAAGATAGTAGTTCCAAGAAACTTCAAGCAATATCTTAAACCTATAGCAAAGCCTAGTACTATGAAACTATTTCTGGTTAGTCTAAGGCTTGTATTGTCTTCAAAATTTTTTCTCATAAGGTTGTTTCTAAAACAAACAGCTTAGAGTTTTCTCTATTATACATTACTTACAATGTCAAAATAAGCATAATACATTCAGAGTTCTAAGAAACACACTTTGACAAATGATGTATTAATACAAATAGAATATTTTTAATGTATAAACATTTATAAATAAGATGAATTTGAAAGTAGATGATTTTGACATTAGGGTCAATATCTCAGTGATAGTAAAGGGAGCTGGAAATAAAATCTCTAGATTCAAGAGGGTTTATGGATAAAAGAACAGTCATGGTGTGTTTAAAGAAAATGTAGAAAAAGTTATCTGAGGATTAAGATGAAACACAGACAAGGGGGTTCAAAAGAGTTTAGTCAATAGATGACATATCAGATATCACCTTAAAAAAAGAAACCCTAGGATCATAATTCAGTCCTAAATTTGCTCTCTGTGAGTACCTGTAGGTGAATCATAATTCAGTCCTTTTGGAATTCTGGAGGTACAGCTTTTTCAAGTCAACAAATCATCAGGCAAATAAGGTTTCTGTAGTTGTTAGGCTGATCGATGCTGATTGTCGCTACTTGATTGGACTATCGGAGAAGTATAAAAAGGATGAATGAAATTCCATGAAGCACTTTTTAATGCAACCAGGTCATAAAATGAAAATAGATATGCAACTGGATCGCCTCAATACAAGAAGGAATGCAATAGATCAGATGTTTCAAGAGAATATTTTTGGGTCGTTCTACCAAGCAGGGAACCAAGAACAGATAAAGTGCTGTCTGAAAACCAAAAGAATTTAAAATGAGTAATATAAGAAGGAAATTTTATAAATACTAGCTACAACAATGTGATGAATTGCACCAATAACTATGAGCATATTTTCCCAATTTTGATACAAATATAGCTGTATTTGATTATTTTCTGATTTGATGCTTCTCTATCATATTCCTTCCAATAAGAGAAATATGTAAAAAGATAGTAGTTCCAAGAAACTTCAAGCAATATCTTAAACCTATAGCAAAGCCTAGTACTATGAAACTATTTCTGGTTAGTCTAAGGCTTGTATTGTCTTCAAAATTTTTTCTCATAAGGTTGTTTCTAAAACAAACAGCTTAGAGTTTTCTCTATTATACATTACTTACAATGTCAAAATAAGCATAATACATTCAGAGTTCTAAGAAACACACTTTGACAAATGATGTATTAATACAAATAGAATATTTTTAATGTATAAACATTTATAAATAAGATGAATTTGAAAGTAGATGATTTTGACATTAGGGTCAATATCTCAGTGATAGTAAAGGGAGCTGGAAATAAAATCTCTAGATTCAAGAGGGTTTATGGATAAAAGAACAGTCATGGTGTGTTTAAAGAAAATGTAGAAAAAGTTATCTGAGGATTAAGATGAAACACAGACAAGGGGGTTCAAAAGAGTTTAGTCAATAGATGACATATAAGATATCACCTTAAAAAAAGAAACCCTAGGATCATACAGTATACTAATATTTGGTAGCTGACTGGAATCAAAGATGAATGGCAGAGTATAACAAAATCTACCTCTCTGGTGAATTAATGAAATAATTTCTAACAAAAACAACTTTCTGCTGCTGTCATCTTGGAGTAATGGAACCACTCCCCAGGTCTGGCACTGATTTACATGAATAGTCCACTATTCCAGTTATGAAACTGGGGCTCCAAGTTAAATTTTAAAAAGGACTCCATATTTTTAAAAATGATAACTCTTGTTATTTATGATGTTTGATAGGAATATCGTTGAAATGATTCCCTCAAATAAAAATAATTTTAAAAATTTAAATACTAATTAAACTTATTCCAAACATACTATTTTAATCAGTGGTCTCATAGTCTGCTATTTACATTTTCAATTGCAACTTAAATGGATTAGTCTGTGGCAGCTGAAGAAATCAGGAGTCACAAAAGTAGGGTAATTTAGTGAAACAGGACATGATAGCTAGGAAATAGTTAACTTGGAGAAAAAATAAGAACATTTTCTCCTATTTTCTGAATAGAATATATTCATTCCAATTTGTTTTCCTTTGTAATGGTGTTTTTAATTCAGTTTTCAGAATATACTGTTATACTTTGAAAAGAAGTGTCTAGCTCTTTTAGAAAAATATATTACAAAGCATGTTAGTTTACCTCATTGTGAAATACTGTGCTTATGATAATTTATTTACAGTTCTAATATATATTTTATTTTAAATAATTCTGACGCAATCATATAAATAACCTAGTTCAAAGACAAGTATTAAGAAAGAATACCTTAAACTCTCTACTTTTGCTGACCTAGACACCTGTCACTTCTTGCCATTTAGATGAGGGATTTTGTGCATCTTAGTAAAATTATGAAACTCTTAGTTTGATCTCTCAGGGATAATACCTTATTAAATATAACTCCCAAATATGAAATCTTTGGGCTGACATCCTCTTTGCAGAAGGATTTTGTCCAAGACATAATTACTCAGGATATACAAGTCATAGCAATATTTTTTTAAGTTTAAATCGACTATCAACGATATGGTAAAGGAAATTTACAAACACAATTTTCTATTTTCCACTGAGTTAGAATACGTTATACCATTGGAGAGTGTATATAACTGTGTTAATTGTGAACAATTAATTTTCATTTTTGTAAGGACACTTGAATGTTAAGGGTCTTTAATGCTAGATCCAGGTTATTTTAGAATACAAGCTATATTCTTTCCCAATGACTACTTAATTGACTGGTGAATTAATGAAATAATTTCTAACAAAACAACTTTCTGCTGCTGTCATCTTGGAGTAATGGAACCACTCCCCAGGTCTGGCACTGATTTACATGAATAGTCCACTATTCCAGTTATGAAACTGGGGCTCCAAGTTAAATTTTAAAAAGGACTCCATATTTTTAAAAATGATAACTCTTGTTATTTATGATGTTTGATAGGAATATCATTGAAATGATTCCCTCAAATAAAAATAATTTTAAAAATTTAAATACTAATTAAACTTATTCCAAACATACTATTTTAATCAGTGGTCTCATAGTCTGCTATTTACATTTTCAATTGCAACTTAAATGGATTAGTCTGTGGCAGCTGAAGAAATCAGGAGTCACAAAAGTAGGGTAATTTAGTGAAACAGGACATGATAGCTAGGAAATAGTTAACTTGGAGAAAAAATAAGAACATTTTCTCCTATTTTCTGAATAGAATATATTCATTCCAATTTGTTTTCCTTTGTAATGGTGTTTTTAATTCAGTTTTCAGAATATACTGTTATACTTTGAAAAGAAGTGTCTAGCTCTTTTAGAAAAATATATTACAAAGCATGTTAGTTACCTCATTGTGAAATACTGTGCTTATGATAATTTATTTACAGTTCTAATATATATTTTATTTTAAATAATTCTGATGCAATCATATAAATAACCTAGTTCAAAGACAAGTATTAAGAAAGAATACCTTAAACTCTCTACTTTTGCTGACCTAGACACCTGTCACTTCTTGCCATTTAGATGAGGGATTTTGTGCATCTTAGTAAAATTATGAAACTCTTAGTTTGATCTCTCAGGGATAATACCTTATTAAATATAACTCCCAAATATGAAATCTTTGGGCTGACATCCTCTTTGCAGAAGGATTTTGTCCAAGACATAATTACTCAGGATATACAAGTCATAGCAATATTTTTTTAAGTTTAAATCGACTATCAACGATATGGTAAAGGAAATTTACAAACACAATTTTCTATTTTCCACTGAGTTAGAACACGTTATACCATTGGAGAGTGTATATAACTGTGTTAATTGTGAACAATTAATTTTCATTTTTGTAAGGACACTTGAATGTTAAGGGTCTTTAATGCTAGATCCAGGTTATTTTAGAATACAAGCTATATTCTTTCCCAATGACTACTTAATTGACAATTATTATGGAGGAAAATGAGAGTTGGAGAAAAAGAAAGATTATCTGCCAATAGATGACTTCACATGCCATGTATAAGCTTATCTAATCCCAGTGACAATTTTTCTGAGAATGAAAGTCAAGTCATTTTACCACAAGGTAAGTGCTACAGAATGACTGACAGCTTGGCAGATAATTAACAAGACAGTTTCTAAGCTACAGTGTTTTAAATGGTGAGAAACTAAAACCTTTGGGGATTCTACTATTGGAGACCACATGTTCATCTAGAAAGATTCTTAAAATTGCTGGCCCAAGAAATTTCTCTATATCTAGCTGAATCTTATGTTTGCGCCCAAATGGCATTTCAGGGATATATTCATCTCTTTTAATAATAATGACCACGGATATATCATGCCATTACTCTGTTTATTTATTCTGCCAAATGACAACATCTAAAATCCTCTATTTTTGAGTCTTTTTTACCCAATTTTATATTAATGTGTAGTTATACTTTTAAAAAGCATTAAAAAATGTGTATATGGAGAAGGAAGAGAGGAACTATGCATACAGCAAGGCATCAAGAACAGCCAGAATCTCTATGTCTTTATATTTTAAAAGCAAGTGCCTTATATGTGCAATAATATATACTTGTTTTCCTCTCTCTGACTTCACTCTGTATAACAGGCTCTAGATTCATCAACCTCATTAGAATTGGGGAATGAGAGGGTGGGACGAATAGGGAGAGACACATTGAAACACACACATTACCATATGTAAAACAGATGACAGGTGGGAATTTGCTGGATGACACAGAGAACTCAAACCTAGTGTGGGGTGGAAGGCAGGAGGGAAATTCAAGAGGGAGGGGACATTTGTATACCTATGGCTGATTCATGTTGATGTATGGCACAAACCAACACAACACTGTAAAGCAAGTATACTTCAATTAAAAATATTTTTTTTTAAAAAAAGCAAATGTCATTATGCATTAGCTAACATAGAATTCAAATGAGATTATACATCAAATATTATAAGCTATTAATTAAATCTTATAGAATTCAAATTTTAGAAGTTTAGAAAATCTTAGGAAAATAGCCCAGGCTATTTACATTTAATTTTTTTACATATTTGATTCATTTATAATGGAACTGTCTCTCTGTTTATCTTCATAGTTTAATCATAAAGGCAATGCAACAGTCATGATAACTTATGCTAACAGGAAAAAAAAGCCTTTATGTGATTTCGTTAGCTTTATCCTGGAAATACCTATTATGTTTTACCCACATTGCTACACTACTATTCAATTTCTTATTGATTTTGAATACAGAAGCTTATAAGACAGGTTAAAGTCTGCAGTTTTTTAAAACGGAAATGATTTGCAATCAACTGATTGACTGTAGATAGCACATTTTCTAGAAATTGAGTTGATGCATATGTTTTTCATTCGATAAAGAAAATATATTTAATATAGTGAACAAGAATATATAATTTGTGTTTTATTTGAGTATACTTTAACAAATTCCATTTTTCCAAAAAAAATTTAAAATAAAATAATCAGGCAATGATTTTTTAGATACAACTTCATAGAATAAATAATGAACAATATGGACTTCACTAACACTAAAAACTTACTCTCTTCAAAGGACAATTCCAAGAATGTAAGAAAAAGACAAGTCACAGAATGGGATAAAATGTTTTCAAAAGATATATCTGATAAAAGGAGTATTATTCAGAGTATACAAAAAATACTTAAAACTAAGTAATAATAAAATGAATAACAATTAAAAGTTGAGCCAAAGACCAAAACAGACACCTCACCAAAGAATATACAGATGGGCAAACAAGCTTATTGAAAACATGGTTCACCTCAGGTTATTAGGAAATTTCAAAGTAAAACAGTGAGGTAAGATAATACCACATACCTAGGAGACTGGACAAAATCCACAACACAGACAACCCTAAATACAATGAGAATGTTAAACAATAAGGATTCTTATTCATTATGGGTGGAAATGTGAAATAATACTGCAACTGTAGAAGACAGGCAATTTCTTTCAAAACCTAAATATACACTTGTTGTATGATTCAACTACTATGTTCTTTGCTACCTACCCAAAGGAGCTGAAAAGCTTTTGTCCACATAAAAACCTAAAGATGGATGTTTATAGCATCTTTAATCACAATTGCCAAAACTTGAAAGAATAAAGATTCCCTTCAACAGGTGAACTGTTAAAACTGTAGTGGAACTGGTTGGTGGAATACTAATCAGTGCTAAAATGAACCATCAAACCATTTAAAGACATGGAGAAAACTTAACCTACATATTACTAAGTGAAGAAGCCATTCTAAAAAGGCTACATACTATGTGATTCTAACCATATAACATTTCAGAAATTCTATGGAGATATTAAATAAATTTATGGTTTTTAGGGTTTAAGGTACGGCAAGGAGAGATGATTAGGTGGAGCACATGGGAGTTTTAGTGCAGTGAACTTTATGATAATATAATGATGACTATAGACAAGTTACTAGATATTTGTCCAAATCTATATCATGTACAATATCAATAATGACATGTAATGTAAACCTTGGATTTCTTTTTACAATGACATGTCAATGTAGGTTCATCAGTATGAATAAATGTACAACTCTGGTGGGGACGTTGGCAACAGTGGAGGCTATGTACATCTGGAGGCAGGAGGTGATCGGAAATCTCTATACTTTCTGCTTCATATTGTTGTGGACTTAAAACTTCTCTTTAGAAAACGAGTCTAGGGAACTTCCATGGTAACCTAGTGGCTTAAGACTCTGAGTTCCCAACTCAGGGATCCCGGGTTTCATCGCTGATATCAGGGAACTAGATCTCACATGCTGTAACTAAGACCCAGCACAGCCAAATAAATACAAAAAAAACCCCATTGAAAACATGGTTCACCTCAGGTTATTAGGAAATTTCAAAGTAAAACAGTGAGGTAAGATAATACCACATACCTAGGAGACTGGACAAAATCCACAACACAGACAACCCTAAATACAATGAGAATGTTAAACAATAAGGATTCTTATTCATTATGGGTGGAAATGTGAAATAATACTGCAACTGTAGAAGACAGGCAATTTCTTTCAAAACCTAAATATACACTTGTTGTATGATTCAACTACTATGTTCTTTGCTACCTACCCAAAGGAGCTGAAAAGCTTTTGTCCACATAAAAACCTAAAGATGGATGTTTATAGCATCTTTAATCACAATTGCCAAAACTTGAAAGAATAAAGATTCCCTTCAACAGGTGAACTGTTAAAACTGTAGAGGAACTGGTCGGTGGAATACTAATCAGTGCTAAAATGAACCATCAAACCATTTAAAGACATGGAGAAAACTTAACCTACATATTACTAAGTGAAGAAGCCATTCTAAAAAGGCTACATACTATGTGATTCTAACCATATAACATTTCAGAAATTCTATGGAGATATTAAATAAATTTATGGTTTTTAGGGTTTAAGGTACGGCAAGGAGAGATGATTAGGTGGAGCACATGGGAGTTTTAGTGCAGTGAACTTTATGATAATATAATGATGACTATAGACAAGTTACTAGATATTTGTCCAAATCTATATCATGTACAATATCAATAATGACATGTAATGTAAACCTTGGATTTCTTTTTACAATGACATGTCAATGTAGGTTCATCAGTATGAATAAATGTACAACTCTGGTGGGGGACGTTGGCAACAGTGGAGGCTATGTACATCTGGAGGCAGGAGGTGATCGGAAATCTCTATACTTTCTGCTTCATATTGTTGTGGACTTAAAACTTCTCTTTAGAAAACGAGTCTAGGGAACTTCCATGGTAACCTAGTGGCTTAAGACTCTGAGTTCCCAACTCAGGGATCCCGGGTTTCATCGCTGATATCAGGGAACTAGATCTCACATGCTGTAACTAAGACCCAGCACAGCCAAATAAATACCTAACGAAATGAGTCTATAACAATACACATATATTGCCAAGAACTCAAGTATTTCTAAAATACAATGAGCAAAACTCTAAAGTCTAATTCGCCTCATCATCTGCTAAGGATTAATACTATAAACATTTTAGAGTGGATTATATCACTATTCTTAGTGACAATGTTATATTTTATCATTTTGATGTATCTTATCTTAGATATATCTAAAGTACATTTTGATATTGGGATTGTTTCCTTTCTGTGGTGAATAACAATTCTATAGCCATATCTATTGAGAAAATTTTTTGAAACATAAATGATGCCTGAATGTTACATATATTTTTTTAGATCTGATATACAATTCCTAATTTTCACACAGAAACACATATCAATTAATATTCAGGTAAATGCTATTATCTTGACTTTAGTCAACATCAGTAATATGACTATTTTTAAAAGCATATCAAACAGATGATGATACAACATAGGGCTAACAAAGCCACAAATATTAATTTTAATTTATCTCAGAGTAAATATATTATCCTGTATTCCCTGGTCATTTATACAGATATAGATATAAATTTTCTTTTATAGACCATAGTATCTCAAAACTGATGACCATACTTTTTTACATGATGATAAACCTTATTTCATGAAAATTTTTTATTAATAATAGGCCTGACATATAATTTATTTATTTTTGATAAAAATATCTTCATTTTGTCTTTTTATTTAAGTGGTATAAAATGACTCTAATTTTTTTGAAAAACATGTAATGTAAACCTTGGATTTCTTTTACAATGACATGTCAATGTAGGTTCATCAGTATGAATAAATGTACAACTCTGGTGGGGGACGTTGGCAACAGTGGAGGCTATGTACATCTGGAGGCAGGAGGTGATCGGAAATCTCTATACTTTCTGCTTCATATTGTTGTGGACTTAAAACTTCTCTTTAGAAAACGAGTCTAGGGAACTTCCATGGTAACCTAGTGGCTTAAGACTCTGAGTTCCCAACTCAGGGATCCCGGGTTTCATCGCTGATATCAGGGAACTAGATCTCACATGCTGTAACTAAGACCCAGCACAGCCAAATAAATACCTAATGAAATGAGTCTATAACAATACACATATATTGCCAAGAACTCAAGTATTTCTAAAATACAATGAGCAAAACTCTAAAGTCTAATTCGTCTCATCATCTGCTAAGGATTAATACTATAAACATTTTAGAGTGGATTATATCACTATTCTTAGTGACAATGTTATATTTTATCATTTTGATGTATCTTATCTTAGATATATCTAAAGTACATTTTGATATTGGGATTGTTTCCTTTCTGTGGTGAATAACAATTCTATAGCCATATCTATTGAGAAAATTTTTTGAAACATAAATGATGCCTGAATGTTACATATATTTTTTTAGATCTGATATACAATTCCTAATTTTCACACAGAAACACATATCAATTAATATTCAGGTAAATGCTATTATCTTGACTTTAGTCAACATCAGTAATATGACTATTTTTAAAAGCATATCAAACAGATGATGATACAACATAGGGCTAACAAAGCCACAAATATTAATTTTAATTTATCTCAGAGTAAATATATTATCCTGTATTCCCTGGTCATTTATACAGATATAGATATAAATTTTCTTTTATAGACCATAGTATCTCAAAACTGATGACCATACTTTTTTACATGATGATAAACCTTATTTCATGAAAATTTTTTATTAATAATAGGCCTGACATATAATTTATTTATTTTTGATAAAAATATCTTCATTTTGTCTTTTTATTTAAGTGGTATAAAATAAACTGAATGAATATAAATGAACCTGAAGAAATTCATACATGATGATTTTCAGGTGAATTTCTTTTACAACAATGTTCTTCATTTCTAAAACAATTATCTTGTAATTGAAATAATTTATGTGCATAATGCATATATAGGAGTTTATCCATTCATTCATTTAAAATTTTATGATACTATATAGGATATCAGGAAAATATTATATAGGAGAAATTTAATAATGTACCTGTTTTAGGTCACTAATTCTGTTTTAATGATGTCTTATTCTATTTGTATACTGTTCACTTACACAAGAACATTTGTAATTTCACAGATTGTTTCAGAAGATTACTTTTATTTTCAGTGTGCTTATTATACTTAACTCACTACTTTTTTAATAACAACTTATTTGACTTTATTTCCTATACTACTAATTATCTGTATATACCAAGTGGAATTTTTTTATTCTCTTCATTTTTCATTTCCTTAGTATTTTAACTATTAGGATCAGTTTTTAAGATAATACTAAATGACTCTTGATGATATTTTTCTCCACTGACACTTAAAAACTAGAGGATCTCCTTTAAATTTCCAATCTAATTATGACACCCATATTTCTCCAAGAATAATATTATTTAATTTTGTTAAACATATATATTCATACAGATATACTTTTTAACAGAATTTCAGGGAGAAGAGGAATTAAATATATAACTGTACAACTTCCCATATTTAAACCTAAATTCTTATGTTATATATTGTTACTATAACTAATATTCCCTGACCTTTGAGATTCTATCTCTTTATTTTACTCTTCATTTCTATTAAATATTACAGGAAAAGTTTTGAAAAATATTAATAATCACAGAAGTTAAAAGTCAATAGTAGATATACTAAGGCCCAAGCAATTTTCAAAATGCTACATATTTGCACACAGTGTGTGTGTGTGTATATATATGTGTGTGTATATATATATAATAGTATATATGATATTTATGCATTTATATATACAAATATATTTTAATAAATCCTCAATGTTTACAACTTCTCTATGAGTAGATACTACTGAAGTCATTTACATATAGGCCAATGGAGGCACAGAAACTAGCCATAATTTTCCGAAGATCACACAATCACAACCTACACATGTAAAGTAATTCATACATGATGATTTTCAGGTGAATTTCTTTTACAACAATGTTCTTCATTTCTAAAACAATTATCTTGTAATTGAAATAATTTATGTGCATAATGCATATATAGGAGTTTATCCATTCATTCATTTAAAATTTTATGATACTATATAGGATATCAGGAAAATATTATATAGGAGAAATTTAATAATGTACCTGTTTTAGGTCACTAATTCTGTTTTAATGATGTCTTATTCTATTTGTATACTGTTCACTTACACAAGAACATTTGTAATTTCACAGATTGTTTCAGAAGATTACTTTTATTTTCAGTGTGCTTATTATACTTAACTCACTACTTTTTTAATAACAACTTATTTGACTTTATTTCCTATACTACTAATTATCTGTATATACCAAGTGGAATTTTTTTATTCTCTTCATTTTTCATTTCCTTAGTATTTTAACTATTAGGATCAGTTTTTAAGATAATACTAAATGACTCTTGATGATATTTTTCTCCACTGACACTTAAAAACTAGAGGATCTCCTTTAAATTTCCAATCTAATTATGACACCCATATTTCTCCAAGAATAATATTATTTAATTTCGTTAAACATATATATTCATACAGATATACTTTTTAACAGAATTTCAGGGAGAAGAGGAATTAAATATATAACTGTACAACTTTCCATATTTAAACCTAAATTCTTATGTTATATATTGTTACTATAACTAATATTCCCTGACCTTTGAGATTCTATCTCTTTATTTTACTCTTCATTTCTATTAAATATTACAGGAAAAGTTTTGAAAAATATTAATAATCACAGAAGTTAAAAGTCAATAGTAGATATACTAAGGCCCAAGCAATTTTCAAAATGCTACATATTTGCACAGTGTGTGTGTGTGTATATATATGTGTGTGTATATATATATAATAGTATATATGATATTTATGCATTTATATATACAAATATATTTTAATAAATCCTCAATGTTTACAACTTCTCTATGAGTAGATACTACTGAAGTCATTTACATATAGGCCAATGGAGGCACAGAAACTAGCCATAATTTTCCGAAGATCACACAATCACAACCTACACATGTAAAAGTAACTTTTAGGAAGCACATAATCTGGTCCCAGATCCCTGCCTCCTAACTGTCATAAAATAGCATCTTAAATGGAAAGGAATTTCTTGAAAAGGAAACACTTTAACCATACCTAGAACACTTGAAAGGTATTTTCCTTTAATACGTTGCAATTTGAAAGCTCCACGAACATATTTTGAATAGTCTAAAACCATGAAAACAATGATCAGAAAACAATGATCAGTGGTAACAATGAGAAAAATATGTCATTTTTTCTCTAATGGTGTTTTGTGACTACCTTATCTGTAAAGGATAAGGCACAAATAGCATATGTCCCCCTGAAGATTAAAATGGAAAATATAAAAATCAATATAATATGTATAAGAACAAATAAAGATAATCCTGCCCTAAAGCAGGTTATAAAACCATCAGATGAGAGATCCTATTCCTGGGGAATGGAACAAAGTCCAAAAAACACAGTGCGAGAACTCTAAACCTATAGACCATGTTTCTCCCAGACTGCCACATTTAGTTTACACTCCCTTAGTTCAACACATTTTTTGTTTTTCTATTCCATGATTTTCCATTCTTCATTAAATCTAGACTAAAAACTTTTTGGTTCAACTGCTTTTCAGGTCTAATTTCTTCATTTAGACTCCGGCGTCACCAACAGCAAGTATGAAATCAATGTGTACGCCTTTCTCTTATTATTCTGTCCTTTGGAATAGACCCCAGCTAAAAACTACCCAAAAGAGTTAAGGGATATTTTTCATTTTGTGAGTTGGAATAATAAAATGATTCTGAAAACCAAGCACAGTTACTAACATGGTGTTTTTTAAAATAGTGCTCCTCAAATTCTTCTTGAAGGTTAGAAGAGCGCATATTTATGTCTGGCCTCTATAATTCTACTTTCTACCTGAGGCACAGATGGCATTTAATCATGGTTATTCTGACATTCAACACTGCTGTATTCTGAGGAGTAAATTTAGAACTCAATTAAGAAAAAAGTCTAAAAGGCCATTTTCTGTACTGCGTTAGTCTCCCTAGGAATCACTTTTACTGAATTCCTTTGGCTTGATGCCATTCATCTACCAGAGAAAGACCCATGAAATGCATTGTTGAACTTTCTGTAACAATTCAGTTCAGATTGTTTACTATTTCACACAGTGTTCACTACAAGAGTTCTCAGGAGAAATTTCTCTCTTGTCTGAGGACCAGGCATATTATTCTTCTATAGAACATCTGGTTTGCTTTTATCTTAAGTGTACTATAAATAAACAGAGTGACAATGTTCTTCTGTTTGCACGGGCTGCTGAAAAGCCTGGTGCTAAATTTGCTACACTGTGCAAGCAAGTGTATTGGAATTAGTAGCATATATGTAATGCTCCAATCTCCCTTCAGGTTTCACTTTTCTTTTTTTGACTTAAAAATACTCGTTCATTGTAAAAATACAAGTTTTGCAAATAATCTTAAACATCACGCTGTGAATTCCATGAGGTACTATGTGAGAAGCTTTATCATTAAAGGTTTAAAAATCAGAGAAAAGAGAAATGCAGATTTTAGTTTAATTTTTACCATCACTTGTTCATAATCACCTAAGTTTTAAAAGACAATGGATGTTGAGTTTTTCTCAAGAAAACCAGTTTCTCTGAATAGTTGGCTTCAAATGGCTGTTTTATATTACAACTTGGACATTTTTAAAAAATCTGCCAGCAGCAGAACAAAGCAGCTTGTGAGGAATGTGGTATTTTTTGTTTATTTTAATTTAGTATAATATTCCTCATAAAGCCTTCACCACATGTGTATCTAGCATATGGACTAGAGGATTTATCTGTGCTTCAGGCCAAAAGAAAAATAGGAAAAAGACTGCTGTGAAGTTTAGTACAAACAGAAATAATGAAAGTTAGATGTGAACCAAGGTTAAAATGAAAGATGGAGATTATAGCACCGGATATTTTTAAGTCTTATGAGCTTCAAAGGCCCTAAGATTTTGAGATGTATTGGTTCAGCTTTCAAATATGTCCTGAGTTTTCTCATATGCAAAGCAGCATATAAACACATAAAACATCTAGCACATTGTTAAACACACAGCACTTAATAAATATCTTTCTCATCCTTCCTACCTTTTTTGTTCTTATCATTGATTTAAAAGACTCTCTAAGCATAGAGTCTAGAGATTTTTAAAAGTTACCGATGTCTGTCCCTATATGCAGCCTAGTTGAAAATCGCTTTCAATGGAGTCTAGGATTCTGCTCTTTTAAAGCTTTTTATACAAGCCTACTTCTATGCAGTCATTACTTTTTCAAATGGCTTTATGAAGTATCCAGAATCATGTTATCATTTGATATAATTTTGGGGTCTGGATATCCATTGCATAAGCCTGTGGATCTGAGAATATCCGAATATTTAGCTCAGGATACAGCTGATCATTTCAGCAGCTGGATACTGGGGTGATTCGCTGGCTATTTTGACATGCTATGAGGATAAACTTGCTACACTGTGCAAGCAAGTGTATTGTGAGCATATATGTAATGCTCCAATCTCTTCAGGTTTCACTTTTCTTTTTTTGACTTAAAAATACTCGTTCATTGTAAAAATACAAGTTTTGCAAATAATCTTAAACATCACGCTGTGAATTCCATGAGGTACTATGTGAGAAGCTTTATCATTAAAGGTTTAAAAATCAGAGAAAAGAGAAATGCAGATTTTAGTTTAATTTTTACCATCACTTGTTCATAATCACCTAAGTTTTAAAAGACAATGGATGTTGAGTTTTTCTCAAGAAAACCAGTTTCTCTGAATAGTTGGCTTCAAATGGCTGTTTTATATTACAACTTGGACATTTTTAAAAAATCTGCCAGCAGCAGAACAAAGCAGCTTGTGAGGAATGTGGTATTTTTTGTTTATTTTAATTTAGTATAATATTCCTCATAAAGCCTTCACCACATGTGTATCTAGCATATGGACTAGAGGATTTATCTGTGCTTCAGGCCAAAAGAAAAATAGGAAAAAGACTGCTGTGAAGTTTAGTACAAACAGAAATAATGAAAGTTAGATGTGAACCAAGGTTAAAATGAAAGATGGAGATTATAGCACCGGATATTTTTAAGTCTTATGGGCTTCAAAGGCCCTAAGATTTTGAGATGTATTGGTTCAGCTTTCAAATATGTCCTGAGTTTTCTCATATGCAAAGCAGCATATAAACACATAAAACATCTAGCACATTGTTAAACACACAGCACTTAATAAATATCTTTCTCATCCTTCCTACCTTTTTTGTTCTTATCATTGATTTAAAAGACTCTCTAAGCATAGAGTCTAGAGATTTTTAAAAGTTACCGATGTCTGTCCCTATATGCAGCCTAGTTGAAAATCGCTTTCAATGGAGTCTAGGATTCTGCTCTTTTAAAGCTTTTTATACAAGCCTACTTCTATGCAGTCATTACTTTTTCAAATGGCTTTATGAAGTATCCAGAATCATGTTATCATTTGATATAATTTTGGGGTCTGGATATCCATTGCATAAGCCTGTGGATCTGAGAATATCCGAATATTTAGCTCAGGATACAGCTGATCATTTCAGCAGCTGGATACTGGGGTGATTCGCTGGCTATTTTGACATGCTATGAGGATGGGTCAACTTGGGGAGAATGAAAGCCCATTCTCATCCACTTCTTTTCCTTTCAGGCTTCCATAGCTGTAATTTTCCTAAACCAATGTACATGAGTATTACAGCAGATATCTTTATTGTCAAATGCTTTTCCTCATTTTCTCCGAATCACTTGACACAATCAATCATCCTTTCCTTTGGTAAGGATTTTTCGACTTCTGCTTCTGACAAAACACATGAGCTCATGAAAGTGGTTGCTATTTTTTTATAAAGTATTTTTGGAATACTATATTAACTATGATTTTATTTCTATTATTTCTTTCATCCTGGTTCTTCCTTCAGGTTATCTTGCTAAGATAGGTCACCTGATCAAATGAAATGGCCCCCTGCCTCATTTCTCTGTTTTAACTGGATTCAATGACCCCATTCTCTACACAGCATGCAAAATGATCATTTTACTTCCAGGAGCTCAACTAGGTTGTCATAGTAAATATCTGAGACAAATACCCTTGTGATTCTCAGTTTTCCTCCGATTTCTCTGACTGTTTTCCTGATTCACCTTTGCTGGAATGTTCCTAACCACCCACAAATGAGGTGCACCAGGGCTTTAGGCTCTCTGACCCCTTCTCTTTCTAATTTTAAAACACTCCATACATGCTATATAGCATTGCATGCAGGTACATGGCCATAAAAGTAATGTCTATTCTGATGACTCTCAAATATTTATCCTCAGCCAGGACACTTCCTACACATCATGACTCACATTTCAATGTCTCACTTTCTATCTCCTCTTAAATGTCCCATAGGCATTTCACACATAATACTGTCGAAAACCAAATTCCCGATCTCTTCCTTCAAAATTGCTTCTTCTAGTGATTATTAAATCAGTGATTATCATGACCAATTTTCTCAGGTCAAAAAATTTGGAGCCACCCTGGAATCCTTTCTTTCATCCATATATATATACCATCACCAAATCCCATCAGAGCTATTTCCAAATTAATTCCTGAATTAGTCTACTTTTAATTACTTCCATCTTAGACCAATTTACCATCACACTTCATTTGGACTAATGCTGTAGTCTCCTAATAAATGTTTTCTTGTCTATTTAGGCTGTATCCTGTGATCATTATGAGTATAAATTCATTCATGCTCTCCTTCTTACACACAGACACTAAAGCCTCTTGGTTCCTCAGTGATACAGGATGCTTTACATAGAATAGAAAGTCCTATGCTATCTGCTATGTGTAGCTTTCTCTTGGATTTCTTCTACATGATCCTTATGATCATGGAACTACAGGTGATCTGCCCCCTGCCAGCTCATATTTCTCAAATATTTATCCCACATTGGCATCTGCTATTTTCATTGCCTGGAACACTTCATATGCCCCTTCACTCACTTCCTTTGCATCTCTGCTCAAAGCCACTCTTTTTAGGAAGACCCTCCTTGATTCCCATACCGCGTTCTATCTTTCTATACTGCATCTTTACATTAGCTATGTAGATGGCATTTTGTTATGTAGGAATGTTCTTTCATTTATTTTTCTTTAGCATTTGTACTACCAACAAGAATGTAGGAGCTACAAAGCCAGAGTATGTGTCTGTCTGTTCCTTATTTTATGTCTAGGATTAAGAACAGTTCTTGCCAGGGGGTAGGTATTAAATAACCATTTAATATGTTGAAAGACTATGTGTCAGATAGACATCAATTCTCTGATTCTTCCATGGTTGAAGCCATTCATTATCTGCTCTGATCCTTTGCTTGGGAGCTATCACATTGCTATCTCATAGAACACTTTTGAGTTCTATGTAACGCAAGCAGCTCTGACAATATATGTTGGCACTTTCAAGTTTATTAAATTTTCAGTTAAATTTTTGCCCATTGTTTGGCTTCCTTTATATTTATTTTCCTTCTCCCATAGGCATTTCACACATAATACTGTCGAAAACCAAATTCCCGATCTCTTCCTTCAAAATTGCTTCTTCTAGTGATTATTAAATCAGTGATTATCATGACCAATTTTCTCAGGTCAAAAAATTTGGAGCCACCCTGGAATCCTTTCTTTCATCCATATATATATACCATCACCAAATCCCATCAGAGCTATTTCCAAATTAATTCCTGAATCAGTCTACTTTTAATTACTTCCATCTTAGACCAATTTACCATCACACTTCATTTGGACTAATGCTGTAGTCTCCTAATAAATGTTTTCTTGTCTATTTAGGCTGTATCCTGTGATCATTATGAGTATAAATTCATTCATGCTCTCCTTCTTACACACAGACACTAAAGCCTCTTGGTTCCTCAGTGATACAGGATGCTTTACATAGAATAGAAAGTCCTATGCTATCTGCTATGTGTAGCTTTCTCTTGGATTTCTTCTACATGATCCTTATGATCATGGAACTACAGGTGATCTGCCCCCTGCCAGCTCATATTTCTCAAATATTTATCCCACATTGGCATCTGCTATTTTCATTGCCTGGAACACTTCATATGCCCCTTCACTCACTTCCTTTGCATCTCTGCTCAAAGCCACTCTTTTTAGGAAGACCCTCCTTGATTCCCATACCGCGTTCTATCTTTCTATACTGCATCTTTACATTAGCTATGTAGATGGCATTTTGTTATGTAGGAATGTTCTTTCATTTATTTTTCTTTAGCATTTGTACTACCAACAAGAATGTAGGAGCTACAAAGCCAGAGTATGTGTCTGTCTGTTCCTTATTTTATGTCTAGGATTAAGAACAGTTCTTGCCAGGGGGTAGGTATTAAATAACCATTTAATATGTTGAAAGACTATGTGTCAGATAGACATCAATTCTCTGATTCTTCCATGGTTGAAGCCATTCATTATCTGCTCTGATCCTTTGCTTGGGAGCTATCACATTGCTATCTCATAGAACACTTTTGAGTTCTATGTAACGCAAGCAGCTCTGACAATATATGTTGGCACTTTCAAGTTTATTAAATTTTCAGTTAAATTTTTGCCCATTGTTTGGCTTCCTTTATATTTATTTTCCTTCTCATTTTTAAAATGATTGAACTTATATTTTATTTTCTGGATTTTATAAGTGCATTTATCTAATGAAGAAGTACAGTTTACATTAATGTGTGTGCATGTGTATGTTTACCTGATGCCACAGATGACCCCCCAGTGTTTGAGACAGAGTGAGAAATGTAGCATTTCATTTTGAAGGAAACTGTTTACAAGAACACAATGTAACTGAATTTACCTATTGCAGAAGTCACCTCTTTACTGACTTAAAAAAACTATTTTCTCTCTCTAAAGCCATTAAAATAAATTCAGGGTACATTTAACATTGTAAGACAACCAAGGCTTTATAAGACATTTTTCTGTTCTTGTTGAATGTGTATGAACTGTCAAAGGTTGTTGTAACTTTTAAAGTGATTTTTATTTTTGGTAATACAAATATAAGCTCATGCTGAGAATATTCAAATGCCTGCCTCTGAACATAATTAACCTGATGAATTAGATTTAAAATAATAATTCAGAAGTTGCAAAACCAAGTAATAAGAAAACTCTCCAGCACTGTCTGAATCTGCATTTTTCAATGATCAAGTCTCTTATAGCACAATGTTATTTTAGCTATTCATATTTTAAAAGTATTATAAAAAGGAGGGTTAGTATAATCATGTTTTACTTTTCCATCTAATAATGCACAGACACCTTTTTGGCTTCAGTGAAATAATTTTCCTGGTAGAATATTGCATTAGCAGAGCTATGACAAATGTCAACCCTACAGATGGGTTTTACATCAATTATGTTTTACATTTGTACTACCAACAAGAATGTAGGAGCTACAAAGCCAGAGTATGTGTCTGTCTGTTCCTTATTTTATGTCTAGGATTAAGAACAGTTCTTGCCAGGGGGTAGGTATTAAATAACCATTTAATATGTTGAAAGACTATGTGTCAGATAGACATCAATTCTCTGATTCTTCCATGGTTGAAGCCATTCATTATCTGCTCTGATCCTTTGCTTGGGAGCTATCACATTGCTATCTCATAGAACACTTTTGAGTTCTATGTAACGCAAGCAGCTCTGACAATATATGTTGGCACTTTCAAGTTTATTAAATTTTCAGTTAAATTTTTGCCCATTGTTTGGCTTCCTTTATATTTATTTTCCTTCTCATTTTTAAAATGATTGAACTTATATTTTATTTTCTGGATTTTATAAGTGCATTTATCTAATGAAGAAGTACAGTTTACATTAATGTGTGTGCATGTGTATGTTTACCTGATGCCACAGATGACCCCCCAGTGTTTGAGACAGAGTGAGAAATGTAGCATTTCATTTTGAAGGAAACTGTTTACAAGAACACAATGTAACTGAATTTACCTATTGCAGAAGTCACCTCTTTACTGACTTAAAAAAACTATTTTCTCTCTCTAAAGCCATTAAAATAAATTCAGGGTACATTTAACATTGTAAGACAACCAAGGCTTTATAAGACATTTTTCTGTTCTTGTTGAATGTGTATGAACTGTCAAAGGTTGTTGTAACTTTTAAAGTGATTTTTATTTTTGGTAATACAAATATAAGCTCATGCTGAGAATATTCAAATGCCTGCCTCTGAACATAATTAACCTGAAGAATTAGATTTAAAATAATAATTCAGAAGTTGCAAAACCAAGTAATAAGAAAACTCTCCAGCACTGTCTGAATCTGCATTTTTCAATGATCAAGTCTCTTATAGCACAATGTTATTTTAGCTATTCATATTTTAAAAGTATTATAAAAAGGAGGGTTAGTATAATCATGTTTTACTTTTCCATCTAATAATGCACAGACACCTTTTTGGCTTCAGTGAAATAATTTTCCTGGTAGAATATTGCATTAGCAGAGCTATGACAAATGTCAACCCTACAGATGGGTTTTACATCAATTATGTTTTTCTTTCATAAGATTAGAGAAATAAAATATGAGTGGTAAATTTTCTTTCCAGCTCTTCACTCAGAAATCCATTCCCTGGAATACCACATTTCACAGTGGATATTCACAGGCCATCACTCTCTCAGAAGAAAGCAAACTTGGCATTTCAAGTTTATAGTTCTCATCCCGCTTATAGACATGTCTTAACTCTATCCTGCCTGCTACCATCCAAAAAAACAGTTTATGTCAAATAATTGGTGAATCATAGAATTCAATCAAAGTATAATCAATAATAGCAGTCTATTGAGATTAATGCATAATATACATATTTTTAAACAGTAGGATATGTCTTAAAATGTTATAATACAAAAAAGAGAAAAAATATATCCTTCTGATATGATTCCTATATTTGATATACAAGTATAGTATCTAAATTTCAATTACAGTGGCCCAGCAGATTGACATCTCAAGTCTATCCTTGTTTATCACCTTTGCTTCTCAATGTCTCTGGAGACTCATAGAATGAGTAGAGCTTCAAGTGAATTTCAAAATCTGATCACTTTCTTAAAATTATTTGTTTTACAGATGAATGAATATGGCATTTATATTTAAACATTCATGCATGAGCATGATACTGGAGTTTAAGCTAAAACTCAGGCTGATAAATGGCTATTCTTTTAGAAATGGAAACTTGTTATATCCTGGGACTGCTATTTGCGTCAAATGGTGTTGTAACTTTAAAAAACAAATATAAGCTCATGCTGAGAATATTCAAATGCCTGCCTCTGAACATAATTAACCTGAAGAATTAGATTTAAAATAATAATTCAGAAGTTGCAAAACCAAGTAATAAGAAAACTCTCCAGCACTGTCTGAATCTGCATTTTTCAATGATCAAGTCTCTTATAGCACAATGTTATTTTAGCTATTCATATTTTAAAAGTATTATAAAAAGGAGGGTTAGTATAATCATGTTTTACTTTTCCATCTAATAATGCACAGACACCTTTTTGGCTTCAGTGAAATAATTTTCCTGGTAGAATATTGCATTAGCAGAGCTATGACAAATGTCAACCCTACAGATGGGTTTTACATCAATTATGTTTTTCTTTCATAAGATTAGAGAAATAAAATATGAGTGGTAAATTTTCTTTCCAGCTCTTCACTCAGAAATCCATTCCCTGGAATACCACATTTCACAGTGGATATTCACAGGCCATCACTCTCTCAGAAGAAAGCAAACTTGGCATTTCAAGTTTATAGTTCTCATCCCGCTTATAGACATGTCTTAACTCTATCCTGCCTGCTACCATCCAAAAAAACAGTTTATGTCAAATAATTGGTGAATCATAGAATTCAATCAAAGTATAATCAATAATAGCAGTCTATTGAGATTAATGCATAATATACATATTTTTAAACAGTAGGATATGTCTTAAAATGTTATAATACAAAAAAAGAGAAAAAATATATCCTTCTGATATGATTCCTATATTTGATATACAAGTATAGTATCTAAATTTCAATTACAGTGGCCCAGCAGATTGACATCTCAAGTCTATCCTTGTTTATCACCTTTGCTTCTCAATGTCTCTGGAGACTCATAGAATGAGTAGAGCTTCAAGTGAATTTCAAAATCTGATCACTTTCTTAAAATTATTTGTTTTACAGATGAATGAATATGGCATTTATATTTAAACATTCATGCATGAGCATGATACTGGAGTTTAAGCTAAAACTCAGGCTGATAAATGGCTATTCTTTTAGAAATGGAAACTTGTTATATCCTGGGACTGCTTATTCCACCAATGAGCAGCACTATTCATCAAAAAGATCTATGGCAAATGTAAGTATGTCTTTATTTTCAACTTATTTGTCCTGTCTAACCCAGGGGGAACAGACCAATCTCTATAACCATGTTTGTACAAGAATCCTTCATACATAGACCTGTTTTATCTTTCTTCTCATTCTTCTCTTCTCCAAAGTACACACATGCTGACTCCCAACTGCTTTTCATTAAACAATCTTACTATCATTTTTTTCTCACCATTTTTTCATATCTCCCTCAATTAAAAGCAACAGAAACTCAAAACAACTCTTGCATGCAATTAATAAGCATTAATCTGAGTTGAAATAGGTGGTGCAAGCTTCTTGAACACACAATGCTCAGTCTTTCCTAGTTTCTACATTAATGTAATATGCTGTGATTTTCATCTGTGTTTACCTTTTCTCTCCTCCTTTCTTTATTTTCCCTTCTCTCTCTCTCCTATTTGCCCCCTTACCCCCACCATCCCCACTCTCTTTCTGATTGCAGGTTCTAGAATTCTGTCTACTATAAAAAAAAGTGTGAAGGGTATATAATTTTACCCTACTTATAACTAACAGAGTAGCCTACCACAATCAGAAACAAAAGTCTTTATAACTCAAAGCTCACACAATAGCCAGAGTATCAGTATTTGCACTGGTTTCTGAATTCCCACAGGATGTTTCAAAGAGGCAGAGGGGTTGCTTGCTTATCCAGGTTTCAGTATGGAGGATAAACATGCAGTTTAGGGAATCTGAATCATCTACAGTGAACAATAAACCAGCCTGCCCTTTGCATTGCAAGAGGACAGTGTTTTATTATACAAAAATCCATTTACCTTCTGATATGATTCCTATATTTGATATACAAGTATAGTATCTAAATTTCAATTACAGTCCCATCTCAAGGAAGACTCAATAGAATGAGTAGAGCTTCAAGTGAATTTCAAAATCTGATCACTTTCTTAAAATTATTTGTTTTACAGATGAATGAATATGGCATTTATATTTAAACATTCATGCATGAGCATGATACTGGAGTTTAAGCTAAAACTCAGGCTGATAAATGGCTATTCTTTTAGAAATGGAAACTTGTTATATCCTGGGACTGCTTATTCCACCAATGAGCAGCACTATTCATCAAAAAGATCTATGGCAAATGTAAGTATGTCTTTATTTTCAACTTATTTGTCCTGTCTAACCCAGGGGGAACAGACCAATCTCTATAACCATGTTTGTACAAGAATCCTTCATACATAGACCTGTTTTATCTTTCTTCTCATTCTTCTCTTCTCCAAAGTACACACATGCTGACTCCCAACTGCTTTTCATTAAACAATCTTACTATCATTTTTTTCTCACCATTTTTTCATATCTCCCTCAATTAAAAGCAACAGAAACTCAAAACAACTCTTGCATGCAATTAATAAGCATTAATCTGAGTTGAAATAGGTGGTACAAGCTTCTTGAACACACAATGCTCAGTCTTTCCTAGTTTCTACATTAATGTAATATGCTGTGATTTTCATCTGTGTTTACCTTTTCTCTCCTCCTTTCTTTATTTTCCCTTCTCTCTCTCTCCTATTTGCCCCCTTACCCCCACCATCCCCACTCTCTTTCTGATTGCAGGTTCTAGAATTCTGTCTACTATAAAAAAAAGTGTGAAGGGTATATAATTTTACCCTACTTATAACTAACATAGTAGCCTACCACAATCAGAAACAAAAGTCTTTATAACTCAAAGCTCACACAATAGCCAGAGTATCAGTATTTGCACTGGTTTCTGAATTCCCACAGGATGTTTCAAAGAGGCAGAGGGGTTGCTTGCTTATCCAGGTTTCAGTATGGAGGATAAACATGCAGTTTAGGGAATCTGAATCATCTACTGTGAACAATAAACCAGCCTGCCCTTTGCATTGCAAGAGGACAGTGTTTTTATTATAATAGCCAAAAAACTGAAAAACAAACAAAACATGCTCTTACTCTGGAGAAAGACACATCTGCCTAGTTTTCAAGGCTGTTCACTAAACAAATATCTTTGATAAAATAGTATGTGATAAAGTCATTCAGCACCTCTATTCATGATACACAGGACTGCAGAACCCAGGAATGGTCATATAATTTCCTGGTATTATTACTTCTGTAGGTTGATCTTTTATATTAAATTTTGAAATTTTTCAGCTAGTATTTGTTTAAATACATTATCTTCTGTTTCATTTTCACTTTCTTCTATTTTTGAGACTAAAATTACATGTGTATTGGACTGTCCCATTGATCATTAAATCCCTTTGACCTCTTTGTTTTTCCCTCTCTGAACTTAAACTTTGATGATTCCAATTAACTTGACTTCACATTTATTGATTCTTTCTCATGGGATGTCCAATGTGCTCTTACTTACATTTTGTGAATTTTTAAATTTCAGACAGCTTATTTCTCAGTTATAAAATTTCCATTTGATCCTCTTTACACATTCTTAATTTTACATGAAAATCTGCATTTCTTCATCAATTACTTCCTACTTTCCTATAGAATCTTAAGCTTATTTTAGAGTTATTTCAACACCTGTTCTATTTGAGTTTCTGTTTTTATATACTGATATTTTCTTTTGATTCTCAATTACAATTTCACTTTATTCTGACACTAGTAAGCTTTAACTGTATACTCAATAATATATCATGATATGATATTTTTATTCTGTAACTCTTCTGAAAATTGACTTTTATAGTAATGGGCTCTGAAATAGACTGATTACCATGACTTTGTAGGTTTTTTTTTTGGTCACTTCTATTGATCTTTCATCTATTTATCGTTGTTCTTTGGCCTGTGTGGACTTCCCATCACAGTGGCCTTTCTCACTGCAGAGCACTGGCTCTGCGTGTACGCTCTCTAGAGCTCTGGCTCCATAATTGGACACATCTGTACAGCCACTCCATGGCACGTGAGATCCTCCCAGGCCAGGGATTGAACCGGCACCCACTGCACTGCAAGGCGGTGTCCTTACCCACGAGACCGCCAGGGAAGCCCCGACTTTGTAGTTTTTGTTGTTGTTTTAATTCGGGCCTCTTTTATTGGCTCTCTATTCATCTGTCTTCATCTCCCTTTTTTTTCTTCTTTGGCCCGTGCAGGCCTCCCATTGCAGTGACCTCTCTCGCCACAGAGCACCCACTCTGGATGCATGTGCTCCAGAGCGCTGGCTCATAATTGGACACACTGGTCCAGCCACTCCATGGCATGTGGGATTTTCCCAGGCCAAGGATCAAACTGGTGCCCCTTGCACTGCAAGGCAGACCCTTTACCCACTGGACCACCAGAGAAGCCCCTGGCTTTGTAGTTTTTGATTTAACATTTTATATGGTGAATCTATGTAACTTTTGTCCATAGGAAACTCTATTTTTTAGTTTTTTAGCAGTCTTATTCCTGGACATATATCTGGAGAAAACCATAATTCAAAAGATATATGTACCCCAATGTCCATAGTAGCAATAGCCAAGTAGGAAGCAATCTAAACGTCCATCAACAGAGGAATGGATAAAGAAGATGTGATACAGATATACAATGGAATACTACACACTCATAAAAAGAATTAAATAATGCCATTTGCAGCAATATGGATGGACCTAGACACCACAGTAAACGACGTAAGTCGGACAAAGACGAATATCATACAACATATATGTGAAATATAAAACAACAATACAAAGGAACTTATTACAAAACAGAAACAGACTCACAAACTTCAAAAACAAACTTATGGTTACCAAAGAGGAATGGTGGTGGAGGGATGGATAACTCGGAACATTGAGATTAACATATACACACTTCTATATAAAAAATAGTTAACAAGGTCCTACTGTATAGAACAGGAAACTCTCCTCGATGTTTTGTAATAACTTAATTGGGAAAATAATCTGTGAAAGAATAGTCATGTGTGCATGCATAACTGAATCACTTCACTGTACACTTGAAATTAACACAGCAGTGTATATTACCTATACTCCGACATAAATTTTTTTTTTAAATAGCACTTAGTACTAAGGATAATGCCTTAGTCATACTGCAGCGCAGCCCTCCTGGACTGACAATGGAAAGCTCAAGGTATTTGGCACATTTCTCTGTGTTTTTCAGACAACTCTGAACAGCACTGAGAAGCAATAGAGAACTCTGCTCAGGCCTCTGAGCTTTCCAGGTATGGTGTTCTCTCTCTTATCTTCAGTTCTGAGGTCAATAAAATATCTCAGATAATGTATATGCATATTTTTTGGCTTATCCATTTATGGCCCTCTCATACCCGAACATTCCTTTCACACTCCAGTCTCGCTTTAAATGTAACTTATCAGGCCTGTAAGAGTATAACTTTCTATTGTGTTCTGCTCAATAGGGACTAAGAAAAGCCCTCAGGAGAAAAGCTATACAAATGGAGATCTCATTCAAATGAAGTCCTTCCATTCAGGGGTTAAATTCCTTTGTAAATCGGTGAGCCTTTGGTCACACTTCAGTACTTTAACTATGAATGTTTTATATTTGCCGGCCAGTTGGTAAAGCTTCCTGCAGGAGGGTTAATTTGATATAAGGTACTCTGCCATTACTGGAACCAGCTTTTTAATTTCTAGCTGTGTGACTGTAGGAAGGCTTTTATATATATATATATATGTATGCTTTTTTATAATCTTTAAATTAGGGATGCTAAGAATATATACTCCCTAAGGTTGCTGTGACACTCGATTGTGAACATTAATGTAAAGCAATGAAAAGGAAGTTTTATACATTACAAGCATACAAAAATTTACTATTAAGTTTAACAGAAACATCTTTCACAAAAATGTCAGGACTAATAGGCTTAAGTAAGCCTAATAATAATAATGATAATAACAACTTAGGTTAACCTATTTTTATTGATTGGAGGAACACTATCTTGACTGAAAACTTTCTAAAATCTACTTTATTATCATAAGATAATGAGGAGTATTTCATTCCTGCCACTTCTTAAAGAGATAAATAAAATAATTGTCACACGGTAAGCGTATTTTATGCCAGTTTTCTTTTGTAGGTCCTACTGTATAGAACAGGAAACTCTCCTCGATGTTTTGTAATAACTTATTAAAAATGGGGCATGTGTGCATGCATAACTGAATCACTTCACTGTACACTTGAAATTAACACAGCAGTGTATATTACCTATACTCCGACATAAATTTTTTTTTTAAATAGCACTTAGTACTAAGGATAATGCCTTAGTCATACTGCAGCGCAGCCCTCCTGGACTGACAATGGAAAGCTCAAGGTATTTGGCACATTTCTCTGTGTTTTTCAGACAACTCTGAACAGCACTGAGAAGCAATAGAGAACTCTGCTCAGGCCTCTGAGCTTTCCAGGTATGGTGTTCTCTCTTTTATCTTCAGTTCTGAGGTCAATAAAATATCTCAGATAATGTATATGCATATTTTTTGGCTTATCCATTTATGGCCCTCTCATACCCGAACATTCCTTTCACACTCCAGTCTCGCTTTAAATGTAACTTATCAGGCCTGTAAGAGTATAACTTTCTATTGTGTTCTGCTCAATAGGGACTAAGAAAAGCCCTCAGGAGAAAAGCTATACAAATGGAGATCTCATTCAAATGAAGTCCTTCCATTCAGGGGTTAAATTCCTTTGTAAATCGGTGAGCCTTTGGTCACACTTCAGTACTTTAACTATGAATGTTTTATATTTGCCGGCCAGTTGGTAAAGCTTCCTGCAGGAGGGTTAATTTGATATAAGGTACTCTGCCATTACTGGAACCAGCTTTTTAATTTCTAGCTGTGTGACTGTAGGAAGGCTTTTATATATATATATATATATATATGTATGCTTTTTTATAATCTTTAAATTAGGGATGCTAAGAATATATACTCCCTAAGGTTGCTGTGACACTCGATTGTGAACATTAATGTAAAGCAATGAAAAGGAAGTTTTATACATTACAAGCATACAAAAATTTACTATTAAGTTTAACAGAAACATCTTTCACAAAAATGTCAGGACTAATAGGCTTAAGTAAGCCTAATAATAATAATGATAATAACAACTTAGGTTAACCTATTTTTATTGATTGGAGGAACACTATCTTGACTGAAAACTTTCTAAAATCTACTTTATTATCATAAGATAATGAGGAGTATTTCATTCCTGCCACTTCTTAAAGAGATAAATAAAATAATTGTCACACGGTAAGCGTATTTTATGCCAGTTTTCTGTGAAAAATAGTAAAAGTTATACACAGTAAATCTGCATCTATTTAAGCAGATATTTATAGGTCAATCTATTATATTTTTTTTTCTTCTTCTGAGATGGAAAATAAAAAGTACTCCATATCATATTACATATATATCTTTTGGCTTTATTTATATCACAATTTCATTAAAACATAATTAAGTAAATACTAATAAAATTGTTTAGTTAGAACTTGACACCAGTCTTATATATGTGCATATACACAGAAACACATAGGCACACAAACACACAATAACATTGCACTATTGTTATTGTGAGCCTCTAATATTAGAGTTGTAGGAAGCATGAGCTGGGCATGAATAAATGGTTGAATCTGGTCTCATACAGAGGTTTTCCTCTTATCTTTTAGTTTATTTTCCAAGGCCCTGCATTTCTTCTCAGGCATGTAGAGCAAGATTAAAATGTTTCAGGGACAATATAACAAAAACAGAAATATTTATTTAATTGTGCAATCATTACTATCATTAGATTGATTTGTTAGTTGTATAGACAATATTAGAGAAAATTACCAAATATAACTTAAAACTTCCAGAACTGCCATATAATTTTGTTTCATCAGGGTATAAGCCTACTAGTGGGATTGCTGGGTAATATGGCACTTCTATTTTTAATTTTTTAAGGAATCTCCATACTGTCTTCCATAGTGGCTGTATCAATTTACATTCCCACCAGCCATGCAAAAAAAAAAAAAAAAATGAAGCTATATTTTTACCAAAGCAAACTTGTGTCCAGCTGCCTGACACAGACCAAAGGCAATCTACTGACAACCAAGTTGTAGTGAAGGCAAGTACAACGATTATTGCAAGGCCAAGCAAGGTGAAAATCATGCTCAGAAGATCAGATCTGGGCTTCCTGATGGTCCAGTGGGTAAGGAGTCTGCCTTGCAGTTAAGGGGCACCAGTTCAATCCCTGGCCTAGGAAGATCCCATGTGCCATGGAGCGGCTGGACCCATGTGTTCAATTATGAGTCAGCATTCTGGACCACATGTGCCCCCAGCCAGTACTCTGCAACTACAGAGGCCACTGTAATTGGAGGCCCACAGGCCAAAGAATAAAGATGGATGAAAATAAAAAAACATTAAAAGAGGGTTTCCCTGGTGGTCCAGTGGGTGGGGACACCGCCTTGCAGTGCAACGGGCGCCGGTTCAATCCCTGGCCTGGGAAGATCCCACGTGCAGTGGAGCAGCTGGACCCATGTGTCCAGTTACCGAGCTGGAGCTCTGAAGCGCATGCACCCAGAGCCAGTCCTCTGCGACAACAGAGGTCACTGCGATGGGAGTCCCACACGGGCAGAAGAACAAAGATGGATGAAAACAGATAACTGAAAGACTGGCAGAAGTGGCCCACCTGCCCCCATCCCTCCCCAACCTGCACCCCCCAAAAAAAAAATTAAAAATAAAAATTAAAAGAGGCCAAAAGTTAAAAAAAAAAAGGAAAAAGGAAAAAAGGAGATTATATCCCCCTGAAAACTTTCAGGAAATAATTTTCAAAGACAGTATAAGAGAAGGGATCGTTGAATATGTGATTAACTTGTGTATAATTCTCTGATCAGTTGTTGTTGTTCAGTCATTCAGTCATGTCTTCCTCTTTGCAACCCCGTGGATTGCAGCACGCCAGGCTTTCCTGTCTTTCACTATCTCCTAGAGTTTGCTCAAACTCATGTTCATTAAGTCAGTGATGCTGTCTCATTCTCTGCCACCCTCTTTTACTTTGCCTTCAATCTTTCCCAGCATCGGAATCTTTTGAATGTGTCAGCTCTTTGCATCAGGTGGCCAAGTATTTGAGCTTCAGTTTCAGCAATGGTCTTTCCAGTGAATATTCAGGATTGATTTCCTTTAGGATTGATTGGTTTGATCTCCTTGCAGTTCAAAGAACTCTCATCAGATTGGTTTATGGTGGGGGTAATAAAGTGATGTTTTGAGAACTTCAGTCATCAACCTTTAGCTGATCTAAGGCCTACCTGCTTGTGGTCAGCATGCAGGTAACTTCCACCTGATGAGGCTTTTAAAATTTATCTGTTTACTTATTTTGGCTGTGCTGGGTCTTTCTTGTTGCATGGGGGCTTTCTCTAGTTGTGGTGAGAGGGAGCTACTCTTTAATTGTGGTGCATGGGCTTCTCATTGCAGTGGCTTCTCTTGTGGAGCATGGGCTCTAGGGAGCACAAGCTCAGTAGTTGTGGCATAGGGCTTAATTGCCCTGCAATATGTGGAATCTTACTGGACCAGGAATTGAACCCATGTCCTCTGCATTGGCAGGCAGATTCTTAACTATTGGAACACCAGGGGCATCCGTGATGAGGATTTTAATCCCTACAAAACTCTAGGATGTGGCTCAGGAAATTATCTATAGACCTTGAGGAGGAATTAATGGTCCTTGGCTGTGTTTTATGTATAAATTATTATTGTTTTGCTTCACTTTGATTGTTTTCCTTTGTTTTTGTTCCCTTTTTTTTCTGACTTAATTTGTTCTTTGGTAATCAGGGAAGGTCTAGAAAGCAAAAACCTTCTTTATAAATAAGAAGTAAGAAGGAGGGGGGTGGGGAGGACCTGTCACTGGAAGTCCCCACATGGCCCTGCTTGAATACACTATGAAACGTGCCCTCATTTGTTTACCAAAACTGTATCTGTCTTTCTTAAGACAGTTGTGTAATTATCTCTTTTATCCATGTCTTGTTTAGGTGCAGTCATTAGTTTCTGTGTCTCAGTTTACTCGGTCCTATATCTCTGTCCTCTTATATCTACCAACCCAAACAACCATAGTTTCTTTCTTTTCTTTTTTTTGGGGAACACTGTGCAGCTTCTGGGAGCTCAGTTCCCCGATCAGGGATTAAACCTGGGCCATTGGCAGTGAAAGCACACATTCTTAATCCCTAGACTTCCAAGTAATTTCCCATAATTCTTTAAAATGAATGTGTTTTATTCGAGGGCAAACTTCTCTAAATACAGTGCATCGAACTCTCACAGAGAATATGCCAATATTACAGAATCAGCTGGGCAACATTTCGGTGCCAATCAAAGTCAGAAAGAGAAAGAGAAATATCATATAACATCAGTTATATGTGGAATCTAAGATACGACACAAATGAATCTATCTATGAAACAGAAACAGACTCAAAGACATAGAGAGCAAATGTGTGGTTGTCAGGGGAGAGCGTGCTGCAAGAGGGAAGAAGCGGGAGGTTAGGCTGAGCAGATGTAAGCTATTATATAGGGATGAGCCGCAAGGTACTACTGTATAGCACAGAGAACTTCATTCAGTGTCCTATGGTAAATCAAAATGGAAAAGAACATTTTTAAAAAGAATCATTTTGCTGTACAGCAGAAATTAACAGTGTTAATCAACTATACTTAAATATTTTTTTTTAAAAAGAAAGTTCTGTGTATACACTTTGGAAATAAACATGGAAAGAATCTTGATAAATCCTGGGGAGTTCATTAAAAAATAATAAAGTAGAACAATAATAGAAGGTTTAGCAAAAGTAACAAGCTGACAATCTGACTTTTAAGTATTACTATACAGAAAACTCAGTTATAACTTTCTTTCACACCTTTTACAAAATGATTTTCACTTTCTGCTTTAAAGCTGTTCTTTGGTAATCAGGAAGGTCAAAAGAAACCTTCTTTATAAATAAGAAGTAAGAAGGAGGGGGGTGGGGAGGACCTGTCACTGGCAGTCCCCACATGGCCCTGCTTGAATACACTATGAAACGTGACCTCATTTGTTTACCAAAACTGTATCTGTCTTTCTTAAGACAGTTGTGTAATTATCTCTTTTATCCATGTCTTGTTTAGGTGCAGTCATTAGTTTCTGTGTCTCAGTTTACTCGGTCCTATATCTCTGTCCTCTTATATCTACCAACCCAAACAACCATAGTTTCTTTCTTTTCTTTTTTTTGGGGAACACTGTGCAGCTTCTGGGAGCTCAGTTCCCCGATCAGGGATTAAACCTGGGCCATTGGCAGTGAAAGCACACATTCTTAATCCCTAGACTTCCAAGTAATTTCCCATAATTCTTTAAAATGAATGTGTTTTATTCGAGGGCAAACTTCTCTAAATACAGTGCATCGAACTCTCACAGAGAATATGCCAATATTACAGAATCAGCTGGGCAACATTTCAGTGCCAATCAAAGTCAGAAAGAGAAAGAGAAATATCATATAACATCAGTTATATGTGGAATCTAAGATACGACACAAATGAATCTATCTATGAAACAGAAACAGACTCAAAGACATAGAGAGCAAATGTGTGGTTGTCAGGGGAGAGCGTGCTGCAAGAGGGAAGAAGCGGGAGGTTAGGCTGAGCAGATGTAAGCTATTATATAGGGATGAGCCGCAAGGTACTACTGTATAGCACAGAGAACTTCATTCAGTGTCCTATGGTAAATCAAAATGGAAAAGAACATTTTTAAAAAGAATCATTTTGCTGTACAGCAGAAATTAACAGTGTTAATCAACTATACTTAAATATTTTTTTTTAAAAAGAAAGTTCTGTGTATACACTTTGGAAATAAACATGGAAAGAATCTTGATAAATCCTGGGGAGTTCATTAAAAAATAATAAAGTAGAACAATAATAGAAGGTTTAGCAAAAGTAACAAGCTGACAATCTGACTTTTAAGTATTACTATACAGAAAACTCAGTTATAACTTTCTTTCACACCTTTTACAAAATGATTTTCATTTGCTTTAAGTCAATGAAAACTACAAGTAACTCCAGCATAAAGCTGTTCTTCAAATGCTGAAACTTTCCTCACAGAGCACCACATTTATGTTCCTTTATCCTCCTAACAAAGTTGCACAGAGGATCAATAGCAGTTGTCAGCTGCTGGGACCCAGGTATTTTATATGTATCCATCGTGTAGATCTCTAATAAAATTTTAAAACTATAGAAGTAGAAAGATTACACTGGTGATGATTAGCAATCTCAAAAATGTGAAATTGCGACAAAATGTCTTATTTGCAGCTTTTTTTGGCACTGAATTTGCAACTTTGCATTATGAAAATGTTTCCATTTGGTCATCAGCTGAGCTAAAGCAAAGATAATTTGTTCAGACTCCAAAGATGATAATTAATGTTATTACAGTGATAAACCCAAACATATTTGTAGCCTTCCTAGGCAAGAATAATAACCAGCTCATCATCTTTTAATTAAAATGGTAGTCATTTTGTTTTCTAAAAATAAAATTGGATTTTATTTCATTTTCAGTTTAATAGCATATTTATTATAGTAAACATTTTAGTTTTAATTTGAAATTAAGACACCTTTTGTCTTACTTGACCCATATTATCAAACTAAGTGTAATTAATATTATGCCTATAATAATCGTTAAAACAAAGTTACATATTTTTAAGGAAGCACCTGCGTTTTTTAATGCAATCATGACTACTGCAATTTTGTGTGTTCTTCATAAACAGAAAAAGTACTGATATTACTCTTGTGAATTTTAAATAAGTAAATGGATCTATAAAAATGTAATTGAATCAAGGCAATGCTGTAAGTGGACAATTTTGTGTTTATAATTATAGCTTTTCTTTCTCATTATTGTCATTATAAATTGCAAATTAGATTTTTAAGTATTTAAGAGCAGCCTAAAGACTAATAGATGCTTAAGTAACTTCATAGGTGAGAAAAAGATTGCTGGACCAGAATTAATAAATCCAAGATTTGCTTAGGAAGCACAAAACAAGAAGATAAGTACAATGCTGACAATCTGACTTTTAAGTATTACTATACAGAAAACTCAGTTATAACTTTCTTTCACACCTTTTACAAAATGATTTTCATTTGCTTTAAGTCAATGAAAACTACAAGTAACTCCAGCATAAAGCTGTTCTTCAAATGCTGAAACTTTCCTCACAGAGCACCACATTTATGTTCCTTTATCCTCCTAACAAAGTTGCACAGAGGATCAATAGCAGTTGTCAGCTGCTGGGACCCAGGTATTTTATATGTATCCATCGTGTAGATCTCTAATAAAATTTTAAAACTATAGAAGTAGAAAGATTACACTGGTGATGATTAGCAATCTCAAAAATGTGAAATTGCGACAAAATGTCTTATTTGCAGCTTTTTTTGGCACTGAATTTGCAACTTTGCATTATGAAAATGTTTCCATTTGGTCATCAGCTGAGCTAAAGCAAAGATAATTTGTTCAGACTCCAAAGATGATAATTAATGTTATTACAGTGATAAACCCAAACATATTTGTAGCCTTCCTAGGCAAGAATAATAACCAGCTCATCATCTTTTAATTAAAATGGTAGTCATTTTGTTTTCTAAAAATAAAATTGGATTTTATTTCATTTTCAGTTTAATAGCATATTTATTATAGTAAACATTTTAGTTTTAATTTGACATTAAGACACCTTTTGTCTTACTTGACCCATATTATCAAACTAAGTGTAATTAATATTATGCCTATAATAATCGTTAAAACAAAGTTACATATTTTTAAGGAAGCACCTGCGTTTTTTAATGCAATCATGACTACTGCAATTTTGTGTGTTCTTCATAAACAGAAAAAGTACTGATATTACTCTTGTGAATTTTAAATAAGTAAATGGATCTATAAAAATGTAATTGAATCAAGGCAATGCTGTAAGTGGACAATTTTGTGTTTATAATTATAGCTTTTCTTTCTCATTATTGTCATTATAAATTGCAAATTAGATTTTTAAGTATTTAAGAGCAGCCTAAAGACTAATAGATGCTTAAGTAACTTCATAGGTGAGAAAAAGATTGCTGGACCAGAATTAATAAATCCAAGATTTGCTTAGGAAGCACAAAATACAGAAGATTAGGCATATTCTTTGAACTACAAAGTACAGTTTGATCTGAACAGACTGAGATTTTGTCTGGTAAATGTTTTGCTTCCTTGAGAAAATTTCTTGATTAGAATAGTTTCATATTGTCTTTCATCATTTTTTTTATTCTTTTTCAAACCAAGTGTGGTTTGAAAAATCACTCATTTTCTCTTCAACAACTGAAGTGGCAAAAGTTTAAAATACTTCATTTCAGAAAACTAACCACCATTAAATTTATTCTTCTTATTACTATTTTCATTTTAAAGTCACAATATTCTTTCTACCTTCATTTTTACATTTAAATTACTGGGGGAAAATTAGCAGACTGCATGAAAGAGAAATGGCAATTTGGGGCCACCAACAATTTTTTTTTTTTAATTTTGGCCTTTATTTATTTATTTATTTTTCATTCATCTTTATTCTTCAGCCTGCGTGGGCTTCCCATTGCAGTGGCCTCTCTGGTTGCAGAGAACCAGCTCTGGGTGTATGCACTCCAGAGCACTGATTTATAATTGGACACATTGGTCCAGCTGCTCTGCGGCACGTGAGATCTTCCCCGGCCAGGGATCAAACTGCTGCCCCTTGCACGGCAAGGCAGACTCTTTACCCACTGGACCACCAGAGAAGGCCCCAACAATTTTTATATTTAATATTCTATTGTTATCAGAGTCATTTAAATGGGAAATCATTGAAATTTAATTTTGTCCTCATTATGCAACTTGGAATTAAGTAATGTTAATTTCTGTTTGTTTCTTAAACTACAAAATAAGGACTTGCAGTAAATGGTATTATGACACAATAGTTTATATTTACCTTTTGAAAAATAATGATGTTTTTGATAACTTGTATGTGTGCTAAGTCACCTCAGTCATGCCTGACTCTTTGTGACCCTATGGACTTTCACCCACCAGGCTCCTCTATCCACGGATTCTCCAGGCAAGAATATTGGAGTGGGTTGTGATGCTCTCCTCCAGAAGATCTTCCCAAACCAAGGACTGAACTGGCATCTTTTAAGTTTCCTGCATTGATAGGCAGGTTCTTTATCACTAGCACCACCTGGGAAGCCCTTTGATATGTTACTTTGTAGTCAATTATTAATGTAAACAGAAAGCATCAGGTTGTATGCCTGATATCAGTGGAGTCTGAACAGGAAGATTAGAAAAAGCAACAAAAAAAAATTCTTTGAACTACAAAGTACAGTTTGATCTGAACAGACTGAGATTTTGTCTGGTAAATGTTTTGCTTCCTTGAGAAAATTTCTTGATTAGAATAGTTTCATATTGTCTTTCATCATTTTTTTTATTCTTTTTCAAACCAAGTGTGGTTTGAAAAACACTCATTTTCTCTTCAACAACTGAAGTGGCAAAAGTTTAAAATACTTCATTTCAGAAAACTAACCACCATTAAATTTATTCTTCTTATTACTATTTTCATTTTAAAGTCACAATATTCTTTCTACCTTCATTTTTACATTTAAATTACTGGGGGAAAATTAGCAGACTGCATGAAAGAGAAATGGCAATTTGGGGCCACCAACAATTTTTTTTTTTTAATTTTGGCCTTTATTTATTTATTTATTTTTCATTCATCTTTATTCTTCAGCCTGCGTGGGCTTCCCATTGCAGTGGCCTCTCTGGTTGCAGAGAACCAGCTCTGGGTGTATGCACTCCAGAGCACTGATTTATAATTGGACACATTGGTCCAGCTGCTCTGCGGCACGTGAGATCTTCCCCGGCCAGGGATCAAACTGCTGCCCCTTGCACGGCAAGGCAGACTCTTTACCCACTGGACCACCAGAGAAGGCCCCAACAATTTTTATATTTAATATTCTATTGTTATCAGAGTCATTTAAATGGGAAATCATTGAAATTTAATTTTGTCCTCATTATGCAACTTGGAATTAAGTAATGTTAATTTCTGTTTGTTTCTTAAACTACAAAATAAGGACTTGCAGTAAATGGTATTATGACACAATAGTTTATATTTACCTTTTGAAAAATAATGATGTTTTTGATAACTTGTATGTGTGCTAAGTCACCTCAGTCATGCCTGACTCTTTGTGACCCTATGGACTTTCACCCACCAGGCTCCTCTATCCACGGATTCTCCAGGCAAGAATATTGGAGTGGGTTGTGATGCTCTCCTCCAGAAGATCTTCCCAAACCAAGGACTGAACTGGCATCTTTTAAGTTTCCTGCATTGATAGGCAGGTTCTTTATCACTAGCACCACCTGGGAAGCCCTTTGATATGTTACTTTGTAGTCAATTATTAATGTAAACAGAAAGCATCAGGTTGTATGCCTGATATCAGTGGAGTCTGAATGAACTGGATATTGTTTCTTCCTCTCCCCGTTCCACGTGGGCAGAAGTGTCAGGTGGTGAGATGGAACAAGAGAAATATCCCCAATGTATATTTACATATATATATATACATATACATATAGGCCTGTGTATATGCATATATGCACATGTATGTCTACACACAAGCACACATACATATAAATACACTTACAACATGCAGCATACATATGCTAACAGGTACTGCTGTACTAAGTACAACTAGAGTGGTATGCATATATGCTAAGATGAGAACTGAGCCCTGTGAATATTTGCTAGAGTTTTGGGAACATGTCTGAGTGAGTAAATTATCTGGAACAAAGATAATTTTTGGCTGGAACAAAGTGAGCAAGGGTGGGGACAGGGAAGAGAGGGGTCAAGTGGAAGGGCAGGGTGAGATAATATAGGGATAGGTAAACAAACAAAAAATTAAACATAAACAAGAAAAAAACTTTTTTTTCTCTAGATCTTGAAGGAAGCAGTGAGATAAAAACTGTCTTACAAAAAGTTCACTATGCTTTCTGGGAAGTAGATGAGCCAAGGTGAAAGTAGATTGATAATCATGAAGCTAGAAGTCCACTTCTTGGGAGAAGTCCAGGGTGAGTCCATGGTGTCTTTGGTGGATGGTGACAGTTTGAGAAGTGTAGGAAGTGATTAAGGTTCACTGAAGGCAGGGGATAGAAACCTCAAGAACGTGCCATGCCACAAATTACATTTTATATAGCAAGTGTTCAATTTCTAGCTGAGATTCTTATAATGTTTTTCCTAAATCAAATTATACAGTCAGAGATTTAAAATTTTTCTTTTGAAAATAATGATGTTTTTGATAACTTGTATGTGTGCTAAGTCACCTCAGTCATGCCTGACTCTTTGTGACCCTATGGACTTTCACCCACCAGGCTCCTCTATCCACGGATTCTCCAGGCAAGAATATTGGAGTGGGTTGTGATGCTCTCCTCCAGAAGATCTTCCCAAACCAAGGACTGAACTGGCATCTTTTAAGTTTCCTGCATTGATAGGCAGGTTCTTTATCACTAGCACCACCTGGGAAGCCCTTTGATATGTTACTTTGTAGTCAATTATTAATGTAAACAGAAAGCATCAGGTTGTATGCCTGATATCAGTGGAGTCTGAATGAACTGGATATTGTTTCTTCCTCTCCCCGTTCCACGTGGGCAGAAGTGTCAGGTGGTGAGATGGAACAAGAGAAATATCCCCAATGTATATTTACATATATATATATACATATACATATAGGCCTGTGTATATGCATATATGCACATGTATGTCTACACACAAGCACACATACATATAAATACACTTACAACATGCAGCATACATATGCTAACAGGTACTGCTGTACTAAGTACAACTAGAGTGGTATGCATATATGCTAAGATGAGAACTGAGCCCTGTGAATATTTGCTAGAGTTTTGGGAACATGTCTGAGTGAGTAAATTATCTGGAACAAAGATAATTTTTGGCTGGAACAAAGTGAGCAAGGGTGGGGACAGGGAAGAGAGGGGTCAAGTGGAAGGGCAGGGTGAGATAATATAGGGATAGGTAAACAAACAAAAAATTAAACATAAACAAGAAAAAAACTTTTTTTTCTCTAGATCTTGAAGGAAGCAGTGAGATAAAAACTGTCTTACAAAAAGTTCACTATGCTTTCTGGGAAGTAGATGAGCCAAGGTGAAAGTAGATTGATAATCATGAAGCTAGAAGTCCACTTCTTGGGAGAAGTCCAGGGTGAGTCCATGGTGTCTTTGGTGGATGGTGACAGTTTGAGAAGTGTAGGAAGTGATTAAGGTTCACTGAAGGCAGGGGATAGAAACCTCAAGAACGTGCCATGCCACAAATTACATTTTATATAGCAAGTGTTCAATTTCTAGCTGAGATTCTTATAATGTTTTTCCTAAATCAAATTATACAGTCAGAGATGGGAGTGCCTTCAGGATCATGATCCTACTCTGTTAAAATTTTGCCCCATGAATGAACTGTGTACATTTTAGTGTAGCCAACACATCAGGGCAGGAATAGAGACGGAGACACAGAGAAAGGACTTGACACAGCCAGAAAAAGAGAGCACGGGACAGACTGAGAGAGCAGCATAGGCATAGATACAATTACCATGTATAAAATAGATAGAGGAAAACTGCTATTAATATATAACACAGAGAGCTCAACTCTGTGCTCTGTGATGACCTAGAGGGGAAGATGGGGCGTGGGGGTGGGGGAGGTGTGGGGGTTCAGACAGAGACCCATACAGTATGGGAGATATATATATATATATATATATATATATATATATATATATATATATATATATATATATATATGGCTCTTTCTCTCTGTTTACAGCAGAAACCAACACAAAATTGTAAAGCAATTATTCTCCTATTAAAAATAAATTTTATAAATGTATCATTGTATATCCTATAATCTTCTTTTAAGAGACGGAAGTACTCAAACTTTCAGTTCTCAGGACTTTGTTTTAATAATGGTCTTGGGCTTCCCTGGTGGTCCAGTGGGTAAGGACACCGCCTTGCAGTGCAAGGGGCGCCGCTTCAATCCCTGGCCGGGGAAGATCCCACGTGCCGCGGAGCGGCTGGACTGACTGATGTGTCCAATTACCGAGCTGGAGCTCTAGAACGCATGCGCTCAGAGCCGGCCTATGACAACAAAATTAACAAGAAACTTTTTCTAGATCTTGAAGGAAGCAGTGAGATAAAAACTGTCTTACAAAAAGTTCACTATGCTTTCTGGGAAGTAGATGAGCCAAGGTGAAAGTAGATTGATAATCATGAAGCTAGAAGTCCACTTCTTGGGAGAAGTCCAGGGTGAGTCCATGGTGTCTTTGGTGGATGGTGACAGTTTGAGAAGTGTAGGAAGTGATTAAGGTTCACTGAAGGCAGGGGATAGAAACCTCAAGAACGTGCCATGCCACAAATTACATTTTATATAGCAAGTGTTCAATTTCTAGCTGAGATTCTTATAATGTTTTTCCTAAATCAAATTATACAGTCAGAGATGGGAGTGCCTTCAGGATCATGATCCTACTCTGTTAAAATTTTGCCCCATGAATGAACTGTGTACATTTTAGTGTAGCCAACACATCAGGGCAGGAATAGAGACGGAGACACAGAGAAAGGACTTGACACAGCCAGAAAAAGAGAGCACGGGACAGACTGAGAGAGCAGCATAGGCATAGATACAATTACCATGTATAAAATAGATAGAGGAAAACTGCTATTAATATATAACACAGAGAGCTCAACTCTGTGCTCTGTGATGACCTAGAGGGGAAGATGGGGCGTGGGGGTGGGGAGGTGTGGGGTTCAGACAGAGACCCATACAGTATGGGAGATATATATATATATATATATATATATATATATATATATATATATATATATATATATATATATGGCTCATTCTCATTGTTTACAGCAGCAACCAACACAAAATTGTAAAGCAATTATTCTCCTATTAAAAATAAATTTTATAAATGTATCATTGTATATCCTATAATCTTCTTTTAAGAGACGGAAGTACTCAAACTTTCAGTTCTCAGGACTTTGTTTTAATAATGGTCTTGGGCTTCCCTGGTGGTCCAGTGGGTAAGGACACCGCCTTGCAGTGCAAGGGGCGCCGCTTCAATCCCTGGCCGGGGAAGATCCCACGTGCCGCGGAGCGGCTGGACTGACTGATGTGTCCAATTACCGAGCTGGAGCTCTAGAACGCATGCGCTCAGAGCCGGCGCTTTGCGACAACAGAGGCCACCGCGATGGGAGGCCCACACGGGCCAAAGAACAAAGATGGATGAAAATGGACAAATGAAAGACCAATAGAAGTGGCCCGCCTGCTCCCGTCCCTCCCCACCCCACCCCCACCAAAATAAATAAAATAAATAAATAAATAATAGTCTTAAAAATACCATCCCAGAGATTTTTATGTGTTATAACCATTTATATTTTCCCTGTTAGAAACTAAAGTGGGGATTTAAAAACATTATTACTTTTAATAATATGTGCAATGTGCACTGTGTGTTTTTTAATAATATGAGCACTGTGTGTTTTAATCACTCAGTCTGGTCCAACTCTTCAGGATCTCGAGGACTGTAGCCCTCAAGGTTCTACTGTTCATGGGATTCTCCAGGAAAAAATACTTGGGTGGGTAGCCATTCCCTTCTCCAGGGAACCCTCCCGTCCTGGGATCTTATCTGGATCTCTTGCATTGCAGGTGGATTCTTTACTATCTGAGCCACCAGGCAAGTCCTTAAATGAACATTAAATATTCCAAAACCATAAAAGAGAAGAGAGACTTTGTTTTACATTTCCACAAATGTCTTACAGACTTGCCTACTATAAGATAATTAAACTCTTACATTGCTACATTAAATCAGCTGCGATACTTTGTTTTGGTTGAAGTAAATCCAACCTCACACAGAAATACGTGGATATAGACGTTTGACACCACAAAAAAAAAAAAAAAAAAAAACTTTTGCAGGTAGTAGTTGTATCAGAGGCAAAGTCTACTAACAATTCCAGGAAATAAAAACACAATTTAACTAATAATATATAAAGTCTAACCTTTTTGTTCCTTCTTCTTCTTCTCCTTTGTCGTTAGGCCGGTTTCACTTGCTGATAGGGTGCCACGTACAGAGGACTTGTTCGGGGGCTGGTTTCAAACGAAAGATGCTGGAGTGAAAGGCTGCACCTCCAGAGCAGCTCACAGAAAAGCCGGTGGACAATCGGAGATTCAACATGGTGGGCACCGCCTTCCAGGCTGCACTCGCACTGCAGCCACGAGCTGGAGCAGCGCGGCTGTGTCCAATCCACAGCGCCCCGCCCTCTTCCAGTTTTGAAGAACCGGAGACAGCAGCCCCGCCCAGAGCCAGGTGCTCCTGTACTGTATTATTAGCAGGTCATTTCCCAGCCTTTTGGGCGCCAGGGGCTAGTTTCATAGAAGGCAGCTTTTCCATAGCCTGGAGTAGAAGAGGGTGATTCAAACTCACTACATGTATTCTGCACATTATTTCTATTATAGTCCGTCAGCTGCACCTCAGATCCTCAGGCATCAGATCTCGGATTTTAGGGATCCCTGCTGTGGAGCACTAACTGTATCTCTCCAATCTTTCATCAAAAACTCTACCTTTCCTTTTGCTTCTGAATCAAACTGGGAACCCTTCTAGTGGCTCAAAGAACACCGGGCAGGAGGACCTTGTTAGAACCTGACAGGAATAGGTAGGTAAAATTTTCTTTAAAATTAGATGCATATGGAATCTGAAACTATATCAATTAACTTGATACTTTCTTATATTACAATGCATTGATTTATCTTGCCGTTTGCATTGCTATCCTTTTGTGATGTTACAAAATCATTAGGAAATACTGGTTCACTGAGTTTTGCAGATATGCCAAATACTGACATGCATTTTAAAATAACATCAAATAATATTACTACCCGGTTTATGAATAAAAACTTTACCAGCAAGCTGTAAAGGTTTTAGTGGTACATTACGTTTTCCAAAATTCTAACATTTGTCAGAAAACTCAAATGTTACCATTCACAACAAAAGTATTTGCTTTCCTTGAAGAAATAACTCCATTTACTATTTAAGACACTGTCTGTAAAATACACAAGTCCGAATAAGTATTGTTAACTGCCGAAAGTTTTTTCTGGTGAAATTCGTTTCCATTAAGAACACCTGGACTTCGCAGCGGACACTGCCCCCACCCCCAACTACTTTGGGCTTGCCCGGTACTGCAGCGCCCTAGTGAGAGCTTCGCTTATGGGAGCCTCGGGCCAGGGCGGAGGTGCTCTGAGAACCGAGGAACCAGCGGGCCATGAGTGAGAAGCTGCTTTCCTGCTGAAAGGTTTGGGGACGCTTCTCTCTCCTCTGTGTCATTGGTAGTATGAGGGGTGATGAGATGCCTGACAGTGTCAAAACCTTTCTGCAGGACCTTGCCAGGGGAATGAAGAACCCCATTTCTGGAAATTGTACCATCTCCAAGCCAGGCGCACAAATTCAGCAACTGGGAGAGGAACACCGTCTGAGACAGCCAGTAGAGTGTCTAAAGGGGCTAGTAGAGCCCTGAGCATAGAAAGCAAGCAAGATTGAGCCACCTGTTGATAGTTGCGGTTTTTCAGTGCTGCACATGAAAGGGCAGACTATCCGGTTTATTCTCCTCCTGGTTTTATCAAGTGTTTATTCCTGTGCTTCAGTCAGTAACAGCCCAACTTATTGGTGATCCATCTCTTCATAGAGCTGTTTGGTTTTGGCTGAAATATTTCTTCCCGTCAATTTTCAGTGCTCCTCCTGTTTGTGCTCAGCAAAGTTGTGAATGCCATAAAGTTTCAGGATATAGCTGATCTGTCATTTGAGGTATCAGGGTGGAAGCCTCAGCCATCCCCTGCTGACCTGCTCTTCAACATGTCACCTGCAGACTCTTTTCTGGATCTAGGGGGTGTTTGTGTGTATCTTTCCCATCCATCTTGTTAGTCAACGGGGTAACCACCTGTGTATGTCTCATTTCTATGCACTATTGTGGACTTCCCCACAGACACCTCACCTCCGACATTATCATTAGCTGCCTTTTCTCTGTCCTTTCCCCTTCAATTTTTATCAGCACCAATGAAGCAAAAAGTGAAAGTGTTAGGCACTCAGTCATGTCTGACTCTGCTGCCCCATGGACTGTAGCCCACTAGGCTCCTCTATCCATGGAATTCTTCAGGCAAAAATACTGGAGTGGGTAGTTATTTCCTTCTCCAGTCAGGGATCAAACCCAGGACTCCTGCCTTGCAGGCGGATTCTTTACCATCTGAGCTGCCAAGGGAACCCAGTGATGCAAAGATTCCTGGCAAAGCCTATCTTTCCAGCTGTACCTTTTTTTCTATGGCAATTTCCGTAAGCAACAGAATCTTTCAGACAATGGTGTACTGGCAATCTACCCTGAGTAGTTCAACCTCTACAGAGAAGTTCACCTCACAGCATCCATCTTCTGTCAAACAAGGCTGTTGTAGGCCATCCAGAGGAGATAGACCAGATTCGGAGGAGCCTATGGCAGCTCTTTCCCTGTCTAGCTACCATGCAAGGGCAGGTGTTTCTACTCTTCTTTCTGGGGAAATTGGAACTTATTCTTGTGTACCTAAGGCAGAATCTTTGTAGCACCAGTACATTGATTTTTCACACTGGGGAATCTGAATGAATTAAGGATTTTTCTGCAGCTCTTTTTTAGCATCTCTTCAGCCCCACTCACTGAACTGATAGAAATATTTTTTTCTCTCTGTGCTATTTTCCCTGCCTTCCACCACCCTTGTATAAATGGATTTTTGTAATTTTAGCTGTTCTATTTGTGGACCTGTTATTTTTGTTGTTTTTCTGTGAAGCATGTATATTGAACATTGGAGGTAAAGGAGAATCTCCGTTCCTCCTGGTCCTTTATAGCCATCAATGTCTTGTTTCTTGTATCTTAGATTAGATTTTGTTCTCTCTTGCTCTACTGCAAACAAGCCTAGAGGGGATCGGACTGGCGATAAGAACTCACAGCCAAATATGCTGGGATTTGAGGAGTGATTTTCTTTCTTCCCCTTGAAGAGAAAAAAGCTCTTTTCACTGGTACACTTAAAGTCCCTCAGCTCTAGAGAGGTACTAGTTTTGGACAAGTTATATTGCAATGCAGAATAGTAGAAAACATGAACTGTTAAACCCTGGAGTTCAGAAATACTGTTGGCCACTGTCAGGTTTTTCTGGTATTTCAAAAGATTATCAGGTGCTGCAAATAGGGACAGAATGGCATTTTGGCCAGGCTATAGACTCAGGATTTCAGTGGGTAGTTATTTCCTTCTCCAGTCAGGATCAAACCCAGGACTCCTGCCTTGCAGGCGGATTCTTTACCATCTGAGCTGCCAAGGGAACCCAGTGATGCAAAGATTCCTGGCAAAGCCTATCTTTCCAGCTGTACCTTTTTTTCTATGGCAATTTCCGTAAGCAACAGAATCTTTCAGACAATGGTGTACTGGCAATCTACCCTGAGTAGTTCAACCTCTACAGAGAAGTTCACCTCACAGCATCCATCTTCTGTCAAACAAGGCTGTTGTAGGCCATCCAGAGGAGATAGACCAGATTCGGAGGAGCCTATGGCAGCTCTTTCCCTGTCTAGCTACCATGCAAGGGCAGGTGTTTCTACTCTTCTTTCTGGGGAAATTGGAACTTATTCTTGTGTACCTAAGGCAGAATCTTTGTAGCACCAGTACATTGATTTTTCACACTGGGGAATCTGAATGAATTAAGGATTTTTCTGCAGCTCTTTTTTAGCATCTCTTCAGCCCCACTCACTGAACTGATAGAAATATTTTTTTCTCTCTGTGCTATTTTCCCTGCCTTCCACCACCCTTGTATAAATGGATTTTTGTAATTTTAGCTGTTCTATTTGTGGACCTGTTATTTTTGTTGTTTTTCTGTGAAGCATGTATATTGAACATTGGAGGTAAAGGAGAATCTCCGTTCCTCCTGGTCCTTTATAGCCATCAATGTCTTGTTTCTTGTATCTTAGATTAGATTTTGTTCTCTCTTGCTCTACTGCAAACAAGCCTAGAGGGGATCGGACTGGCGATAAGAACTCACAGCCAAATATGCTGGGATTTGAGGAGTGATTTTCTTTCTTCCCCTTGAAGAGAAAAAAGCTCTTTTCACTGGTACACTTAAAGTCCCTCAGCTCTAGAGAGGTACTAGTTTTGGACAAGTTATATTGCAATGCAGAATAGTAGAAAACATGAACTGTTAAACCCTGGAGTTCAGAAATACTGTTGGCCACTGTCAGGTTTTTCTGGTATTTCAAAAGATTATCAGGTGCTGCAAATAGGGACAGAATGGCACAAACTTATTAAACTCACTAAACCTGTGGGGGAGAAAAACCAACCAATTCAGCTTGCAACTGAAAGAACTACTCCCTCACCCTCCACACAGGTGTTTTTCCTAATAGCCATCATACTGAGGCAGCAGAAGTGCTTCATATGAATAACTTCATTTCTTCACACAGAATATTGAAAAAATATATGTACTCTGGTGTCAAAATGGAATCAAATCATAACTTGTACTGCCTCTTCAAAGACATTGTTAAGTGAAACCTGTATGTTTTTATTCTAGGTTCAGAGTGGCAAAAATATAATGAATATGAGTATAATTTAGTGCCACTGCTTTATTTCAGGTTAAAGCACTATAGTTTTTATCCAGAGTTGCTTTAGAAACAACAGTGCAAATTTCAGCTCAGCAAAACACTTTGCTACTATTACGAAAATTCTGTTGACGTTTAAAATGGTCTTAGGGACCCCCAGAAGTTCATAGAAGGTACTTTAAAGACCACCATACTCATGTAATTAAATTATATTCTGTATTTTTATTTAAATGATTTTATGTAAATGATTTAACTGTGTTTAGAATTTGTTATTTTTTTCTATGTCATATTGACAACTTGGAGAGGACCACATGGCTTTAAACCTCTGGTATACTTTCATCAGGTGGCTAGAAAGCAAAGCACATTCAGGCACTTACCACCAGGACTTGATTGAATTAAATATACATGTAAGTCTTGTCAGATTTTCAGCCTTTAGATATTTATGTAAGTGCACAGATCATTCAGTCAGCCCTCCAAGTGTTTAACACTGTTTATTAGGAGGGGATAACAATAGGGAAAATATCAAACTGCATAGAGGACAAAAAAAGAATCCTTTTTTAAGTTGTGGAGGTGATTTCTCACTTCCCTGTGGTTTCCTGACCCTCAAATCATAACGCATTATGTACATTGCCATGACTGAGGTGACAACTTTAGGACTGTATCTTAGGGAGTAAGTTATGGCTATCTCCCAAATTCGTATTTTGGTATCCTATTCTCAGGTATGTCAGAATATTACTATGTTTAAAACATGAACTGTTAAACCCTGGAGTTCAGAAATACTGTTGGCCACTGTCAGGTTTTTCTGGTATTTCAAAAGATTATCAGGTGCTGCAAATAGGGACAGAATGGCACAAACTTATTAAACTCACTAAACCTGTGGGGGAGAAAAACCAACCAATTCAGCTTGCAACTGAAAGAACTACTCCCTCACCCTCCACACAGGTGTTTTTCCTAATAGCCATCATACTGAGGCAGCAGAAGTGCTTCATATGAATAACTTCATTTCTTCACACAGAATATTGAAAAAATATATGTACTCTGGTGTCAAAATGGAATCAAATCATAACTTGTACTGCCTCTTCAAAGACATTGTTAAGTGAAACCTGTATGTTTTTATTCTAGGTTCAGAGTGGCAAAAATATAATGAATATGAGTATAATTTAGTGCCACTGCTTTATTTCAGGTTAAAGCACTATAGTTTTTATCCAGAGTTGCTTTAGAAACAACAGTGCAAATTTCAGCTCAGCAAAACACTTTGCTACTATTACGAAAATTCTGTTGACGTTTAAAATGGTCTTAGGGACCCCCAGAAGTTCATAGAAGGTACTTTAAAGACCACCATACTCATGTAATTAAATTATATTCTGTATTTTTATTTAAATGATTTTATGTAAATGATTTAACTGTGTTTAGAATTTGTTATTTTTTTCTATGTCATATTGACAACTTGGAGAGGACCACATGGCTTTAAACCTCTGGTATACTTTCATCAGGTGGCTAGAAAGCAAAGCACATTCAGGCACTTACCACCAGGACTTGATTGAATTAAATATACATGTAAGTCTTGTCAGATTTTCAGCCTTTAGATATTTATGTAAGTGCACAGATCATTCAGTCAGCCCTCCAAGTGTTTAACACTGTTTATTAGGAGGGGATAACAATAGGGAAAATATCAAACTGCATAGAGGACAAAAAAAGAATCCTTTTTTAAGTTGTGGAGGTGATTTCTCACTTCCCTGTGGTTTCCTGACCCTCAAATCATAACGCATTATGTACATTGCCATGACTGAGGTGACAACTTTAGGACTGTATCTTAGGGAGTAAGTTATGGCTATCTCCCAAATTCGTATTTTGGTATCCTATTCTCAGGTATGTCAGAATATTACTATGTTTATTAATAGGGTCTTAAAAAGGAGAAATTAAATCTATAAGAGGTATTCAAGGTGGGTTTCTAATCCAATATGACTGGTGTTTTCACAAAAAGAGATTAGAACATTGATAATCACAGAGGGAAGAATCATATGAGGACCCCAGAAGAAGATGGACATCTGAAAACTAAGGAAAGGGGCCTAAGAAGAAACTAACCCCAATAATACTTTGACCCTGGACCTCTAGCCTCTAGGACTATGAAAAATTAATCTGTTTAAGCCACCCACTATTCATTGCTTTGTTATGGAAGCTCTTGTGAATTAATAAAATGTATTTGAAAAATAAATGCTTCTTAAAAATAAATGCCAACTTAGGGAATTTATGTTTGATAAAATTTCATACTTGAATATTAAATTTTCCTTGGCTTCAGATATAAATATATCCATAATCAATATACACTTATAAAATTCTAACATAAATCCCTTTTAGGTATTAAGGTTTTTAAAGGAGAAACACAAACACAGGTACCAGCTTTTGGTTGCATTGTTTTAGAACATTCAAAATAAAACCAATAGCTTTTAGGATTTTATCAATGCCCTATAACCTTGTCTATCTGAAATGCTAATGATTTCAAGCAATTTTCCCTTGCTAAATACCTCATATAAAATCATTGCAATGAATAGTATCCTCTCTAGGATCTAGTTACCATAAACATTGAAAATGTGATCAGACTAAATAAGATAAGTATTAGTCCTCTGCTGTGAATTGTTCAAAGCAGAAAGGCAGCATACATGTATGTATCAATATAATACAATGACAAATTAGCTAATATTAGTTTAGAGTGTCGATAGAGTTTCAGAGAATGGAGTAATCAAAACCAGGTTCCATTCAGAAGGGCTTCTGGAGCAAGTATCCTTTAGAACTGGTCTTCAATGATAACAGTTCAATATCAGGCTTCTGCACTAAATTTATTTTTATTTATCAATGTGTGAAGATATTGAAGTCTTCAAAATAATTAGAATGTTTTTCCTACTCCAGAGTCATTATGTAATTGCCATGACTGAGGTGCCCTTATTTTTTTCCCCAAATTCGTATTTTGGTATCCTATTCTCAGGTATGTCAGAATATTACTATGTTTATTAATAGGGTCTTAAAAAGGAGAAATTAAATCTATAAGAGGTATTCAAGGTGGGTTTCTAATCCAATATGACTGGTGTTTTCACAAAAAGAGATTAGAACATTGATAATCACAGAGGGAAGAATCATATGAGGACCCCAGAAGAAGATGGACATCTGAAAACTAAGGAAAGGGGCCTAAGAAGAAACTAACCCCAATAATACTTTGACCCTGGACCTCTAGCCTCTAGGACTATGAAAAATTAATCTGTTTAAGCCACCCACTATTCATTGCTTTGTTATGGAAGCTCTTGTGAATTAATAAAATGTATTTGAAAAATAAATGCTTCTTAAAAATAAATGCCAACTTAGGGAATTTATGTTTGATAAAATTTCATACTTGAATATTAAATTTTCCTTGGCTTCAGATATAAATATATCCATAATCAATATACACTTATAAAATTCTAACATAAATCCCTTTTAGGTATTAAGGTTTTTAAAGGAGAAACACAAACACAGGTACCAGCTTTTGGTTGCATTGTTTTAGAACATTCAAAATAAAACCAATAGCTTTTAGGATTTTATCAATGCCCTATAACCTTGTCTATCTGAAATGCTAATGATTTCAAGCAATTTTCCCTTGCTAAATACCTCATATAAAATCATTGCAATGAATAGTATCCTCTCTAGGATCTAGTTACCATAAACATTGAAAATGTGATCAGACTAAATAAGATAAGTATTAGTCCTCTGCTGTGAATTGTTCAAAGCAGAAAGGCAGCATACATGTATGTATCAATATAATACAATGACAAATTAGCTAATATTAGTTTAGAGTGTCGATAGAGTTTCAGAGAATGGAGTAATCAAAACCAGGTTCCATTCAGAAGGGCTTCTGGAGCAAGTATCCTTTAGAACTGGTCTTCAATGATAACAGTTCAATATCAGGCTTCTGCACTAAATTTATTTTTATTTATCAATGTGTGAAGATATTGAAGTCTTCAAAATAATTAGAATGTTTTTCCTACTCCAAGAGATCATTCTAAATGAATATTATAATCTGTTTTATTTATTCATTTAAGAAGACAATATAAAGAGAATACCCAAATTAAAATTAAATAGTTCAAGGAAAAAACCTTGGAAATTGTTATTTTCAAATACTAATTTTTCTCACCTCAGAAAACTTTGTATGATATAATTTTTAATAACTGTAATTCCTACTATAAGCACAAGTTTATTGCAAGGATAATTCTTGAGAAATATTTCTAAACTTGCTACTGAGCTGAGAGCTTTCTCAGAGACTCAGCTGATAAATAATTTGCCTGCCAATGCAGGAGAGGCAGGAGATCTGGGTTCAATCCCTGGGTCAAGAAGATCCCTTGGAGACAGAAATGGTAATGTACTCCAGTATTCTTACCCAGGAAATTCCATGGATAAAGGTGCCTGGTGGGCTACAGTCTGTGGGGTCGCAGAGTTGGACATGACTAAACACTCACACATGCATGGAATTATGAGTGACCATCTGTTTTAAAGATCTCATATGCTTCTTTGCTCCAATTATTTTGTTTATAGGAACACCCACACTTTTAAGGCAGTTTTTGTAAAGAGAAAATTTTAGTAAGCATTGTTGACTGTAAACATGGAAATTATAATTACATTTTAAAAACAATTCAAAGATTTAAAACTTTCATTTATTACATAAACTAATTACTCAATAACTCATGTATATATCAGAAATGTAAAATGATCAGATTTGTGTTTTTTAAAAGATTACTCTGGTCATGGTATATATGACGGCCTCAGGTGGCACTAGTGGTAAAGAACCTACCTGCCAAAGCAAGAGATGTAAGAGATACGGGTTTGGTCCCTAGGTCAGGAAGATCCCCTGTAGGAGGGCCCGGCAACCCACTCCAGTATTCTTTCCTGGAGAATTCCATGGACAGAGCCTGCTGGGATACCGTCCATAGGGTCAGAAAGAGTCAAACACAAATAAAGGAACTTAGCATGCATGCACAAAGCAGGGATACAACAGATGCAGGAAAAAGAAAAAAAAAAAAAAAAAAGAGTGCTCTATGACCATAGTACCTGCAGTCCATGTAGAACCAAGTGGCAACCTTGACTGGAATGGATGACATTGGTGTTTAGAGAGATTTAGAGGGCAACATTGGCACTTTGATGATTGATTAGAAAGAGTCAGTCTAGATTTATGGCTAATATATTTGAATGAGTGGTAGTAATATTATCTATAACATCAACATTAGCAAGAGATGAATCAGGAATGTGAAGGAAGGATTATGAATTTGGTATTGGACACATTAAGCTAGACTTAATTTTTAGAAATTTAAAAAATGTGACATAGTCATTTGTAGGTAAGAGTTTAGACAGTAAGTGCACATCTAAATGATCAGTTTGAGACATACAGACACATATACATGGAAGAGGACCTCCAGAGAGAGGATAGACAACAAGATGGTAATAATGTATGCATATAAATCCCAGAATTAACTTCACAGTTAACCGTTTATGACTTCCCTGTTATCTACAGTAATTCTCTTTTCTATGGCTGGTGTTGATCACCTTAATCCAAAGTGAAGAGGTAGATTTGGGGATGTTCTCCTGAGCTCCCTCTCTAGGCAGATTCCAAAATCAGTTTATCCTCCTGAGTGCTTGAGACTGCCAGAGGTTTCAGTCTGCTTTTCAAAGACCTATTATTTTGTTTCTTCTCTGATGGCTCAGTTCGTAAAGCATTTGACAGCAATGCAGGAAACCACTTGCATTGCAGGAGACCCGGGTTCGATCCCTAAGTTTGGAAGGTCTTCCTTGGGGAAGGAAATGGCAAATCACTCCAGTATTCTTGCCTGGGAATACCCTTAGACAGAGGAGATTGGTAGGCTACAGTCCATGGGGGTTGTAAGAGTCAGACACGACTTAACAATTAAGCTAAGACAGGATACAGTTTCAGCATTTAGCGAATCAGGTTTAGTCCTCTCCCCACCCTGTTCACTGGAAACTGGCAAGTTTTTAATTTTGTCTCCAAAGGTCTGCTGATTTCACTTGTTTTTAGTCAGTAAGGATCCCTGCCTCAGTTCTTAGTCCATAGCCATGATTCCTGTGTTGTAGAGCAGTAAATACCTGCTGGAAAAAGCATGTGTAAAATATGATTTCACTTCTTTCTGTGCTTTCCCTTTCTTTTAGATTCTTTTTATCTCTTTGATCTGGTTACCATAACAGTTCTTGTATCCTATCAGCTTTTGAGCACTTCCTGACTTTCTGATAAAATGTTTCAGGTTCATCTTGTGTTTTTCCTGTCCCAGTAAAAAAGTTACTATTCACAAGGACTTCTGTTTTCTTACTGTTAGTTATAGCTCATTGTTTTTAGGCCATTTCAGTGGGTAGTTATATACACACACATATACATATATATGTATAAATATTTATAAATAAATATGTCAAAATATATACATAAATATTCATAATTATATATCTATAATTCTAATCTATTGCCACAGAGTATACATGGAAGAGGACCTCCAGAGAGAGGATAGACAACAAGATGGTAATAATGTATGCATATAAATCCCAGAATTAACTTCACAGTTAACCGTTTATGACTTCCCTGTTATCTACAGTAATTCTCTTTTCTATGGCTGGTGTTGATCACCTTAATCCAAAGTGAAGAGGTAGATTTGGGGATGTTCTCCTGAGCTCCCTCTCTAGGCAGATTCCAAAATCAGTTTATCCTCCTGAGTGCTTGAGACTGCCAGAGGTTTCAGTCTGCTTTTCAAAGACCTATTATTTTGTTTCTTCTCTGATGGCTCAGTTCGTAAAGCATTTGACAGCAATGCAGGAAACCACTTGCATTGCAGGAGACCCGGGTTCGATCCCTAAGTTTGGAAGGTTTTCCCTTTGGGGGAAGGAAATGGCAAATCACTCCAGTATTCTTGCCTGGGAATACCCTTAGACAGAGGAGATTGGTAGGCTACAGTCCATGGGGGTTGTAAGAGTCAGACACGACTTAACAATTAAGCTAAGACAGGATACAGTTTCAGCATTTAGCGAATCAGGTTTAGTCCTCTCCCCACCCTGTTCACTGGAAACTGGCAAGTTTTTAATTTTGTCTCCAAAGGTCTGCTGATTTCACTTGTTTTTAGTCAGTAAGGATCCCTGCCTCAGTTCTTAGTCCATAGCCATGATTCCTGTGTTGTAGAGCAGTAAATACCTGCTGGAAAAAGCATGTGTAAAATATGATTTCACTTCTTTCTGTGCTTTCCCTTTCTTTTAGATTCTTTTTATCTCTTTGATCTGGTTACCATAACAGTTCTTGTATCCTATCAGCTTTTGAGCACTTCCTGACTTTCTGATAAAATGTTTCAGGTTCATCTTGTGTTTTTCCTGTCCCAGTAAAAAAGTTACTATTCACAAGGACTTCTGTTTTCTTACTGTTAGTTATAGCTCATTGTTTTTAGGCCATTTCAGTGGGTAGTTATATACACACACATATACATATATATGTATAAATATTTATAAATAAATATGTCAAAATATATACATAAATATTCATAATTATATATCTATAATTCTAATCTATTGCCACAGAGTTCTCCTTCTTTCCACATTTCATGTTTGTATTTCCCCCCATCAATAAAAAAACCTGCTTTCTAACATTTTATGTTACAGAGTTAAGGAACAGCAAATAGTATTTCCTAGGAATGCATGGTATTTTTACTCTAAAGGCTAGAGGCTTTATGAGCAATATAAGTCACTTAAAGTTCATTTCTCAATGGTTCTGAAATATATTTATTTAAAACCTCTGATGTCCACTGAGCTCAGCATCAAATCCAAATAAAGGCAATATGGAACTGAATTTGTGTTTATAGCCTATATAGGAAACTTTCTTGTAAAAAGATTTAAATATCTTTTCAGGAGAGTACCATAAATGTGAATGTGTGAGGATGATGTTAAAATATGGCTGCTAATCCTTCCTGAAGATACACAATCTTTCCACTATAAAGAATATAATAATATTTACTCAAAATTCTTTCCTCGAGTCACAGGGCTCACTGGAACCCCGAGACCCTTTCAAGTCCATTTTCAGACCTTCAGGCAAGACTACATTTAAACTTCTGTTGATGATAAAAATCTCTTCCTTGGATAGCTTATTTTTATGTTTAACATTCTTTTTTTTTTTAAAAGATTTATTTATTTATTTTTGGGCGGGGGTCGGGTTGAGGAGGGAGGGGAGCTTGGTCTTTCGTTTTTCTCTGTTCATCTGTCTTTGTTCTTTGGCTCCTGTGGGCCTCCCATTGCGGTGGCGTCTGTTGCTGCAGAGCACCAGCTCTGGGCGCATGCGCTCCAGAGCTCTGGCTCGGTAATTGGACACATCAGTCCAGCCGCTCCGCGGCACATGGGATCTTCCCAGGCCAGGGCTCGAACCGGCGCCCCTTGCACTGCAAGGCGGTGTCCTTACCCACTGGACCACCAGGGGAAGCCCCATGTTTAACATTCTTAACTCTGAAGAAACCTTTCATTATATTTAGCTTATATCCTCCATATTGCCTTTCAATTCCTTTTCTTGTCTTCCATTTTAGATAATGAAATAAGTTTGTCATTAACTATTGAATAATATACCTATTATTATTATATACACTAGAAATATACATAGGGGCTATGTGACGGCCTAGAGGGGTGGGATGGGGGGAGTAGAATATGCATATGACTAAGCTGGAATTAGACATATCTGTAAATAATAAAACTCTGTAAAATAAAAAAAGGCAAAATAAAGACTTGTGATTGTGAAAATAAATAAACAAATAAGCTTTGAATGGAAAAAAATCTTTAAAGTAGTAGAGCTTGGGTTTCAATCTGGTATCTTGGATTCCAATGCCCAATATCATTCTAGCAAAATGTAGAAGAAAATGTTAGCAAGAAATATCAGGACATTTCATTTTATAATTAGATTATCCTGACAAACCTGAACCTGTAAGCAATAGAAACTTCATCCTCAGCTAGAAGCTCGATCTTCAGCGATGTGTTTCTTTTGTTTCTCTTACTGTTTATTTTTTGCTTTCCCTTACAATTTAGGAGATTTAGGAACAGACATAAAGATGTCTTATTAATAAAATCCTACAAGATAATATCTGTGTTCTTATTCCAAATGAGTAGAGAAAGGAATTAAATGTACTTTGAGGAAGAAGGTTGAATTGTCTGTTGGATTTTGTTTGTTTTAGAATACTATTCCAGAACTCCTTATTATACATGCATGTAGCAATCTGGGTGATTTTGGTTTAAAAGATTTATTTATTTATTTTTGGGCGGGGGTCGGGTTGAGGAGGGAGGGGAGCTTGGTCTTTCGTTTTTCTCTGTTCATCTGTCTTTGTTCTTTGGCTCCTGTGGGCCTCCCATTGCGGTGGCGTCTGTTGCTGCAGAGCACCAGCTCTGGGCGCATGCGCTCCAGAGCTCTGGCTCGGTAATTGGACACATCAGTCCAGCCGCTCCGCGGCACATGGGATCTTCCCAGGCCAGGGCTCGAACCGGCGCCCCTTGCACTGCAAGGCGGTGTCCTTACCCACTGGACCACCAGGGGAAGCCCCATGTTTAACATTCTTAACTCTGAAGAAACCTTTCATTATATTTAGCTTATATCCTCCATATTGCCTTTCAATTCCTTTTCTTGTCTTCCATTTTAGATAATGAAATAAGTTTGTCATTAACTATTGAATAATATACCTATTATTATTATATACACTAGAAATATACATAGGGGCTATGTGACGGCCTAGAGGGGTGGGATGGGGGGAGTAGAATATGCATATGACTAAGCTGGAATTAGACATATCTGTAAATAATAAAACTCTGTAAAATAAAAAAAGGCAAAATAAAGACTTGTGATTGTGAAAATAAATAAACAAATAAGCTTTGAATGGAAAAAAATCTTTAAAGTAGTAGAGCTTGGGTTTCAATCTGGTATCTTGGATTCCAATGCCCAATATCATTCTAGCAAAATGTAGAAGAAAATGTTAGCAAGAAATATCAGGACATTTCATTTTATAATTAGATTATCCTGACAAACCTGAACCTGTAAGCAATAGAAACTTCATCCTCAGCTAGAAGCTCGATCTTCAGCGATGTGTTTCTTTTGTTTCTCTTACTGTTTATTTTTTGCTTTCCCTTACAATTTAGGAGATTTAGGAACAGACATAAAGATGTCTTATTAATAAAATCCTACAAGATAATATCTGTGTTCTTATTCCAAATGAGTAGAGAAAGGAATTAAATGTACTTTGAGGAAGAAGGTTGAATTGTCTGTTGGATTTTTTTTGTTTGTTTTAGAATACTATTCCAGAACTCCTTATTATACATGCATGTAGCAATCTGGGTGATTTTGGTTTAAAATACACTAGCATAGGTATTTGAATTTCTATTTTAAAAGGTATTTCCGTATGAATCATCATTTAATAATTATTGAAAATATTCTTTACTTATATTTCTATAAAATATTTGATTAAAATATAAGGGATTATGAACTGTTCTTTCTTTCTATATGAGTCAAAGAAACAAAACTGAAATGTAAAAGCGTGATTTCCAAATTGTATTAGTAAAACATTACATAGATATATTATTTTAATAGTTTTCCAATTAAATAGAAGAAATACTTTTATTTATTCATGTCTTATCTAATTTGCAAAATATGCGTGACAAAATTAAATTTACTTCTGATTTAGTTCAATTCAATACACACTCAGACACCCATACACACTCACTCACACACACATAATAAACAAATAGCTAAGTTGTCCTGATGGGGAAAGTAAAGGATCTGAAGAGTGTAGAAAGCTGAGGGATGATGGTTATGAGAATTTTTGTTTCAACAAACACTTATGGATGAGTTCCTGTGTCATAAATGTGCAACCAAGCCTGTGTTTCCCCCTTCTGATCACTGATTCTTCTTTAGATATATTAACGTTAAGATTATCTTATAAATAAGCTTATCATTATCTGTCTTCTCTGTAGAATGAAAGATTTTTATGTATCTGAGGAAAATAGTACTATTTTGAATGTTTAAATCTATAACAATAAAATATGTTTAATGTAAAATAAAAAATAAATATGCATGTATATGTACATATAGAGAGACTAGAAATTGTATTATGACTCAGACTCATTTCTCTCTATATGTGTATTTATATATATGCATATACATATATATTATTTTGAATCTTACTCCAAGATACCTACTTACACATCGTACTGTGTGCTATAACATCTTCAAATTATGCCCAGACTCAAACAGAGCATTGTAGTTACAATGTGGCTGATTATGACTCTAGGATAAAAAGAATTTACACCAATTATTTGTTGTTTTGTTTGTTAGTTAGTTTAGCAAAAGACAAAAGATTTATGCAATCTGAAAAGAACCAGAGTATATTCTGTTATATGTTTATAAAGTGACTCTAGATTTCTGAATCATTGCTTTATTTCTCTCCATTAAGTACCAGAAATATTTCCCCGTCCAATGATATTTTAAATACGTAAGCTGAGTTTTTATAGAAATTCAGTTATTTAATGCAGAAGCATTTAGAGTTCTAAAATGGTGCTGATATTGTACCTCAACCTGGCTGTCCATGAACAAGTGGGTAATAATAATGTTACAGTGATAACCATTATTTACCGAGTACTTAACATGTTCTACTACTAATTACAAGTTAGATAACTGAAATGAGCAACTTTGTTGGCAGATTAAGGATGATTCAAGAGAGTCTATTTCAGTTTCACTGGGGAATACTGGATGCCTTGAATTTCTCCGTCAATGGAAAAGTAGTTTTAGGGAAAATGATTTCAATATTTCAGTTTGGCCACTCACTCACACACACATTATAAACAAATAGCTAAGTTGTCCTGATGGGGAAAGTAAAGGATCTGAAGAGTGTAGAAAGCTGAGGGATGATGGTTATGAGAATTTTTGTTTCAACAAACACTTATGGATGAGTTCCTGTGTCATAAATGTGCAACCAAGCCTGTGTTTCCCCCTTCTGATCACTGATTCTTCTTTAGATATATTAACGTTAAGATTATCTTATAAATAAGCTTATCATTATCTGTCTTCTCTGTAGAATGAAAGATTTTTATGTATCTGAGGAAAATAGTACTATTTTGAATGTTTAAATCTATAACAATAAAATATGTTTAATGTAAAATAAAAAATAAATATGCATGTATATGTACATATAGAGAGACTAGAAATTGTATTATGACTCAGACTCATTTCTCTCTATATGTGTATTTATATATATGCATATACATATATATTATTTTGAATCTTACTCCAAGATACCTACTTACACATCGTACTGTGTGCTATAACATCTTCAAATTATGCCCAGACTCAAACAGAGCATTGTAGTTACAATGTGGCTGATTATGACTCTAGGATAAAAAGAATTTACACCAATTATTTGTTGTTTTGTTTGTTAGTTAGTTTAGCAAAAGACAAAAGATTTATGCAATCTGAAAAGAACCAGAGTATATTCTGTTATATGTTTATAAAGTGACTCTAGATTTCTGAATCATTGCTTTATTTCTCTCCATTAAGTACCAGAAATATTTCCCTGTCCAATGATATTTTAAATATGTAAGCTGAGTTTTTATAGAAATTCAGTTATTTAATGCAGAAGCATTTAGAGTTCTAAAATGGTGCTGATATTGTACCTCAACCTGGCTGTCCATGAACAAGTGGGTAATAATAATGTTACAGTGATAACCATTATTTACCGAGTACTTAACATGTTCTACTACTAATTACAAGTTAGATAACTGAAATGAGCAACTTTGTTGGCAGATTAAGGATGATTCAAGAGAGTCTATTTCAGTTTCACTGGGGAATACTGGATGCCTTGAATTTCTCCGTCAATGGAAAAGTAGTTTTAGGGGAAAAGTGATTTCAAAATGAGATTTTAAATCTAAAGTATGCCATAATCTTGGCCCCAAGTTGGATAGTTGCCGTTGCAGGCCTGACCTAGTTCCCAGGTGCACAATGCAGCCTATCATACATATGAAAAATTTTTCATTTGGTCCAGGATCCAGTATTAGTGTAGGTCAAGTAAGTGGTAGAACTAAGAAAAGTTACAGTGACAGTAGCTTGTAAGCATGATCCAAGGAGTGCTACGAGCCTAGGGTAGGGGGAAATCAGAACAAATACATTTTCTACCACATTTACCATCATAATTTTGTAAGTCATTGATTACAATTAAACACAGAGGTCCGGGGATAGTGGGATCTTTGCAGGCCAGGGATCGATCTGGCGCCCCTTGCACTGCAGGGTGGTGTCCTTACCCACTGGACCACCAGGGAAGCCCCAGAGATATAATTTTAATACATCTAGTCTCTTCAGCATTCACTGTCTAGAATAGAGATAAAACTTTAAAAAATCAATTATAAAATTTTAACAATAAATATATAAAGTATGCACAGACTAGTCGATTAAATAATTTTAATAACAATATTTACAAGAAGTATGTACATTTAAAGTAATGAAGTTTTTTTCCAAAAAAATTCAAATTAATTAGACTACCATGGGAATTCTTATATACACATATAGCATGTATATAAACATATATATACTTCAAATAATTTATATGTTATTCTGAAGAGGGGAAAGATAGTTTCTAAACCATTTTGAAATTTTAAAAAGCATAGCTTAGCGGCTGACCTGCGACCTCGCGGCTCCCCCAGGCCGGCGGGGGGCTCGCTCCCTCCCCGGCGGGCCTGCGGCGCTCCGGCCCTCGCGGGGCGGCGCCGCGCCTCCCTCGGCGGCCGCAGCCCCCGCGGGCGCCCTCCCTCGGCCCGTCCTCCCCGCGGCGGGGCCCGGCGGGCGGGAAGCCGCGAGCGCGGCGGGGCCGCGGCGCGCCTGATTCAAGATGACCAACGAAGAACCTCTTCCCAAAACGGTTCGACTGAGTGAAACAGACTTCAAAGTGATGGCCCGAGATGAATTAATTCTAAGGTGGAAACAGTATGAAGCATACGTGCAAGCTTTGGAGGGCAAGTACACAGATCTCAACTCTAATGATGTAACTGGCTTAAGGGAGTCTGAAGAAAAACTAAAGCAACAACAGCAAGAATCTGCACGCAGGGAAAACATTCTTGTAATGCGACTGGCAACCAAGGAGCAAGAGATGCAAGAGTGTACTACTCAGATCCAGTACCTCAAGCAAGTCCAGCAGCCTAGCGTTGCCCAGCTGAGATCAACAATGGTGGACCCAGCGATCAACTTGTTTTTCCTAAAAATGAAAAGTGAACTGGAACAGACTAAAGACAAACTGGAACAAGCCCAAAATGAACTGAGTGCCTGGAAGTTTACGCCTGATAGGTAAACAAATCATACTCCCCAGTCAAGACTTCCCTGACAGTCCCACTGCGAGAAAGCTGTGGGGGGACAGCCACGTCCTCGTTTCCACACCAAGACTCAGACGTTTTGAGCCAAAAGCCACATTCTTAAACTGTCCAGCTTGTAAAGGTTAATGTAAAACTTACCAGATGAACCTTGTGTTTCAGCTTTTTTCTCTTCCCCCTCCCCTTGCTTCAGAGGCCTGATGGCGTCGGACTATTCCGAAGAAGTGGCCACCTCCGAAAAATTCCCCTTCTAGAACATGTAGACACTTGAGAAATGTTTCTGTTGGAAGAAAATAGAGGGAGAAACAGAAGTCTTAAGTCTGTGGCACACTGTGTCTTCAGACGGTTTGGAGGAATGAAAACCTAGAGATTTAAAACCATGAATTGAACATGTAAAATTCCAGTAAATGTAAAGATGGAATATGCATCGCTCTTAACCTTGAGCATAGTGACTTAGAGACACTGTGTATCAGTTTTGCCAATAAGACTGTGGACTTCGTGATTGTTGTTGAACTTCTGGGTCAAAACTGAAATAAGGTGAATTTTGCCTTTAAAGGGTTTATTTGCTAAGAACCAACTTAATAGTCACGAGAGACTCAAATAATAGTCGTCAGTACAAGTAGTTCATATATTTAACCATTTCATTGGGGCTCTGTAATTATTTGATTGAGCCTTCAGTCAATGTGGGTTTACTCAATGGTTTGTTTGAATGGTTGCTGATACTGTAGATATTCTCACTGAGGACTGTACAAACATGAAGGTGTGGTATCAAACTTCAGGTTTTAAACTGTTTGAAGCGTTATGAACATTCATTTCACAACTAGATTGTATAAGGATATTTGGCTGTGATGAGACTCACTGCGTTTTTTTTTTTTTTTTTCAGTAGTACAATTTATTAAATCCCCATTCCATTCAGCAGACACATGTTGAAAGAGCATTGTTGTTGGTGTTCATGGGGGAATGTGCTCCTTCATTGTATTGGGCCTTTTGTATTGCACTCTTGATATTAAATTAAATGTGCCTTGAAATAAAAAAAAAAAAAAAAGCATAGCTTAAATCTACTAAAAATAAACAATATGCACATACCAATTCAGATATTATTAAAATATTTTTATAAAGTATTCATAGAAGATAATATAATCTATAACTTTTATAGACTCTTTTGAAGAACAGAAAAAGTTGGGAATATTTCACCCTCAATCATTTTATTAGGCTGGTATTTTTTCATACTAAAAATCAAGATGCTTAGTCACTGAGTTGTGCCTGACTCTGCAACCCCATGAACTGTTGCCAATGTGATTCTCCATTCAAGAATACTAGAGTGGGTAGCCATTCCCTTCTCCAGGGGATTTTCCAACCCAGGGATCAAATCCAAATCCCGTGCATTGGCAGACTGTTTATCATCGGAGTCAATATGGACAGTGTAGGGAAAGGGTAAATTAGCCAAGATGGCTGTGGTCAGGCTCTCTCGCTCTTGTCCCATGGTTTGTAAATAATGTTTATATAGAACAGCTAAGATCACTTATAGCCCTGTGCATGCGCGTCACTAAGTACTCATGTGGTCAGGAGCTGATTTATGTATCAGCCTGTAAGAGCTTCCCCAGGAAAGCCCTGGCTGCCACCTCAATGGGGCTACTCTGGCACAGCATCATAGTTATGACATGGCTGTGTTATGGCTACATTATGATTATGTTATGGATGTTGCATCAGCCAGGTGAGAGGCTGTGTTGTGACTGCCATGCCAGCCAGGAGAGAATAAATGTGTCTGCAATCCTGACAGCTTCTCAAGTCTCATTCCAGCCTTTTAGCTTGTGCCTTGCCTACCTGGGGTTCAGCAAACAGTGTGAACACCAAGACAACTGGCCTCATGAGCAGGATGAAAAATGATACAGACAGTAAAAGAAGGGAGAATTTAAATAAATCTCACTGATAAACATAGATTTAATAATCCTAGATAAAATAATCCTAGATAAAATATTATTAAACTAAATCTATCTGTTAAAAAAATACCTCATGAATACATAAGTATTATCTCAGGAAAGACAATTGATCAAATCTCAAGAAGCCAATTAATAATGTACATGAGTTTAAGCAAACTCCAGGAGATGGTGAAGTACAAGGAAGCCTGGCGTGTACAGTCCATGGGGTCACAAAGAGTCAGACATGACTGAGTGACTGAACAACAATTAACAGCTTATCATGCACTTATTATTGATTAAAAATCAGGCATGAATCATCAAGAATGAAACAGAAAAAATATTCCTAGTATAATTCAGTAACTATAGCAATAACTTAGCAGTTTTATTTTTTGATAGTTTGCTATACTAATTTAGCTAGATTCTGTTTATCTTTAAAGGAAATAAAGCTGATAAAACAACATTACGTTTGCTTTCTAAAATTAAAACCACAAATCATGTACCTTTAGTACACTGTGGTCACAGATTTATTCTTACCTATTTTAATGATTTTATTTAAAATAAAATCATGGTCTTCTGTTCATGGGATTTTCCAGGAAAGAATATGGAGTGGGTTGTCATTTTCTTCTCCAGGAGGTCTTCTACTAGGATTGAACTCAAGTCTCCTGCATTGGGAAGCAGATTCTTTACCTCTGAGCCATTCAGGTTCAGTTTAAAAAGGGGTGTTGTAACATACAAACACTTTCTGCTTACCCTCAAGTTCTAAAAAAATGAAACAAACAGTAAGAAATAATCATTGAGAAGCTACAGGGACTTCCCTCGTGATCCAGTGGTTAAGATTCCTGTGCTTCCACTGCAGAGTGCATAGGTTTGATCCCTGGTCCCTGATTGAGAAGCAGGATTAGTACACCACATGGCCAAAATAAATTTAAAAAGTAAATAAATAAATAGAACAATGTGTGAGTGCTATGTTGCTTTGGCTGTGTGCGACCCTATGGACTGTGGCCTGCCAGGTTCCTCTATCTACAGGATTCTTCAAGAATACTGGAGTGGGTTGCTATTTCTTACTCCTGCGGGCCTTCCCAACCCAGGGATGGAACCTGCCTCTCTTTCATCTCCCTGCGCTGGCAGGCGGGTTCTTTACCATTAGTGTCACCTGGTAAGAGTTTTAAAGAGAGAGAGGCTATAATGTGCCAAGTATTGTGCTAATGACAAAAAAGTTTTAACTTTCAGTCTCCCTTGCACATTAACCACCTTTTAAATTATTATTTTATAGATGATGAAGTACACAATAAAATGAAACCAGGATCCAAACCTAGAACTGTCAGCAGCCAGCAATTAAGGGGCTGGTGAAATAGTGTGAAAAATACTACATGCACTTATTATTGATTAAAAATCAGGCATGAATCATCAAGAATGAAACAGAAAAAATATTCCTAGTATAATTCAGTAACTATAGCAATAACTTAGCAGTTTTATTTTTTGATAGTTTGCTATACTAATTTAGCTAGATTCTGTTTATCTTTAAAGGAAATAAAGCTGATAAAACAACATTACGTTTGCTTTCTAAAATTAAAACCACAAATCATGTACCTTTAGTACACTGTGGTCACAGATTTATTCTTACCTATTTTAATGATTTTATTTAAAATAAAATCATGGTCTTCTGTTCATGGGATTTTCCAGGAAAGAATATGGAGTGGGTTGTCATTTTCTTCTCCAGGAGGTCTTCTACTAGGATTGAACTCAAGTCTCCTGCATTGGGAAGCAGATTCTTTACCTCTGAGCCATTCAGGTTCAGTTTAAAAAGGGGTGTTGTAACATACAAACACTTTCTGCTTACCCTCAAGTTCTAAAAAAATGAAACAAACAGTAAGAAATAATCATTGAGAAGCTACAGGGACTTCCCTCGTGATCCAGTGGTTAAGATTCCTGTGCTTCCACTGCAGAGTGCATAGGTTTGATCCCTGGTCCCTGATTGAGAAGCAGGATTAGTACACCACATGGCCAAAATAAATTTAAAAAGTAAATAAATAAATAGAACAATGTGTGAGTGCTATGTTGCTTTGGCTGTGTGCGACCCTATGGACTGTGGCCTGCCAGGTTCCTCTATCTACAGGATTCTTCAAGAATACTGGAGTGGGTTGCTATTTCTTACTCCTGCGGGCCTTCCCAACCCAGGGATGGAACCTGCCTCTCTTTCATCTCCCTGCGCTGGCAGGCGGGTTCTTTACCATTAGTGTCACCTGGTAAGAGTTTTAAGAGAGAGAGGCTATAATGTGCCAAGTATTGTGCTAATGACAAAAAAGTTTTAACTTTCAGTCTCCCTTGCACATTAACCACCTTTTAAATTATTATTTTATAGATGATGAAGTACACAATAAAATGAAACCAGGATCCAAACCTAGAACTGTCAGCAGCCAGCAATTAAGGGGCTGGTGAAATAGTGTGAAAAATAAATGTGATGAATGTTCAGGCTTGATGGGAAAGTACTACCAAGGATAGGCATTGGTATTTGTACAAGCCTTTTTATTTGACATAGATACATCACAGGTCTCATTGAGGATGTGAAACTTAAATATTTGACTTCAACTAGTGATGTTCAATGTCTTTTTTACTGACTCAATGTTCTTAAAAGGAAAAAGTAGGTTACAAGGTTTGGGGCATCTAATAATTTAAACCCTCCTTAAGACTGGTACAAAATATATTTAACTTTAATACCTGTTCTTGGGAAAGATAAATAATTTGTTGATAATAAAAATGTCTTTTGGCTTATGGAAACACACTGAATATTCAATCATTTTCACTTGCACATCTCAAGGAGACATTAGGAAGAATTTTATTAGCACAAAACAATATTTCTGCTGGCTATTCCTTTACAAACATTACTTCTTCTGTCCAGAATGAAATTGAATCTTTCGAGCAGTTTTCCTATATACAATGACATTCAGCAGAGTATCTATTGTCAGTTCTTGTAGAAATGGCATATTTGTCTAATAGATTACAGCGAGCTCATTTCACATTCCACTCTTTTTATTGATTTTCTGTTATTATCATTGACCATTCTTTCTGGAAAGAAACAAAATTCATTGTCAGAACAATAAAGAAAACTCAAAAAAGGAATGAAAGCAAATAGGCTTTTAAATCAAATGTGTGCTGATTAAGTACTTTAAGAAAGTAACAGCTCATTCAAGGATGCCTCTAAAATTAGTCCAGAAGTTTCATCAATTCTTTTCACATCAGTTGTAAAGAGACCTTAAATATTTTCATGATGCAAAAGCATAACCTTTAAAAGTATTTTGTCTTTTCAAAAGCATGTAATTCTTGTTTTATTTTTAAAACTACTATCAGTTCTAAATATGTAATCTATCTTGTAGTTGAAAAGATAAATTTGAAAAACTATTTTGCATATAATTTAGTCAGTCAATTCAGTTGCTCAGTCACGTCTGAATCTTTGCAACCCCATGGACTGCAGCATGCCAGGCTTCCCTGTCTTTCACCATCTCCCAGAGTTTGCTGAAATTCATGTCCATTGACTCAGGTATGCCATCCAACCATCTCATCCTCTGTCATCCCCTTCTCCTTTTGTCTTCTATTTTTCCCAACATCAGGGTAAGTTCCAATGAGTCCTCTCTTTGCATCAGGTGGCAAGTATCGGATCTTCAGTTTCAACATTAGTCCTTCCTGTGAATATTTTGGGTTGATTTCCTTTAGAATTGACTGGTTTGATCTCCTTGCAGTCCAAGGCACTCTCAAGAGCACCAATTCTTCAGTGCTCAGCCTACTTTATGCTCCAGCTCTCACATCCATACATGACTACTGGGAAAACCACAACGTTAACTATACAGATTTTTGTTGGCAAAGTGATGTCTCTGTTTTCTTAATATGCTATGTAGATTTGTCATAGATTTTCTTTCAAGGATCAAGTGTCTTTTAATTTCATGGCTGCATTCACCATCTGCAGTGATTTTGGAGCCCAAGAAAATAAATCAGTTCACATAATTACAATGCTGTAATTGGTGAAATAAGTTTATATCTCCTCAAAATAACTGCTTTGAAGAATATAGCAATCATTTTGAAGTCATTGTTGTAATCTGTTTTTTTTACATTTATTTTCCAAATGGTGATCATTCATGAATTTCATCTGATTAAGTATAAAGTAGACTCCCCAGTAGGGGGAAGATGTGAGGCTAAAATAGTCAAGTTCAGGCTCAAATTTTATGCTTTAAAGAAAATAGCACAATAATTCCTTTTGTAAAAAATACTGAAAAGGAATTTGAAATCAGTCAGCTTATCTCCAAAATGTGTGCTAAATGTTTATTTTGTGTTAAATGAATTCATTTTAATCTCACGACTAAAATGAAACACTTTTCAAGGAAGAAAGTTTTGTTAATATGTCTTTCAAAATAAAGCACATTAAAATTCCACACATCCTATGTCATCCTTAGAATGAAATTGTTTTTGCCCCTTTGCATCATGTAGTTACTTTAAACAACTTGCCAATTTAATACATCAGACATCTCTCCAATTGCTTCTAAATCCTCTTGGAACTTAAAATAAAATAAAACAACCTTGTTTTCAAATGCTACTTCCTTGGACTTTAGTTTTTTAATGATGAAAAAATAAAGCATGCTACACTGAAAGTAACTGAATTTTATCACATAAAATGAAATTAGTGAGTTAGCTAGAGTGAACCAGAACATGGCATATATAATCATGTTGACAATTAATATTTTCAAAATGGGTACTTTCATATACTGCAGTTGAAATTATCAATTAAAATGTTAAAGTAATGTGTGCAAATTAACATATTATAGAATAGATTCTCTTTAAATTTTCCTTAAACAGAAATAAGGCAAAAGATTTAATAAAAATAGTCAATGAATCTAAAATCTCTCTCATTTCAACTTCAGGCTTATACTACTTCTAAAGGAGAAATAAAGTGTAATGATGCAAACAGATTTGTGGATAATATAAGCAAATATTCCTCTATAACACAAAAAATATATTGAAGAATATTCCACCCGGTGTTTTGGCCATTTTACTTGCTGATGCAAATAGAGTTACTAGTAAAGATAAATGAAACCACTTAATGTCATGGCTGATATTCTCAGAATCATGTGTGTGTTTGCCACTCAGTCATCTTCAGAGATTTTTATGAAAACCATGGTTAAAAGAAAAAGAAAATGTTAGTCTTTCATTTGTGGCCAACTCTGTGACACCATGGACTGTAGCCTAGGCCCCTCTGTCTGTGGAATTCTCTAGGCAAGAATACTGGCGTGGGTAGCCATGCCCTTCTTCAGGAGATCTTCCCAACCCAGAGGTCTAATCCAGATCTCCTGCATTGCATTTGCTAGTGGCTCTTTATCATCAGAGCCTCTAGCAATACCTGAAAACCATGGTGTTTCAAATGAATATATTTGCACTTACTGGTTAAAAACCGAAATTCATCAACTTTAAGTTTCCAAAATGTGTACAACTTGGATAATCATGTACAGACTATCCAGTCTATTTTAAAACTTGAAGTGGATATTCAATGTCCTCTCTACATCTTTCAAAGGAGAACCACTTCTATTCCTTTACCTACAAAGGACTGGCCAGATTACAAAAGTCCTGGTTCAGAAATAGCAATCACATTGTAATCTTAAAATAAAATAAAACAACCTTGTTTTCAAATGCTACTTCCTTGGACTTTAGTTTTTTAATGATGAAAAAATAAAGCATGCTACACTGAAAGTAACTGAATTTTATCACATAAAATGAAATTAGTGAGTTAGCTAGAGTGAACCAGAACATGGCATATATAATCATGTTGACAATTAATATTTTCAAAATGGGTACTTTCATATACTGCAGTTGAAATTATCAATTAAAATGTTAAAGTAATGTGTGCAAATTAACATATTATAGAATAGATTCTCTTTAAATTTTCCTTAAACAGAAATAAGGCAAAAGATTTAATAAAAATAGTCAATGAATCTAAAATCTCTCTCATTTCAACTTCAGGCTTATACTACTTCTAAAGGAGAAATAAAGTGTAATGATGCAAACAGATTTGTGGATAATATAAGCAAATATTCCTCTATAACACAAAAAATATATTGAAGAATATTCCACCCGGTGTTTTGGCCATTTTACTTGCTGATGCAAATAGAGTTACTAGTAAAGATAAATGAAACCACTTAATGTCATGGCTGATATTCTCAGAATCATGTGTGTGTTTGCCACTCAGTCATCTTCAGAGATTTTTATGAAAACCATGGTTAAAAGAAAAAGAAAATGTTAGTCTTTCATTTGTGGCCAACTCTGTGACACCATGGACTGTAGCCTAGGCCCCTCTGTCTGTGGAATTCTCTAGGCAAGAATACTGGCGTGGGTAGCCATGCCCTTCTTCAGGAGATCTTCCCAACCCAGAGGTCTAATCCAGATCTCCTGCATTGCATTTGCTAGTGGCTCTTTATCATCAGAGCCTCTAGCAATACCTGAAAACCATGGTGTTTCAAATGAATATATTTGCACTTACTGGTTAAAAACCGAAATTCATCAACTTTAAGTTTCCAAAATGTGTACAACTTGGATAATCATGTACAGACTATCCAGTCTATTTTAAAACTTGAAGTGGATATTCAATGTCCTCTCTACATCTTTCAAAGGAGAACCACTTCTATTCCTTTACCTACAAAGGACTGGCCAGATTACAAAAGTCCTGGTTCAGAAATAGCAATCACATTGTCTGCAACCAGTTTTATTGCTCCCTCCTGCACCCATGGAAGACAATTACAGTACTCTGTCCCAATATACCTAATGTCCTTTTACTGTACTAGGATTTCATTCAAGATACAATGTTATATTTTGTTGTCATGTCTGTAGTTTCTATTGACCTGTAATTGGTTTTCACTCTTATATGCAGTTTTTGGTGTTTTTCATTTGTTTCAGTTTTATTTCAGTTTTTATTTTTGGTGGACTATTTGATTCTTACATTTAAAAGTCTAAGAGACTCTACTCATTTTAAAAGTTACTTAGAAAATCAGAAAATGAAATCAAAGAGGCAATCCCCTTCACCATCGCAACCAAAAGAATCAAATATCTAGGAATAAACCTACCCAAAGAAACAAAAGAACTGTACACAGAAAATTACAAGACACTCATGAGAGACATTAAAGAAGACTTAAACAGATGGAGAAATATTCCGTGTTCCTGGGTCGGGAGAATCAATATTGTGAAAATGACCATACTACCAAATGTCATCTATAGATTCAATGCGATCCCTATCAAGCTTCCAATAACATTCTTCACAGAACTAGACCAACGAATAACACAGTTCATATGGAAACACAAAAGACCTCGAATAGCCAAAGCAATCCTCAGGAAGAAGAATGGAGCTGGGGGGATCAGCCTCCCCAACTTCAGACTCTACTACAAAGCAACAGTCATCAAGACAGTATGGTACTGGCACAAAAAACAGAAATATCGACCAATGGAACAAGATCGAGAACCCAGAGATAAAGCCACGCACCTATGGGTACCTTATTTTTGACAAAGGAGGCGAACATATAAAATGGGACAAAGACAGCCTCTTCAACAAATGGTGCTGGGAAAATTGGACAGCTACATGCAAGAAAATGAAATTGGAACATACCCTGACCCCATACACAAAGATCAACTCAAAATGGATTAAAGACTTAAATGTAAGGCCAGAAACCATCAAACTCTTAGAGGAGAATATAGGCAAAACCCTCGAGGACATCAATCAAAGCAAGATCTTCTCTGACCCACCTACTAGAATAGTGGAACTAAAAAGACAAATGAACATGTGGGACCTAATGAAACTTAAAAGCTTTTGTACAGCAAAAGAAATTACAAAAAAGTTCAACAGACACCCCACAGAGTGGGAGAAAATCATAGCAAATGAAACAACAGACAAAGAATTAATCTCCAAAATCTACAAGCAACTCAGACAACTCAGCACTGGAAAAACGAACAACCCAATCAAAAAATGGGAAAAGGACCTAAACAGACACCTCTCCAACGGTGACATACAGATGGCCCAAAAACACATGAAACGATGCTCAACTTCACTAATAATTAGAGAAATGCAAATCAAAACTACAATGAGATGTCACCTCACACCCGTCAGAATGGCCATCATCCACAAATCGACAGACAATAAATACTGGAGAGGCTGCGGAGAAAAGGGAACCCTCTTGCATTGCTGGTGGGAGTGTAAATTGATACAGCCTCTATGGAAGACAGTCTGGAGATTTCTTAAAAAACTAAAAATAGAAGCACCATATGACCCAGCAATCCCGAACTGTACACAGAAAATAAAATATTGAAGACTTAAACAGATGGAGAAATATTCCGTGTTCCTGGGTCGGGAGAATCAATATTGTGAAAATGACCATACTACCAAATGTCATCTATAGATTCAATGCGATCCCTATCAAGCTTCCAATAACATTCTTCACAGAACTAGACCAACGAATAACACAGTTCATATGGAAACACAAAAGACCTCGAATAGCCAAAGCAATCCTCAGGAAGAAGAATGGAGCTGGGGGGATCAGCCTCCCCAACTTCAGACTCTACTACAAAGCAACAGTCATCAAGACAGTATGGTACTGGCACAAAAAACAGAAATATCGACCAATGGAACAAGATCGAGAACCCAGAGATAAAGCCACGCACCTATGGGTACCTTATTTTTGACAAAGGAGGCGAACATATAAAATGGGACAAAGACAGCCTCTTCAACAAATGGTGCTGGGAAAATTGGACAGCTACATGCAAGAAAATGAAATTGGAACATACCCTGACCCCATACACAAAGATCAACTCAAAATGGATTAAAGACTTAAATGTAAGGCCAGAAACCATCAAACTCTTAGAGGAGAATATAGGCAAAACCCTCGAGGACATCAATCAAAGCAAGATCTTCTCTGACCCACCTACTAGAATAGTGGAACTAAAAAGACAAATGAACATGTGGGACCTAATGAAACTTAAAAGCTTTTGTACAGCAAAAGAAATTACAAAAAAGTTCAACAGACACCCCACAGAGTGGGAGAAAATCATAGCAAATGAAACAACAGACAAAGAATTAATCTCCAAAATCTACAAGCAACTCAGACAACTCAGCACTGGAAAAACGAACAACCCAATCAAAAAATGGGAAAAGGACCTAAACAGACACCTCTCCAACGGTGACATACAGATGGCCCAAAAACACATGAAACGATGCTCAACTTCACTAATAATTAGAGAAATGCAAATCAAAACTACAATGAGATGTCACCTCACACCCGTCAGAATGGCCATCATCCACAAATCGACAGACAATAAATACTGGAGAGGCTGCGGAGAAAAGGGAACCCTCTTGCATTGCTGGTGGGAGTGTAAATTGATACAGCCTCTATGGAAGACAGTCTGGAGATTTCTTAAAAAACTAAAAATAGAAGCACCATATGACCCAGCAATCCCACTCTTAGGCTTATACCCTGATGAAATCAAAACTGAAAGAAGCACCTGTACCCCAATGTTCATTGCAGCTCTCTATACAATAGCTAGAACATGGAAGGAACCTAGATGCCCATCGACGAACGAATGGATCCAAAAGCTCTGGTACATATATACAATGGAATACTACACAGCTGTAAAGAGAAATGCAGAAGAATCAGCCCTCATGAGGTGGCTGGATCTAGAACGTATCCTAAAAAGTGAAGTCAGTCAGAAAGAGAAGGACAAATACAGTATATTAACACATATATATGGAATCTAGTAGGATGGTGATGATGGCACATGCAGTGAAGCGACAGAAAGACAGACATGGACAGTGGACATATGGACATTGTGGGGAAGGAACAGTGGTTGAGAGGCGTAAGGGAAGTAGCATGAAGGCCTGTACTATCATAAGTGAAGAAAATAGCTCTAGTCATTGCTCTGTGAGAAAAGGGGATCCTTCAGGGGTGCTGTGTGATGGTCGGGAGGGGAGGGAAGGGGGGGATATACATGTGACTAATCTGAGAACATGCATGTCTGTGAACAACAAAACTCTGTAAAAGTTAAAAGTAAAATAAAGGTTTAAAAAATAAATAAATAAATAAATAAAAGTTACTTAGGTCACCCCTTGCCTTCCATATCTTAAATTAAGTGGTTTCATTCATTTTTAAAACAATTAGATTGTTTCTCACATCCTGTGTTCTCTTCTGGGATCCCCTGACCACTTAGGGTTTTGTTTTTGATTTTTTTCCCGCATACTTTAAGGTTCTCTGTGAGTTGTAAAGTTGTATGTGTCACACACATAAATGAACAGGGGAGCCTGATGGACTATAATCCATGGGGTCACTCAGTCCTGTCCAACCGTTTGCGACCCCATGGCCTACAGTCCACCTGGCTCCTCTGTCCATGGAATTTTCCAGGCAAAAATACTGGAGTGGGTTGCCATTCCCATCTCCATAGTATCTTCCTGACCCAGGGACTGAACCCTGCTCACCTACACTGCAGGCTGATTCTTTGCCATCTGAGCCACCAGGAAAACCCAAAGTTGTATAGGTTTGTACAAATGCATAATTCCATGTATTCACCATTATAGGATCATAAAAATATTAATAATTTAGCCAACTTGAAAATCCCTTGTGATTCACAGTTTTTTCCTGCTCCATCTCCTCAGAATGAGGAGCAACCATTAATATTTTTCCTGTTTCTATAATTTTGCCTTTTCCAGATGTCATATAATTCAAATTACATAGTTTGTAGATTTTACGACTGCTCTTTTCATTAGCAATATGTATTTCTATGACTTGATAGCTTTTTTTAATCACTAGAGGTGGCTGGAACTAGAACGTATCCTAAAAGTGAAGTCAGTCAGAAAGAGAAGGACAAATACAGTATATTAACACATATATATGGAATCTAGTAGGATGGTGATGATGGCACATGCAGTGAAGCGACAGAAAGACAGACATGGACAGTGGACATATGGACATTGTGGGGAAGGAACAGTGGTTGAGAGGCGTAAGGGAAGTAGCATGAAGGCCTGTACTATCATAAGTGAAGAAAATAGCTCTAGTCATTGCTCTGTGAGAAAAGGGGATCCTTCAGGGGTGCTGTGTGATGGTCGGGAGGGGAGGGAAGGGGGGGATATACATGTGACTAATCTGAGAACATGCATGTCTGTGAACAACAAAACTCTGTAAAAGTTAAAAGTAAAATAAAGGTTTAAAAAAATAAATAAATAAATAAATAAAAGTTACTTAGGTCACCCCTTGCCTTCCATATCTTAAATTAAGTGGTTTCATTCATTTTTAAAACAATTAGATTGTTTCTCACATCCTGTGTTCTCTTCTGGGATCCCCTGACCACTTAGGGTTTTGTTTTTGATTTTTTTCCCGCATACTTTAAGGTTCTCTGTGAGTTGTAAAGTTGTATGTGTCACACACATAAATGAACAGGGGAGCCTGATGGACTATAATCCATGGGGTCACTCAGTCCTGTCCAACCGTTTGCGACCCCATGGCCTACAGTCCACCTGGCTCCTCTGTCCATGGAATTTTCCAGGCAAAAATACTGGAGTGGGTTGCCATTCCCATCTCCATAGTATCTTCCTGACCCAGGGACTGAACCCTGCTCACCTACACTGCAGGCTGATTCTTTGCCATCTGAGCCACCAGGAAAACCCAAAGTTGTATAGGTTTGTACAAATGCATAATTCCATGTATTCACCATTATAGGATCATAAAAATATTAATAATTTAGCCAACTTGAAAATCCCTTGTGATTCACAGTTTTTTCCTGCTCCATCTCCTCAGAATGAGGAGCAACCATTAATATTTTTCCTGTTTCTATAATTTTGCCTTTTCCAGATGTCATATAATTCAAATTACATAGTTTGTAGATTTTACGACTGCTCTTTTCATTAGCAATATGTATTTCTATGACTTGATAGCTTTTTTTTTTAATCACTAAATAATTTCCATTATATGTGCATATTAAGTCACTTCAGTTATGTCCAACTCTTGGTGGCCCTATGGACTGTAACCTGCAAGACTCCTCTGCCCATGAGGTTCTCCAGGAAGGAATACTGGAATGGGTTGCAATTTTCTCCTTCAGGGCATCTTCCTAACCCAGGGTTTAAACCCTAGTCTATGTTTCCTGCATTGGCAAGTAGGTTTTTTGCCAACTGTAAATGGATAAGCCCATTCTTTTGTATGGATATACAAAATTTGTTCATTTATTTGCTTATTTAATGATATTTGTTCCTTCTAGGTTTGGACAATTATAAATTAAATAAACATTCTTGCATAGTTTTTTGTGTGAATGTAAATTGGGTAGAATTCACACTTGAAAATGTCAGGGCCTGGTGCTTTCTTTGTTAGAAGATTTTTAAAGATTGATTCCATTTAAATATAGATACAAGCCTAGTCAATGAATCAGACTTCCTTGTGTAAGTTTCTGTAGTTCATGTTTTTTTAAAAAAAACTGATTTATTTCATCTAAGTTATTTAATTTGAGATATACTTCACTTAGCCTTTTGATATCCATATAGTCAGTAATGATAAACTGTCTTTCACTTCTGATGTAAAGAATAGTTAATGCTTTTTCTTGGTTTGCTTGGGTAGAGATTATTAATTTTATTTCAGATAACCAGCTTTTGGTTTCATTGAATTTTTCTATTGATTTCTATTTTCAAATTATTTGATTTCTAACATTGATACTTTCTCCTGCTTGCTTTAGATTTAAAATGGTCTTATTTATTTAATTTGTAAATATGTAAGCTTAGATTACTTATTTTATATCTTGTTGCTGTTTAGTTGCTAAGTCATATCTGACTCTCTTGTGACTCCATTAACTGTAACTGTAACTCCTCAGGCTCCTCTGTTCATGGGATTTCTAAGGTCATAATAGCAGAGGAGATTGACATTTCCTTCTTCAGGGGATCTTCCTGACCCAGGAACCATGTTTCCAGCATTGGCAGGTGGATTCTTTACCACTGAGCCACCAGGAAAATCTAATATGAAACCTACATTTTATATCTTGCTTATAGTCTAATGTGCATCTTGTGTTTTAAATTTCCATCCACCCCCTGCATTTTCTCTATCACTTAAATTTTGAACAGTTGCACTTTCATGTTTATATTAAAATATTTTAAAATTTACTTTGAGATTTATTCACTGACCTGTGCATTATTTAGGAGTGTGTTGTTTAATCTCAAAATATGTGGGGATATTCCAAGGACCATTCTGTTATTGATTTCTACCTTAATTCCGTTTTTGTCTGAATTCTGTTGTCTTACATTGTCAAGGTATGTTTTATGACCCAAGGATGTTGTATAGTCTGGTAAATGCTCCATTCCCATATAAGCTTAAAAAAACATATGTATTCTACTATTGTAAGATTGAGCTTTCTATAAATGCCAATTAAGGCAAGTTGACTGAAGGTTCTGTTAAGGTCAGCCATATTCTTATTGATTTTTTTTTCCTGCTTGATCCATCAATTACTGAAGGTAGTGTTAAACATTTCTACTTTAATAGTAGTTTTGTCTATCCTTGTATAGGTTTATAAGCTTTTCCTCAAATATTTTGACATATAAATCTATATATATTTAAATTTATGTTTTTTTATTGATCCTTTTTCATTAGACAATTTCTCTTTTTTATATGTTTCCCTATTATGAAGTGTTCGTTTGAAATTAATATAGCTACTAAAGCTATCTTTTGATTAGTGTGAGCAAATTATGTCTTTTTCCACCACTTTCCTTTTAAATTATCAATATTTAGAGCAGTTTCCATATTTAAAGTGCATTTCAACATATAGTTGGAATGTGCTTGCTTCCCCACCACACCCCCAACAGAACAGAAGACTGTTAAACTAGAAATGGCTAGTACAGAGAAGTATTCGGAGACATTTTACTGCAAAGGAGAACAAAGAAATGTGAGAGCATATAACATGAAATGGAGTAAAAATAATGTATTAGAATTTTTTTTGGCTGGGTAAATAGCAGAGTATCAGCCAGGATTATGAAAATAAGCTCCAGTTAAAAAATAGTGCTATTAGCGCTGATATTTAACCCAACTAATATTTATTTCATGCTCATGTAAAGTATGCTTTGATTTTTCCAGAATGAATGAGGTTCAGCACATCCAAGATTATCCGTTTTGCCACAGCTTCCTATCAACAAAATGATTTAAGTATCCCTATAGTAAGTCAAGGAAGCATAATAAATCCTTCACTGCCTCCCATCATTGGGAATGATTCAAAGCAACTTATTGGTTGATATTAAAATATTTTAAAATTTACTTGAAAACCTGTGCATTATTTAGAGTGTGTTGTGTACTCTCAACATATGTGGGGATATTCCAAGGACCATTCTGTTATTGATTTCTACCTTAATTCCATTTTTGTCTGAATTCTGTTGTCTTACATTGTCAAGGTATGTTTTATGACCCAAGGATGTTGTATAGTCTGGTAAATGCTCCATTCCCATATAAGCTTAAAAAAACATATGTATTCTACTATTGTAAGATTGAGCTTTCTATAAATGCCAATTAAGGCAAGTTGACTGAAGGTTCTGTTAAGGTCAGCCATATTCTTATTGATTTTTTTTCCTGCTTGATCCATCAATTACTGAAGGTAGTGTTAAACATTTCTACTTTAATAGTAGTTTTGTCTATCCTTGTATAGGTTTATAAGCTTTTCCTCAAATATTTTGACATATAAATCTATATATATTTAAATTTATGTTTTTTTATTGATCCTTTTTCATTAGACAATTTCTCTTTTTTATATGTTTCCCTATTATGAAGTGTTCGTTTGAAATTAATATAGCTACTAAAGCTATCTTTTGATTAGTGTGAGCAAATTATGTCTTTTTCCACCACTTTCCTTTTAAATTATCAATATTTAGAGCAGTTTCCATATTTAAAGTGCATTTCAACATATAGTTGGAATGTGCTTGCTTCCCCACCACACCCCCAACAGAACAGAAGACTGTTAAACTAGAAATGGCTAGTACAGAGAAGTATTCGGAGACATTTTACTGCAAAGGAGAACAAAGAAATGTGAGAGCATATAACATGAAATGGAGTAAAAATAATGTATTAGAATTTTTTTTGGCTGGGTAAATAGCAGAGTATCAGCCAGGATTATGAAAATAAGCTCCAGTTAAAAAATAGTGCTATTAGCGCTGATATTTAACCCAACTAATATTTATTTCATGCTCATGTAAAGTATGCTTTGATTTTTCCAGAATGAATGAGGTTCAGCACATCCAAGATTATCCGTTTTGCCACAGCTTCCTATCAACAAAATGATTTAAGTATCCCTATAGTAAGTCAAGGAAGCATAATAAATCCTTCACTGCCTCCCATCATTGGGAATGATTCAAAGCAACTTCATTAAAGAATAAGCAGAGGAAAAGTTGTTCACATAATTAGCCATTAGGAAAAATCAAATTCAAATTATGATGAGATCTCTCTGTACACAACAGTGTTTGTCAGATGTACTAACATGAAAAATACCATAGACTAGGTGGCTTTAACAACATAAATTTATTTTCTCACTATTCTGGAAATTAATAGCGCTAGCTAAATGTGTTTGCCCAATTTAGGTGGCCATATTCTCATTGTACTCATGTGGCTTTTTTGTGGCATTCATGGAGAAAGAAAGCTCTGTATGTCTTCTTGTAAGGGCAAAATGTCCATATGAATAAAGAGCCTGCATACATGACCTCATCTAACCTAATCACTTCTATAGAGACCTTATATCTGAAACAGTAACATTGGACGATAGAGCTTCAATGTATACATTTTAGGGGATCTAATTCACTCAAAAAACACAACCAGTAAAATGGATAAAATGAAAATACTGATAATATCCAGATGTTAATGAAAGTGCAAATACTCTAATTCTCAACAATTTCTCATGGAAGTGCAAATGCTCTCAGTTACTCAGTCATGTCCAGCTCCTTGTGACCCCATGGACAGGCTTCCCTGTCCTTCACCATCTCCTGAAGTTTGCTCAAACTCATGTCCCTTGACTCAGTAATGCCATTCAACCATCTCATTCTCTGTCATCTCCTTTTCCTATTACCATTTATTTTCCCAACATCAAGGTATTTTCCAAAGGAGACATTTTACTGCAAAGGAGAACAAAGAAATGTGAGAGCATATAACATGAAATGGAGTAAAATAACGTATTAGAATTTTTTTTGGCTGGGTAAATAGCAGAGTATCAGCCAGGATTATGAAAATAAGCTCCAGTTAAAAAATAGTGCTATTAGCGCTGATATTTAACCCAACTAATATTTATTTCATGCTCATGTAAAGTATGCTTTGATTTTTCCAGAATGAATGAGGTTCAGCACATCCAAGATTATCCGTTTTGCCACAGCTTCCTATCAACAAAATGATTTAAGTATCCCTATAGTAAGTCAAGGAAGCATAATAAATCCTTCACTGCCTCCCATCATTGGGAATGATTCAAAGCAACTTCATTAAAGAATAAGCAGAGGAAAAGTTGTTCACATAATTAGCCATTAGGAAAAATCAAATTCAAATTATGATGAGATCTCTCTGTACACAACAGTGTTTGTCAGATGTACTAACATGAAAAATACCATAGACTAGGTGGCTTTAACAACATAAATTTATTTTCTCACTATTCTGGAAATTAATAGCGCTAGCTAAATGTGTTTGCCCAATTTAGGTGGCCATATTCTCATTGTACTCATGTGGCTTTTTTGTGGCATTCATGGAGAAAGAAAGCTCTGTATGTCTTCTTGTAAGGGCAAAATGTCCATATGAATAAAGAGCCTGCATACATGACCTCATCTAACCTAATCACTTCTATAGAGACCTTATATCTGAAACAGTAACATTGGACGATAGAGCTTCAATGTATACATTTTAGGGGATCTAATTCACTCAAAAAACACAACCAGTAAAATGGATAAAATGAAAATACTGATAATATCCAGATGTTAATGAAAGTGCAAATACTCTAATTCTCAACAATTTCTCATGGAAGTGCAAATGCTCTCAGTTACTCAGTCATGTCCAGCTCCTTGTGACCCCATGGACAGGCTTCCCTGTCCTTCACCATCTCCTGAAGTTTGCTCAAACTCATGTCCCTTGACTCAGTAATGCCATTCAACCATCTCATTCTCTGTCATCTCCTTTTCCTATTACCATTTATTTTCCCAACATCAAGGTATTTTCCAATGAGTTCGCTTCACGTCAGGTGGCCAAAGTATTGAAGCTTCAGCTTCAGCTTTAGCATCAGTCCTTCCAATGAATATTCAGAATTGATTTCCTTTAAGACTGACTGATCCTTGCAGTCCAAGAGACTCTCAAGAACCTTCTCCAATAGCACAGTTCAAAGGCATCAGTTCTGTGGAGGTAAGGTGTCCTTACGGTCCAACTCGCACATCCATACATGACTAGTGGGAAAACCATAGCTTTGACTATACGGACCTTTGTCAGCAAAGTGCTGTCTCTGCTTTTTAATACACTTTCTAGGTTTGTCATATTCCAAGGAGCAAATTTTTTTAGTTTCATGGCTGCAGTCACTGTCTGCAGTGACTTTGGACCCCAAGAAAATAGTCTGTTTCTCTTTCCAATGTTTTCTCATCTATTTTCTACAAACTGATGGGACCTGTGCCATGAGCTTCATTTTTTAAATGTTGAGTTTTAAGCCAGCTGTTTCACTCTTCTCTTTCACCTTCATTAAGAGGCTCTTTAGTTCCTCTCCTCTTTCTGCCTTCAGGGTGGTGTCGTCTGTGTACCTGACATTGATATTTCTCCCGGCAACATTGACTCCAACTTGTGCTTCATCCAGACCAGCATTTCGCATGCTGTACTCTGCATATAAATTAAATAAGCAGGGTGACAGTATACAGACTTGAAATACTCCCTTCTCAATTTAGAACCAGTCCATTGTCCTATGTCCAGTTCTAACTGTTGCTTCTTTTCCTGCATACAGGCTTCACAGAAGGCAGGTAAAGTGGTTTGGTATTCCCACCTCTTGAAGAATTTTCCACAGTTTGCTGTGATCCACAAAGTCAAAGGCTTTGCCATAGTCAATGATGCTGATGTTTTTTCTGGGATTCCCTTGCTCTTTCTATGATCTAACAGATATTGGCAATTTGATTTCTGGTTCCTCTGCCTTTCCTAAATCCAGCTTGTACATATGGAAGTTCTCAGTTCACATACTGTTGAAGCCTAGTTTGGAGGATTTTAAGCATTACTCTGCTAGCATGTGAAATGAGTGCAATGGTGAAGTAGTCTGAGCATTCTTTGGCATTGCCTTTCTTTGAGATTGAAATGAAAACTGACCTTTTCCAGTCCTGAAGCCATTCCTGAGTTTTCCAAATTTGCTAGCGTATTGAGTGCAGCATCATCTTTTAATATTTGAGATAGTTCATTTGGAAATTCATCACCTCCACTAGCTTTGTTCATAGTGACTCATCCTAAGGCCCACTTGAATTCACAATCCAGGATGTCTGGCTCTAGGTGAGTGATCACACCTTCGTAGTCATCTGGTTATAAGGTCTTTTCTGCATAGTTCTTCTGTGTATTTTTTACACCTTTTCTTAATATCTTCTTCTGGGAGATCAATACTGTTTTTGTGCTTTATTGTGCCTATCTTTGCATGAAATCTTCCCTTTTGTCTCTAATTTTCTTGTAGAGACCTCTAGTCTTTCCCATTATGTTGTTTTCCTCTATTTCTTTTCATTGTTTACTTAAGAAGGCTTTCTTCTCTCCTTGCTATTCTCTGGAACTCTGGATTCATATAGGTATATCTTTCCTTTTCTCCTTTACCTTTATCATCTCTTCTTTTCTCAGCTCCCTCTTCAGTAAGGTCACCTCAGATAACCATTTTGCCTTATTGCATTTTATTTTCTTGGGGATGGTTTTGATCACTGCCTCTTGTATAATGCTATCAAGCTCCATTCATAGTTCTTCAGGCACTCTGTCTATCAGATCTAATCCTTTGAATCTATTTATAACTTCCACTGAAAAATTATAAAGGATTTGATTTACATCATACCTGAATGGCCTAGTGTTTTTCCCTACTTTCTTCTTTTCCTGCATACGGGTTAAGGCAGGTAAAGTGGTTTGGTATTCCCACCTCTTGAAGAATTTTCCACAGTTTGCTGTGATCCACAAAGTCAAAGGCTTTGCCATAGTCAATGATGCTGATGTTTTTTCTGGGATTCCCTTGCTCTTTCTATGATCTAACAGATATTGGCAATTTGATTTCTGGTTCCTCTGCCTTTCCTAAATCCAGCTTGTACATATGGAAGTTCTCAGTTCACATACTGTTGAAGCCTAGTTTGGAGGATTTTAAGCATTACTCTGCTAGCATGTGAAATGAGTGCAATGGTGAAGTAGTCTGAGCATTCTTTGGCATTGCCTTTCTTTGAGATTGAAATGAAAACTGACCTTTTCCAGTCCTGAAGCCATTCCTGAGTTTTCCAAATTTGCTAGCGTATTGAGTGCAGCATCATCTTTTAATATTTGAGATAGTTCATTTGGAAATTCATCACCTCCACTAGCTTTGTTCATAGTGACTCATCCTAAGGCCCACTTGAATTCACAATCCAGGATGTCTGGCTCTAGGTGAGTGATCACACCTTCGTAGTCATCTGGTTATAAGGTCTTTTCTGCATAGTTCTTCTGTGTATTTTTTACACCTTTTCTTAATATCTTCTTCTGGGAGATCAATACTGTTTTTGTGCTTTATTGTGCCTATCTTTGCATGAAATCTTCCCTTTTGTCTCTAATTTTCTTGTAGAGACCTCTAGTCTTTCCCATTATGTTGTTTTCCTCTATTTCTTTTCATTGTTTACTTAAGAAGGCTTTCTTCTCTCCTTGCTATTCTCTGGAACTCTGGATTCATATAGGTATATCTTTCCTTTTCTCCTTTACCTTTATCATCTCTTCTTTTCTCAGCTCCCTCTTCAGTAAGGTCACCTCAGATAACCATTTTGCCTTATTGCATTTTATTTTCTTGGGGATGGTTTTGATCACTGCCTCTTGTATAATGCTATCAAGCTCCATTCATAGTTCTTCAGGCACTCTGTCTATCAGATCTAATCCTTTGAATCTATTTATAACTTCCACTGAAAAATTATAAAGGATTTGATTTACATCATACCTGAATGGCCTAGTGTTTTTCCCTACTTTCTTCAATTTAAGTCTGATTTTTTCAATAAGAAGTTAAACATCTAATGCCATAGTCAGCTTCTAGTCTTATTTTTGCTGACTGTATAGAGCTTCTTCAGCTTTGCCTGTAAAGAATATAGTCAATCTGATTTTGGTATTGACCATCTAGTGATATCTGTCTGTACATTCATCTCTTGCATTATTGGAAGCGGGTGTTTGATATGACCTGTCATTCTCTTGGCAAAACTTTGTTAGCCTTTATCCTGGTTTGTTTTGTACTCCAAAGCCAAACTTGTCTGTTACTCCAGATATCTTGTGACTTCCTACTTTGGCATTCCAGTCCCCAGTGAAGCAAAGGATATCTTTTTTGGTGTTAGTTCTAGAATGTCTTGCAGCTCTTCATAGAACCATTCGTCTTCAGCTTCTTGAGCATTAATGGTTGGGGCATAAACTTGGATTACTGTTGTATTGAATCGTTTGCCTTGAAACGAACCAAGATCATTCTGTTGTTTTAGAGACTGCATGCAAGTAGTGCATTTCAAACTCTTTTGTTGACTATGAGGGCTATTGTTTTTCTTCTAAGAGATTCTTGCCCTTAGTAGTAGATATAATGGTTATCTGAATTAAATTCCTGTCTATTTTAATTTACTGATTCCTAACATGTCAATGTTAATTCTTGCCATCTCCTGTTTGACTACTTTCAGTTTACATTGATTCATGGACCTAACATTTCAGGTTCTGAGGCAATAGTTTTGAAAATGATCTCCCTAAACTGAGTGTTGTTTTCATTGTTTATTTAAACTTTCTCCTTGCTATTCTCTGGAACTCTGCATTCATATAGGTATATCTTTCCTTTCTCCTTTACCTTTATCATCTCTTCTTTTCTCAGCTCCCTCTTCAGTAAGGTCACCTCAGATAACCATTTTGCCTTATTGCATTTTATTTTCTTGGGGATGGTTTTGATCACTGCCTCTTGTATAATGCTATCAAGCTCCATTCATAGTTCTTCAGGCACTCTGTCTATCAGATCTAATCCTTTGAATCTATTTATAACTTCCACTGAAAAATTATAAAGGATTTGATTTACATCATACCTGAATGGCCTAGTGTTTTTCCCTACTTTCTTCAATTTAAGTCTGATTTTTTCAATAAGAAGTTAAACATCTAATGCCATAGTCAGCTTCTAGTCTTATTTTTGCTGACTGTATAGAGCTTCTTCAGCTTTGCCTGTAAAGAATATAGTCAATCTGATTTTGGTATTGACCATCTAGTGATATCTGTCTGTACATTCATCTCTTGCATTATTGGAAGCGGGTGTTTGATATGACCTGTCATTCTCTTGGCAAAACTTTGTTAGCCTTTATCCTGGTTTGTTTTGTACTCCAAAGCCAAACTTGTCTGTTACTCCAGATATCTTGTGACTTCCTACTTTGGCATTCCAGTCCCCAGTGAAGCAAAGGATATCTTTTTTGGTGTTAGTTCTAGAATGTCTTGCAGCTCTTCATAGAACCATTCGTCTTCAGCTTCTTGAGCATTAATGGTTGGGGCATAAACTTGGATTACTGTTGTATTGAATCGTTTGCCTTGAAACGAACCAAGATCATTCTGTTGTTTTAGAGACTGCATGCAAGTAGTGCATTTCAAACTCTTTTGTTGACTATGAGGGCTATTGTTTTTCTTCTAAGAGATTCTTGCCCTTAGTAGTAGATATAATGGTTATCTGAATTAAATTCCTGTCTATTTTAATTTACTGATTCCTAACATGTCAATGTTAATTCTTGCCATCTCCTGTTTGACTACTTTCAGTTTACATTGATTCATGGACCTAACATTCCAGGTTCTGAGGCAATATTGTTCTTTGAAACATCAGACTTTACTTTCACTACCAGACATAACTACAACTGAGTGTTGTTTTTGCTTTGGCTCAGTCTTTTGATTTCTTCTGGAGCTATTTCTCTTTTGTTCCCCAGCAGCATTTTAGACACCGCCTGACCTTGGGAGTTTATCTTTCATAGCTTTCAAATCATCTTTCTAAAGTGTCATATCTTTTTGCCTTTTCAAACTGTTCATGGAGTTCTCAAGGCAAGAATACTGACATGGTTTGCCATTCCCTTCTCCAGTGGACCATGTTTTGTCAGAATTCTCCACCATGACCCATCCATTTTGGGTGGCACTACATGGCACGGACCATGTTTCCATTGAGCTAGACAAGGCTGTGATCCATATGATCAGTTTGGTTAGTTTGCTATGATTGTGCTTTTCATTCTGTCTGCCCTCTGTTGAATGAAGTTAAGAGTCCTGTGGAAGCTTCCTGTTGGGAGAGATGGGCTGTGGGGAAAGCTGGATCTTACTCTGGTGGGCAAGGCCATGTTCAACAGATCTTTAATACAATTATCTGCTGATGGTTGGAGCTGTGCTCCCACCCTGTAGTTTGGCCAACTAAGGTAGGGGTAATGGTGACCTTCTCCAAGAGGATTTATGCCAACATGCTGCAATAGGACTGCTGTTTCAATCAAAAACATTTAGCAGTATCAAAGTTTACTCTGTTAACTCATGTCCAACTCCTAAATTTTCACCCTAGAAAAATCTTATAGTCATTTACTAAATTTTATAGGAAAATATTTGTAGGAGCTGCAGTTAAGCAAAGGATATCTTTTTGGTGTTAGTTCTAGAATGTCTTGCAGCTTTTCATAGAACCATTCGTCTTCAGCTTCTTGAGCATTAATGGTTGGGGCATAAACTTGGATTACTGTTGTATTGAATCGTTTGCCTTGAAACGAACCAAGATCATTCTGTTGTTTTAGAGACTGCATGCAAGTAGTGCATTTCAAACTCTTTTGTTGACTATGAGGGCTATTGTTTTTCTTCTAAGAGATTCTTGCCCTTAGTAGTAGATATAATGGTTATCTGAATTAAATTCCTGTCTATTTTAATTTACTGATTCCTAACATGTCAATGTTAATTCTTGCCATCTCCTGTTTGACTACTTTCAGTTTACATTGATTCATGGACCTAACATTCCAGGTTCTGAGGCAATATTGTTCTTTGAAACATCAGACTTTACTTTCACTACCAGACATAACTACAACTGAGTGTTGTTTTTGCTTTGGCTCAGTCTTTTGATTTCTTCTGGAGCTATTTCTCTTTTGTTCCCCAGCAGCATTTTAGACACCGCCTGACCTTGGGAGTTTATCTTTCATAGCTTTCAAATCATCTTTCTAAAGTGTCATATCTTTTTGCCTTTTCAAACTGTTCATGGAGTTCTCAAGGCAAGAATACTGAAGTGGTTTGCCATTCCCTTTTCCAGAGGACCATGTTTTGTCAGAATTCTCCACCATGACCCATCCATTTTGGGTGGCACTACATGGCACGGACCATGTTTCCATTGAGCTAGACAAGGCTGTGATCCATATGATCAGTTTGGTTAGTTTGCTATGATTGTGCTTTTCATTCTGTCTGCCCTCTGTTGAATGAAGTTAAGAGTCCTGTGGAAGCTTCCTGTTGGGAGAGATGGGCTGTGGGGAAAGCTGGATCTTACTCTGGTGGGCAAGGCCATGTTCAACAGATCTTTAATACAATTATCTGCTGATGGTTGGAGCTGTGCTCCCACCCTGTAGTTTGGCCAACTAAGGTAGGGGTAATGGTGACCTTCTCCAAGAGGATTTATGCCAACATGCTGCAATAGGACTGCTGTTTCAATCAAAAACATTTAGCAGTATCAAAGTTTACTCTGTTAACTCATGTCCAACTCCTAAATTTTCACCCTAGAAAAATCTTATAGTCATTTACTAAATTTTATAGGAAAATATTTGTAGGAGCTGCAGTTATAATCAACAAAACCTTGAAACAACCCCAATGTTGTTCATTGGATGAACAGATGAACAAATTGTGTTGTAGCCCAAAAGAATACCACTGTGGTGGCTAGTTTTATCTGTCAATCTGATTGTGTCATGCGGGATACCTAGGTATTTAGCTAAATATGATGTCTGGGTACATCTCTGAAAGCACTTCCAGATAAGAGATTAACCTTTGGATTGGTAGACTCAATAAAACCTATCTCTTTCTCCTTGAGGGGTTATAGTATGATTCACTATGACTTTATACATATGTTGGTGTGAGTATATATATGTATATATCCTATTGATTCCATTTCTCTGGAGAACCTTGACTAAAATAACTACTCAGTATCTCAATAATAATACAAGAATACTGAAAAAAGCATTAACAGAGGAGGAATTTAAATCTGTTATGCTGAGTAAAAGGAAGCAGTTTCAAAGGTTATCTATGTGATTCCTTTTACATCATATTCTTAAGAACAAAACTGAAGTGTTAGAAAACAAACCAGTGGTTGCCAAATATTTGAGTGAGAGTCAGTCACGACTACTAATGGAAAGCATGGGGGAAATTTTGGCATAATGAGTTATTCTGTATCTTGATTGTCATAGATACATAAATCTATAAATACTTTAAAACTCCAAAAACTGTACACTGAGAAGATTAGCTCTATAGTCACTTATAAAATAAAATAAGTAAATTTTAATGGAACTTTGTATTGATATAGAGAATAGGCAAGAATTGTTTCAAACTAATAAAAATGTGCCTCTTAAATAGATTACAAAAGATGAATATATATTTAGAAATGTCATGTATACTACAGGTGACATTTCAGTGAAGAAATACATGATACATTTCATAAATAGTAATAGCACAAGTAGTTAGATATGCCAAAGGAGTTCATAGCATATATAAAATACATGTATAAAATTAAAAAATAAATGTAAAGAAGATTTAGAATAACTAAGAATAATAGTTTGGAGATTTTCACTATTATCAGTTCTTTCTTTTTTAGTTGTTGATAGAAACTTTAAGTCCGCTAGGTATTTTTACTACCACATAAATACAGGTAACTTTCCCCTACCCCTCTTGTGACTAAGTCTGTCAAATGATTAAACTCATTCCAGCAGAATTTAAGTGGGACTATAACATGTCACTTCCAGTGAGTAGGTAGACCCTGATTTCCACGCTATTTCCTCATATTTTTAATGTGTACATAATTACTGCATTTTAAACACCAGTGAAATTCAGTTGTTAAGATGTAGAATAGAAAGATAGAGAATTTGAAATTTGGCGCTTCCTTGCCAACCTTGAATCAGTAACTTCCAGCAAAAATCTTTGGGGTTATAGTATGATTCACTATGACTTTATACATATGTTGGTGTGAGTATATATATGTATATATCCTATTGATTCCATTTCTCTGGAGAACCTTGACTAAAATAACTACTCAGTATCTCAATAATAATACAAGAATACTGAAAAAAGCATTAACAGAGGAGGAATTTAAATCTGTTATGCTGAGTAAAAGGAAGCAGTTTCAAAGGTTATCTATGTGATTCCTTTTACATCATATTCTTAAGAACAAAACTGAAGTGTTAGAAAACAAACCAGTGGTTGCCAAATATTTGAGTGAGAGTCAGTCACGACTACTAATGGAAAGCATGGGGGAAATTTTGGCATAATGAGTTATTCTGTATCTTGATTGTCATAGATACATAAATCTATAAATACTTTAAAACTCCAAAAACTGTACACTGAGAAGATTAGCTCTATAGTCACTTATAAAATAAAATAAGTAAATTTTAATGGAACTTTGTATTGATATAGAGAATAGGCAAGAATTGTTTCAAACTAATAAAAATGTGCCTCTTAAATAGATTACAAAAGATGAATATATATTTAGAAATGTCATGTATACTACAGGTGACATTTCAGTGAAGAAATACATGATACATTTCATAAATAGTAATAGCACAAGTAGTTAGATATGCCAAAGGAGTTCATAGCATATATAAAATACATGTATAAAATTAAAAAATAAATGTAAAGAAGATTTAGAATAACTAAGAATAATAGTTTGGAGATTTTCACTATTATCAGTTCTTTCTTTTTTAGTTGTTGATAGAAACTTTAAGTCCGCTAGGTATTTTTACTACCACATAAATACAGGTAACTTTCCCCTACCCCTCTTGTGACTAAGTCTGTCAAATGATTAAACTCATTCCAGCAGAATTTAAGTGGGACTATAACATGTCACTTCCAGTGAGTAGGTAGACCCTGATTTCCACGCTATTTCCTCATATTTTTAATGTGTACATAATTACTGCATTTTAAACACCAGTGAAATTCAGTTGTTAAGATGTAGAATAGAAAGATAGAGAATTTGAAATTTGGCGCTTCCTTGCCAACCTTGAATCAGTAACTTCCAGAATACATTTACATGAGAGAGAGGTAGTTTCCTATCTTTTGAATCTTTGTATTTTAGAGTTCTATTACTTGAAGCCTGTAACTTAAATCCTAACTAAAATGGACACGTCATACTAAAATCAAAAAGAGCTTTTTAATCCAAGTCAAAATAAATAACTAGAAACTCTAAAAGAAAATATTAATATATTTACATAAATAAAAGTGAAAAAATTCACATTATATTTTATATGAAAGGAACTCTTAACACTGCATTTAGAAAATGGTAAGGGGATAAGAGGCAAAGATAGGTTGTCAGAATTAAGTTTTGATCTCCTTTCTTCGAATCAATGTATTCAAATGAAATCGAAACAAAGAAGGAATTGTGTCCTTCTGGAAAGGATGCTAGAATGGGGGCCGAGTGGAAATTTAGAAGTATGTGCTTCCTGTTTTTCAGCTCCATACCATCAGGTCATAAATTGACTTTCACACAGTGGTCCTGAGGCAGTCAGGAACTCATTTGGTAACTCAGCCACTCTCAAGAATAGTGCTATGCATTTGGTTTTTAGTTGGGTCTAAAGTAGGCTTTAGGTCCAAGAAAACCCATAAATGACACAAATGTGTTTTTTAATGTAATATAACATAATGGAGGAGTGTATCTTTCTAAAGGAAAATGAGGTATTCCATCTAGAAGAAGCAGAAATGAATGATCGGTAGACAAAATGGTATCTGCTATAAAATCGACTTTGTAATTGTTTGACTTTTCCACTTGTGGATAGTTTGTTTAAAATGAAAAACTGAAAAATATATTAGAATTATCACAAGAGGTAAGCAGTTTATTCTCATACTGATCATAGACAATAATTTGCTATATGGTTACTATTAAGTAGAATGAAATAGGAAAATGTCATTGTTGCTTACATATATTACACAGTTTGGTTCATGTTCTCCCATTGGCTATCAGTATTTATATATTCTGCTAGTACTGTTTAGGAAATTCTGCCTTAAAGGGTATTGCTCTCTTTTTATCATCGATCAAAAGACATGAGTTTACATAATTACTGCATTTTAAACACCAGTGAAATTCAGTTGTTAAGATGTAGAATAAAAGATAGAGAATTTGAAATTTGGCGCTTCCTTGCCAACCTTGAATCAGTAACTTCCAGAATACATTTACATGAGAGAGAGGTAGTTTCCTATCTTTTGAATCTTTGTATTTTAGAGTTCTATTACTTGAAGCCTGTAACTTAAATCCTAACTAAAATGGACACGTCATACTAAAATCAAAAAGAGCTTTTTAATCCAAGTCAAAATAAATAACTAGAAACTCTAAAAGAAAATATTAATATATTTACATAAATAAAAGTGAAAAAATTCACATTATATTTTATATGAAAGGAACTCTTAACACTGCATTTAGAAAATGGTAAGGGGATAAGAGGCAAAGATAGGTTGTCAGAATTAAGTTTTGATCTCCTTTCTTCGAATCAATGTATTCAAATGAAATCGAAACAAAGAAGGAATTGTGTCCTTCTGGAAAGGATGCTAGAATGGGGGCCGAGTGGAAATTTAGAAGTATGTGCTTCCTGTTTTTCAGCTCCATACCATCAGGTCATAAATTGACTTTCACACAGTGGTCCTGAGGCAGTCAGGAACTCATTTGGTAACTCAGCCACTCTCAAGAATAGTGCTATGCATTTGGTTTTAGTTGGGTCTAAAGTAGGCTTTAGGTCCAAGAAAACCCATAAATGACACAAATGTGTTTTTTAATGTAATATAACATAATGGAGGAGTGTATCTTTCTAAAGGAAAATGAGGTATTCCATCTAGAAGAAGCAGAAATGAATGATCGGTAGACAAAATGGTATCTGCTATAAAATCGACTTTGTAATTGTTTGACTTTTCCACTTGTGGATAGTTTGTTTAAAATGAAAAACTGAAAAATATATTAGAATTATCACAAGAGGTAAGCAGTTTATTCTCATACTGATCATAGACAATAATTTGCTATATGGTTACTATTAAGTAGAATGAAATAGGAAAATGTCATTGTTGCTTACATATATTACACAGTTTGGTTCATGTTCTCCCATTGGCTATCAGTATTTATATATTCTGCTAGTACTGTTTAGGAAATTTACATCTGTCTCTTTTCAGGGTGTAGGGTCAGGCCACACAAGGTGTCTGCTCTATTGCTCTCTAGAGGATAAGATTGTTGGTCGGTATCATCGACTCAAAAGACATGAGTTTCAGCTAACTCTGGGAAGTAGTGAAGGACAGGGAAGCCTGGCATGCTGCATTCCATGGGGTCACAAAGTCGGACGTGACTGAGCACCAAAACAACAACATACATCTACTCTGCCAGTGCCTGCTTCTCCTTCTCACATGATTGATCTTCCTATATACTTGCCCCAGGCCCCAGCTGTTAATTATTCTTATCAAAGGGGCAGTGAGGGGCATGCCCCTCTGCTTGTTTTCTTGGTAACCAATAAGCCAACCTAATGTCAATTCCTCCTGTAACTGGCAATCACTCCTTACCCCAGCAGTAAAGACTGTTGCCACATCCGCTGGCAGCACATGGGAGGTTGTAGGTGAAGTGTCATTCCAGGATTTAGCTTCAAATGTATAAAATCCCCTCTATCCACTAAACCATTGAAGTCTCTGTTGCTGACTCTGGGTTCTTTCTTCAGTCTTAAATCCAGGCAATTGCAGGTCTTGTAGGTCTTCAGCATGCAGCCCAACATAGGGGCATTCTAATCTTTATTTTGCTTAATATTGTAATTTTCTATAGCTAGAATTTTCCATTCTCCAGCTAAATGCATCTTTAATTTCTTGTTATTGCAGATCTATTTCACTAACACATTAATCTCTAGTGAAAAGTTAGACCACTTAGCCTTTCTGCTCATAGTTTTACAATGTTTAATTTGCTTTATACATTTCAGCATAAACTTATAAAATAGGTATATCTTTTAAGTTTTTTTCTGTTTTTATTTCTCATTCTTAGAAAGCTTGGGAATGTATTTTGGGGGAGGGATGCTTCAAGATAAGTTGTTAAAATATTAGGAAAGGCAATTTTATGTTGCTTGGCATTGTTCCTACATTTCCCCATCACCCCTAAATATGAATTACAAAATCAAGACAGCAGGGATCATTGCCTTAGGGAGAAGGGACACCTCCAGTGCATACTGCCCAGATAAAGAGTCCAAGTACTAGCACACAGAGAAGTTTGGTATCTGGTTTGACAAAAACAATCATGTTTAATTACACACAGATTGCATATGTGTATATATATTTATGTGTGAGAATTTGTTGTTTTTGTTTAGTCTCTAAGTCTTGGCTGATTCTTTTGCACCCCCATAGAGTACAGCTCACCAGGCTTCTCTGTCCTTGGGATTTCCCAGGCAAGAATACTGGAGTGGGTTTGAGGATACTCACTAATTATTGGTAAATTTGATTTATCTATATTTTTCTTCTTCTAACAGGACTTAATTTTTAAGTTATGTAATAGTTTTTGATTAACAACCAAGTTTGAGAATTCAGCTCAAAGCAGGGATACATTTATAGCCTTATTTTGTACATTAGCTATGATTCCCTTCTGTATAGGAGTTTGCAGGTTAGCACAATTGTGACACTTGCTCAAGTAGTCTAGATCAAATTTATTTACTGAAAATGTATTTTAGAGATATCCATGGTTTGATCCTTGGATATGGAAAATTCCCAGAAGGAGGAAATGACAACCTATTCTAGTACTCTTGCCTGGAAAATCTCATGGCTAGAGGAACCTGGCATGGTACATAAGGTAACAAAGAGTCAGACAGGACTTATTGACTAAATAACAACAGTAAATGATTTACTCTGCACTTCTGCTATAAAATATTTATGTAAAATAGGAAGTTTAATGTGTCCACATGCTTTCCATTTTCTCATAAAAATTAAACCAATGCATTTAATATATCGAGAGTAGAGGGCTCTTGATAAATCACAAAATATCCTCTTACTTATAAGTTACTTCCATTTATGACATTGGTGTATCCCTACTAACATGATACTGTATGTATGAATATTTTAAACAGATGTTATGAAGTTGCATTCATGTAAAGAATACAATGAACATATTTTATAAATAATGAACTAATATACTGTAATTTTTATAGAGCAGTATACTACGTTGTTTATTAAAACTATTTGATTATACCTTGATTATAGGAAAGGCAATTTTATGTTGCTTGGCATTGTTCCTACATTTCCCCATCACCCCTAAATATGAATTACAAAATCAAGACAGCAGGGATCATTGCCTTAGGGAGAAGGGACACCTCCAGTGCATACTGCCCAGATAAAGAGTCCAAGTACTAGCACTCAGAGAAGTTTGGTATCTGGTTTGACAAAAACAATCATGTTTAATTACACACAGATTGCATATGTGTATATATATTTATGTGTGAGAATTTGTTGTTTTTGTTTAGTCTCTAAGTCTTGGCTGATTCTTTTGCACCCCCATAGAGTACAGCTCACCAGGCTTCTCTGTCCTTGGGATTTCCCAGGCAAGAATACTGGAGTGGGTTTGAGGATACTCACTAATTATTGGTAAATTTGATTTATCTATATTTTTCTTCTTCTAACAGGACTTAATTTTTAAGTTATGTAATAGTTTTTGATTAACAACCAAGTTTGAGAATTCAGCTCAAAGCAGGGATACATTTATAGCCTTATTTTGTACATTAGCTATGATTCCCTTCTGTATAGGAGTTTGCAGGTTAGCACAATTGTGACACTTGCTCAAGTAGTCTAGATCAAATTTATTTACTGAAAATGTATTTTAGAGATATCCATGGTTTGATCCTTGGATATGGAAAATTCCCAGAAGGAGGAAATGACAACCTATTCTAGTACTCTTGCCTGGAAAATCTCATGGCTAGAGGAACCTGGCATGGTACATAAGGTAACAAAGAGTCAGACAGGACTTATTGACTAAATAACAACAGTAAATGATTTACTCTGCACTTCTGCTATAAAATATTTATGTAAAATAGGAAGTTTAATGTGTCCACATGCTTTCCATTTTCTCATAAAAATTAAACCAATGCATTTAATATATCGAGAGTAGAGGGCTCTTGATAAATCACAAAATATCCTCTTACTTATAAGTTACTTCCATTTATGACATTGGTGTATCCCTACTAACATGATACTGTATGTATGAATATTTTAAACAGATGTTATGAAGTTGCATTCATGTAAAGAATACAATGAACATATTTTATAAATAATGAACTAATATACTGTAATTTTTTTATAGAGCAGTATACTACGTTGTTTATTAAAACTATTTGATTATACCTTGATTATAAAGAATAGGAACAGTCATTATTTTCTAAGTAGAAAGCAAGAAATATTTCTTTTCATAGATGAGAAATATTCTACAACATAATCATTACTCTGGAAGACAGCTTTGAAACATACTTAAAGCATATACTTATATATAGCTCTGTACATAATATTCAAATTAAGATTTTTTTGAAATAGCTCTTTTTCATTAAAGACTGATTACTCTGATCTTTTTAAATGCCTCTCATTTTTTGAAAGAAATTTCAATAGGTAGTGATCACATTTATTCAATAGTTTTTCAAATCATAACATAATTATTTACATATTCATTACATATATATGTTTATATATATTTATATGTGTATATAAATATATATTGTGTACATATAGATATATATTACATATATACATATACATAGAGACACACACTTTATTTTAATATTATGAAAATAAGACTCTGATATAGTGAATTATAATCTCTAGACCTTAAACATCACAAGCTTTATTTTTCCTCTCAAAATAATTATATTATCATTCTCAGTTTGCATGCTGTTATTCAACCCAAAACAGTGTTTCTTTGAATTGAGTGCTGAACAGATTAATAAAGAATATGATTTCATGGCAATTGGAAATGTCAGCAACTTGTCTACTTTTTCAGCTTTCAATTACTCCTACATCTATAAATTTAATTACACACAATCACATATGTCTTCTCTTTATGTAGATGTTGCTACAAAGAAATTAAATTTATTCTAATAACAAATGACTGCATTTAAAATATTTATGTAAAATAGGAAGTTTAATGTGTCCACATGCTTTCCATTTTCTCATAAAAATTAAACCAATGCATTTAATATATCGAGAGTAGAGGGCTCTTGATAAATCACAAAATATCCTCTTACTTATAAGTTACTTCCATTTATGACATTGGTGTATCCCTACTAACATGATACTGTATGTATGAATATTTTAAACAGATGTTATGAAGTTGCATTCATGTAAAGAATACAATGAACATATTTTATAAATAATGAACTAATATACTGTAATTTTTTTATAGAGCAGTATACTACGTTGTTTATTAAAACTATTTGATTATACCTTGATTATAAAGAATAGGAACAGTCATTATTTTCTAAGTAGAAAGCAAGAAATATTTCTTTTCATAGATGAGAAATATTCTACAACATAATCATTACTCTGGAAGACAGCTTTGAAACATACTTAAAGCATATACTTATATATAGCTCTGTACATAATATTCAAATTAAGATTTTTTTGAAATAGCTCTTTTTCATTAAAGACTGATTACTCTGATCTTTTTAAATGCCTCTCATTTTTTTGAAAGAAATTTCAATAGGTAGTGATCACATTTATTCAATAGTTTTTCAAATCATAACATAATTATTTACATATTCATTACATATATATGTTTATATATATTTATATGTGTATATAAATATATATTGTGTACATATAGATATATATTACATATATACATATACATAGAGACACACACTTTATTTTAATATTATGAAAATAAGACTCTGATATAGTGAATTATAATCTCTAGACCTTAAACATCACAAGCTTTATTTTTCCTCTCAAAATAATTATATTATCATTCTCAGTTTGCATGCTGTTATTCAACCCAAAACAGTGTTTCTTTGAATTGAGTGCTGAACAGATTAATAAAGAATATGATTTCATGGCAATTGGAAATGTCAGCAACTTGTCTACTTTTTCAGCTTTCAATTACTCCTACATCTATAAATTTAATTACACACAATCACATATGTCTTCTCTTTATGTAGATGTTGCTACAAAGAAATTAAATTTATTCTTTTAAAGATATACTTACTTTGCTATTTCAAAAAATCATCGATATACCTTTTCTTTTGTCATACTTAAAATTTTAAAGTAAACAAAATAAAGATTTTTTATGTCCCCAAGAATTTTTTTTTAGTAAATTGTATAGTGACCATAAAAATTTTAAAAAGGAAATTTTGCATGTTTTCAGAATATGGTTCTCAATTATATTAACTTTCTTGAAAGAATGATAACATATTTTTTTCTTTCATTTAAATTGCACCATTCCATATGTTAGATAAATATATATATTATATTTTATATTTATCTCTAAATAAAGGGAACTATAGCTAAGAGAGAAAAAAATATTTGTATAGATACAGACACACACACTTTTTTCCTCTCAAAATCCCTCGCAGGGAGTGAGCTTTGAGAGGTTCTGGGGTCAGATGCTTGTGTACTCGTTGGCAGAGACGATAATGATGCTCCTGACAGCACTGAGATACTGCATGCTGTATGACAACAGACTTGAAAAGGCATCACTGAAGGTGATAATAATGAGGACCAGCAGGAGAACATATTTCAGACTGAGAAGTTGGGAGGGTATTATCAGTCTGATGGAACAGGCTGAGCTCTGGATCCAATGTGCCTGTCATTCTTTTATGGAGAATCCTGCTGAAATAGGTATCCTGTTCTCTACAATAGCCTTTTTACAGCAGCTAAAGAAACTGCAAAATATTTCTCATGCAAGAGCAAGTTTGAAGAATGATCACGTCCCCAAATAAGGAGAATTTATTTGAAAAGCAAGAGAATTGAGAAATCATCTTAAGAGTTTAAATATCTTATAAAGGTATTTATATGTATTACAAGCAAATTATGCTATGTTTTACTATATATTTATTAATACAAAATTAATTATCAGTTTTCCTATCTACAATCAGTCCTTCTAGGACATAGGATATAAAGTCATTGTTATTTGAATCAACAGGTTTATCAGTTATACTAATAATGTTCTCCCCAGCATGTAATTTATAGTGGAATCTTGGACTACACAAAAGAATTTTCAAAAGATGCTTGGGATTAGTTCTATGTGTGACAACTTCCTCAGTCTGGGTTACAGCTAACACAGATGAAGACTTATATAATGACATATCCCTGAAGCACAAGTTTGGAAATGTAAGGACTAAGACTAAAGTTGTTAACTGAATTTTTGGGAAACACAAGTATAGAAGGAGATGGAAAATGTCTCATTTTTGTTTGCAGGAATGTGTTCTGGGTATACTTCCAAGTGATTTGACTAAGGACTCAAGGCATATTCCTGCTTGGATGGTTGTGTAGTTGATAAATACCTTGGCTGACACATGACTTTTTAAAATAATTGATTACTTTTCTAAATTTTATTTATTAATTTATATTTTGGGGGTGTGCTGTACTGGGTTTTCTTTGCTGTGCTAAGTCTCTTTCTAGTTGTGGCAAGTGGTGGCTAATTCTCTAGCTGCAGTGCATGGGCTTCTCATTGTGGTGGATTCTCTTGTTAAGGTTTGCGGGCTCCAGAACACAGGCTCAGCAATTGTGGCTCATGGGCTAGTTGTTCAGGCATTTGGAATCTTTCTGGACTAGGGATTGAACCTATGTCCCCTACATTCAGAGCCTGATTCTTTACAATTGGACCATCAGGAAAATCCTAGGTACATGATTTTATATGGCTTCTAGTGGAAAATTGATTAGGCTTTCACTGGATTTTCCAGTTTGTACCAACATTGTATCAGAATCTGAGAAGGGGGTGATTTGGGGAGCATCATTTCCTACTTAACCACTATGGTGATCAACATAAAAGAACAGATTATGAATTCTGGTCACTTACATATTTCCATTAACTCAGAATTTCTTGCAAACGCCATCAATTATATATAAAAAGGCATAATGGAGCCCTTAGTATACATGCACAAGTACTGTGTATGTTATCCTTGTAAGCCTACTTTTTATGGAACAAATGTATATGTATAAAGGAAATCAACCCTGAATATTTATTGGAAGGACTGATGCTGAAGCTGAAGCTCCAATATTTTGGCCACCTGATGCAAAGAGCTGACTCACTGGAAAAGGTCCTGATGCTGGGAAAGATTGAGGGGAGGGGAGAAGGGGGTGACAGAGGATGAGATGGTTCAGTGGTGTCACCAATTCAATGGACATGAGTTTGAGCAAACTCAGGGAGATAGTGAAGGACAGGGAGGCCTGACATGCTGCAGTTCATAGGGATGCAAAGAGTTGGACATGACTTAGCAACTGAACAACAATAGTCAAGGAAATGACAGGACAGACAAAAGGTGACTGGAGTATTGAAGATGTCCTGTGAGGGAAGTGGCTTGGAGGATTCTTCAGTCCCTGAGGAAGATGTCCCATAAGTGGCTAAGTATTTGTTCCTCTTCAGGAGAGATCAAAGTTGGTCTGTTTCAGGACTCTGATGATTCTACTCTCATATACATCAAACCTCATTAAAAGAATTGATTATTATATTATCTGTGTCAGCTTCTTTACTAGCATATCATTTTCAACGCATCATAGTCAGCTTCTGCTCCAACCATCTGTTTTTAATTCCAAAGGATACAATTAGTTATTATTTCTTAGCAATATTTTATTTATTTTATTGCTTCCTTTAAAATTCTTTACTTTTCTCCCCAAGGTTCTAGAGGTTCCCATTTCATCTGGTTTTTTCCCAGCTCATCCTTCTCAATATCTTTTAGCATTCCTCTTCCTCATGGTAGTCATGATTCACTTAAATCTATTATGGACATATAGCTATTTTATGAAAATGTACCATTGGAAATGACCATCTTTATAGATAATTTCTATCTGCATTTATGGTTGTTGTCTCTATGATTCTCCAAAATTCATTTGTTGAATCTGATATTTTAAGTCTCATGAAATATTGGCAAATATCCAAATAAGCTGCCAGCAGCTATGTATGAAAACGTTCATTTTATCCAAAATTCATTCTGTATGTGTTCTTATTGAAAAATAGCACTTAAATTATTTTAACAGTAATTTACTATTAATGTTTTTTAATCTTACTGTTATTCTAAATTTATTGCATTTAATTTCTTTTGGTTTATAATTTTTATAGCATTTTTAAAGTATTTGTAAAATAACATTCCTATTGTCTACATAAATATCTTACTGCATTGCCATCTATGTTGGATAGTTATGCAGCAACTAAACACATAATCCTTGTTCAAATCAATTTAACTGGTTCAACTAGTATGAATTTTGTCACCCACCACAGGTAGGTGTAATATGACATTTATTTCACTTTTTTAACTGAAATATAGTTTGTTCTGAGATCCCATGTAAACATGCTGGTAGGAAATTCAATGGCAGTCACTATTGGACAGGATTCTTCCTATCTAGACATGTCTGAGTTCAGAACCTGTGAGGAAAAAGGGGTGGGGCTTGGAGGGATTCTTCAGTCCCTGAGGAAGATGTCCCATAAGTGGCTAAGTATTTGTTCCTCTTCAGGAGAGATCAAAGTTGGTCTGTTTCAGGACTCTGATGATTCTACTCTCATATACATCAAACCTCATTAAAAGAATTGATTATTATATTATCTGTGTCAGCTTCTTTACTAGCATATCATTTTCAACGCATCATAGTCAGCTTCTGCTCCAACCATCTGTTTTTAATTCCAAAGGATACAATTAGTTATTATTTCTTAGCAATATTTTATTTATTTTATTGCTTCCTTTAAAATTCTTTACTTTTCTCCCCAAGGTTCTAGAGGTTCCCATTTCATCTGGTTTTTTCCCAGCTCATCCTTCTCAATATCTTTTAGCATTCCTCTTCCTCATGGTAGTCATGATTCACTTAAATCTATTATGGACATATAGCTATTTTATGAAAATGTACCATTGGAAATGACCATCTTTATAGATAATTTCTATCTGCATTTATGGTTGTTGTCTCTATGATTCTCCAAAATTCATTTGTTGAATCTGATATTTTAAGTCTCATGAAATATTGGCAAATATCCAAATAAGCTGCCAGCAGCTATGTATGAAAACGTTCATTTTATCCAAAATTCATTCTGTATGTGTTCTTATTGAAAAATAGCACTTAAATTATTTTAACAGTAATTTACTATTAATGTTTTTTAATCTTACTGTTATTCTAAATTTATTGCATTTAATTTCTTTTGGTTTATAATTTTTATAGCATTTTTAAAGTATTTGTAAAATAACATTCCTATTGTCTACATAAATATCTTACTGCATTGCCATCTATGTTGGATAGTTATGCAGCAACTAAACACATAATCCTTGTTCAAATCAATTTAACTGGTTCAACTAGTATGAATTTTGTCACCCACCACAGGTAGGTGTAATATGACATTTATTTCACTTTTTTAACTGAAATATAGTTTGTTCTGAGATCCCATGTAAACATGCTGGTAGGAAATTCAATGGCAGTCACTATTGGACAGGATTCTTCCTATCTAGAATTCTGGTTAAGTAGAAAGATCTTGGTTAGTTCAGAACCTGGAAGCAGATAAACGGGATGGTTACTGGTTACATACTTTGGTCTATTCACTCTGACTTCAGGAAGTATTTTGGATTTTTCTCCCACTTTCCAAACTCTTGCTGTCTATAGCACAAGGAGAAACATGTCTGACTTCTTTAAGAAGTCACCTTAAGAGTGAGCCTATCTCATTTTCTTAAAATAATGTATGTCCTGCTGTTAATTACCACATTTAACCCTTTCTTAAAAGTGACTTCCGTTGAAATTTCCCTGGTGGTCAGTAATTAAGACTCCACTTTGGAATGCAGGGCTCACTGGTTCAACAGATGGTTAGGGAATTAAAAAGAGACCACATACCATGAAGCAATGAAGCCCATGAGCCACAATTACTGAAACCGATGTACTCCAGAGGTCCTGTGCCATAATAAGAGAACCTATGTGCTGTAACTTCTGAACCCACATGTCACAACTAGAGAGCCTGTGCACCACAACAAAAGATTCCATGTGATGCAACAAAAACCCTGTGTACCACAAATAAGATCTGACCCAGAGAAATAAATTTTAAAAAGTGAGATCTCTTGACGAATGTGGGTTACTATTTTCCCCAAAGTAAGGAGGAAATATTGTATACAAACTCTCCTAAACTTTAACTTGATGACTTTGATATGCTTACATTGCTATGGGTCAAATTTCCTTCAAAGTTGGCTATTTTTTGGTCTCAAACATTTAAAAACCTTAACCATATGTTTAGCTACCCACTCCATTATTCTTGCCTGGAGAATTTCCTGGACAGAGGAGTTTTGTGGGCTATAGCCAAGGGGTTTCAAAGAGTCGGACACAACTGAAGCAACTTGGCCCCCACACACAAGGTACCAGGATCCATTGCAACTGAAAAAAACTGAAGATAACATTTCAATAAGGTGGATAATGTGGAGCTTTAAAATGATGATTGTGTTCAATATTATCTGAAAACACCTATATCCTATGTGGAATTTATATTGCTGGGTCTAGAACTCCCAAGTTCAGTGTCCTCCATAACTTTCTAATATCAGAAATGAACTAATCACACTCTCTTACTTCCAGTAATGTAGGAAATTCACCTGAGATTCTTCCAAATTTACCGTGTGTCAAAAAATGTTTAAAGTATTTAATATTCAGTCACCATCTCTGAATGTTTGTTTTGAGTACTTTTTGCTAGGTTACAAATTTAAAGCTACCCTTCCAAATGCATCCTATCAAACAGTCATCTCTCCCTACCCACCCATGCTCCTTCCCTCACATAACAGGAACACACTACTTTCTGGATACAGAGGAGTAACAGAAGACCTTAATCAATATCCAAATATCTATCATCTAAGGAACAATCCTGTAAAATATCACCAGTTCTGGAATTATTTCACCTATCAGACTGTGGTCTTTCTAACCTGTCCCAACATGTCAACCCTTCTCTCTCTTGGTGGTATTTTCTTTGGAGGGAAAAAAGGAGGTGATTTTTCCAGAATATTGGCCAGAATATTCAATTTGGCTCTGACACCAGTGTCAAAAACAATTTAAAGAAAGAGCCTGTGCACCACAACAAAAGATTCCATGTGATGCAACAAAACCCTGTGTACCACAAATAAGATCTGACCCAGAGAAATAAATTTTAAAAGTGAGATCTCTTGACGAATGTGGGTTACTATTTTCCCCAAAGTAAGGAGGAAATATTGTATACAAACTCTCCTAAACTTTAACTTGATGACTTTGATATGCTTACATTGCTATGGGTCAAATTTCCTTCAAAGTTGGCTATTTTTTGGTCTCAAACATTTAAAAACCTTAACCATATGTTTAGCTACCCACTCCATTATTCTTGCCTGGAGAATTTCCTGGACAGAGGAGTTTTGTGGGCTATAGCCAAGGGGTTTCAAAGAGTCGGACACAACTGAAGCAACTTGGCCCCACACACAAGGTACCAGGATCCATTGCAACTGAAAAAAACTGAAGATAACATTTCAATAAGGTGGATAATGTGGAGCTTTAAAATGATGATTGTGTTCAATATTATCTGAAAACACCTATATCCTATGTGGAATTTATATTGCTGGGTCTAGAACTCCCAAGTTCAGTGTCCTCCATAACTTTCTAATATCAGAAATGAACTAATCACACTCTCTTACTTCCAGTAATGTAGGAAATTCACCTGAGATTCTTCCAAATTTACCGTGTGTCAAAAAATGTTTAAAGTATTTAATATTCAGTCACCATCTCTGAATGTTTGTTTTGAGTACTTTTTGCTAGGTTACAAATTTAAAGCTACCCTTCCAAATGCATCCTATCAAACAGTCATCTCTCCCTACCCACCCATGCTCCTTCCCTCACATAACAGGAACACACTACTTTCTGGATACAGAGGAGTAACAGAAGACCTTAATCAATATCCAAATATCTATCATCTAAGGAACAATCCTGTAAAATATCACCAGTTCTGGAATTATTTCACCTATCAGACTGTGGTCTTTCTAACCTGTCCCAACATGTCAACCCTTCTCTCTCTTGGTGGTATTTTCTTTGGAGGGAAAAAAGGAGGTGATTTTTCCAGAATATTGGCAATATTTGGCATTAGATATTTTTCTATTTCCTTTGAGAAATGTTTCTTTTTTTACTTTTAATCTTTTCATATTAGATATTAATTTATTTATTTTATTGAAATAGAGTTGATTTATAATGTTCTGTTAGTTTCATGTATAGAGGAAAATGACTCCGATATATATATAATGTGTGTGTGTGTGTGTATATGTACATTTCAGATTATTTTCCATTATCAGTTATAAAAAACCCAGCTTCCAATGTAGGAGACATAAGAGATGTGGGTTTGATCCCTGGGTCAGGAACATCCCCTAGAGAAGGGCATGACAACCCATTCCAGTATTCTTGCCTGAAGAATCCCATGGACAGAGGACCCTGGTGGGCTACAGTCCATAGGGTCACAGAGTCAGACATGACTCATGCGATTTAGCAGAAACACGTTGAATATAGTTCCTTGTGCTATATAGTATGCCCTGATTGTTTTTCTCTTTTATATATAGTAATGGGTATCTGTTAAATCTAGTGTCTTAGGGAAATATTAGAAATGCATCTTCCTTGTCTTCCTTTTCTTGACAATCTATTTGGAATCACAAACTAATCTTGCTAGAAAGCTGTAAAAAGACTACATCTCCGATTTCCTCATTCCTGTACGTATGTTCTGCTAAGTGTCATATGTCCATTATGTCTTGAAAAATATTATATAGTAATGTTTTAATGTTCCTCTTATAGTTCATTGATATTCCTCCATTTGCTACAAATTATGAAAGATGACATTCATTTTATATATAAATTCTCCAGCAGGGTCATGGCTATTGTTTCAAAATTAATTGTACCCAGTTATTAGGGATATAATTTAGTTTCTTGTGAAAATACTTACTATACAAGAGTTATAATTCATCATTTGATGATAGAGCCTCCATAATTAGGGTAAATCTTACCTCAACACTCAGTACTGAAGATACCAATTTCTTTCACTTTTTGAATAAAATATAAATTAGTCTACCACACTGGTGAAAAACAGTTCTTAAGTGACCTTCTAATCCCTTATTAGGGAAAGGTGATATTTTCAGGAGTCTCAAGTAAGGAGAGTCCTGTAATTTTGGTTAATAAAAGACATCCCTGGTAGACCTATTTTCCAAGTGCTCAGGCCTCCTTAATGTCAGGCCACTCCTCTGCCCTGTGTTTGGATCACACTTGGGTATCTGGGTCAAACAAGGGTTTTGTCAAGTGTCTATTTTAGAGCCTTCCGTATACAAAACTTGACTCTGTATGACTCCTTGGGGTATGGCAAAAAGTAGATTATAGATCTGTTCTCACATAGACTTTCCTATCTTGAGAAAAATCTCTATAAAGTGACCTCCCCTAAAGCCATTTTTGCACCTTTAAAGATCTCATTTCTCTTATTTCCTTCTTTTGGAGAACAACTTATTTTTTTATTTATACGTATTAAAGCTCATTAAAATTAGAGAAAGTTATGTATTGTTGAACTAACATTTTTCTTTACTCAATTTGTTGTTGTTTACATACATATATAATAGCTCAGTGATTAGCTTTGACTCTTTCTGAGATCAGACAGATCTTGAATTGAAATTTTGGTTCCAATATTGACTTTCAAATAAGTTAAATTCTCAAATTTTCACTTTTATCTCAGCTGGAAAATTAGAATTACCATATCATTATTATGAACATTGTACAGATAGTACATATAAATGTAAAAACAACACCTCTTAAGAAATACTGTAATCATTAACATTTTGATACTAAAGAAAATGTGTGTTTTTTATGTGAAATTATTCTCTTACATTTTCCACAGTAATTTAAACTTTAATTTTTATTTTTCATTCATCTGGTAACTTGTCTGTCTGGTGTTCTTTTCAGTACTATATCCTCAGTCTCTAAAATCAAATTGAGAATTAGTAAACACTCATTAGACATTTGTTGGTTTAATTATAGTCATAGTTTCACTAAGAGAATTCTTGTTTGGAAGAACAGCTATGACAAAACTACACAGTATATTAAAAAGCAGAGATATCACTTTGCTGGCAAAGGTCCTTATATACAAAACTATGGTTTTTCCAGTAGTCACGTAAGGATGTTAGAGCTGGACTATATAGAAGACAGTGTGCCAAACAATTGATGCTTTCAAACTGTGGTGTTAGAGAAGACTCTTGGGAGTCCCTTGGACAAAAAGGAGGTCAAACCAGTCAATCCTAAAGGATATCAAGCCTGAATGTTCATTGGAAGGACTGATGCTGAATCTGAAGTTCTAATACTTTGGCCACCTGATGCAAAAAGCCAACTCATTGGAAAAGACTCTGATATTGGGAAAGACTGAAGGCAAAAGGAGAAGGAGATGACAGAGGGTGAGATGGTTGGATGGCATTATTGACTTAATGGACGTGAGTTTGAGCAAATTTTAGGAGACAGTGAAGAAAAGGGATGCCTGACACGCTGCAGTCCGTGGGCTCCCATAGAGTCAGACACAACTTAGCTACTGAACAACAAAGAGAACTCTAGATAAAGGTTGAGGGTTGGGAGAAATTTTCTTCAATTTCTTTTCCAGGTGCAAGTTACAATAGATCCTGAGGCAAGAGAACATTGTTCATTTCCACTATTTTTGAAAGGGTAATAAAAACTAGCTTGTGCTGATAAATAGAGCATAGCTCATTTTACTAAATCATCCTGTCATGATGAGAACATTTTTAAAAACTGAAAAGCATGGCATCAGATAAAGTCATTCCTCATTCATGACAGAATTGACTGTGATTTTGACACTTGACTTTTATGATTCTGGCTTTGTTTACATCCAAATACTAGAAAATGAGTTGTGTTGTTCTTACAGTTCTATCAACCTGTGATCACAGTGCTTTTCCCATAATGCAATAAAGTTTATTCCAAATCCAAAAACATTTTGACAGCTTGAATGGAAAACTAGTGGATTTGGTAATAATGAGGTAAAACAGATTTTCATGTTTCAGAAATGATTTGCTGGAATCATGTACCAATGAATCTGGACTGAGCTAGACCTACAAGAGAGGTAGAATGTGGTACTCTAGTAACCCACTCCCACCTCTTCTGAAAGAAAGAAGTTTTGACAGTGAATGCAGTAGGACTTGAAACCATTGGTCAGTGCTAAAAGGGGCAGAAAAAATAGAAGCCGTCTTGTTTGAAGCCTAAAGATGACAAAAAGTCTGTTGTTTCAGAATGTGACAATCTTTTGTCTTGGTAAACTGCAAAGATGCTTGCAAATACTGCAAAATTATGCTTCCGTTTATTTGACTTACACTTTTACAAAACACCAATAATCATCATATATCTTAGAAAACTGCATTTAAATTTTCCATAACTGTGAATGAGAGTGAGTTTGGCAATCTATTAATAAACATAAAGTAACATTTTTTAATGAGTCAAGGTCAGTCAATTGATACTAAAAAAATGCATTCTTGAAAGATGTAGAATTGGTAAATTTTTCCTAGAATAGTTTTTTAATATAAAGATGTGTACAGATAGTTTTCCAACAACTATAAAATTTGTTATAAAGATAATATAGAGTTTATAGTACTTGCAGATGTATGTGAAAATGAGTTAACAGAATTTAAAATCTTGGAAATTGTAACTACCATTTAAATTAACAATCCATTTTCTAGTATTTATACAATGACAACATAAGATTAAGAAAAAAGATTTTTACCTGCGATCTTCACTGTCTTTTAAAGCCACTATTACCACTCAACTAACCAAACACCTACACCTTCAGATAATACAGGAATTCTGGTGACTTAAGATTATAATATTAGCATACAAGGCCTCATGTTTAATTTATGCCTCTAAAAGTTTAACTTCTTTTTTTGTTGTTCTTTCTTCCTTGAACTGTAGGCATAGTGTTCAATTTCAGATAATCCTTTCATCTTTTTTCAACCTAGATTGTGAAGGTCGACTTGAATATAATATTCCTTATAAAATCAGAACCAAGGTCAGCCTTTGAGTTTTATGATCAAAATTTCCCACAGGAGAGAAGACTAAGACCCGGGAATCAATCCAGCATCTGAAACCACTATGAACTAATTACTGAACACTCTTCTCTGAAGATCCTGATTTAAAAAGTAAAATATATTCCCTGATAAAAACTTCACAGCTGCAAGTACAAGTTAAAAATAGGAACAACCAAAAAAAAAAATTGAAACAACAAATGGTTTCTTTATCTTAAGATGTGATAATTTAATGTAAGTAGTTTTGTAAAAAATGACCACATTGTATTCCTGGCAACTACTTGGTTCCTTTACTCTGGAATTCAGTGCATTTGCAAGCCCATGCACAGCATTTTGACATGACAGCATGTTCTATAAAAATCCTCACTTACACTTCTGTGCCATTTTTCTCTATGCAAATACAGAATAGATTCTATTCTTAATGGATTTCAATCTATTAATAAACATAAAGTAACATTTTTAATGAGTCAAGGTCAGTCAATTGATACTAAAAAAATGCATTCTTGAAAGATGTAGAATTGGTAAATTTTTCCTAGAATAGTTTTTTAATATAAAGATGTGTACAGATAGTTTTCCAACAACTATAAAATTTGTTATAAAGATAATATAGAGTTTATAGTACTTGCAGATGTATGTGAAAATGAGTTAACAGAATTTAAAATCTTGGAAATTGTAACTACCATTTAAATTAACAATCCATTTTCTAGTATTTATACAATGACAACATAAGATTAAGAAAAAAGATTTTTACCTGCGATCTTCACTGTCTTTTAAAGCCACTATTACCACTCAACTAACCAAACACCTACACCTTCAGATAATACAGGAATTCTGGTGACTTAAGATTATAATATTAGCATACAAGGCCTCATGTTTAATTTATGCCTCTAAAAGTTTAACTTCTTTTTTTGTTGTTCTTTCTTCCTTGAACTGTAGGCATAGTGTTCAATTTCAGATAATCCTTTCATCTTTTTTCAACCTAGATTGTGAAGGTCGACTTGAATATAATATTCCTTATAAAATCAGAACCAAGGTCAGCCTTTGAGTTTTATGATCAAAATTTCCCACAGGAGAGAAGACTAAGACCCGGGAATCAATCCAGCATCTGAAACCACTATGAACTAATTACTGAACACTCTTCTCTGAAGATCCTGATTTAAAAAGTAAAATATATTCCCTGATAAAAACTTCACAGCTGCAAGTACAAGTTAAAAATAGGAACAACCAAAAAAAAAAATTGAAACAACAAATGGTTTCTTTATCTTAAGATGTGATAATTTAATGTAAGTAGTTTTGTAAAAAATGACCACATTGTATTCCTGGCAACTACTTGGTTCCTTTACTCTGGAATTCAGTGCATTTGCAAGCCCATGCACAGCATTTTGACATGACAGCATGTTCTATAAAAATCCTCACTTACACTTCTGTGCCATTTTTCTCTATGCAAATACAGAATAGATTCTATTCTTAATGGATTGTTAATTAATGGGTAGGGTAAATGAAAGTCTTCTCAACTTTGAATATGTCCTTGTAAATGAGAATTAGGAAAAAGACAAAAACTTCTCCTTATCACTGCTAAATGGATACTTTACCTTTACAGTTTTTGTTTCTATTTTCAACTTTTTATTTATTCTCATTATAGAATAATGCATAACTGCTTTGCTCTGTTTCTCAATCCCACGTTATCCAGCAGTAAGCAATGCTTCTTTCCAAATGCTTAAAAACATACAAATATTCTCATATTAGATCCTCTTATTCTGATGTTACAATAAGTATTTGATTAAAAATACCTACTAAATTTATCTAAATAGGGCAACATACTTCACAATATGGCAGTTTGTTCAATTTTCATTAATTTAGCTACAGAGTTATCATGTTGCTTTTTAATATCTATGAAGTATTTGAATATATAAAATATATGCATGTATACATAAAATATGTATATATATATGCATATATACACTCTCTATATATACATATATATCCAATATACAGTATATATATGTATATACACACACAGATGTTTGCTTTCCTCAATGATGAGTCTTTAAGTTGTTTCATATAGCTCTTTCTTAAAAAGTGGCAATATCATCTCTGGACATACATCTTCACACATACATGAGTGTAAGATACTTTATTTCTTGAATCCCTAATCAATAACCTTTATTTTTAAATCATAAAACGTTGAAAGTAAACAAAAAGGTATACTGAAAAGTATAATAGCTACTATGTCCTTAACATCATGATTTAATAGCTATTAGCATTTAACCATATATTTTATGTATTGAAATGTGTTAGATTTTTACCTGAAATGTATTCTCTTCTTTCCACCAAGGAAGACTTGATCCTGAAGTTTAGGTTTCCATATTTTGTCAGTATTTAAATAAAATATACAATATATATCCCAAAACATTATGATTTGACATTTTTATGTTTACCTGAACTGAAAAATTATCTACGTATCCTTGTAAAAGTTTATGTTTTCTTTCACACAGCAATCATATAAAGAGACATGTGGAAAATTCGTGCCATTTCTATGCAAATACAGAATAGATTCTATTCTTAATGGATTGTTAATTAATGGGTAGGGTAAATGAAAGTCTTCTCAACTTTGAATATGTCCTTGTAAATGAGAATTAGGAAAAAGACAAAAACTTCTCCTTATCACTGCTAAATGGATACTTTACCTTTACAGTTTTTGTTTCTATTTTCAACTTTTTATTTATTCTCATTATAGAATAATGCATAACTGCTTTGCTCTGTTTCTCAATCCCACGTTATCCAGCAGTAAGCAATGCTTCTTTCCAAATGCTTAAAAACATACAAATATTCTCATATTAGATCCTCTTATTCTGATGTTACAATAAGTATTTGATTAAAAATACCTACTAAATTTATCTAAATAGGGCAACATACTTCACAATATGGCAGTTTGTTCAATTTTCATTAATTTAGCTACAGAGTTATCATGTTGCTTTTTAATATCTATGAAGTATTTGAATATATAAAATATATGCATGTATACATAAAATATGTATATATATATGCATATATACACTCTCTATATATACATATATATCCAATATACAGTATATATATGTATATACACACACAGATGTTTGCTTTCCTCAATGATGAGTCTTTAAGTTGTTTCATATAGCTCTTTCTTAAAAAGTGGCAATATCATCTCTGGACATACATCTTCACACATACATGAGTGTAAGATACTTTATTTCTTGAATCCCTAATCAATAACCTTTATTTTTAAATCATAAAACGTTGAAAGTAAACAAAAAGGTATACTGAAAAGTATAATAGCTACTATGTCCTTAACATCATGATTTAATAGCTATTAGCATTTAACCATATATTTTATGTATTGAAATGTGTTAGATTTTTACCTGAAATGTATTCTCTTCTTTCCACCAAGGAAGACTTGATCCTGAAGTTTAGGTTTCCATATTTTGTCAGTATTTAAATAAAATATACAATATATATCCCAAAACATTATGATTTGACATTTTTATGTTTACCTGAACTGAAAAATTATCTACGTATCCTTGTAAAAGTTTATGTTTTTTTTCTTTCACACAGCAATCATATAAAGAGACATGTGGGAATCAAGTTCATTCATAATTTGTAAGTTCTGTGTCATAGAGACATTTCAGAAAATTGCATATTTTGTTTTTCAGTACCCTATTGATAGTCATTTAGTTTATTTAAATTTTCATGATTTAAAGAAAAATTCTTTATAGCTTTATAGTGAGTATGCATATACTAATGTATAAACTCAAGTGATTTCTTGCCTCCTGCATGGGACACCTGGTTTGATTCCTGGCCATTGCATATTTTAGCTGCTAGACACTTTACCTTTTGGGCTTCCCTAATGTCTCAGAAGGTAAAGAATCTGACTGTAATGCCAGAGACATGGATTCAGTCCCTGGATTGGGAAGATCCTCTGGAGATGGGAATGGTTACCACTCCAGTATTGTTGCCTGGAGAATTCTATGGATTCTATGGAGCCTGGTAAGCTACAGTTGATGGGGTCACAAAGAGTTGGATATGACTGAGTGACTAATACATATTTTTTAACACTTCATTTTATGAAAGTTTTATAAATTTTTGATTTATAATAATCTTACAGTTGCTAATTGGTACTTAATTGTCTCTTTTTCTCAGATAACTAGAGAAGTTGAATAAATCTTCATAGATTGACAACCAACTAGATGGTTTCTTCTATCAATATATATATTTGTTCATACTCTTTTGCCAATTTGTAGTTGTTACTTCTGTATATCTCCTAGTAACTATTTGTTTTATTTGTTATAAATATGTTTGCACAGACCAGAATTGTCTTTCAAATTATCATTGCTTTCATTTTATAAAAGATGATTTAATATAAGTAAATGCTACTATTTATTTTTATGGATCATATTTAATGAGAATTAAAATTGCTAGCATCCACATCTTATCAGGATTAAGAAGCTAAATCATCTATGTCAACATGATAACTATTTCTTTCAGGAAATACTTGCCCAGAAAGTTAAGGTTAGAAAACAATAAATAACTCTACTGTCAGAAAACCAACTTATGTGACTGGACAACCTTTTCTCAATCAAAAGAAAGAAAGCCAAGCTAAACAAACAGATCACTTATGAAATAACAAATGCTTTACCAAGCTTAGCTTCATGACCTTCACTTCCTAGTGTCTCTCAATCCTACACTATTATGTTGCTGGCTTGGCCTGGTCCTAATCAGTTTCTCACCTTGAAACCTCTTAAACAATTGAGAACAGAGTCAAAGATATGTAAATATTTTCTATGATCAATCAATTTCTTGTAAGACTTGTGAAGACTGTGAAAGTGGGGCATTCTCTTACTAAAGTAAGTTTAATGAACTTAATTTGCTTGAGTAATCAGTTTTGCTTTGTGGTTTTCTGGAAGAAACAAACAGATGACAACCCTGGAAATCACACTGAAATCCAGTCAAGATATCCTCACAGCTATACTTCAAAATTCCCAACTTAGAAACATTGCATTCCTGGGAGGACACTTTAGCCTCCTTTCTGAAGCAATCCCCCCATCATCCTCTGTCTCCCAGGAGTTATAGTGAGATAGGTGTTGCATTGTGTCTTAATCCTTTTTATTTATTTATGTATTTGTTTTGGCTTTTTAAGCTCTCAGATGTACAAACTTCCAGATTTACAGGCAGGACTAAGAAAAGACAGAAGAAGCAGAGATTAAACTGTCAGCAACCATTGGGTCAGAGAAAAAGCAAGGGAATTCCAGAAAAGCATCTATTTTTGATTCATTGACTACACTAAAGCCTCTGACTGTGTGGACCACAGCCAACAGTGGAAAATTCTTCAAAAAAATAGGAATATCAGACCACCTTACCTGCCTCCTAAGAAACTGTATATAGGTCAAGAAACAACAGTTAGAACCAGACATGGAACAACGGACTGGTTCAAATTGGGAAAAGAGTACATCAAGGGTTTATATTGTCACCCTGTTCATTTAATTTATACGTAGGGTACAAGAAGCCAACCCTGAATATTCACTGGAAGGACTGATGCTGAAACTGAAATTTCAATACTTTGGCCACTTGATGTGAAGAGCTGACTCCTTGGAAAAGACCCTGATGCTGGGAAAGATTGAGGGCAGGAAGAGAAGGGAGCAACAGAGGATGAAATGTTTGGATGGCATCAATGAATCAATGGACATGAGTTTGAGCAAATTCTGGGAAATGGTGAAAAACAAGGAAGCCTGACATGCTGCATTTCATAGGGATGCAAAGAGTCAGACTCAACTCCAGGAGTGAACAAATAAATGCTCCCAAGTATTTCCTTAGGAATGAGCAGCACTTTTAGTAATCTTGATTATCTGATCAGATATACAAACTCAATTCTCGGCAGAAGTCAGCCTCTAGGATAAAAACATGAGTGACTGTTTTTACACATTTTGCTCTGAACCGTTAAGAAGGAAACCATAAAGATGAGGATGGATGTAGAACCAGTATGGTCATCTCTTGAGCTGCAAGTAAAGAACGGATGAATTTTTCAACAGAATATTTTTTTTTTTACAGGACAAAATTTTCTTCGTTCAATCATCAAAGCCTTGTGAAAAATCTCCCCATTCTCATTTTGCTTTGTCTGTAAGATATCCCCCTAAGCATATGATCTGGAGGTGATCTGTAAATATTTGGTCTGGCAGATCTCATTATTAGATAAGTCTGAAACAGAGCAAGTCAGCCATTAAGTTAGAGACATGAAAAATAACATACAGAAATATTAGTAACTGGACAATTTTCAGACACTCATACGTCTGTCTTGTAAGTTATGTTCACTCCACATCAGATCACTGCTTCTTATGTGTATTCAATCTATAGCTTTACTTTGTGTGCTTATCTTTTAAAATGGCATAATTTAACCATTGAGAATTCAGTGGCCATTTTGGAAATTTTCAATATGGGTAAATAGTCATTTGATAAGTACTTAAAGTTGGAACCACAGCCAACAGTGGAAAATTCTTCAAAAAAATAGGAATATCAGACCACCTTACCTGCCTCCTAAGAAACTGTATATAGGTCAAGAAACAACAGTTAGAACCAGACATGGAACAACGGACTGGTTCAAATTGGGAAAAGAGTACATCAAGGGTTTATATTGTCACCCTGTTCATTTAATTTATACGTAGGGTACAAGAAGCCAACCCTGAATATTCACTGGAAGGACTGATGCTGAAACTGAAATTTCAATACTTTGGCCACTTGATGTGAAGAGCTGACTCCTTGGAAAAGACCCTGATGCTGGGAAAGATTGAGGGCAGGAAGAGAAGGGAGCAACAGAGGATGAAATGTTTGGATGGCATCAATGAATCAATGGACATGAGTTTGAGCAAATTCTGGGAAATGGTGAAAAACAAGGAAGCCTGACATGCTGCATTTCATAGGGATGCAAAGAGTCAGACTCAACTCCAGGAGTGAACAAATAAATGCTCCCAAGTATTTCCTTAGGAATGAGCAGCACTTTTAGTAATCTTGATTATCTGATCAGATATACAAACTCAATTCTCGGCAGAAGTCAGCCTCTAGGATAAAAACATGAGTGACTGTTTTTACACATTTTGCTCTGAACCGTTAAGAAGGAAACCATAAAGATGAGGATGGATGTAGAACCAGTATGGTCATCTCTTGAGCTGCAAGTAAAGAACGGATGAATTTTTCAACAGAATATTTTTTTTTTTACAGGACAAAATTTTCTTCGTTCAATCATCAAAGCCTTGTGAAAAATCTCCCCATTCTCATTTTGCTTTGTCTGTAAGATATCCCCCTAAGCATATGATCTGGAGGTGATCTGTAAATATTTGGTCTGGCAGATCTCATTATTAGATAAGTCTGAAACAGAGCAAGTCAGCCATTAAGTTAGAGACATGAAAAATAACATACAGAAATATTAGTAACTGGACAATTTTCAGACACTCATACGTCTGTCTTGTAAGTTATGTTCACTCCACATCAGATCACTGCTTCTTATGTGTATTCAATCTATAGCTTTACTTTGTGTGCTTATCTTTTAAAATGGCATAATTTAACCATTGAGAATTCAGTGGCCATTTTGGAAATTTTCAATATGGGTAAAAATAGTCATTTGATAAGTACTTAAAGTTAAAAATGGAAGGGTGTAAAATTACAAACATTCAATGGTCTATATTTTGTATTAGTGTGTAAAAGTTTCTAGAGAAATTCAAACTGCAGAATTGCTTTGATTAAAAAAAAATCTTGGCCAAGAAAAACTATGTATCTACAAAGCTTTCTATTCCCCTACATCACTCAAATCACAGGTTGTAACACAGTGATTTTCATTTTAGTGGTATCTTCCCCTATACTATGTACTTTCATTCACAACACTCTGTAATCTTTTTATAACCCACTTTCTTTCATTTTCTCAATCCAGAAACACTCACAGCTTAATTGCTTCTTAAAATTAATCTCTTTTTGAAACAGGAATGATCCTCATTGTTGATATCAGATCCTAGTATGATTCACTGCTGATAACTATTATCTAAGAATTTTCAAAATTCTGAGAGTATATAGTTCACCACTTTGAAATTTGTCACAATTGGTTTATATCCTTAAAGTAATCTCAGATGAAAAGAATTGTGTATAAAGACAGAGTGGGAAGACTCTGTGGTGATATATAAGACAACAAATTGCATAGAATACAAAGAAGATTTAGAAAAACCTAAACATTGAACAATATCTTTTGGAGGATTTTTCCAAGAATATTTGATATAAAACAGATTGGACTCTAATTCAAACTTGCAGATATGAAAGAATGAATCCACTGGAAACTACCAGAATAAGTTAACATAACTGAACAGCATTCAGAAGTGTATTTTAAAACAAATGTGACACTGGCTTTCTTAGTACTTTATTATAACTAGCCTTAAGCCATAATTAAATGCATTTAATTTGTGAGCCAAAACAAGATTGGTAAATGACCTTGTTGCCAAATTGCTAACTCCTCATTGAACATTTGAAAAGAGACGTAAAATAAAACAGACCCTAGGTGTTAAGTATCTGATGAGGGAATATCTTGCTAAAGACACTTGAGGATATTGTACACGGTAGTTCTCTCTCACAGAGAGAAAAAAACTTAGCAAAGGCTGAGTGGGGAGTGTGAACTTCACTGGTAGTAATGAGGTACTTTCTCTTCCCCAAACGCCCAGTGATGATTGATATTTTTCTGCATAAGTGACTAGTTATTTACATTTTACAGTGCTTACCTAACATTTTCCCAGTGTCTCTTGCTTCATTCCCAATATTGTTTACTTATATTTTTTCTTTTTTTCTCAAAATATTTTGCCAGAGATTTCCTTTATAATGTCATTTTCTAGAACCAGCTTTAATTATTTTGACCTTCCTCATGTATTATAATTACTCTACATTCTATATTCACTAATAGTTTGTGTGTGTGTGTTCAGTCGCTTCAGTTGTGTCTGAACACTTTCTCCTTTTACTTTGATTCATTGAGTTGATTAAGCATTACTTAGAAATATATTTAGAGATAACAGTAAAATTACTGTAATTGTGTATTAAAATTAAATAGGACTTCATTTTTTTCACTTGTTCTCAGAAAAACTGAAAGTGGGTAAATTGATGTTATCAAGATGACAACAGTTCCCACTTCAGTCCTCCTCACAGGCAGACCAACTAGCAACTACTCAGAGAGAAGACACCATTTTGAAAACCCCAGAACCCAGATTGAGGCTGATGGACCACACCTCCCCCACCACAAAAACTAAGGAAGAACTGCATTATTAAGGTAAGTGGAGCTGAGCCACTACACTCAGACTGTTATACCCCTCTCCCAGTTCAACACAGCACTTTACCAAGAGGACCCTCAAGAGGGTATGGTCTCAAGTGGGGAAGAAAGCCCAGATGGACATCCAGGTCCTTCAGCATTGTGGGATGCTTCCTAGGAAGCTCACTGGGCTCTTGTCTCCTCATAGAAATTGCACGTGGAAATGGGACTAAACTACTAAGGATCAGATAGAGATGGAGAAGGGGTAAGGCTTACATCAACCAGTGCTCAGTACTGAACCAGAGATCCCAGCCAGGGACTCTCCAATGTGGGATTGCTGGATCACATGATAGTTCTGGACTTCCCAGGTGACAGTAGTGGTAAAGAACCTGGCTTCCAGTGCATGAGACGTGAGAGACTTGGGTTCAATCCCTGAGTCAGGAAGATCCCCTGGAGGAAGACATAGCAGCCCACTCCCGTATTCTTGGCTGGAGAATCCCATGGACAGTGGAGTCTGGTGGACTATGGCCCATAGGGTTGCACAGAGTTGGAAAAAACTGATGCGACTTAGCGTTCAAGGATGATAGTTCTAGTTTTAATATTTTGTGCAATCCCCATACTGTTTTCCACTTTCCCATCAATGAGGTATTAGTATTCTTATTTCTCTACAACCTCACCAGTTCTTCTTATCATCAGTCTTTTTAAGTCCACAGATTGAAATTTTTTGTTATATATATATATATATATATTTGGCCACTTATATTGGTTTTTCATTTATTTATTTCCATCCATCTTTGTTCTTTGGCCTGTGTGGGCCTCCCTTTGCAGGGGCCTCTGTCATTGCAGAGGACCAGCTATGGGCACACGCGCTCCAGAGCTCTGGCTCGGTAGTTGGACACATCAGTCCAGCTGCTTCGCTGCACGTGGGATCTTCCCAGGCCAGGGATTGAATGAGTGCCCCTTGCACTGCAGAGTGGTGTCCTTACCCACTGGACCACCAGGGAAGCCCCACAGTTTGAAATTTATTCTCCTCTCCCACACTTGAACCAGCTCGAGGGGATCACCTATTTTCTAATATTTTGCTAGGTAGAGGCGGTCTCCTACTTAGGAGAAGAGTCAAGTAGGGTTTTCCTTTCTCAAATTTGTGGCTAAGATTTTTTTCTTTTTTTTTGTAACAAGTCTTAGAAGAAAGAGGCCTAACCTCCCCCATTGTCTCAATATGTGGACTCTCTGGAAGTTGTCCTGCGAGCCATAGGAAGAGTGGGTAGAGGCACTTTCCTTTCTATTTTTTTATTTGTTTTTGTTTTATTTATCCATTTTAATTTATATATTTTTTACAGACTTTTGTTGTTTACTGCCACACATCAACCTGAAGCAGCCATAGATATATACAAATGTTTCCTCCCTCTTGAACTTCCCTCCCATCATCCTCCCTACCCACTCCTCCAGGTTGTTACAGAGCCCCTGTTTGAGTTTCCTCAGTCTTATTGCGGATTCCCATTGATTCTATTTTACATATGATAATGTAAGTTTCTGTTACTCTTTCCATACATCTCAACCATTCTTCCCTCCCCACAATGTCCATAAGTCTGTTTTCTTTGTTTGTTTCTCCATTGCTTCCCTGCATATACATTCATCAGTACTACCTTTCTAGATTCCATATAGATGTGTTAGTATTCTTATTTCTCTACAACCTCACCAGTTCTTCTTATCATCAGTCTTTTTAAGTCCACAGATTGAAATTTTTTGTTATATATATATATATATATATTTGGCCACTTATATTGGTTTTTCATTTATTTATTTCCATCCATCTTTGTTCTTTGGCCTGTGTGGGCCTCCTTTGCAGGGCCTCTCTCATTGCAGAGGACCAGCTATGGGCACACGCGCTCCAGAGCTCTGGCTCGGTAGTTGGACACATCAGTCCAGCTGCTTCGCTGCACGTGGGATCTTCCCAGGCCAGGGATTGAATGAGTGCCCCTTGCACTGCAGAGTGGTGTCCTTACCCACTGGACCACCAGGGAAGCCCCACAGTTTGAAATTTATTCTCCTCCCCCACACTTGAACCAGCTCGAGGGATCACCTATTTTCTAATATTTTGCTAGGTAGAGGCGGTCTCCTACTTAGGAGAAGAGTCAAGTAGGGTTTTCCTTTCTCAAATTTGTGGCTAAGATTTTTTTCTTTTTTTTTGTAACAAGTCTTAGAAGAAAGAGGCCTAACCTCCCCCATTGTCTCAATATGTGGACTCTCTGGAAGTTGTCCTGCGAGCCATAGGAAGAGTGGGTAGAGGCACTTTCCTTTCTATTTTTTTATTTGTTTTTGTTTTATTTATCCATTTTAATTTATATATTTTTTACAGACTTTTGTTGTTTACTGCCACACATCAACCTGAAGCAGCCATAGATATATACAAATGTTTCCTCCCTCTTGAACTTCCCTCCCATCATCCTCCCTACCCACTCCTCCAGGTTGTTACAGAGCCCCTGTTTGAGTTTCCTCAGTCTTATTGCGGATTCCCATTGATTCTATTTTACATATGATAATGTAAGTTTCTGTTACTCTTTCCATACATCTCAACCATTCTTCCCTCCCCACAATGTCCATAAGTCTGTTTTCTTTGTTTGTTTCTCCATTGCTTCCCTGCATATACATTCATCAGTACTACCTTTCTAGATTCCATATAGATGTGTTAGTATACAAATATTTATCTTTCCTTTTCTGACTTACCTCACTCTGTATAATAGGTTCTAGTTTCATCCACCTCATTAGAACTGACTCAAATGCATTCCTTTTTATGACTGAGTAATGCTCCATTGTATATATGTACTATAGCTTCTTTATCCATTCATCTGCAAATGGACATCTAGGTTGTTTTCGTGTTCTAGCTATCCTTTCTGTTTTTAACTAAATGATAACCTGGAAACAAAAACCCACAGGTGTGAGAAATAGAATATTATTCAGCCATAAAAAGAAGAAAATCCTGGATTTTTGTGACAATATATCCACATACCATATCCTTGAGGATATTATGCTAAGTGAAATAAGTCAGAGAAAGATAAATGCTGTATGATTTCATTTTTGTACAGAATATTAAAAAGCTGAATTTATAGAAACAGAGAGTAGATTGGTAATTGCCAACCGTGGAGAATAGGAAGGAGGAAAAATGAGTGAAGGTGGTCAAAGGATACAAACTTCCAGCTATAAGATGAATCAGCTCTGGAGTTAAGAGTCTACCATATAATCACTATAGTTATAATTGCTAAGGGAGTAGATTTTAAAAATCCTTAACATACACAAAAGAATTGTAACTATATCAGCTAATAGGTATGATAACTAACTTCACTGTGGTAATCACGAAACTGTCTCTCAATAAAGCTGGAAAATATATATATATATATATATATATATATATATATATATATATATATATATTAAATAACTAGAGGTGGTCTTTTTAGGGCAAAATGAATCCAAAGTGTTATGTTGTATCTTCAATATCCATGGTTTCTCTTCTCCAAATCACTCCATCATCCAAAATAGATGCTAAAACTCTAGCTATTTAATCAGTGCTATAGCCAACAGGGAAGACGACAGGAAAAATTAAGGCCACTTACAAGTTTTGCACAAGAACTTGAACCTCAGTCCTAAAAATATAGTCATAAGTCTTTACCTATGGCCATCAAATACATGTTTTTAAAAAAAAGTCTAAGTCTTTACCTAAGTCCATTGCTTCCCTGCATATACATTCATCAGTACTACCTTTCTAGATTCCATATAGATGTGTTAGTATACAAATATTTATCTTTCCTTTTCTGACTTACCTCACTCTGTATAATAGGTTCTAGTTTCATCCACCTCATTAGAACTGACTCAAATGCATTCCTTTTTATGACTGAGTAATGCTCCATTGTATATATGTACTATAGCTTCTTTATCCATTCATCTGCAAATGGACATCTAGGTTGTTTTCGTGTTCTAGCTATCCTTTCTGTTTTTAACTAAATGATAACCTGGAAACAAAAACCCACAGGTGTGAGAAATAGAATATTATTCAGCCATAAAAAGAAGAAAATCCTGGATTTTTGTGACAATATATCCACATACCATATCCTTGAGGATATTATGCTAAGTGAAATAAGTCAGAGAAAGATAAATGCTGTATGATTTCATTTTTGTACAGAATATTAAAAAGCTGAATTTATAGAAACAGAGAGTAGATTGGTAATTGCCAACCGTGGAGAATAGGAAGGAGGAAAAATGAGTGAAGGTGGTCAAAGGATACAAACTTCCAGCTATAAGATGAATCAGCTCTGGAGTTAAGAGTCTACCATATAATCACTATAGTTATAATTGCTAAGGGAGTAGATTTTAAAAATCCTTAACATACACAAAAGAATTGTAACTATATCAGCTAATAGGTATGATAACTAACTTCACTGTGGTAATCACGAAACTGTCTCTCAATAAAGCTGGAAAAAATATATATATATATATATATATATATATTAAATAACTAGAGGTGGTCTTTTTAGGGCAAAGTGAATCCAAAGTGTTATGTTGTATCTTCAATATCCATGGTTTCTCTTCTCCAAATCACTCCATCATCCAAAATAGATGCTAAAACTCTAGCTATTTAATCAGTGCTATAGCCAACAGGGAAGACGACAGGAAAAATTAAGGCCACTTACAAGTTTTGCACAAGAACTTGAACCTCAGTCCTAAAAATATAGTCATAAGTCTTTACCTATGGCCATCAAATACATGTTTTTGGATAGAAAGTCTAGTCTTTATTCTGAAGGTCATATACCAAGATAAAGTCGGAAATCCTAGTACCAAGAAAGAAAGAGTGACAAATTATTGGATGACCTACATTCTCAGCTAAAAATGCTTATCAATTAATTGAGTCATTTTTTATAATATCTGTATTTAAAGTTCATGTTGTGGGTTGAATTGCATTGCCAACAAAATTCATCTGTTGAAGTATCAAAGCTCCTGGTACCATAGAATGTAACAGTACTTGGAGGTAAGAACCTTAAAGAAGTAATGAAATGAAAATGAGGTTCTCAGGGTGGCCTTAATTCCATATAAGAAGCAGAGATTAGGACACAGACATGCATGCCCAAAGATGAAAAACTGTGCAAGAACATAGCAAGAATGCATCCGTCTTCAAGCCAAGGGAAGAGACCTTACAAAACCGGCAACAACTTAGACTTCTCATTTCCAAAGCTAGATTTTATGTAGATGCTTTTTCAAAGAAACATGGCAACTGTATTAAAAGCTATGTTTTTATGAAGCAGCTTATTTCTTTAAATTATTTGATCACACAATTTATCTCTAACTTTCTCTTAGCTTTGTTATTTTCCTATTACAGCACTTTATTTCTTTTTGACAAGTCCCAATTTGAAAAGCATATTGCAAGTTTACAGAGAACAAATATGATTTTTCCCCCTGGAAATTTTAGTTGTTTCTAAAGTGTTCAGTCACTCACGGTAAATAAATAAGCCACCATACTCATCTTAACTAAACCATTTTGACAATGCAACTTATTTTAGATTGTTCTGAAATTCATTATTTTAGTGTTTCAACTGAGAATAGAATCTGTGATTTCACATATTTCTGTCCCACAGTCCTCTGGGGTTGAAGATTTTTAACAAAGTTTTTGATGAACTCTCTTCTCAGATGTTGACAATCCACTATTTATTCAATAATTGAAAGAATATGGCTTTGACATGTTTGAAATAGATAACCAACAAAAATCTATTGTATAGCACATGGAATTCTGCTTAATGTTATTTACCAGCCTGGAAGAGAGGGGAGTTTGGGGTAGAATGGATACACGTATATGGATGGTTGAGCCCCTTCACTGTTCACCTGAAACTATCATAGAATTGCTAATTGGCTATATCTTAATAAAAATGTTTTTGGTGTTAAGGAATAAAAGGAATATGGCTTTGAAATGCTTACAATTTTGGATACTACATAATTACTAAATGATCACAGTAAGTGTAAGTATTAATTGCTTAATTGTGTCCGACTCTTTCTGACTCCATAGACAGTAGCCCACCAGACTCCTCTGTCCATGGAATTCTCCAGGCAAGAATACTGGAGTGGGTTGCCATTCCTTCTTCAGGGGATCTTGCATATCAATAAAAAAAAATGGATGCCAATATATATGAATATATCAGGACACTTCAAAAGTATAGGAATTTCATATAAATATATCCTAATGAAACCTTAGCATCAATTTTATGTGATAATGCTGCCCATGAAATTAGGACACAGACATGCATGCCCAAAGATGAAAAACTGTGCAAGAACATAGCAAGAATGCATCCGTCTTCAAGCCAAGGGAAGAGACCTTACAAAACCGGCAACGACTTAGACTTCTCATTTCCAAAGCTAGATTTTATGTAGATGCTTTTTCAAAGAAACATGGCAACTGTATTAAAAGCTATGTTTTTATGAAGCAGCTTATTTCTTTAAATTATTTGATCACACAATTTATCTCTAACTTTCTCTTAGCTTTGTTATTTTCCTATTACAGCACTTTATTTCTTTTTGACAAGTCCCAATTTGAAAAGCATATTGCAAGTTTACAGAGAACAAATATGATTTTTCCCCCTGGAAATTTTAGTTGTTTCTAAAGTGTTCAGTCACTCACGGTAAATAAATAAGCCACCATACTCATCTTAACTAAACCATTTTGACAATGCAACTTATTTTAGATTGTTCTGAAATTCATTATTTTAGTGTTTCAACTGAGAATAGAATCTGTGATTTCACATATTTCTGTCCCACAGTCCTCTGGGGTTGAAGATTTTTAACAAAGTTTTTGATGAACTCTCTTCTCAGATGTTGACAATCCACTATTTATTCAATAATTGAAAGAATATGGCTTTGACATGTTTGAAATAGATAACCAACAAAAATCTATTGTATAGCACATGGAATTCTGCTTAATGTTATTTACCAGCCTGGAAGAGAGGGGAGTTTGGGGTAGAATGGATACACGTATATGGATGGTTGAGCCCCTTCACTGTTCACCTGAAACTATCATAGAATTGCTAATTGGCTATATCTTAATAAAAATGTTTTTGGTGTTAAGGAATAAAAGGAATATGGCTTTGAAATGCTTACAATTTTGGATACTACATAATTACTAAATGATCACAGTAAGTGTAAGTATTAATTGCTTAATTGTGTCCGACTCTTTCTGACTCCATAGACAGTAGCCCACCAGACTCCTCTGTCCATGGAATTCTCCAGGCAAGAATACTGGAGTGGGTTGCCATTCCTTCTTCAGGGGATCTTGCATATCAATAAAAAAAAATGGATGCCAATATATATGAATATATCAGGACACTTCAAAAGTATAGGAATTTCATATAAATATATCCTAATGAAACCTTAGCATCAATTTTATGTGATAATGCTGCCCATGAAATTTAACATGCAGAATAAGCCTAATTAGGTCAAACATCTTCTTTTCCTATGGAGAAAGAATACATCTTTTGAGATGTTCCAGAGGCCCTCTGAAGAATCCCAAATAAATTTCAAGGTCAAATAGATTATATTTAGGATTTGATTTTTTTGGAATGTTTGTCAAAAATATCAAAAAGATTTAAAACAGTTGAATACAACCAAAAGTCACTGTTCAAGAGTACTTAGTTATGCATTTAACCAAGTTAGAAAGACTTCAAAGGCAAATACAGAAAACTACATAGTCATAAAAACTTAGCTCTTTTATTAGAGAAGGCTCAGTTTTCTTAAGTAATCAAAGTTTTGATAAAGACAACACTAAGCACAGGAAATTCTTTTGGTAAATGCAGACTCATTCTAGGTAGGTTACTTAAAAGGTAAAGAAAAACCCTACATAATCCCATCAAAAACAGCTCAATAAAACTTTATCCTTTTAGCAGGCAAAATAAAATTAAATTTTGGTTTTACCTAAGTGCACTTTGATATTAAACATGATCCTTCTTCAATTCATTTAAATAGAGCTCTTTTACAAATTAATTTTGAAAGCAACCTCTAGAGAGAAAAAAATCATATATACGGAACAGATATACATTGATGGAAATAAATATACAGACACAGATACCCCATAGCTTTCATTCTAAAAGTTTAGCCATGAGTCAGGTATACTAAGAAAAAGCTCACTAGTTTATGAGTAACAGTTGAATCCAAATTGTTTCTGGCAGATGGAACAAATTAATGGCACTCACTCACTCACACAGCTACAGCTATTTACTAATATTTATGGAGAAGACTTTTAAAATTTGTGTTTGCCCTTGATAAGTAATCTTATGGAGGCAGGCTGTGATTTGGGGCAAGAGAGTTTTTCTGTCGGTCTGTGTTTTTATAGGTGTCTTTCTTCTGATTTTTGTTTTGTTTTACTTTTTTCAGTCACCATGTACAGTGTTTTGGTTATCTCCTAGGGTGTTTCTATTTCAAAGACATGATAATATTTATAACTTCAAGAGACAGAGCAATAATGCAAGCTTTCTCCTAGGAGTTTTAGGGGTATATTTCTGTATGTTCAGAGGTCTAGGGTTATTGCTCTTTAAAATTTTTCTTTGTATTAGGGGTTGAAAGGTGTGGGCACTCTGTTTATTTCCTAGCCAATCACCACTACATCCTCTTCTTCATTTTCATCACTTTCCAGGGATCCCATCTCTTATCATCTTAATCAGGCTTTGTCACAAGCACCCAAGCCCTAATTCAGGTAGTTTGTGCCCTCTTTGCTTTGCAAAACAGCTGTCTAAGGTCTCCAGTCCATCACTCTGCTGTCCCATTTTTTTTCTACTATCTCCAAAACTAGCAGAGTAGAATCCAACAACATGTCCTTCTATACTCTCAGCTGTTTTGCCAGCTTCCTAACTTGAGTTTCATCCTCTAGTTGGATCTCCGCAAAGTTTTGATAAAGACAACACTAAGCACAGGAAATTCTTTTGGTAAATGCAGACTCATTCTAGGTAGGTTACTTAAAAGGTAAAGAAAAACCCTACATAATCCCATCAAAAACAGCTCAATAAAACTTTATCCTTTTAGCAGGCAAAATAAAATTAAATTTTGGTTTTACCTAAGTGCACTTTGATATTAAACATGATCCTTCTTCAATTCATTTAAATAGAGCTCTTTTACAAATTAATTTTGAAAGCAACCTCTAGAGAGAAAAAAATCATATATACGGAACAGATATACATTGATGGAAATAAATATACAGACACAGATACCCCATAGCTTTCATTCTAAAAGTTTAGCCATGAGTCAGGTATACTAAGAAAAAGCTCACTAGTTTATGAGTAACAGTTGAATCCAAATTGTTTCTGGCAGATGGAACAAATTAATGGCACTCACTCACTCACACAGCTACAGCTATTTACTAATATTTATGGAGAAGACTTTTAAAATTTGTGTTTGCCCTTGATAAGTAATCTTATGGAGGCAGGCTGTGATTTGGGGCAAGAGAGTTTTTCTGTCGGTCTGTGTTTTTATAGGTGTCTTTCTTCTGATTTTTGTTTTGTTTTACTTTTTTCAGTCACCATGTACAGTGTTTTGGTTATCTCCTAGGGTGTTTCTATTTCAAAGACATGATAATATTTATAACTTCAAGAGACAGAGCAATAATGCAAGCTTTCTCCTAGGAGTTTTAGGGGTATATTTCTGTATGTTCAGAGGTCTAGGGTTATTGCTCTTTAAAATTTTTCTTTGTATTAGGGGTTGAAAGGTGTGGGCACTCTGTTTATTTCCTAGCCAATCACCACTACATCCTCTTCTTCATTTTCATCACTTTCCAGGGATCCCATCTCTTATCATCTTAATCAGGCTTTGTCACAAGCACCCAAGCCCTAATTCAGGTAGTTTGTGCCCTCTTTGCTTTGCAAAACAGCTGTCTAAGGTCTCCAGTCCATCACTCTGCTGTCCCATTTTTTTTCTACTATCTCCAAAACTAGCAGAGTAGAATCCAACAACATGTCCTTCTATACTCTCAGCTGTTTTGCCAGCTTCCTAACTTGAGTTTCATCCTCTAGTTGGGCATTAATATCCTGCTGAGCTGCACACAGTAGAGACCAGCTCATTATGGCAAACGTTCATTTCATTTCTTTCCCACAATGATCTATATTCAGTTCTTCAAATAAGTGCATCAAGCAACTTGCATGTGGGGTACACCCCCATACTCACAAGGCAATCAGCATGCATCTGACATATAGGGCTCCCCACCCCAATACAGAGATCTACAGAAAACTGGGGATTTTCCACAGTGATGCCTCTCTCCCATGGCCTATTCGTTTGTGTTCTTAACTGGCTTGCCGACTGTTGGCTCATAAACTAGCCCCCGTACATATAGGGCAAGGAAGGAGAGATTAAAGAAAAAGTCAGATCAGGTTAGTTGGTAGCAGAGGTAACAAGGGAACTTGCTTATGAGACTTGTCTTGGGAGGCTACAAGATGATTAGATACTCATACCAGCCTACACAATCTTAGAGAGAGACCGTAACTGGTCAGTCATATATACTTTCCAGATGATCTCAGCACCACATTGCTAAGTCAAGGCTATGTCCTGAAGGCAGCTTCTAACATAAGGAAAGGAAAGGAATATCCGTGTATCTTCCAAGGATATAGAAGGGAGTGAGGCATCTTTGATTGCCCAGCTGCAGGTCTGAGGTTGAACAGAGCTCACTCACATCCTCTCAGTGACCTTTTCCAACAGTAGGTTCTGAAGATAAACCAGTATTCTGCTAAATCTGCTAAGCCATTCACATGGTACAGATAAGTAAATAAGCACAGAAAATGTTAAAAAGTTGTCCATCTTTCCTCCTGTCCTCCAATGAGGAGTACAACAGTGATGAATAGGCAGTTATGGGTTTATTGAGTCCATATTCTTAACCATCAAAATGTCATTTTAAAATATCTATTACCACTTCCCTCTTCTATTTTAGAATCCCTATTTCTCTTGTTTCATTTTTTTTCTTTTATTTCTTTATTTCCTAATGATCTCTCTGGAGATTAAACAGGTTAACCTAAATAGTAAGGAAAAGAAAGAAGAATTCATTTATTTTTTTACTTATCAATAGTAAGCATGCTACACGTACCTCTGGGCAGTGAGGAGTCCATAGTAAAAGGAGACAAGTTTACAGAATTTACATTCTAATCCAGAGAGAAAACAACCAATAACCAAAGAGATGGAGATTATGCCACTGTGTGATAAAGATTAAGACAGGGCTTCCCTGGTGGTCCAGTGGGTAAAGGGTCCACCTTGCACTGGCTCCATCCCTAGCCCTGGAAGATCCCATGTTCAGAGGAATGGTTGGACCTCTGTGTCCAATTACAAGCCAGCGCTCTGGAGCACATGCACCAGGAGCCAGTACTCTGAAACAAGATGCGTTGCTGCAATGGGGGGCCCATATAGACCAAGGAATAAAGATGGATGAAAATAAATAAATAAATGGAAACCAATAAAAGAGGCCATTTTTTTTTTTTTAAAAAGTCTTTTTAAAAAACAATTAAGACAAAAGATGAGAGTTTCAGGCTTCCCTCGTGGTCCAGTGGGTAAGAACACCGCCTTGCAGTGCAAGGGGCATCAGTTTGATCTCTGGCCTGGGAAGATCCCACATGCCACAGAGCAGCTGGATTGATGTGTCCAACTACCAAGCCAGAGCTCTGGGGTGCGTGTGCCCAGAGCAGGCGCTCTGCAGCCAGAGGGGCTGCTGTGATGGGAGGCCCACATAGGCCAAAGAACAGAGATAAATAGATGAAAGACCAATAGAAGTGGCCAAAAAAACCAGAAAAACAAAGATGAGGGTTTCATAGGTGGTCAGTAGGGAAGTCCCACTAATATGACAGAGACCTAAGGAAAGAATGGAAGAAAGTTATGCAGACATCTGAAGGATAAACATCACGGGCAAAGGAAAGAATAGAAGGAAGGAATGTTTAGTTAATGCTTGAAGAAGCACAAAGGGACAAAGGTAATATGTAAAATAGGTAAACATGGAGCTTTTCATTAAAATTTCTAAATGTGTGTGTATATATATATATATATATATATATATTTCTTTTTCTTTCTGCTGTATTAAGATACAGTTGATATATAACTGGTAAATTTAAGTTGTACAAGATAGTGATTTTATACACATCATGTCAAAATGATTATTTTATATGTAAAATGATTACTACAAGTAGGTTAGTTAAAATATGTATCACCTTACATAGTTACAGTTTTGGGTGGGGGAGGGTTGGGTCAACTGGTACAAACTTTTAGTTATAAGATAAATAACCTCTGAAGATGCATTGTAGACCATGGTGAGTATAGTTTACAATCCCATATGTATATTTGAAAGTGCTAAGACAGTAAATTTTAAAAGCTCACAGAAAATCAAAAGCACATTTTAATAGAATTTCTGAGTAGAAATCTATGCTTTTCTTTAGAAAAATGCAAAACCAAAACAATATGTCTTCTCTTTCATTAATGAAAATATGAAATAAAAATTGTAGGTAGTGCTTTGAAATTAATATGCTTCTATTAAGAAGATACTGTAATGCAAATCACTTGAGACTAAAAGTATTCAAGCACCATGTTAAAAATCCCTTCGCTTTGATGATAAGGTAGGCTAAGAATACATAAATTTTTTGATATAGGCAATTGAATAAAGAACTTGCTTCTGATACTCAGATTTGGGGAAAATATGTGTATATACTAATCCTATCTGACCATAATTGAAGATTTCTTATGTTATTTTTATGTGCCATTTAATATAAAGGTGCAAGGGCTTTCTTCTTATAAAAAACAACTACATCTAGAATTCAATTTGAAATTTACTGTCTTAAGCTATACTCCTATAGATAAGAAATATGCTTTTGTAAGAGACAGGCAGTCCATAAAAATACATGAACATTATTTTTATTTAAATTCTTAATGACAGCATCATATTTTTTCTTTTCTTTGCTCAAAATAAGTAAGAAAGTTAAAAGAGGTTTTGGTTATGGTAGGTGTCTGCTATGACCCTTTACCTACGATTTGCAAAACAGATATTAACATAAAATTATTCAAAAATTATTTTTAGAGTTTCCAAAATCTAAACGTTTGAATGGGACATATCTCTACATTGACTTTCATTAGGATAATTCATTAAAGTTGCATACTATGATTAAGAACAATACTTATCCATGTTTCTAGTCAAGAAATATTTGCTCAGTACTCTCTAGGCACTAGATATTGCCACTGTGGGGATAAAAGAAAAATAACACACAGGGCTTATACTCAAGAAGATCACGGTCTAGTGGGGAAACCATCCTAATAAACAGATTAAGATTACAGCATTCAATATGAGAGGTGAAATGATCATGATATACCTAGGCTGGTGTGATGTCCAAAGATTGCAGATAATATGGGTGGGAAAATAATTAAGCAAATCTCCCTTAATCTTTTATTACATGTCAGAAAATTTTTTTTATGGTTGGAAACAGGGCAGGGAAGAAAACTGCTTTCATGAGGCTTACATGTCTGGTGAGGAAGCAGATAATATAAACAGCTAAATTGTATATCAGGTGGTGATAAGTGCTTCATTCCTAAAAGGATTTCTGAATCTGAACTTGGTAACCTTTTGAGATATAGAATAGACTTGCTTAAGTAACTTGGCTGGATCCAAATCATGTCTATTGTCATTCTTATTATCACCATGTGAAAAGAACAGAGGATTAAAAGTCAATGACAATACATTGTTCTAGATTTGCTGTTTCCAAGTTTGCATACACAGTATGGAAAGCATAATAATAACCAGAAATGACTAATAAGCAATTCACAATATGCTACAGTAAAAATTTCTTATGTTATTTTTATGTGTCATTTAATATAAAGGTGCAAGGGCTTTCTTCTTATAAAAAACAACTACATCTAGAATTCAATTTGAAATTTACTGTCTTAAGCTATACTCCTATAGATAAGAAATATGCTTTTGTAAGAGACAGGCAGTCCATAAAAATACATGAACATTATTTTTATTTAAATTCTTAATGACAGCATCATATTTTTTCTTTTCTTTGCTCAAAATAAGTAAGAAAGTTAAAAGAGGTTTTGGTTATGGTAGGTGTCTGCTATGACCCTTTACCTACGATTTGCAAAACAGATATTAACATAAAATTATTCAAAAATTATTTTTAGAGTTTCCAAAATCTAAACGTTTGAATGGGACATATCTCTACATTGACTTTCATTAGGATAATTCATTAAAGTTGCATACTATGATTAAGAACAATACTTATCCATGTTTCTAGTCAAGAAATATTTGCTCAGTACTCTCTAGGCACTAGATATTGCCACTGTGGGGATAAAAGAAAAATAACACACAGGGCTTATACTCAAGAAGATCACGGTCTAGTGGGGAAACCATCCTAATAAACAGATTAAGATTACAGCATTCAATATGAGAGGTGAAATGATCATGATATACCTAGGCTGGTGTGATGTCCAAAGATTGCAGATAATATGGGTGGGAAAATAATTAAGCAAATCTCCCTTAATCTTTTATTACATGTCAGAAAATTTTTTTTATGGTTGGAAACAGGGCAGGGAAGAAAACTGCTTTCATGAGGCTTACATGTCTGGTGAGGAAGCAGATAATATAAACAGCTAAATTGTATATCAGGTGGTGATAAGTGCTTCATTCCTAAAAGGATTTCTGAATCTGAACTTGGTAACCTTTTGAGATATAGAATAGACTTGCTTAAGTAACTTGGCTGGATCCAAATCATGTCTATTGTCATTCTTATTATCACCATGTGAAAAGAACAGAGGATTAAAAGTCAATGACAATACATTGTTCTAGATTTGCTGTTTCCAAGTTTGCATACACAGTATGGAAAGCATAATAATAACCAAAAATGACTAATAAGCAATTCACAATATGCTACAGTAAGAATGTTGGGGTATAGACAGATGTAAAGATTTGACTACTGAGTAGTCTAGATGAAAAATAAGATTCCACAACTATAATAAAGGGTCTTCTCCCTTTTCACCTTATAAAGAGGAAGCATTGCTTTTAACCTGCCATCCAACCTCTCCAGATACTGTGGGGTAGGGTGGAATTATAAGTAAGGAAGCAAACTCTGATTTTTCATTATAACACAAAGAAAAATAGAGCAGTGACTTGTGGGTGGGAATTGCATTAAAGAAAGAACTGTATACAAAAGGGCCATTTAGAGAAACACATTTAAGGTTGTACTTTGTGATGGATATTATGACCCAAATCTGTGTCTTCATAATACCTGAGTAAACACCTCTCTTAATAAAAACAGTGGACATATGGACATTGTGGGGAAGGAACAGAGGGTGGGAGGCGTAAAGGAAGTAGCATGAAGGCCTGTACTGTCATAAGTGAAGAAAATAGCTATAGTCATTGCTCTGTGAGAAAAGGAGATCCTTGAGGGGTGCTGTGTGATGGTCAGGAGGGGTGAGAAGGGGGGGATATACATATAACTAATCTGGGAACATACATATCTGTAAACAACAAAACTCTGTAAAAGTTAAAAGTAAAATAAAAGTTAAAAAAAAATAGCCAAGAATATATTTGGAAAAGCCTTTAGTACATTCTGTTGAGTAAAATAAGACATTGCTGGTCTTCAGGAATATGTACATTCAAAGTTAAGAGATAATACTAAATTCTTTTCCAAAGTCCTTATGACAATCCTTTTCCAATCATACATAATAAATCCAATTATTCCACACATACAATAATTTGTTAATGGATCTATTTTCATATTTTCTTTAGAGGAAGATTGTAACAACAGTCCATTTTGGACAGTTGCTGAGAATAGACTTGCTTAAGTAACTTGGCTGGATCCAAATCATGTCTATTGTCATTCTTATTATCACCATGTGAAAAGAACAGAGGATTAAAAGTCAATGACAATACATTGTTCTAGATTTGCTGTTTCCAAGTTTGCATACACAGTATGGAAAGCATAATAATAACCAGAAATGACTAATAAGCAATTCACAATATGCTACAGTAAGAATGTTGGGGTATAGACAGATGTAAAGATTTGACTACTGAGTAGTCTAGATGAAAAATAAGATTCCACAACTATAATAAAGGGTCTTCTCCCTTTTCACCTTATAAAGAGGAAGCATTGCTTTTAACCTGCCATCCAACCTCTCCAGATACTGTGGGGTAGGGTGGAATTATAAGTAAGGAAGCAAACTCTGATTTTTCATTATAACACAAAGAAAAATAGAGCAGTGACTTGTGGGTGGGAATTGCATTAAAGAAAGAACTGTATACAAAAGGGCCATTTAGAGAAACACATTTAAGGTTGTACTTTGTGATGGATATTATGACCCAAATCTGTGTCTTCATAATACCTGAGTAAACACCTCTCTTAATAAAAACAGTGGACATATGGACATTGTGGGGAAGGAACAGAGGGTGGGAGGCGTAAAGGAAGTAGCATGAAGGCCTGTACTGTCATAAGTGAAGAAAATAGCTATAGTCATTGCTCTGTGAGAAAAGGAGATCCTTGAGGGGTGCTGTGTGATGGTCAGGAGGGGTGAGAAGGGGGGGATATACATATAACTAATCTGGGAACATACATATCTGTAAACAACAAAACTCTGTAAAAGTTAAAAGTAAAATAAAAGTTAAAAAAAAATAGCCAAGAATATATTTGGAAAAGCCTTTAGTACATTCTGTTGAGTAAAATAAGACATTGCTGGTCTTCAGGAATATGTACATTCAAAGTTAAGAGATAATACTAAATTCTTTTCCAAAGTCCTTATGACAATCCTTTTCCAATCATACATAATAAATCCAATTATTCCACACATACAATAATTTGTTAATGGATCTATTGTTGTGTTGAGAAGGCATGATTCTTTAAGAAAACCTGACAGTTGCTAGAGGAAGATTGTAACAACAGTCCATTTTGAGGACATAGTATCTGCAGACTGAGCATCTGAGATAGGCTGGGGGTTTTCTTTTTATTCACATTCTAAGTCACCATTAAATATATAGTTGCATTTTAAAAATTTGTTATCTACAGTAAGTACCTCTGGTCAAATAATGTTTTGGTTAACCTATGTTCACGATGTTTTGAATATACTGGGTGAGACATGAAGGTCATAGGTTAGACAAGAAGAGGAAAAGAAAAACTGCATGTTTAAATCCTTTCAGGACTTCCCTGGTGGTCCAGTGGTTAAGGATCCACCTGCCAACGCAGAGGACATGGATTCAATCCCTGGTCAGAAAAAATCCCACATGCCACAGAGCAACTAAGCCTGTGTGCACCACCACTGCTGAAGCTCACGTGTCTAGAGCCTGTGCTCCACAGCAAGAGAAGTCACCACAATGAGAAGCCCACACGCCACAACTATAGAGAATCCAAGCACATCAATGAAGACCCAGCACAAACATAAATAAGTGTTTTTTTTAAAAATTCCTCTCAAAAGTGTTTTCTGCAAATCAATCCAAGTAACTATCACTTAGATTTATTGGCCAGAACGCCTATTTCAAGTGATAAGCTTTCTAAGAAGAGAGAGAACATAGCTAGTACAGTTCACCTGTCTAAATAAAAATACACATCCAAAATGCTTTTATTTTAAAGTTTTTATTTTGAGTGATTTTATCAAATTATTGCTATTTACACCAGCTGCTTATTCTCCTAAGAAAATACAACAAAATAATCGGTTAAACAATTGGAATATAAGGAGTATTTATAATTTAATAATGATAAGCAAATATATTGTTTAATAGACTAAGAAAAAACTTACAAACAATGAGTTCTGGCATAGAAATCTCCGTGTATTAATTGAAATAAATATCTGTAAGCATTATCAATTGGGTCTTTCAAAGCATGTCATCCATGTCTATTTCTTGGTAGCATATGAGTGTAAATGAATTTCAATCCTAGACCGTTTCCTCCCCCTACTTAGGCCACTTCTATTGGTCCTTCATTTATGCATTTTCATCCATCTTTGATCTTGGCGCGTGTGGACCTCCCACCGCAGTGGCCTCTCTTGCTGCAGAGCACCAGCTCTGGGCGCATGTGCTCCAGAGCTCTCCTCGGTAGTTGGACACATCGGTCCAGCCACTCCGCAGCACCTGGGATCAAACTGGCGCCCCCTGCACTGGCAGGCAGTGTCCTTGCCCACTGGACCACCAGGGAAGCCCCCTAGGCAATTTTTAAATCAAACTTTTTATAATTTCTAACAACCAAAGACAGGCCAATTTAGCCAAAATTTTAATATAAGCATAGACGAGGTGAATGATCATGAACTAACTATAGATGACCTTGAGATATTAAATATTTCATGCTGAATTAGGAAATGCTTTAATCTATTTCTTCTTTCATTCAGCACATATTTACTTTGAGCCAATTATTACCTCTATTGAGAATCTATGATTTCACTTAGTGTTTTGAAATATGTTCTATATAATTATCTATTTTGTGGTTGATTAAAGGAAAAAGAGGCTTTATTTTTTTTTAAACATTTCATCTGCTTGCTTAAACAGCTGTCTGTGACTTGTCATTACTAGGCTTAGTATAATTATCCTGTTGCTGTGAGGAAGCTGAGGGGTGGGGTCAGTCACAAGAAATGGCACAGATGTAAAAGGAAGACAGAATCAAGAGATTAGATAAAATATCCTCTTTCGTAGGTGTGATCTAACAAGGGCTGTACTTACAAATACTCCTTTCAGTTTGTGAGCAATTCAAAAAAGAAAGAGGCAAGAGTACTCTCAAGTATAAAGCTGACCCAGAATAGTTTTTCGATGGTTACAGGCAAGTATGCTTACTGGGAAACACAAAGTCTGCAATAACTAGATGATTTTAACCTAAAATCTGATAAGATGTAGTTCATGCAAATGCTACTTGCTGGAATGTAAAAGAAGGAAGTTCAAATGGTTAAGTTAAGTCAAAATACGGAGTTTGTATGCACCACTCAAATTTGTGAGTGATTTAGAAGTTCATTTGGATGAAATTGTGCTTCACCTTAGTTCTTATATCAAGCCAGGAAGAAGAGATAATTGACCAAATGTTGTTTCACCAGCTAGTGTTGGTCGAACAAGTGTGATAATCAAAGATATTTTGATCAGCCATGAGGGGCTTTTAAAAAGCTAGCTTAGAAAAAAATGAGTTCCCTGGTGGTCTAGGCATTAGGATTTGACACATTCTTTAAAAAGATTGTTGGTTTATAGGTTAGCCAGACTCTTGGGGACATGTTTATCTCAAATTGTTAATTTTGAGAGAGAGAGAGGGAGAGAGAGAGAGAATCAAGTGAAATATACAAGTAATTTTAAAATCCAATATAATTGATATGAAAACATGGTACATTGGCAATGAGTAGTAAAAGTATATATTTCACTGTTTAAGGAAGGAATGGGGAGAGGTTCTGATTGGAGAAGACTTAAAACACATTATAAAGAAAATAGATGTATGCAGTTCAAAAGTCTGTAAATAATGTCTTGGAGCCATAACTTGCAGTAGTATGCAGTCACCAAAAGTTTGCCATCTGCCATTTGGAATGTATACATCTGTGCATTCAATTAAGAAACAAGAAATGAGATGTTTTTCCTTTACTTTTATAAAACCTTAGAGAAAAAATAAAACCTACATGATTTATGGCAGGAAGCTGTTGGGATAGCAGTGTGTGAATTAGTCTTTGAACTTCACGAACTTATAAATGTCAGTAGAAATAAAATGTTGAACAAATTCTAGGCAAAGTAAAAGTCTTAGAGAATTGATAGAAGGAGGAGCAATACATTCAAGAATTTGGAGGACTGAATACACAAGTAGAACTAACACAAAATATTACTTATAGCTTAGTAGCAAGAGAAAAGAAGGGATTCAAAAGTTACCTTGTGAAAGATTTGAAAACCAGTAGTATGAACATCAATGCAGGTGATTTCAATATAACTCAAGAAGATTTTCTTAGGGTTTTTTTTTCTGCTTACTGGAAAAAAGTGCAATAACTAGATTTTAACCTAAAATCTGATAAGATGTAGTTCATGCAAATGCTACTTGCTGGAATGTAAGAAGGAAGTTCAAATGGTTAAGTTAAGTCAAAATACGGAGTTTGTATGCACCACTCAAATTTGTGAGTGATTTAGAAGTTCATTTGGATGAAATTGTGCTTCACCTTAGTTCTTATATCAAGCCAGGAAGAAGAGATAATTGACCAAATGTTGTTTCACCAGCTAGTGTTGGTCGAACAAGTGTGATAATCAAAGATATTTTGATCAGCCATGAGGGGCTTTTAAAAAGCTAGCTTAGAAAAAAATGAGTTCCCTGGTGGTCTAGGCATTAGGATTTGACACATTCTTTAAAAAGATTGTTGGTTTATAGGTTAGCCAGACTCTTGGGGACATGTTTATCTCAAATTGTTAATTTTGAGAGAGAGAGAGGGAGAGAGAGAGAGAATCAAGTGAAATATACAAGTAATTTTAAAATCCAATATAATTGATATGAAAACATGGTACATTGGCAATGAGTAGTAAAAGTATATATTTCACTGTTTAAGGAAGGAATGGGGAGAGGTTCTGATTGGAGAAGACTTAAAACACATTATAAAGAAAATAGATGTATGCAGTTCAAAAGTCTGTAAATAATGTCTTGGAGCCATAACTTGCAGTAGTATGCAGTCACCAAAAGTTTGCCATCTGCCATTTGGAATGTATACATCTGTGCATTCAATTAAGAAACAAGAAATGAGATGTTTTTCCTTTACTTTTATAAAACCTTAGAGAAAAAATAAAACCTACATGATTTATGGCAGGAAGCTGTTGGGATAGCAGTGTGTGAATTAGTCTTTGAACTTCACGAACTTATAAATGTCAGTAGAAATAAAATGTTGAACAAATTCTAGGCAAAGTAAAAGTCTTAGAGAATTGATAGAAGGAGGAGCAATACATTCAAGAATTTGGAGGGGACTGAATACACAAGTAGAACTAACACAAAATATTACTTATAGCTTAGTAGCAAGAGAAAAGAAGGGATTCAAAAAGTTACCTTGTGAAAGATTTGAAAACCAGTAGTATGAACATCAATGCAGGTGATTTCAATATAACTCAATGATGTAAGATTTTCTTAGGGTTTTTTTTTTTTTTCTGGCAAATGCCAGATGGCTTCATGGATAAAAGAGATTCCATTTAGCAGATAATTTCAGTATTTTGAAAGTGAACCAATGTGGGATGATGTGAGAGAACTATTGATTACACAAGGATATTGGATTTTCTAGGATTCTCAGGTGGCTTAGTGGTAAAGAAACCGCCTGCCAATGTAGGAGACACAACAGATATGGGTTTGATCTCTAGATTGGGAAGATGTCCTGGAGAAGGAAATGACAGCCCACTCCCATATTCTTGCCGTGAAAATTCCATGGACAGAAGAACCTGTTGGGTTATAGTCCAAGGGGTCGCAAAGAGTCAGACATGAGCACGATTGGATTTTATCCAGAAAGCAGTGAAAGTGTACTTTGCATTTAAAAAATTCTACTTTTCAGTGTGGATAATATATGGAGGGGAGTTAAGGTTGAAGGCAGGGTGATAAACTGGATAGTGTTGCTTGATTCAGGGGAGAAACAATCATGTTGCTCACATATTCAATGAATATTTCAGAATTGGCTTGCCAGTACTCAAAGATAAGTTGTAAATGAAGCTGTTGAAGGAAAAGAGGAATTAGGGGATTCATGGTTCTCTGGATTGAGCAAGTAGGAACAGACTCATTCTGAGATGTAATAAGTATTTGGCAGGAGAAGCTTTATGAAGGTGGGTAGTGGTGATGTGTGATGGGTTCCTTTAGAACAAGTTGGAGCAGCAGAAACGCTCATTTAATGCTGGTGGGAATGCACAACTTTATAGGCATTTTGGAGTTTTGAAGAAAAGTTTACCTACATATTAATGCTTTGGTGAGGAAGCTGTTGGGATAGCAGTGTGTGAATTAGTCTTTGAACTTCACGAACTTATAAATGTCAGTAGAAATAAAATGTTGAACAAATTCTAGGCAAAGTAAAAGTCTTAGAGAATTGATAGAAGGAGGAGCAATACATTCAAGAATTTGGAGGGGACTGAATACACAAGTAGAACTAACACAAAATATTACTTATAGCTTAGTAGCAAGAGAAAAGAAGGGATTCAAAAAGTTACCTTGTGAAAGATTTGAAAACCAGTAGTATGAACATCAATGCAGGTGATTTCAATATAACTCAATGATGTAAGATTTTCTTAGGGTTTTTTTTTTTTTTCTGGCAAATGCCAGATGGCTTCATGGATAAAAGAGATTCCATTTAGCAGATAATTTCAGTATTTTGAAAGTGAACCAATGTGGGATGATGTGAGAGAACTATTGATTACACAAGGATATTGGATTTTCTAGGATTCTCAGGTGGCTTAGTGGTAAAGAAACCGCCTGCCAATGTAGGAGACACAACAGATATGGGTTTGATCTCTAGATTGGGAAGATGTCCTGGAGAAGGAAATGACAGCCCACTCCCATATTCTTGCCGTGAAAATTCCATGGACAGAAGAACCTGTTGGGTTATAGTCCAAGGGGTCGCAAAGAGTCAGACATGAGCACGATTGGATTTTATCCAGAAAGCAGTGAAAGTGTACTTTGCATTTAAAAAATTCTACTTTTCAGTGTGGATAATATATGGAGGGGAGTTAAGGTTGAAGGCAGGGTGATAAACTGGATAGTGTTGCTTGATTCAGGGGAGAAACAATCATGTTGCTCACATATTCAATGAATATTTCAGAATTGGCTTGCCAGTACTCAAAGATAAGTTGTAAATGAAGCTGTTGAAGGAAAAGAGGAATTAGGGGATTCATGGTTCTCTGGATTGAGCAAGTAGGAACAGACTCATTCTGAGATGTAATAAGTATTTGGCAGGAGAAGCTTTATGAAGGTGGGTAGTGGTGATGTGTGATGGGTTCCTTTAGAACAAGTTGGAGCAGCAGAAACGCTCATTTAATGCTGGTGGGAATGCACAACTTTATAGGCATTTTGGAGTTTTTGAAGGTTTATTACAAAACTGTAAATATACCCTTACTATATGATGCAGTAATCATGCTCTTTGGTATTTACTCAAGGGAGTTGAAAATTTATGACTATGAAAAGCCAGCACAGGGATACTTAACAGCAACTTTACTCATAATTGTTCAAGCTCGGAGGCCATCAAGTGTCCTTCAACAGGTGAATGGATAAATAAACTGTGGTACAATCAGGCACTGGAATATTATTCAGTGCTAAGAAGAAATGAGCTATCAAACCATGAAAAGACGTTTCAATGAAAGAAGCAGAGACTTCCCAGGTAGTCCAGTGAGTGGAGAGTCTGCTTTGCAGTGCAAGGAGCACTGGTTCAAAACCTGGCCTGGGAGAAGATGAATAAGCAGAACAAAGTGGATTTTAGGTCTGTGAAGCTCCTCTGTTATGGTTACTGCAATAAAGGGTACATATCATTATACATTTGTCAAAACTTATAGAATACAAAACACCAAGAGTAAACTCCTTTGCCTCAGAGCAGTTGGACCAGTGTGTTCAGTTATGAGCCAGGGCTATGGAGTGCATGTGCCCAGAGCTGGTGCTCTGCAGTGAGAGAGGCCACTGTGATGGGAGGCCCACACAGGCCAAAGAGTAAAGATGGATGAGAATAAATGAATAAAAAAACCAATAAAAGAGGCCAAAAATTTTGAAAAAAATTAAAAAAGGATCAAATGTGCAAAGAATACTTACATAATTCAAATTTGAAAAGGCAGGGTGATAAACTGGATAGTGTTGCTTGATTCAGGGGAGAAACAATCATGTTGCTCACATATTCAATGAATATTTCAGAATTGGCTTGCCAGTACTCAAAGATAAGTTGTAAATGAAGCTGTTGAAGGAAAAGAGGAATTAGGGGATTCATGGTTCTCTGGATTGAGCAAGTAGGAACAGACTCATTCTGAGATGTAATAAGTATTTGGCAGGAGAAGCTTTATGAAGGTGGGTAGTGGTGATGTGTGATGGGTTCCTTTAGAACAAGTTGGAGCAGCAGAAACGCTCATTTAATGCTGGTGGGAATGCACAACTTTATAGGCATTTTGGAGTTTTTGAAGGTTTATTACAAAACTGTAAATATACCCTTACTATATGATGCAGTAATCATGCTCTTTGGTATTTACTCAAGGGAGTTGAAAATTTATGACTATGAAAACCCAGCACAGGGATACTTAACAGCAACTTTACTCATAATTGTTCAAGCTCGGAGGCCATCAAGTGTCCTTCAACAGGTGAATGGATAAATAAACTGTGGTACAATCAGGCACTGGAATATTATTCAGTGCTAAGAAGAAATGAGCTATCAAACCATGAAAAGACGTTTCAATGAAAGAAGCAGAGACTTCCCAGGTAGTCCAGTGAGTGGAGAGTCTGCTTTGCAGTGCAAGGAGCACTGGTTCAAAACCTGGCCTGGGAGAAGATGAATAAGCAGAACAAAGTGGATTTTAGGTCTGTGAAGCTCCTCTGTTATGGTTACTGCAATAAAGGGTACATATCATTATACATTTGTCAAAACTTATAGAATACAAAACACCAAGAGTAAACTCCTTTGCCTCAGAGCAGTTGGACCAGTGTGTTCAGTTATGAGCCAGGGCTATGGAGTGCATGTGCCCAGAGCTGGTGCTCTGCAGTGAGAGAGGCCACTGTGATGGGAGGCCCACACAGGCCAAAGAGTAAAGATGGATGAGAATAAATGAATAAAAAAACCGATAAAAGAGGCCAAAAATTTTGAAAAAAATTAAAAAAGGATCAAATGTGCAAAGAATACTTACATATAATTTCAACTATATGAAATTGTAGACAGTAAAAAAAAAAAAAATCAGCGATTGCCAGGGATTAGAAAGGAGAGATGAATAAGCAGATCAAAGTGGATTTTAGGTCAGTGAAACTCTTCTGTTATGGTTACTACAATAAAGCGTACATTTTGTTATACATTTGTCAAAACTCATAGAATATAAAACACCAAGAGTGAGCTCCATTGTAAACTATGGACTTTGAATGATAATGTGTCAATACAGGTTCATAGAAGGGAACAAATTGTGGTAGTGGATGTCCAGGAAGTGGAAGTTGTGTGTGTGAAGCTGGGGATGTGGACAGGGAGTATAACAAAACTTTCTGTACTTTCTCCTATTTTTTTCATCTTGTTGTGACCCTAAAATTGCTCTAAAATTTAAGTTTATTAATTAATTTATTATTTTTTTTAAACCTTTATTTTACTTTTAACTTTTACAGAGTTTTGTTGTTCACAGACATGCATGTTCTCAGATTAGTCACATGTATATCCCCCCCTTCCCTCCCCTCCCGACCATCACACAGCACCCCTGAAGGATCCCCTTTTCTCACAGAGCAATGACTAGAGCTATTTTCTTCACTTATGATAGTACAGGCCTTCATGCTACTTCCCTTACGCCTCTCAACCACTGTTCCTTCCCCACAATGTCCATATGTCCACTGTCCATGTCTGTCTTTCTGTCGCTTCACTGCATGTGCCATCATCACCATCCTACTAGATTCCATATATATGTGTTAATATACTGTATTTGTCCTTCTCTTTCTGACTGACTTCACTTTTTAGGATACGTTCTAGATCCAGCCACCTCATGAGGGCTGATTCTTCTGCATTTCTCTTTACAGCTGTGTAGTATTCCATTGTATATATGTACCAGAGCTTTTGGATCCATTCGTTCGTCGATGGGCATCTAGGTTCCTTCCATGTTCTAGCTATTGTATAGAGAGCTGCAATGAACATTGGGGTACAGGTGCTTCTTTCAGTTTTGATTTCATCAGGGTATAAGCCTAAGAGTGGGATTGCTGGGTCATATGGTGCTTCTATTTTTAGTTTTTTAAGAAATCTCCAGACTGTCTTCCATAGAGGCTGTATCAATTTACACTCCCCCCAGCAATGCAGGAGTGTTCCCCTTTTTTCCAGCCTCTCCAGCATTTATTGTCTGTCGATTTGTGGATGATGGCTATTCTGATGGGTGTGAGGTGATATCTCACTGTAGTTTTGATTTGCATTTCTCTAATCATAAGCGAGGTTGAGCATCGTTTCATGTGCTTTTGGGCCATCTGTATGTCACCGTTGGAGAGGTGTCTGTTTAGGTCCTTTTCCAATTTTTTGATTGGGTTATTCACTTTTCCAGTGCTGAGTTGTCAGAGTTGCTTGTCGATTTTGGAGATGAATTCTTTGTCTGTTGTTTCATTTGCTATGATTTTCTCCTCTTTGAATGATAATGTGTCAATACAGGTTCATAGAAGGGAACAAATTGTGGTAGTGGATGTCCAGGAAGTGGAAGTTGTGTGTGTGAAGCTGGGGATGTGGACAGGAGTATAACAAAACTTTCTGTACTTTCTCCTATTTTTTTCATCTTGTTGTGACCCTAAAATTGCTCTAAAATTTAAGTTTATTAATTAATTTATTATTTTTTTTAAACCTTTATTTTACTTTTAACTTTTACAGAGTTTTGTTGTTCACAGACATGCATGTTCTCAGATTAGTCACATGTATATCCCCCCCTTCCCTCCCCTCCCGACCATCACACAGCACCCCTGAAGGATCCCCTTTTCTCACAGAGCAATGACTAGAGCTATTTTCTTCACTTATGATAGTACAGGCCTTCATGCTACTTCCCTTACGCCTCTCAACCACTGTTCCTTCCCCACAATGTCCATATGTCCACTGTCCATGTCTGTCTTTCTGTCGCTTCACTGCATGTGCCATCATCACCATCCTACTAGATTCCATATATATGTGTTAATATACTGTATTTGTCCTTCTCTTTCTGACTGACTTCACTTTTTAGGATACGTTCTAGATCCAGCCACCTCATGAGGGCTGATTCTTCTGCATTTCTCTTTACAGCTGTGTAGTATTCCATTGTATATATGTACCAGAGCTTTTGGATCCATTCGTTCGTCGATGGGCATCTAGGTTCCTTCCATGTTCTAGCTATTGTATAGAGAGCTGCAATGAACATTGGGGTACAGGTGCTTCTTTCAGTTTTGATTTCATCAGGGTATAAGCCTAAGAGTGGGATTGCTGGGTCATATGGTGCTTCTATTTTTAGTTTTTAAAGAAATCTCCAGACTGTCTTCCATAGAGGCTGTATCAATTTACAATCCCACCAGCAATGCAAGAGGGTTCCCTTTTCTCCGCAGCCTCTCCAGTATTTATTGTCTGTCGATTTGTGGATGATGGCCATTCTGACGGGTGTGAGGTGACATCTCATTGTAGTTTTGATTTGCATTTCTCTAATTATTAGTGAAGTTGAGCATCGTTTCATGTGTTTTTGGGCCATCTGTATGTCACCGTTGGAGAGGTGTCTGTTTAGGTCCTTTTCCAATTTTTTGATTGGGTTGTTCGTTTTTCCAGTGCTGAGTTGTCTGAGTTGCTTGTAGATTTTGGAGATTAATTCTTTGTCTGTTGTTTCATTTGCTATGATTTTCTCCCACTCTGTGGGGTGTCTGTTGAACTTTTTTGTAATTTCTTTTGCTGTACAAAAGCTTTTAAGTTTCATTAGGTCCCACATGTTCATTTGTCCTTTTAGTTCCACTATTCTAGTAGGTGGGTCAGAGAAGATCTTGCTTTGATTGATGTCCTCGAGGGTTTTGCCTATATTCTCCTCTAAGAGTTTGATGGTTTCTGGCCTTACATTTAAGTCTTTAATCCATTTTGAGTTGATCTTTGTGTATGGGGTCAGGGTATGTTCCAATTTCATTTTCTTGCATGTAGCTGTCCAATTTTCCCAGCACCATTTGTTGAAGAGGCTGTCTTTGTCCCATTTTATATGTTCGCCTCCTTTGTCAAAAATAAGGTACCCATAGGTGCGTGGCTTTATCTCTGGGTTCTCGATCTTGTTCCATTGGTCGATATTTCTGTTTTTGTGCCAGTACCATACTGTCTTGATGACTGTTGCTTTGTAGTAGAGTCTGAAGTTGGGGAGGCTGATCCCCCCAGCTCCATTCTTCTTCCTGAGGATTGCTTTGGCTATTCGAGGTCTTTTGTGTTTCCATATGAACTGTGTTATTCGTTGGTCTAGTTCTGTGAAGAATGTTATTGGAAGCTTGATAGGGATCGCATTGAATCTATAGATGACATTTGGTAGTATGGTCATTTTCACAATATTGATTCTCCCGACCCAGGAACACGGAATATTTCTCCATCTGTTTAAGTCTTCTTTAATGTCTCTCATGAGTGTCTTGTAATTTTCTGTGTACAGTTCTTTTGTTTCTTTGGGTAGGTTTATTCCTAGATATTTGATTCTTTTGGTTGCGATGGTGAAGGGGATCGCCTCTTTGATTTCATTTTCTGATTTTTCATTGTTTGTGTATAGGAATGCCAGTGATTTCTGTATATTGATTTTGTATCCTGCAACTTTGCTGAATTCGCTGATTAACTCTAGTAGTTTTGTAATAGTGTCTTTGGGATTTTCTATGTATAATATCATGTCATCTGCAAATAGAGAGTTTGACTTCTTCTTTTCCAATCTGGATTCCTTTGATTTCTTTCTCTTCTCTTATTGCTATTGCTAGAACTTCCAGGACTATGTTGAATAGTAGTGGTGAAAGTGGACACCCTTGTCTTGTTCCTGATCTTAGAGGGAATGCTTTGAGTTTTTCACCATTGAGGATAATGTTCGCTGTGGGCTTCTCATATATGGCTTTCACTATGTTAAGATAAGTTCCTTCTATGCCCATTTTTTGAAGAGTTTTTATCATAAATGGATGCTGTACTTTGTCAAAGGCCTTTTCTGCATCTATTGAGATGATCATGTGATTTTTGTCTTTCAATTTGTTGATATGGTGTATCACATTGATTGATTTGCGAATGTTGAAGAATCCTTGCATGCCTGGGATGAACCCAACTTGATCGTGATGAATGAGCTTTTTGATGTGTTGCTGAATTCTGTTTGCTAGGATTTTGTTGAGGATTTTGGCATCTAGATTCATCAGTGAAATTGGCCTATAATTTTCTTTTTTTGTGATGTCTTTGCCTGGCTTTGGTATCAGGGTGATGGTGGCCTCGTAGAATGTGTTTGGAAGTGTTCCTTCCTGGGCAATTTTTTGGAAGAGTTTTAGAAGGACAGGCATTAGCTCTTCTTTAAATGTTTGGTAGAATTCACTTGTGAAACCATCTGGCCCTGGGCTTTTATTTTTGGGTAGATTTTTGATCACAAGGTCGATTTCTGAGCTTGTGATTGGCTTGTTCATAGTTTCTATTTCTTCCTGGTTGAGTCTTGGGAGATTAATCTTCTCTAAGAAACTGTCCATTTCTTCCAGGTTGTCCAGTTTGTTGCCATAGAGTTGTTCATAATAGTCTCTTATAATCCTTTGGATTTCTGCATTGTCCTAAGTTTATTAATTTAAACACACATACACAACCTCAAGGGATCTTGTAAGTTTTATATTCTGTATATACTTAATTTTTTATTAAAAATTTTTTTTAATTAATTAATGTTTTTTAAAGTTTTTACAGAGTTTTGCTGTTCACAGACATGTATGTTCCCAGATCAGTCATATGCATATCCCTGGTACCCTCCCCACTCCCAGGTTCCCCCATCCCACCCCTTCAGGCTGTCACACCAAGCCCTAGTAAGAACTCCTATTCCCTTAGCACAATAACAATAGCTATCTTTTTCACATATGATAGTATAGGTGTCCATGCTACTCCCTCTATGTCTCCCACCCACTATTCATTCCCCACAATGTCCATATGTCTATGCTTTGTCTGTTTTTCCATGGGTTCACTGTGTGTGCTATCATTATCCTTCTACTAGATTTCGATTTTTATATTTTTTTTTTTTTTATGGGGCTGTTCAACTTCACTATGTTAAGATAAGTTCCTTGTATGCCTATTTTTTGAAGAGTTTTTATCATAAATGGATGCTGTACTTTGTCAAAGGCCTTTTCTGCATCTATTGAGATGATCATGTGATTTTTGTCTTTCAATTTGTTGATATGGTGTATCACATTGATTGATTTGCGAATGTTGAAGAATCCTTGCATGCCTGGGATGAACCCAACTTGATCGTGATGAATGAGCTTTTTGATGTGTTGCTGAATTCTGTTTGCTAGGATTTTGTTGAGGATTTTGGCATCTAGATTCATCAGTGAAATTGGCCTATAATTTTCTTTTTTTGTGATGTCTTTGCCTGGCTTTGGTATCAGGGTGATGGTGGCCTCGTAGAATGTGTTTGGAAGTGTTCCTTCCTGGGCAATTTTTTGGAAGAGTTTTAGAAGGACAGGCATTAGCTCTTCTTTAAATGTTTGGTAGAATTCACTTGTGAAACCATCTGGCCCTGGGCTTTTATTTTTGGGTAGATTTTTGATCACAAGGTCGATTTCTGAGCTTGTGATTGGCTTGTTCATAGTTTCTATTTCTTCCTGGTTGAGTCTTGGGAGATTAATCTTCTCTAAGAAACTGTCCATTTCTTCCAGGTTGTCCAGTTTGTTGCCATAGAGTTGTTCATAATAGTCTCTTATAATCCTTTGGATTTCTGCATTGTCCTAAGTTTATTAATTTAAACACACATACACAACCTCAAGGGATCTTGTAAGTTTTATATTCTGTATATACTTAATTTTTTATTAAAAATTTTTTTTAATTAATTAATGTTTTTTAAAGTTTTTACAGAGTTTTGCTGTTCACAGACATGTATGTTCCCAGATCAGTCATATGCATATCCCTGGTACCCTCCCCACTCCCAGGTTCCCCCATCCCACCCCTTCAGGCTGTCACACCAAGCCCTAGTAAGAACTCCTATTCCCTTAGCACAATAACAATAGCTATCTTTTTCACATATGATAGTATAGGTGTCCATGCTACTCCCTCTATGTCTCCCACCCACTATTCATTCCCCACAATGTCCATATGTCTATGCTTTGTCTGTTTTTCCATGGGTTCACTGTGTGTGCTATCATTATCCTTCTACTAGATTTCATGTATATGTGTTAGTATACTGTATTTGTCTTACTCTTTTTGACTTACTTCACTTTTTATGATAGGTTCTAGAGCCAGCCACCTCATTAGGACTGATCATACTCTGTATATGTTTATGACGTACCTAGTTCCTGAAAGAATATTTGGTGGCTTATAAGGGTATAAGAATCTATATCTAGGTCTATATTCATATCTCATAAGATAGGGGAAAATAAGGGAAAACTGAAAGAAAACCTAGGGTGAGTACAGAAATGAGCCAATAATTAACTGATCAAATCTATCATATCTTACCTTCACACTTTTACAGGGCTTGACATTTGTTAGAAACTCTTGTGAAAAACCATATTTTACTCACTTACATATTTCACATCGTAAGATTGAATATGTTTTTGAAGAAGCATTAGTTATTCTTTAAAGACAATGTTTACTATAATAAGTCCTTGATGGCATTTTCTTTTCATAGTTTCAGTGGAGTTTTGCTTCCTGAACTCCTGTCTTATTATTTTCTTCTATAGAGACCAATAAGGAATCTCACAAATGCAATTTTGCAGAAGTGGTAGGTGGAGTAATAAAATGCAATCCAGTTACTGACTTTCAATTGCTTTTATTGAACCCAGTGGCAGAGAGAACATAAAGTATCCTATATGAAGGACTCCATATACAGTCTGACAAACAAATGTGCACTCAACCAAACTTTCCAATATAATTCCCTGTTAGACGTAAAATATCTGTGCACATAGACATGTAGGCATTCAGAGAAGTTGAATGGCTGTAGCTTGTCTTAAGCTTCTATAATCAGAGTTGCATACACAGGCTGTCCATCAAAGAGGAATTCACGCAGCGAGACATGGAAAGAGAAAAGTAAAGACTAGGGCAAAGCAGATCAGCGTGCTTCAGCTTCAAAAGCTCTTATAAATTCCTGAATGTGTTGTGACCTGTGTTACCCTTTTGGGAAAGCACTCTGGTTATATCAAATAAAATAAATACTGTAAGTTATAAATCACTCATTTTCACATGTAAAAGTATATATCAAGTATAGGTTTGAGTTTATGTTACCAATTCCCTTACTTGGAACATGAGCACATGAACTGTGACAGGCAAATGTGGCAGAGCAAACAAAATCCATGATGCACTCATAATGTTCTACGAAGACACCTTTAATTGCAACCTCCTGCTTTACCTAACATCATAAGAAAGCACAGAATTTCTCTTTACATATCCTTCATTTTTATATTAAGCTTTCACTGCATTGTCCTTTATTTTACTGTCTAGCTGGGTAACTTAAACACACATTGAGCAAATAAGAATAAATACTGAATCATTTCTGCCTCAAGAAACCCACAATTATAATATTTTAAGAATTAGAAGTCTTTGAACATAAACTTGATGATGTAAAAGTCACTCTTGTTAATGACACACCAGTAGTGCATATACTGATCAATATAGATTTTAATCTCAAATACCAACATGGTTCAAGTAGGTAACCTAACCAAAAAAGTTGCACAGCTGGAATCTGTGGTAAAAAGTAAAGAAATTGCCGTCAGCCAATGATATCCTGTAAAATCATGAAGTTGAGTTGTGCCTTATGTTCTGATTTTCTAATTAAATCTGGAAATGAAGATTTTATGTTTAAAACAAACAGCCCATATATAAAATATAAATAATTCTAAACATATATATATATATGTATTTATCTCCCTACTTCTGTAGGATGGTCCTACCCAAATAAAGATTCCTCTTTAAAAAAAGCAAATGAGGCAATTATTAACAATATGAATAAAATTATTTTAGGCATATGAATGCAATATATATACTTACATAATGTTTCAGAGAAATAAATCATTAAATTATATAAAATATTTTTATCAGTGTCTGGAGAAATGCAAATTGATTTCATTCACATCCTAAAATCTATATATGCACACAAGGTTCTATACATTTCAAAATTAAATTATTATTTTTTAAAACTTTTATTTTACTTTTAACTTTTACAGAGTTTCTTTGTTTACAGATATGCATGTTCCCAGATTAGTCATATGTATATTCCCCCCTTCCCACCCCGCCTGTCACATAGCACCTCTTAAGGATCCCCTTTTCTCACAGAGCAATGACTATAGCTATTTTCTTCACGTATGATATATGTATAGGCCTTCATGCTACTTCCTTTATGCCTCCCACCCTCTGTTCCTTCCCAACAATGTCCATATGTCCATTGTCCATGTCTGTTTCTCCATTGCTTCACTGCATGTGCCATCATCACCATCCTACTAGATTCCATAGATATGTGTTAGTATATTGTACTTATCCTCTCTTTTTGACTGACTTCACTTTTGATGATAGGTTCTAGATCCAGCCACCTCATTAGGACTGATTCTTCTACATTTCTTTTTACATCAAAATTAGATTCTTTATTTAGTTTTATGCTTTGAACCAAATATAATTTTAATGATGACACATTAATATTGAAAAATTCCATTGAATATGTAGAAAAATGACATCAATATTTTAACCATGTAGATTTCCTAAGATTTCAATAATATTCATTTATTTAAAATTTTAAATAAGATTTTCTCATTGTTGAAGATATTGACAAATAAATATATAAATTAAAAATATACACATAGGAGAAGGAAATGCAGCCCACTCCAGTATTCTTGCCTGGGAAATCCCATGGACAGAGGAACCTGGCAGGCTACAGTCTATGGGGTTGCAAAGAGTTGGAAATAAAGGAGCTGGAGAGCCCCTTCCCAGTGCTCGGAAAAGTTAGGTCATATTCAGAACTGGAAAGCATAAAGTCAAGGTCCTGAAGCAGCTGAAATAACAACCTTTGATGAAAAATTTAAAAAAAAAGGATACACATAGATCAAAGAGATAGCAGTGTTAAACTATTGGTGAATTATCTTCCTGATATTTTAATTGAATAGATATAAGCAACACAGAAATTAGGGCGAATTGGCTTACAGTTCTGTGATCTGCTTTGTAACTTTTATATTATAACAGTTTTTATGCCATCAATCTTTGAATACTTACTTTTAATGGCAATGTGATTCATATCATATAATTGAACATAGTTTATTATGCAAAAATTACAGTATTAGATATGTATAATACTCTCAATGTTTTATTATTATGAAAAATGCTATGAAGGGAATATTTATCCATTAATATTTCTTGACATCATTAGAATAATTTACTAGAGAAATTCAGAATCATGAAACACAAATACATGTACTGCCAGAAGGCTTTCCACCATTCTATGAATATTTCCATCTCTGCACAGTTCTGCTAGCCGTAAGTATGAATAATGAACAAAATTTGTCAATTTGATTGATGAAAATCTCATAAAATCTCTATTCCTGACTCTGAATGAGTATGAGCATATTTTTCCGTGTTTGTTGACTATTTGTATTTCTTTTCCTACCAATAATCTTCTTATTATATTTGCATTTTTCAATTTGGAAGAAAGTGGTATATTTTCAAGGACTTGTGTTAAGAACAGTAATCCTTTCTCTATTATACTTATTACAGTTCTCCTATTTTTTTCATTTTTTAGTTTTTTTAGTAAATTAAAGGAACACACAAGAGACTAGAAATATCCAATATTTAAATGTTATGTCATTTTGCAAAATATGAGATTAGCAAAAATAAGAAAACGCTAAAACAGATTTATTTACTTTGGGTATATATTCATTTTTTTGTGAATTTACCCTCACTTTATAGGAGACTATCTTTCTTATGTCAACATGAGAACAATCTTTAAATTCTTCTCTCTAGAGAATGTAGATTAAATAATTGACTTAATAGGATTGTAGCAATCTAGGGAAAATTGGAAAAATAATAGATTCTGAGTCTGACCACAGAAGTGGGAAAAACTGTCAAATATAGAAGATAAAAAGATTTCTTTGAAAATATCCCTGATGCACTACTCTAAATATGATTGAATGTGTGGTGTAATTTATAAATGCTTATAACAGAAATAGATCTTAATTCTAATCCTAATTAATATTCATATTGTATAATTCCATATTAATTAGGACCATAGTAAAATAACTCCATCAATGGAAAGAAAATCTGTCTTTACTTTCAAGCAGGAGAGTAGAAAATAATTTTAGCACTCTAAAGCACCTTTAAAGTATCCCAGAGAAATGAAAATGCAATTGTATGTAAAAAAATACAGTTATGTTACAGAGATGCATTCTTATGATTGTGAATTTACAGTTGGAAACTTAGTTGGGAAGAAGAAAAAATTAATTGATACAATGCGATATTAAGTATGACAAAACATAAACTGAAGCTTTTAAATGGATGCTACCTGTATATTTTATTCAAATGTCATCTGAAAATAAAATAATAGGTCACTGACATAAATTTTCTTAAATAAACTATGAGATAATTCCATGACATATTATGAAATCCAACCTAAATCAATTCATATAGTTTAACTTTGCCTCATACGGACTGAATTTTTGATAATGAACAAGAGGTCTGAATGAATAAATAAGACAATGTAACTACACAAGAGTGTGGAATTTTTGGGAAAAGGTTAAGTGATGAGTTATAATTATTTTGTTTTCATTCATGTAACAAATGTATATTGTTTATGTGACTAATCCAAATTGCTTTTGTATTAATCTTAGTAATAATATTTGCTTAATTTTATTTTGAGATCCAAGAACACTAGACAAATGTTACTTTAACTTTGAATTATATTAGTTTCAACATAGTCAATGGGTTTTATTTAAAGCATATAAAATGCATTGATGAAAGAAATATAAATATTAAACCAAACTGAGGAACTTCCTAAATTTTGTATAGTATGTGAACCTACCCATAAAATATTAGTGGATAAATTGTCATTAGTAAAACCAAAATGAATCATTGATAAATCAATGCCATGAAAGATATCTATGAGTGATTAATTTTTTTACACCAAAAACGTTTTATTGGGGTATAGCCAATTAACAATGTTGTAATAGTTTCAAGTGAACAGTGAAGGGACTTGGCCATACATATACACATATCCATTCTCCTCTAACCCTCCCCCACATCCAGGCTGATACATAACAGTAAGCAGAGTTCTATGTGCTGAACAGAAGATTTTTGTTGGTTATCCATTTCAAATATGGCAGTGTGTTTTTGACTTTCCAAAAGTCTTCAATCATACCCTCCCACTGCAACCATAAGTTTGTTTTCTAAGTCTATGAGTCTCTATTTTGTAAATAAGTTCATTTGTATCATTACTTTATAGAATCCACATAAAAGGAATGTTATATGATATTTCTCCTTCTCCAACTTACTTATGAGTGATTATTTTTTGATAATTAAAACCAATATAATCACTCGTGATTTCCCAATGGTGTGATTTAATTTAATATTGAGATATAGGGAGATGATGAAATAAAGTTACAATAAGTAGGAATCAAGTAGATATCAGTCGGGACCCAGTAAGAATTAAAGGTCAAATTTGCTAGAATGTTTTGTCACTTTATTTACATGAAGCATTCCTAGGACCATTTCTTTCAAGTTGGCTTAAGGAATAAACAAACATCTAACAGCAGAATTGATCATAATTGATAGGAGTTAAAAAATTAGATGAATATTTCTTAGGAGAGAAGGAGAACAACACATGGCATTTAACACATATTAGAAGTTTAATAAACGGTAAATAAAATTTAAGATTGAAAATAGTTGGAAATATGCACATCAAAACATTCTCTGCTTTTGACAGATATTTATTGAATGTCAAATTTAAAATAACTACTAAAAAATAAGATATTTTAATCAATTAAGTGACACCTAATTTGATACTTATGTCTTGCCAAGTACAAATAAAGCACCGTATATCTCCGGAAGGTTAATACATTCATATGAATGCATGATGAAAGAAATATAAATATTAAACCAAACTGAGGAACTTCCTAAATTTTGTATAGTAACCTACCCATAAAATATTAGTGGATAAATTGTCATTAGTAAAACCAAAATGAATCATTGATAAATCAATGCCATGAAAGATATCTATGAGTGATTAATTTTTACACCAAAACGTTTTATTGGGGTATAGCCAATTAACAATGTTGTAATAGTTTCAAGTGAACAGTGAAGGGACTTGGCCATACATATACACATATCCATTCTCCTCTAACCCTCCCCCACATCCAGGCTGATACATAACAGTAAGCAGAGTTCTATGTGCTGAACAGAAGATTTTTGTTGGTTATCCATTTCAAATATGGCAGTGTGTTTTTGACTTTCCAAAAGTCTTCAATCATACCCTCCCACTGCAACCATAAGTTTGTTTTCTAAGTCTATGAGTCTCTATTTTGTAAATAAGTTCATTTGTATCATTACTTTATAGAATCCACATAAAAGGAATGTTATATGATATTTCTCCTTCTCCAACTTACTTATGAGTGATTATTTTTTGATAATTAAAACCAATATAATCACTCGTGATTTCCCAATGGTGTGATTTAATTTAATATTGAGATATAGGGAGATGATGAAATAAAGTTACAATAAGTAGGAATCAAGTAGATATCAGTCGGGACCCAGTAAGAATTAAAGGTCAAATTTGCTAGAATGTTTTGTCACTTTATTTACATGAAGCATTCCTAGGACCATTTCTTTCAAGTTGGCTTAAGGAATAAACAAACATCTAACAGCAGAATTGATCATAATTGATAGGAGTTAAAAAATTAGATGAATATTTCTTAGGAGAGAAGGAGAACAACACATGGCATTTAACACATATTAGAAGTTTAATAAACGGTAAATAAAATTTAAGATTGAAAATAGTTGGAAATATGCACATCAAAACATTCTCTGCTTTTGACAGATATTTATTGAATGTCAAATTTAAAATAACTACTAAAAAATAAGATATTTTAATCAATTAAGTGACACCTAATTTGATACTTATGTCTTGCCAAGTACAAATAAAGCACCTGTATATGCTCCGGAAGGTTAATACATTCATATGAATGCAGTTACAAGTTTTAGTATTTATAAAGCTTTAAATTAATTAATGATGTAAAGAGTAATTCATTGCATTCATTTAAGTTTTTATGTCTTGTGACTTTTAATTTACTGTTATTTTTTAAGAATCTACTTCCTTTGGGGAAAAAAATCAATTCCCTATGGGTGTATTAGTACGATAAACATATAACACAATCACACACTATAGCAATCATAAAATCAAAATTAGAAGTAGCTCTAGATGAAGTGTAAAAATTAAAAAATGGAAAAAGATCTCAATAGTGAGAAAATTAAAATTTCAGTATTGTATCTCATTTAAAACATCCATACTAAGTACAGCAGGCATCAACAAAAAATTGTTCAATCATAACTGCAAAATTTACATTTTTACCATGATATCATGCTGAGTTTTGGTATAATAGAAGTCAAATTATCCTTAAATTGAGACAAATTTCTACCATGGTTCCTTAGTCTGAAATGACAACTTTTGCTTATTCTTTTTAATAATGTGATAAATAAGAAAGGTATATAAGTTTAGTTCTAGCTTACATTATTTTTATCACAAGCTGCTTTGTCTCTTTTCTTATATTTCTACATCATTCATGTATTTTTGTTTGTACTTATCTGTTCATGAACTGGCAGTATTTAGTAATACTACATATGCTTTTACACTTTGGCATAACCATTTGCTTTAGAACTATATGTGGCAGTGTTGTGGGATACAAGGTCAATATGCATAAGTTATTTTTCTATATACCAGCAGTGAACAATTGCAATTTAATATGAAAAGAAAGCACTATTTTTTATCATCAAAAAGTAAACATAAATCCAGCAAAACATATATAGAATCTGCATGGGTACAACTACATAAAGGAAGTCTTCTGTGTTTATTGATCAGAATACTCAATATTTTTAAGCTGTTTATTCTTCCCAGAATGATCCATAATTTCAGTGCAACTTTCATCAAAATTTTAGCCAGGATTTTATAGATATCAATAAATGACTACTTAAAATTTTTGTGACACCTAATTTGATACTTATGTCTTGCCAAGTACAAATAAAGCACCTGTATATGCTCCGGAAGGTTAATACATTCATATGAATGCAGTTACAAGTTTTAGTATTTATAAAGCTTTAAATTAATTAATGATGTAAAGAGTAATTCATTGCATTCATTTAAGTTTTTATGTCTTGTGACTTTTAATTTACTGTTATTTTTTAAGAATCTACTTCCTTTGGGGAAAAAAATCAATTCCCTATGGGTGTATTAGTACGATAAACATATAACACAATCACACACTATAGCAATCATAAAATCAAAATTAGAAGTAGCTCTAGATGAAGTGTAAAAATTAAAAAATGGAAAAAGATCTCAATAGTGAGAAAATTAAAATTTCAGTATTGTATCTCATTTAAAACATCCATACTAAGTACAGCAGGCATCAACAAAAAATTGTTCAATCATAACTGCAAAATTTACTTTTTTACCATGATATCATGCTGAGTTTTGGTATAATAGAAGTCAAATTATCCTTAAATTGAGACAAATTTCTACCATGGTTCCTTAGTCTGAAATGACAACTTTTGCTTATTCTTTTTAATAATGTGATAAATAAGAAAGGTATATAAGTTTAGTTCTAGCTTACATTATTTTTATCACAAGCTGCTTTGTCTCTTTTCTTATATTTCTACATCATTCATGTATTTTTGTTTGTACTTATCTGTTCATGAACTGGCAGTATTTAGTAATACTACATATGCTTTTACACTTTGGCATAACCATTTGCTTTAGAACTATATGTGGCAGTGTTGTGGGATACAAGGTCAATATGCATAAGTTATTTTTCTATATACCAGCAGTGAACAATTGCAATTTAATATGAAAAGAAAGCACTATTTTTTATCATCAAAAAGTAAACATAAATCCAGCAAAACATATATAGAATCTGCATGGGTACAACTACATAAAGGAAGTCTTCTGTGTTTATTGATCAGAATACTCAATATTTTTAAGCTGTTTATTCTTCCCAGAATGATCCATAATTTCAGTGCAACTTTCATCAAAATTTTAGCCAGGGATTTTATAGATATCAATAAATGATTCTAAACTTTATACAGAGAGGCAAATATATAGAAGTATTAAAGAAAAATAAGGTTGAACTTGTACGAACTGATTTCAAGGTAATATAAAGTTACAGTAATCAAAACAGTGTGATTATGAAATTAACTTACAAATCAGTGGAATAGAGGTCCCAGAAACATTCACATAGTCAATGACAAAACAAAAGGAGCAAAGTCTAAGGATAAAATATATTCTTTTCAGCAAATCGTGCTGGGAAAATTGCATATCTATATACAAGTAACTGAAATTATGCACAGAATTTACAATATTAACACATACGCATGTGCAAACTAAATAATAGACCTAAATGTAAAGTGAAAATCTATAAATCTCCTAGAATAAAACAAGGGAAAAGTTATGAGACCTTGAGATTTGTGATGCATTTTTAAGTGTTATTAATAAATAAATATAAAATGTAAAGCCTTTACTCTAAAAATGACACTGTGAATGAAATGAAGACAGGTCACAGACTGAGAGAAAACACTTGTAAAGCACATACCTGAAAAGGACTTGGATTCAAAATCTATAAATGATTTTTAAAACTCTAAAATAAGAAAGTACATTACCTGATTAAAAATGGGTATGAAGACCTAAACAGATAACTTTGCCAACTAATATATACAAATGGGATAACAGACTGCGAAAAGATGCTCAATATAATTTATTATTCAAGAATTTGAAATTAAAACATCAGTGAGATACCATTAATACTTACTAGCAAAGCTAAAATCCCAAAACTCCAACAATCCCAATTTCTGGCAAGAAATGTGGAGACTAGAAACGCTTATTCATTTGCTATGAAATGCAAAAGAGTACACTTTTGGAAGACAGTCTGTAAGCTTCTTATAGAGCTAAACACAGTTTTACCATAAAAACTGGCTAGTGCACACCTAGTTTAGCATTTTCTGCTTCTGAGTATTTACACAATGGCTTTGAAAACTTATGTACATAACAAAAATCCGTATGCAAATGTTTATAACAGCTTTTTCCTTAATTGCAAAAACTGGAAGCAAACACAATATCCCTGATAGATAAATGGAAACAGAAACTCTGTTACAATCATACAATCAAAAATTAGTCACCAACTTTAAAAACTGAGCTATCAATACATGAAAAGAAAATGACTGAATAAATGCATATTTCTAAGTAATTGAACTGGCCTGAAAAGGTTACATACCATATGGTATGATTCTATGGCATTCTGGAAAAGCTGAAACTATACGGATAGTGAAAACATTGCTGGTTGCCAGGATATTAGAAGTGGGGATTCAAAAGGTAGAACATAGTGGATTTTTAGGACAGTGAAACAGTATTATATGTTATTGTAATTGTAGATACACATGCTATTGTCAGAGCACATAAAACTTCACAGTATAAACAGTGAACTGTAATGAATGCAATTTGAAAAAGTATTAACTTCATTTAGGAGCTCAGAGAATCCCATGATGAAATGCTAAATATAACAAAATAATCTAACTCTGTGACAAATATATAAAATAACCACACAGAAGGTGATGGGAAAAGAACATGCTAACATAAATAATTTTGTAAATGAACCAAATCTGTAAGACTAAAGGCAAAAGGAACTGTACGTAAATGTTATACATAAGTATTTTATGAGGTGGTTTCCTATGGTGACATGTTAAGATTCTGTTGACATTATACATATAAAATGTAATTGAACTACTAATGTATGAATGACACATCATAGAAGTCAGGTTTGTTACTATTGGAGTGGAAGGTTATATATAAATGTTGAAAATAGGCTAGGATAATCCAAATCATAACAGGCTGGAGCTGGAGACATTATTTTGAACTCATGCTTACCTATAGAAAACCTATAGGTATCAGGGCTTACCTATAGAAAAACTTAGATATGTGTCTATACATGGACACATGTAATGTAAATGCATGTAAATATTTCTCTGATCTATAGGTTGAGAGGTTCTAGAAGCATCATATCTCAGTAGTAATGAAAACACCTACTATTCGGATATTTGCTTTTAATACACCACTTGCCAATGAAAGGAACCACTCTGATTGGGAATCCGTCTAATTCTAGGACTAGGGCAGTAAATGTGTAAGATGAACCCAAAGTGTCTTATAAAGACAGAGTAAGGGAGTGCTAAGAAAAGAATCACATTGGAAGGGTATATGTCAGGGAGCATAGGAGTCAGAAAGCGATCCTAATGACCAAAACTGAGAAATAAAATATATTTTCTTATTTGGTTTATAAACCAAAGTGTAAAAATTTGGTTTATAAACGGTATTATTCTATGGCATTCTGGAAAAGCTGAAACTATACGGATAGTGAAAACATTGCTGGTTGCCAGGATATTAGAAGTGGGGATTCAAAAGGTAGAACATAGTGGATTTTTAGGACAGTGAAACAGTATTATATGTTATTGTAATTGTAGATACACATGCTATTGTCAGAGCACATAAAACTTCACAGTATAAACAGTGAACTGTAATGAATGCAATTTGAAAAAGTATTAACTTCATTTAGGAGCTCAGAGAATCCCATGATGAAATGCTAAATATAACAAAATAATCTAACTCTGTGACAAATATATAAAATAACCACACAGAAGGTGATGGGAAAAGAACATGCTAACATAAATAATTTTGTAAATGAACCAAATCTGTAAGACTAAAGGCAAAAGGAACTGTACGTAAATGTTATACATAAGTATTTTATGAGGTGGTTTCCTATGGTGACATGTTAAGATTCTGTTGACATTATACATATAAAATGTAATTGAACTACTAATGTATGAATGACACATCATAGAAGTCAGGTTTGTTACTATTGGAGTGGAAGGTTATATATAAATGTTGAAAATAGGCTAGGATAATCCAAATCATAACAGGCTGGAGCTGGAGACATTATTTTGAACTCATGCTTACCTATAGAAAACCTATAGGTATCAGGGCTTACCTATAGAAAAACTTAGATATGTGTCTATACATGGACACATGTAATGTAAATGCATGTAAATATTTCTCTGATCTATAGGTTGAGAGGTTCTAGAAGCATCATATCTCAGTAGTAATGAAAACACCTACTATTCGGATATTTGCTTTTAATACACCACTTGCCAATGAAAGGAACCACTCTGATTGGGAATCCGTCTAATTCTAGGACTAGGGCAGTAAATGTGTAAGATGAACCCAAAGTGTCTTATAAAGACAGAGTAAGGGAGTGCTAAGAAAAGAATCACATTGGAAGGGTATATGTCAGGGAGTATAGGAGTCAGAAAGAGATCCTAATGACCAAAACTGAGAAATAAAATATATTTTCTTATTTGGTTTATAAACCAAAGTGTAAAAAATATTCACGAGTCAATAGTGATATAAACAAATAATCTGGTAATTAAATGAATGTGGAAACATAGACAAATCTCAGGATAGAAAGATTCTAAATAATTTGTGTAGGTAGACCACAGTCAAGGTGATGGAGTGAAATTTCCACTCAGGTGTGTATGCACAGTGACTTTCTTCCAAAGAATACACTATGGAAAGGGAGAAAAAAGACAGCAACTTTACAATGGAGAAACCTGATTCATGTTAATATCAATAGCAGTAAGATAGAAAGGTTGCAGTAAGACTGAGGCAGGAATGACCTTGGTCAGTGAGCACAACAGGAAAAACAGTGGCGTGGCTATAACACAGTGGATGAAAGGGACATGCACAGACAAGTGTCAGTAAAGGCAGTCAGGAAGCGGCATGTATTTGGACTAAGATTGCATAGTGGTCTTATATGGTTTGATATATCTTAGATATTTTCTTAGAGTAAATAATCAACTTTCTGTGGTTATACACTAATTACTCTCAACAGTAGAGGTTTGAGAGTTTCTTCCTATTAATATAATCAGTTTTGGTAAAGGGTGGCATGTGAAGGATTTTTCTACACTAAAAGTTTTGCAGAGATATGTGCTTATAAAAAACATTTTCACAGTGTATGATGTGTTATGAAATGCAACTGTATTAATGCTTGGAACACAGTGTTAAGGCTTATTAAAAAATGCAAGAGAACCATCCCTGTATTTGGCAGGACCATAGTCACTGTTGCCTGGTCAGTCCCATACATCACAGGGGGATGTAGACATGCCCTGGAAGGCACCCCACAGCACCAGCCACCTTGAGGCCCAGGTCCTGACTCAGGGCCACACTGGCCCAGGTCTAAGGAGAGGTACTGTTCTCTCTGCTGTGGAAAACTTTGGCATTCCTATCAACACTTACTTCTCCACTGTAGGCAAAGGATTTTGAATCATTAATTAAACATAAGGCCTAAAAAGAACAATTAAACTTACGGCTCTTGCTTGGGACCTAACAACCCATAGAACTTTTCCTTTAGGAGAGGCCTGAAGATGCCTCTAGATGCTTTATTTGACCTAGAAAGTACTTTTTATTCAGGAAAAGAAAACTCTAAGCCCCCTTCAAAAACTAAATCATATTTTCTGATCTGGTTTTACTTTGATTTTTCACTCTTACAAATCTTATGTTAGAATTTAGAGGGTGGAGAAAGTGAAAGTCTCTCAGGCTCATCTGACTGTACGAAGAACCCACAATATTTAAAAGAAAATATCATCTTTTTAAATTAATGTAGGTAGACCACAGTCAAGGTGATGGAGTGAAATTTCCACTCAGGTGTGTATGCACAGTGACTTTCTTCCAAAGAATACACTATGGAAAGGGAGAAAAAAGACAGCAACTTTACAATGGAGAAACCTGATTCATGTTAATATCAATAGCAGTAAGATAGAAAGGTTGCAGTAAGACTGAGGCAGGAATGACCTTGGTCAGTGAGCACAACAGGAAAAACAGTGGCGTGGCTATAACACAGTGGATGAAAGGGACATGCACAGACAAGTGTCAGTAAAGGCAGTCAGGAAGCGGCATGTATTTGGACTAAGATTGCATAGTGGTCTTATATGGTTTGATATATCTTAGATATTTTCTTAGAGTAAATAATCAACTTTCTGTGGTTATACACTAATTACTCTCAACAGTAGAGGTTTGAGAGTTTCTTCCTATTAATATAATCAGTTTTGGTAAAGGGTGGCATGTGAAGGATTTTTCTACACTAAAAGTTTTGCAGAGATATGTGCTTATAAAAAACATTTTCACAGTGTATGATGTGTTATGAAATGCAACTGTATTAATGCTTGGAACACAGTGTTAAGGCTTATTAAAAAATGCAAGAGAACCATCCCTGTATTTGGCAGGACCATAGTCACTGTTGCCTGGTCAGTCCCATACATCACAGGGGGATGTAGACATGCCCTGGAAGGCACCCCACAGCACCAGCCACCTTGAGGCCCAGGTCCTGACTCAGGGCCACACTGGCCCAGGTCTAAGGAGAGGTACTGTTCTCTCTGCTGTGGAAAACTTTGGCATTCCTATCAACACTTACTTCTCCACTGTAGGCAAAGGATTTTGAATCATTAATTAAACATAAGGCCTAAAAAGAACAATTAAACTTACGGCTCTTGCTTGGGACCTAACAACCCATAGAACTTTTCCTTTAGGAGAGGCCTGAAGATGCCTCTAGATGCTTTATTTGACCTAGAAAGTACTTTTTATTCAGGAAAAGAAAACTCTAAGCCCCCTTCAAAAACTAAATCATATTTTCTGATCTGGTTTTACTTTGATTTTTCACTCTTACAAATCTTATGTTAGAATTTAGAGGGTGGAGAAAGTGAAAGTCTCTCAGGCACATCTGATTGTATGAAAAACCCTCAATATTTAAAAGAAAATATCATCTATAAATTATGAAATGACACAAAAAAATAATGGCCAAAATCGTGTATTCGAGTACTCATTGTTGTTCAGGCACTAACTCCTGTCCGACTCCCTGAGACTCCATGGACTGCAGCACAGCAGGCTCCCTGTCCTTCGCTGTCTTTCAGAGTTTTCTCAAATTCATGTCCATTGATTCGGTGATGCCACCCAACCATTTCATTCTCTGTTGTCTCCTTCTCCTTCTATACATAGGCACTCATATATACGAGAGTTTGAAATCATTTATGTACAGGGTTCAGCAGGTTGCATGAATGTCAAGGTCAGGTTAAATATAAAAATATGGAGAGTGGTGTGCTAATAAAGTATCAGTGCATGCATATCCTGCATAAGAACATTCCCACTCATGAATTTTGAGACTCTGTTAGTCAAAGAAAACATGTGGAAAATTCGCTTATCCTGGTTCTGCTAGAATGCATTTTCTTTGAAGTTAGAGACTGACCCTGCTTATTGTTTCTAATGTCACTTGTACTCATCATTGCCTGCTGTGTTATTAGGTATCCAATGAATATTGCTTTATTAATTGCTTAACGGATGAAGGACCAGTTCTCTTCAATATATTACTTATTATCTATAGCTCAAATTGGTTTAGTCAAATGTTCTTCTACAGTTAACATTAGCAAGGCAACAGTGGTTGAGGTGTGCTAGATTAACAACCTGAAGTAATTACACACACACATTGTTCAATACAAAAATGAGTATTGTTAATGTCTGATGTTATTGGATATATGAAATATAGAAGATATTGATATATTCTCGTACATAAATTTAGTTTTAGGTACTAGGCAAATTGAAATCAAATAAAGTTTCTAAAAATGCATATTACAAATACATGAAAATATATCAATCAATAAAAAAGAATTTGAATGTACTATTTATTCAGGAAAAGAAAACTCTAAGCCCCCTTCAAAAACTAAATCATATTTTCTGATCTGGTTTTACTTTGATTTTTCACTCTTACAAATCTTATGTTAGAATTTAGAGGGTGGAGAAAGTGAAAGTCTCTCAGGCACATCTGATTGTATGAAAAACCCTCAATATTTAAAAGAAAATATCATCTATAAATTATGAAATGACACAAAAAAATAATGGCCAAAATCGTGTATTCGAGTACTCATTGTTGTTCAGGCACTAACTCCTGTCCGACTCCCTGAGACTCCATGGACTGCAGCACAGCAGGCTCCCTGTCCTTCGCTGTCTTTCAGAGTTTTCTCAAATTCATGTCCATTGATTCGGTGATGCCACCCAACCATTTCATTCTCTGTTGTCTCCTTCTCCTTCTATACATAGGCACTCATATATACGAGAGTTTGAAATCATTTATGTACAGGGTTCAGCAGGTTGCATGAATGTCAAGGTCAGGTTAAATATAAAAATATGGAGAGTGGTGTGCTAATAAAGTATCAGTGCATGCATATCCTGCATAAGAACATTCCCACTCATGAATTTTGAGACTCTGTTAGTCAAAGAAAACATGTGGAAAATTCGCTTATCCTGGTTCTGCTAGAATGCATTTTCTTTGAAGTTAGAGACTGACCCTGCTTATTGTTTCTAATGTCACTTGTACTCATCATTGCCTGCTGTGTTATTAGGTATCCAATGAATATTGCTTTATTAATTGCTTAACGGATGAAGGACCAGTTCTCTTCAATATATTACTTATTATCTATAGCTCAAATTGGTTTAGTCAAATGTTCTTCTACAGTTAACATTAGCAAGGCAACAGTGGTTGAGGTGTGCTAGATTAACAACCTGAAGTAATTACACACACACATTGTTCAATACAAAAATGAGTATTGTTAATGTCTGATGTTATTGGATATATGAAATATAGAAGATATTGATATATTCTCGTACATAAATTTAGTTTTAGGTACTAGGCAAATTGAAATCAAATAAAGTTTCTAAAAATGCATATTACAAATACATGAAAATATATCAATCAATAAAAAAGAATTTGAATGTCTTTTACTTATAGGTTTTATGTTAAAATACACAATTTCAATCATAGGGGGTTAATGTTTTCTTCATGAATTTAAAAAAAAAATTTATTATGTTGTGAAGCATGCTGCTTTTCTTTTTTGCCTCTAAGTCATTGTTTGTTTTCATCCATGTTTTCTATTCTTTGGCCTGTGTGGGCCTCCCATCACGGTGGCCTCTGCTGTCGCAGAGCACCGGCTCTGGGCGCATGCAATCCAGAGCTCAGGCTCGGCAATTGGACACACCAGTCCAGCCGCTCCGCGTCACGTGGGATCCTCCCAGGCCAGGGATCGAACCGGCGCCCCTTGCCCTGCAAGGCGGTGTCCCCACCCACTGGACCACCAGGGAAGTCTATAACTTGCCATTTCTAAAAATATCTAGTTTTATCTTTGGGAAGTCTGAGATCTCAGGAGATTTATCATTTTTAATTTTATAATATTTGTTTGCCCTATATAATAAATACTCTCTATCATAAAGTTTTTAAAAGTTCCAAGTTCTTTATTATGCATGAACAAGTTCATATGTATGTACTACCTAAAATAAGGAACATATTTTATAACATAAAATCCTCTGATAATACTGATAGAAATTACTGATATATAAGTGAATCTTAACAGTAAATATTTTGGATTCAGTTTGAACTATAACTACATCAGAGTCATTATAAACAAAGTAGTAGTCATCTTCTGTGGGATGGTTTGAACAAACATTATTGAAGGTCAAGGATTTAATGGCAATCTTTTCAAATTCCCCAATAATTTTCTTATTCCCTGAGTCAAATTTCATGGACTAGACTTCCATGTTCTTATATGGTTGGAAAAGAAAGTTACCACATGTTACTATTCAGGATTTTGACACTTTTAGACTACATGTTAACACATTAATAAAAGGCAACATCAAAATGACAAGTTTCTTATTTTCTACCCCAAACACATATTTACATTTGAGAAGACCCCCTACTATCCACATATGCAGAAGCATGCCTGTGCTTTCAGGTAATGGCATTTGTTTTTACTTCTTTGTAAATTTGAAGCGATCAGAAGAGACCATCCACAGACTTCTCTCACCATATCTTTTTACCTTTCAACATCAGAGTTGTATCTCCTTCCTTCCTGCTTTTTATCAAGGATGAACTCTATGCGAACCTTTATCAATTCCACTCACTCTGGGGCACTAAATCCCACGCCATTTTTATATCCTACCTAAGGATATTGTCTTCCACAACATTCACCTCTTTCTCTCTTCTGTATCAAACCCTTTTGACTGGATCGTTCTCGTTACCATTCAAACATTCCTTAATTTCTTCCACTAAAAATGGAAAAAAAGAAGAAAGAAAACCTTCTCTTGATCACATATACCCTAATGAGCTATCAGTTTATTTTGCAAAAATATTCCTAGAAAGAGTTCTGTATCTCACATTCCTTTTTACCCATACTATCTTAAATCCATTCTCCTCTAGCTTTCCTCCCCAGTACTCCAACCAAATTGTTTTATTACCAAAGCCCATGTTCTCCATGCTGTTGAATCCTGTGGTCAGTTTCCAGACCTCATTTGATTTGAGCTACCAGAAGCGTTTGGTGTATGTGCTCATTCCCTATTGGTTTCCAAGATGCCACCCTTAATTTTCTTTACACATTACTTGTCACTCTTTCTTATATCCCTTTACTACGTATAATTTCAGTGCAATCACCTTAGTCATGGGCATGATAACTTCTTTCCTAAATAGGTCGTTAGTTGCAGCATCTACATCTCATATTGTCTCTCATAACTCTTATCCCTATTCTTTTATCAAATTAATTTTTTTAAATTTTTCACTGTGCTAGGTCTTGGATGCTGCATGTGAGCCTTCTCTAGTTGTGGCAAAGGAGAGCTGCTCTCTGGCTGAGATACTTAGGCTTCCCCTTGTGATGGCTTTTCTTGTTGCAGAGCACAGGCTCAGTAGCTGTGGAACCTGAACTCAGTTGCTCAGAGGCATGTGGGATCTTAGTTCCCTGACCAGGGGTTGAACCTGCATGCCTTGCATTATAAGGTGGTTTCCTAACCACTGGACCACCAGGGAAGTCCCCATCTCCATTCTTTAGTCAGCACAGCTGCCAGAATGATTATTTAAAAATCTTAATCAGATCAGTAAAACCCAGTAAAAATCCTGCAATGGCATCCATTCAGAGTTAAAACCTGCATTTCCCTGAAATGGCCTCCTAGGCCCTACATTGTCCGGTCTTCCATTTTTCCCTTAGCTTCGTTTCAGTCCTCTTTCCCATAATCATTTTGCTGCACTGAGCTTCTTGAATTCCTTGAACACACAAGATTCTCTCCTGCCATAGGGTCTTCACATGGCCATAAATGCCACAAAATTTGGTAAGATATTTCTATGGATAACTCTGGGGCACTAAATCCCACGCCATTTTTATATCCTACCTAAGGATATTGTCTTCCACAACATTCACCTCTTTCTCTCTTCTGTATCAAACCCTTTTGACTGGATCGTTCTCGTTACCATTCAAACATTCCTTAATTTCTTCCACTAAAAATGGAAAAAGAAGAAAGAAAACCTTCTCTTGATCACATATACCCTAATGAGCTATCAGTTTATTTTGCAAAAATATTCCTAGAAAGAGTTCTGTATCTCACATTCCTTTTTACCCATACTATCTTAAATCCATTCTCCTCTAGCTTTCCTCCCCAGTACTCCAACCAAATTGTTTTATTACCAAAGCCCATGTTCTCCATGCTGTTGAATCCTGTGGTCAGTTTCAGACCTCATTTGATTTGAGCTACCAGAAGCGTTTGGTGTATGTGCTCATTCCCTATTGGTTTCCAAGATGCCACCCTTAATTTTCTTTACACATTACTTGTCACTCTTTCTTATATCCCTTTACTACGTATAATTTCAGTGCAATCACCTTAGTCATGGGCATGATAACTTCTTTCCTAAATAGGTCGTTAGTTGCAGCATCTACATCTCATATTGTCTCTCATAACTCTTATCCCTATTCTTTTATCAAATTAATTTTTTTAAATTTTTCACTGTGCTAGGTCTTGGATGCTGCATGTGAGCCTTCTCTAGTTGTGGCAAAGGAGAGCTGCTCTCTGGCTGAGATACTTAGGCTTCCCCTTGTGATGGCTTTTCTTGTTGCAGAGCACAGGCTCAGTAGCTGTGGAACCTGAACTCAGTTGCTCAGAGGCATGTGGGATCTTAGTTCCCTGACCAGGGGTTGAACCTGCATGCCTTGCATTATAAGGTGGTTTCCTAACCACTGGACCACCAGGGAAGTCCCCATCTCCATTCTTTAGTCAGCACAGCTGCCAGAATGATTATTTAAAAATCTTAATCAGATCAGTAAAACCCAGTAAAAATCCTGCAATGGCATCCATTCAGAGTTAAAACCTGCATTTCCCTGAAATGGCCTCCTAGGCCCTACATTGTCCGGTCTTCCATTTTTCCCTTAGCTTCGTTTCAGTCCTCTTTCCCATAATCATTTTGCTGCACTGAGCTTCTTGAATTCCTTGAACACACAAGATTCTCTCCTGCCATAGGGTCTTCACATGGCCATAAATGCCACAAAATTTGGTAAGATATTTCTATGGATAACTCTATTATCTTCTTCATGATTTTCTCTAACACTACTTTTAAAAAAATCAACCTCTTCTCAATGCTCATCTCAAACCCTGCATACCAAGTTTCCCTTAACATTATTGACATTTTCCCCATCCATCTGAAAATTACCTTGTGACATACTACTATACCTATATGTATTGTTGATATTTTATTGTTCCTTAGTAAACTACTAAACTCTAAATCTGTTTTGCGCAGGGCTTTTAATATTATTTTTTTTTAATTCACTAAGAAATTCCAAGTGCTTGAGGTATAGTTGTTGCTCCAATAATAATGAATAAATGGACAAGAAGGTCTCATGGAATAATAGCATTTATGATATATTCCTATGAACCTAACTGCACTATTTAGCATTTCTTGATTACTGTGTATGTGTGTATTTATAAGATGCCTCATGATTATTGTTAGTCTACTTTATGGTGATGTTTTTCTTATATTGTGTGAAGCCATGTTTAACAGGAAAACCCAGAGCTGACTTCTTTCACCAGCTAACTATATATTATATACAAACACATTCTATGTTATTTATCTTTTTGTTATTGATGTTGTGTCTCATGGATTTGGGTGTGTGTGTGTGTGTGTGTGTGTGTGTGTGGTCTCTGTGTGTTTTCAGTCATGCCTTGTTAAATTGAGAGGCTTTTTGTTTTTTGTGCTATTCTGTACCCAGATTTTCTACAGATTTTCTGTATCCTTCTTTGGTATTAACATTGAGTGGTCAAGTGTAACTTCTAGAATCAGAGCACTAGCTGAAATTCTAATTTTTTCCTTTACTGTCTACTCTTGGGACAAGCTATTCAGTATCTCTACACCTAAGCTTTTATATCTGAAAATTAAATATAATAACTTCGCATTTCACTGGATTTTTGTAATGAATAAATAAGACCACTTACAGTGGGTCTGGCACATCATAAATCCTAACATGTGTGTCTCTCATATTTGTGCCAGAGTATTAATGTCTTGCTTCTTTCTAACTTCTTCTCACAAATTTTATTTTCTCCCTAAAAATTATTGCTCAAAAAAATCATGTGAAGACTCGAGTCTTTTTCTTCTTGATCATTTAAAGACATGTCACTCATAGTTTTGTCATGCTATCAGTCACTGACTCTACCTCTCACTCTCACTCTTGTTCTCATTCTGTCTCAAACGTACTCACTTTGTGTTTATCAAGGGTGGTTTTTCTTTGTTGCCCATATATTTTTATCAAAGTAATTATTTTTTCAGTAACTGTGGCCAGAGGCAGAAAATTTTGCTCTTAGATGGAGCCCTCCTCTTTCTAAGTTTTACAACAGACACAAGTCTCTGAATGCTAAGAAACCTGAACACCCTAGCCACTCCCATGGAATATCCCTAGATGTCCTATAAAGTTGTGACCGAAGGCATTATTGTTTAGTTATATCACGCCCAGTATCGTAAGATTACATTGGTTGGTATAAAGAAACACCTCTGCAATGGTTTGGAGATTTCTGCAATCTTCTCTTGCTTAGAGGATAGTTCATGATCTCCCCTGTCCAAAGTACAGTGGTACCAATGCTTGCAAAGTTGAGAACTCCCTTACTAATGAACCAAGTATGTTCTTGATAACAAACCAAAATGCTGTATATCTTCCTACAATTAGAATTAATATTTGGTACTATTTTTATGCTCGATTCTATATCAAAAGAATAGCTTTCCAGTTTAAAATAATGGTATGCTGGAACCAGCTTTTGTGCTTTCAAAGTTCTTATGTGGATTCTGACATATAAAGTCTAAATATATTCCTCATAAAGCAAATCTCTTTTTCACTTTATTGCATATGTTATCTGTCACAGTTCACGATTGAAAATAGATACTTGTTCAAGCAGTTTTAAGTGCAAAAGCAGTTTTAGTACTGAATCTCTCCAAGTAATTCAGGAAAAGTCTGGATAAACAGTCTTGGAAAACAGAAAGGAACAAAGAAGGCTTAAAAATCACAGCTAAAGTCAAAACAAAACTTCAGAGCCACTTGGGTAAGGACATCATTTCCGCTGCTTCCAAACACTTGTATTTCTGACTTCAGTGTAGACAGGGCCACACTAGATAGTGGGAGCCCCGCAGGTTTTATGGTAATGGCTGCTTCTGGAAATTAGACTTCTGGAATCGCCTTTGTTGCTAACTCAAGCTTAATGCTGCTTTTCATCAAAATATTTCAGTTCAAAGACTAGGAGTCTGAGTTTGATTTGCTAAGCAAGAGAGGCTGAGAAAATAAATATCTTGTCTTTCCTGCTTCCACAGTTGAAGGTGAATTCTGCCGAGAACTACTTCTTCATGAAGTGGTTAATTTCTTAAACATACGAAGGAGTTCAGAATAGGTTACCCAAAATAATAAAGCTTGATTCAATCTCTGCTCAGTATTTTGCCAATAAAATTAATGTTAAAAACTTAGAGCAAGAGATTGTCTGCACCCTCATGTTCATTGCAGTTATTTACAGCAGCCAAAGGTATGGAACAGCCGTCATGACTGAAGGCATTATTGTTTAGTTATATCACGCCCAGTATCGTAAGATTACATTGGTTGGTATAAAGAAACACCTCTGCAATGGTTTGGAGATTTCTGCAATCTTCTCTTGCTTAGAGGATAGTTCATGATCTCCCCTGTCCAAAGTACAGTGGTACCAATGCTTGCAAAGTTGAGAACTCCCTTACTAATGAACCAAGTATGTTCTTGATAACAAACCAAAATGCTGTATATCTTCCTACAATTAGAATTAATATTTGGTACTATTTTTATGCTCGATTCTATATCAAAAGAATAGCTTTCCAGTTTAAAATAATGGTATGCTGGAACCAGCTTTTGTGCTTTCAAAGTTCTTATGTGGATTCTGACATATAAAGTCTAAATATATTCCTCATAAAGCAAATCTCTTTTTCACTTTATTGCATATGTTATCTGTCACAGTTCACGATTGAAAATAGATACTTGTTCAAGCAGTTTTAAGTGCAAAAGCAGTTTTAGTACTGAATCTCTCCAAGTAATTCAGGAAAAGTCTGGATAAACAGTCTTGGAAAACAGAAAGGAACAAAGAAGGCTTAAAAATCACAGCTAAAGTCAAAACAAAACTTCAGAGCCACTTGGGTAAGGACATCATTTCCGCTGCTTCCAAACACTTGTATTTCTGACTTCAGTGTAGACAGGGCCACACTAGATAGTGGGAGCCCCGCAGGTTTTATGGTAATGGCTGCTTCTGGAAATTAGACTTCTGGAATCGCCTTTGTTGCTAACTCAAGCTTAATGCTGCTTTTCATCAAAATATTTCAGTTCAAAGACTAGGAGTCTGAGTTTGATTTGCTAAGCAAGAGAGGCTGAGAAAATAAATATCTTGTCTTTCCTGCTTCCACAGTTGAAGGTGAATTCTGCCGAGAACTACTTCTTCATGAAGTGGTTAATTTCTTAAACATACGAAGGAGTTCAGAATAGGTTACCCAAAATAATAAAGCTTGATTCAATCTCTGCTCAGTATTTTGCCAATAAAATTAATGTTAAAAACTTAGAGCAAGAGATTGTCTGCACCCTCATGTTCATTGCAGTTATTTACAGCAGCCAAGGTATGGAAACAGCCTGTTCATTGACTGATAAACAGATAAAGAAAATGTGACACTGTTTACAGTGGATTATTATTCAGCCATAAAAATGAAGAAACATTTTTGACAACATGAATGAGCTTTGAGGACATAATACTAAGTAAAATAAGTCAGATAGAGGAGACAAATATTGTGTGATCTCACATATGGAATCCAAGGATGAATCTCATACAGAGAGTAGATTGGTGATTGTCAGGGTCTGAGGTGGTGAGAGAATTGGGCAGATGTTGGTTAAAAGTTACTAGCTGCCCTCTATAAGTTCAGAGAATTTAATGTGACTATAGCAGCATGGTGACTATAGTTAATAAAAACTGTATTGTAGTTCTGAAAGTTAGAAGAGTGGTTCTTAAATGTTCTCAGACAGACGCACATATACACACATGGTAGTTATGTGAGATCATGGATGTATTAACTTATTAATAATGTTACCAAATCCAAGTTCATGTGCCCAACACACAGTGAGGCTAAAAAAACTGAAACATTGGAGTCTGGAGCAGAGAAAGGTTTATTGCAGTACCATGCAAGAATACAGGTGGCTTGTGCCCCCCAACTCTGAACTCTCTCAAGGGTGTCAGCAAGGTGTTTTAAAGGCATGGTTAGAGAAGGTCATGGTTAGTGGTTACAAATTTCTTGGTGCCAGAATCCTTTATTCTTGCAGCTGTCCAGGTGGATCAAGCCTGGATGTTCCTGTAAACTTCCAATAAGACGAATGCTGTTTTCTGTTCTGCAACTGTTTATGTGAATGGGTTTTTAAAGATCAGAGCCTTGAGAATAGGCTATCCTATATCTCTTAGGCTATAAGCAACATTCTTTTACAAAAGATGCAGAACTAGCACGACTAAGCCTGAGTAACAGAGAACAAAGCTCAGTAAAGGGAACAGATCCAATATGGGGACAAACTTGTTCTTCTCTATTACAATAATATTGTATTATGATTAGCATAATAATCTTATTATGATAATCATTTCACAATGTATTTAATATATCAAATCATCACAACATATACTTTAAAATTATACATTAATATATGCCAATTATATTTCAGTAAAGCTGGGGGAAAACCCTTAAAGCAGTATTTTTTAATCTGGCTATAAAATAATACACTTGAACTATGAAATATTCAAGCACCAGCACTTAGAGAAAACTAATGCTAACATTTTGGTGAGTATGCTTTCGAATATTTCTCTATATTCTCATGCAATATGTAACCTTTATTACTAATCTGGCATCAGATTCTAGTAACACAGAGTCCTTTTTGAGGTAGGAAATTACCCTTTCCTCATGGAGTCGTGTGCCATAAGAGATACAGATATAACATAGCTTAAAGTTGGGGTATGAATGATATAAAAGTGGTCCAATCTACAGCTCCAGGGAATAGTCCAGGAAAGACATATGCAATGTTTTTTTCTTTTTAAGATTTTAATTTATTTATTTATTTTGGGCGGGGGTCGGGTTGGGGAGGAAGGGGAGCGGGCCACTTCTATTGGTCTTTCATTTCTCTGTTTTCATCCGTCTTTGTTCTTTGGCTCCTGTGGGCCTCCCATCGCGGTGGTGTCTGTTGTCGCAGAGCGCCAGCTCTGGGCGCATGTGCTCCAGAGCTCCGGCTCGGTAATTGGACACATCAGTACGGCCGCTCCGCGGCATGTGGGATCTTCCCAGGCCAGGGATCGAACCGGCGCCCCTTGCACTGCAAGGCGGTGTCCTTATCCACTGGACCACCAGGGGAAGCCCCGACATGTGCAGCTTTTTTTGAGTCTGCTTAAGATTCTAGGCAAATTTCTCTTTGGTTTTAAGATAGTCAGCCATTGTAAACCATTATAGATAGACACGAGAAAGATGAATGTAGCACTGATTGCAATTAGCAGCCATTCTACAACCAAAATAGAAAAAGTTCTAGAATAAAGTTAACAAAGAAAATGGGAAAATAAAATCATTGAAAAAAGTCTGAGTCCATGAAAATATTATTAAACTGCTGGATCAAATGAATGGCTGAAGTTTGGTACTCCATTGTATATTATCAAATCTATTACCTGGCGATATAATTTACTTTTAGTTAGATTCTCTACTGTTTGCAGTTCAAAGAGCTTTAACAAACAGAGCCAAATAAAATAAACAGAAAATCATACAATACAAATGTTCACAACATTTAATCCTTTTAAATTATTCTCCTTCACCTCAAAATAGACATATTATATAATATATTAGCAAATAGATTGATTTAAGCATTTAAGAATTTTTAGTAATGCATAGTATAGATGCATGTTATTTTATTTCAGCGTGTCCTTATTAATGAATGTCTAACATTCTTAGTTTTTTCTTTTGTTGCAGTAAATTAGGTAGTGGCAAAATCTTGGCATGCCCCTTTGTGTATAATCGTTATTACTAAATTAACTATAATGTGCATGTGTGCTCAGTCATAGTTGTATCTGACTCTTTGTGACCGAGAACAGCCTGCCAGGCTCCTCTGTCCCTGAGAGTCTCCAGGCAAGAATACTGGAGTGGGTGGCCATTTCCTTCTCCAGGGGATCCTCCTGACCCAAGGGGAACCCACTCTCTTTGGTCCCCCACATTACGGGCGGGTTCTTTACCACTAGTACTACCCGGGACGCTGTATAGAATGATTACTAAAAGAATGACCTGTAGGTCAGTCAATGTACATATTTTAAATGTTCAATTTCTAGCAATACTGCCTCCAGAAATTTACAATGACTCATATTCATTTATTTGTAAAAATATTTAATTCTCTATATGTTCATTCAGTCTTGGGAGTGAAAATTTTGTTAAGCATTTCAATCCAAGTGGAAAACATTCTCTTTCGTACATAAATGCTGGTTTTGATGCTATGTATCTTAATTTTGATATAGCAAAATCTGTTCCTCTTTCTCTTAAGGTTTTTTGTTACTGTCTTGCTTAATTTATTAAGTTTTAGCGTACAATATTCTTCCTCTGTTTTGATTCTCAACTGTTTTCAGTCCACTGACATTTAAAACAGATCGAAAATTCTCTATCATCCCAATGCAAATCAAAAGAACACTAAAAATGTAAATGTTAATTACCAAAATTAAACAGGATATATTGTTAATTGTGTTTGATGAGGTTATAGGTAAGCTGTCAATGAAGTGGTGACTTATGTTTATAAAATTACAATTCCTCAATGCCACAGTTAAGAAATAGTACTCATCTTGGTTTTTGATTTGTAATGCTTTAGTATATTGATAATGTTAATTCTTTATAAAGTATATAAACTTTATTGTAGGAAAGTAGAAATAAGTTTATGATTGTGGACAGATAAGAGTATTCACATTGAAAAATGTTATTGTAGTGTTCCGTCCTTTATCCTTAAATATCTCCTTCACCTCAAAATAGACATATTATATAATATATTAGCAAATAGATTGATTTAAGCATTTAAGAATTTTTAGTAATGCATAGTATAGATGCATGTTATTTTATTTCAGCGTGTCCTTATTAATGAATGTCTAACATTCTTAGTTTTTTCTTTTGTTGCAGTAAATTAGGTAGTGGCAAAATCTTGGCATGCCCCTTTGTGTATAATCGTTATTACTAAATTAACTATAATGTGCATGTGTGCTCAGTCATAGTTGTATCTGACTCTTTGTGACCGAGAACAGCCTGCCAGGCTCCTCTGTCCCTGAGAGTCTCCAGGCAAGAATACTGGAGTGGGTGGCCATTTCCTTCTCCAGGGGATCCTCCTGACCCAAGGGGAACCCACTCTCTTTGGTCCCCCACATTACGGGTGGGTTCTTTACCACTAGTACTACCTGGGACGCTGTATAGAATGATTACTAAAAGAATGACCTGTAGGTCAGTCAATGTACATATTTTAAATGTTCAATTTCTAGCAATACTGCCCTCCAGAAATTTACAATGACTCATATTCATGTATTTGTAAAAATATTTAATTCTCTATATGTTCATTCAGTCTTGGGAGTGAAAATTTTGTTAAGCATTTCAATCCAAGTGGAAAACATTCTCTTTCGTACATAAATGCTGGTTTTGATGCTATGTATCTTAATTTTGATATAGCAAAATCTGTTCCTCTTTCTCTTAAGGTTTTTAGTTACTGTCTTGCTTAATTTATTAAGTTTTAGCGTACAATATTCTTCCTCTGTTTTGATTCTCAACTGTTTTCAGTCCACTGACATTTAAAACAGATCGAAAATTCTCTATCATCCCAATGCAAATCAAAAGAACACTAAAAATGTAAATGTTAATTACCAAAATTAAACAGGATATATTGTTAATTGTGTTTGATGAGGTTATAGGTAAGCTGTCAATGAAGTGGTGACTTATGTTTATAAAATTACAATTCCTCAATGCCACAGTTAAGAAATAGTACTCATCTTGGTTTTTGATTTGTAATGCTTTAGTATATTGATAATGTTAATTCTTTATAAAGTATATAAACTTTATTGTAGGAAAGTAGAAATAAGTTTATGATTGTGGACAGATAAGAGTATTCACATATGCTATACATAAAAATGGCTTCCCAGGGTCGTGCTAGTAGTAAAGAACCTGTCTGCCAATGCAGGAGATGTAAGAGACATAGGTTTGATCCCTGGGTCAGGAAAATCCCCTGGAGGAGGGCATGGAAACCCACTCTAGTATTCTCGTCTGGAAAAACCCATGGATAAAGGAGCCAGTAGTCTTCAGTCTATAGTGTTGGAAGCAATTAAGCATGCATACATACATAAACTATGTTCAAAGTAAATAATTTGCAAACCACAAATGAGAGCACCATAATATCATCTTCACTTTTGTCTGAAGGTCTTAGATGCATACTCCATTATACTTCTTTATTGCTTTAACATATTTCTTACTGAGTACATATATTACTGTCTCTTGAAGAATGATTTATCACATGTTTATATAATTAATATCACAATCTTGATAGTAATAAAGGTGTGTTAATCTAAAAGACTTGTGATCTTTCAATTATCATTTCTAGTTACATGATATTTTCTTGAAATGAAAGAAAGTATTCAAGGTTATTTAAATATATTTTAATAATCATTTGATCTTTTCTCAAATATCTGCTGATCTCCAGTGTATAGGGTGGTGGTGGTGGTGGTTTAGTCGCTTAGTCATGTCCGACTCTTTGCAACCCCATGGACTGCAGCCTGCCAGACTCCTCTGTCCATGGGATCCTCCAAGCAAGAATACTGGACTGGGTCACCATTTCCTGCTCCAGTGTATAGAGTATGTTTAATAATCTGTTAAATAAATGAAAGTGAGCCATTTAGGTAACATATAAAATGGAAATAAGACATCCATGTAATAAATTTACTGTAAGGAATAAAAACTATTTTTAAGCACTAATTATGTGCAATCAGAGGGCAATAGCCCAAATATGAATGAGATATTTTTAAAATAAGCTAGTTATTGTTCTCAAGATTGCCTATACCATGGGTTCTGTAAGACTCCTCATACATACACACACAACAATATTCACACTCTTAGTTCACTTTTTTATAGAAGTTACAGTGCTGCTATCTCTTTTACTTGTTGCTATTATTACTAATTCCAACTTCTCCTTCGATGAGGTCAAATTACTATTTATGTGCTGAATGTTGGGTTTTTTTTTTTTCCCATGTAGTCAAAGCATAAAGATGGCTGAGGTTCAGCTATGACATGTAAACAGCTTAGAAGTCCTGTGGGCACAAGATAAAAGCTTAACAAACTGAAAATTCAATGTTTTCCTTAGACTTATCAGAAAATTGAGATTGCAAAGCAAATAACCACTTTAAAATCTGGAGAGACAAGCTATTATAGAGAAACACAGCTAACCTGGAAGAGACACTGCTAGAGCCATAAACTGGCAGAACACTCAAATGATAATTTTGATGAATTGCTAGAGGCCAAGTTTGGACTCCTTAGAGTGTGAAGCTCCCGAAACAGTACAGTCTTGGAAGGGGCTTTCACATTTCGGGAGTATTTTAGCTTTAGGCAAATTTCCACAATTTCCTCACATTGAGAAGCTAAGAAAACTTCCCTCCTGTCTTTGGCGGAAAAAACTGAAAGTAACTCCAATAAGTCCTAATCCTAATCTCCAAGCTTTTAAAAAGTTACATGATATTTTCTTGAAATGAAAGAAAGTATTCAAGGTTATTTAAATATATTTTAATAATCATTTGATCTTTTCTCAAATATCTGCTGATCTCCAGTGTATAGGGTGGTGGTGGTGGTGGTTTAGTCGCTTAGTCATGTCCGACTTTGCAACCCCATGGACTGCAGCCTGCCAGACTCCTCTGTCCATGGGATCCTCCAAGCAAGAATACTGGACTGGGTCACCATTTCCTGCTCCAGTGTATAGAGTATGTTTAATAATCTGTTAAATAAATGAAAGTGAGCCATTTAGGTAACATATAAAATGGAAATAAGACATCCATGTAATAAATTTACTGTAAGGAATAAAAACTATTTTTAAGCACTAATTATGTGCAATCAGAGGGCAATAGCCCAAATATGAATGAGATATTTTTAAAATAAGCTAGTTATTGTTCTCAAGATTGCCTATACCATGGGTTCTGTAAGACTCCTCATACATACACACACAACAATATTCACACTCTTAGTTCACTTTTTTATAGAAGTTACAGTGCTGCTATCTCTTTTACTTGTTGCTATTATTACTAATTCCAACTTCTCCTTCGATGAGGTCAAATTACTATTTATGTGCTGAATGTTGGGTTTTTTTTTTTCCCATGTAGTCAAAGCATAAAGATGGCTGAGGTTCAGCTATGACATGTAAACAGCTTAGAAGTCCTGTGGGCACAAGATAAAAGCTTAACAAACTGAAAATTCAATGTTTTCCTTAGACTTATCAGAAAATTGAGATTGCAAAGCAAATAACCACTTTAAAATCTGGAGAGACAAGCTATTATAGAGAAACACAGCTAACCTGGAAGAGACACTGCTAGAGCCATAAACTGGCAGAACACTCAAATGATAATTTTGATGAATTGCTAGAGGCCAAGTTTGGACTCCTTAGAGTGTGAAGCTCCCGAAACAGTACAGTCTTGGAAGGGGCTTTCACATTTCGGGAGTATTTTAGCTTTAGGCAAATTTCCACAATTTCCTCACATTGAGAAGCTAAGAAAACTTCCCTCCTGTCTTTGGCGAGGAATAAAGTAAACATGCCAAAGGTACACTCCATATAAGTCCTAATCTCCAGTGAAAATACTTGACCAGGAGGGAGCCTGGCCCTACATAGGCAGTGTGTAATCACCTAACACAGGCACCAACTAAATTTCCAGCCTTATACATGGGAGAGAAAAAAAATAAACACTTGCAAAGGTCACACTCAAGCTACATAGGTATACTGAAAGATTGATATTTAATCAAAAGATGATAGAAAAATTACTTTCTCAATTCCTTACCACCATTTGAACAAGGCTTCAAAATAATAACATGAAACTATCTCTGGAAATCATGTAATGCAAATACAATCTTTAGGAAAATGTTTTTAGGAAAGCACAAAGTCAACAAGTTAAATTAATAAGAGATATTTAACCCTAGTTCATGTGCTCCAATTAGCCTAGTAAGTGGGATTTTGAGGGTACGAAAATGCATTTATATTCTCAAAGACATATGACTCTTCCATCATGCTGACATACTGGTACTCATGCCTGCAGTTTTAGCCAACTAAGAAGTTGCAGCTTTGCTGGACAAACTATATACTCTCTCACAGTTACAAAAGTATTACATGTATGTATCTCTCTCTGTGTATATATATATATATATATATATATATATATATATATATATATATACTGCGTGTGTATGTATAAAATACAGCAAGGAACAATTATAAAATAGGTTTTTAGGCTTTGTGGCATACAAATTAAAAAAAAAAAAAAAAACAAGACATAAAGATTTCAGACTACAAACTACAATTTAAAAACTGTTCTAATAAATAAAGTATAAAAATTAAGAATACATGTATTAATAGACTAAATTTATGCAGGTCTCATACTCTGCATAAAATTCAATGTTTTCCTTAGACTTATCAGAAAATTGAGATTGCAAAGCAAATAACCATTTTCTGAGAGACAAGCTATTATAGAGAAACACAGCTAACCTGGAAGAGACACTGCTAGAGCCATAAACTGGCAGAACACTCAAATGATAATTTTGATGAATTGCTAGAGGCCAAGTTTGGACTCCTTAGAGTGTGAAGCTCCCGAAACAGTACAGTCTTGGAAGGGGCTTTCACATTTCGGGAGTATTTTAGCTTTAGGCAAATTTCCACAATTTCCTCACATTGAGAAGCTAAGAAAACTTCCCTCCTGTCTTTGGCGAGGAATAAAGTAAACATGCCAAAGGTACACTCCATATAAGTCCTAATCTCCAGTGAAAATACTTGACCAGGAGGGAGCCTGGCCCTACATAGGCAGTGTGTAATCACCTAACACAGGCACCAACTAAATTTCCAGCCTTATACATGGGAGAGAAAAAAAATAAACACTTGCAAAGGTCACACTCAAGCTACATAGGTATACTGAAAGATTGATATTTAATCAAAAGATGATAGAAAAATTACTTTCTCAATTCCTTACCACCATTTGAACAAGGCTTCAAAATAATAACATGAAACTATCTCTGGAAATCATGTAATGCAAATACAATCTTTAGGAAAATGTTTTTAGGAAAGCACAAAGTCAACAAGTTAAATTAATAAGAGATATTTAACCCTAGTTCATGTGCTCCAATTAGCCTAGTAAGTGGGATTTTGAGGGTACGAAAATGCATTTATATTCTCAAAGACATATGACTCTTCCATCATGCTGACATACTGGTACTCATGCCTGCAGTTTTAGCCAACTAAGAAGTTGCAGCTTTGCTGGACAAACTATATACTCTCTCACAGTTACAAAAGTATTACATGTATGTATCTCTCTCTGTGTATATATATATATATATATATATATATATACATATATATATATATATATACTGCGTGTGTATGTATAAAATACAGCAAGGAACAATTATAAAATAGGTTTTTAGGCTTTGTGGCATACAAATTAAAAAAAAAAAAAAAACAAGACATAAAGATTTCAGACTACAAACTACAATTTAAAAACTGTTCTAATAAATAAAGTATAAAAATTAAGAATACATGTATTAATAGACTAAATTTATGCAGGTCTCATACTCTGCATAAAATTATATAAAATAATTTTATTATTTTTAACAATAAAAATGTTACTTTTTTGCTTTGCATTTTGTATGTTGCCCCTGTGCCTTTTGTCCCTTCAGTCATGTCTGACTCTTTGTGACCCTATGAACCCTACCAGGCTCCTCAGTACATGAGATTCTCCAGGCAAGAATACTGGAGTGGGTTGCCATTTCCTCCTCCAGGGGATCTTCCCTGGAACCTGAGATCTAACTTGAATCTGTTGTCTCCTGCATTGGCATGCAAGTTCTTTACCACTAGCACCACCTAGCAGAACAGGCGGAGGAGGAAATGGCAACACACTCCAGTATTCTTGCCTGAAAAATTCGTAGGATGGGGAAGCCTGGCGAGCTACAGTCCCTGGGGTCACATATATATAAATATATATGCGGACACGACCGAAGTGACTAAGCAGCAGCAGCAGCAGCAGCAGCAGCAGCAGCAGCAGCAGTGCCCCTGGGAAGCCAGATTCCAGTAGATTTTATAAATGGTCTTCCTGTTTTCACATTGCTGTCTTCAAGGGTGTATCCAATGTGCTCTTTTTAAATCATAAATCAAACCATGTCATTCTTCTTCTCAAACTTCTCCAATGTCTTGCTATTTCAGTCAGAAGAAACTCCAAATAAGCAAAACTCGTTGAATAGCTGGGTACGTGCACCTGGGTGATCTCACTTCCTATTCCTCACCCTGCTTCAGTCCTACTGGCCTCCATTGTTCCTGCATAAAGGCAGATGTAATCCACTTTAGAGCGTCTCACTTGCTAGTCTCTCTGCAGAAAATCTCTTCCTCAGAAACCCACGTGGCTCATTCCCTTTTCCTCCTCAACTCACTACTGACTTCCCATTTCCAAATGCAGTCTGCCCTTTTCCCCTGGCATTTCCAGTCCACTCACTCCAGCTATATTTTATCCCAAGGAAAATGTCAACTAGCAGTTTACTCTTTATATGTATTTTGCTATTGTTTGTCTTCTCTCATTCCTTTTTTATTCACCTAAAATATTTTAAAAATAAATTTATTTTTAATTGGAGAATAATTTCTTTACAATATTATGTTAGTTTTTGCCATACACCAACATAATTTATCCATGGATACATACATTTCCACTCCCTCGTGAACCTTGTTCCCACCTCCCACTACATCTCACCACTCTAGGTTATCACAAGAGCACTGGGTTTGAGTTTCCTGCATCATATAGCAAATTCACTGCCTATAAAGAAATAACCTATACTGGAGTAGGTACTGAGGAGAGAGAGCTGAATGAGCAGATCACAGTCGATTTTATGGCAGTGAAACTCTTCTGTATGATAATATAATGGTGCAGATGCAAGGGTTCTTTACCCCACTAGCACCACCCCTAGCAGAACAGGCGGAGGAGGAAATGGCAACACACTCCAGTATTCTTGCCTGAAAAATTCGTAGGATGGGGAAGCCTGGCGAGCTACAGTCCCTGGGGTCACATATATATAAATATATATGCGGACACGACCGAAGTGACTAAGCAGCAGCAGCAGCAGCAGCAGCAGCAGCAGCAGCAGCAGTGCCCCTGGGAAGCCAGATTCCAGTAGATTTTATAAATGGTCTTCCTGTTTTCACATTGCTGTCTTCAAGGGTGTATCCAATGTGCTCTTTTTAAATCATAAATCAAACCATGTCATTCTTCTTCTCAAACTTCTCCAATGTCTTGCTATTTCAGTCAGAAGAAACTCCAAATAAGCAAAACTTGTTGAATAGCTGGGTACGTGCACCTGGGTGATCTCACTTCCTATTCCTCACCCTGCTTCAGTCCTACTGGCCTCCATTGTTCCTGCATAAAGGCAGATGTAATCCACTTTAGAGCGTCTCACTTGCTAGTCTCTCTGCAGAAAATCTCTTCCTCAGAAACCCACGTGGCTCATTCCCTTTTCCTCCTCAACTCACTACTGACTTCCCATTTCCAAATGCAGTCTGCCCTTTTCCCCTGGCATTTCCAGTCCACTCACTCCAGCTATATTTTATCCCAAGGAAAATGTCAACTAGCAGTTTACTCTTTATATGTATTTTGCTATTGTTTGTCTTCTCTCATTCCTTTTTTATTCACCTAAAATATTTTAAAAATAAATTTATTTTTAATTGGAGAATAATTTCTTTACAATATTATGTTAGTTTTTGCCATACACCAACATAATTTATCCATGGATACATACATTTCCACTCCCTCGTGAACCTTGTTCCCACCTCCCACTACATCTCACCACTCTAGGTTATCACAAGAGCACTGGGTTTGAGTTTCCTGCATCATATAGCAAATTCCCACTGCCTATAAAGAAATAACCTATACTGGAGTAGGTACTGAGGAAGAGAGAGAGCTGAATGAGCAGATCACAGTCGATTTTTATGGCAGTGAAACTCTTCTGTATGATAATATAATGGTGTATCTCTGCCATTATGTATTTGTTAAAACCAATGGAAAATGTAGTACTGAAAATGAACCCTAATGTAAAGTATGGAATTTATTTAGGTGACACTGATATGTCAATAAATGCCCATCAAGTGTAACAAATGTGCTCTCCGATGTAGGGTTGCTAGTGGCAGAAACTGGGTGGGGGAGCGGCCTTGGATATAATGGGAGCTCTCCTTATTTCCTGCCTAATTTTCCTATGAACCTGAAGCTGCTCTAAAAGCACTCTATTAGAGAAACCCTCTAAATTAGAGAAAATAGCACAAATATCATTGAAAATAAATTCATATCCAGAATTCATCAAGTTTCTAAACATAAATAAAAAAATTAGGACATCAAAAAATTTCCAAGAAAATATGATGGATATAAAAATGTGCTATCTTTCAAGAGAAAATGTGAATCAAAACTATGTCCTCTAAAATGAATTTTTCGGTAAGTCACATACACCTTGACAATAACATTCTTAATAATTAAAGTAATTAATTGAAAGTATATGGAACAATGAAACCTAGTTTATAATTCTGGTGATGTTTAAAATGATACATCTGTTTGACATAACACTGTGAGAGTATCTGACTTGTTACATAACAGTATGTTTTTAAAATTTCTTGAAGTATCTTTGCATTTCTCTCTCCCTAGGACTAATTACCTTGAAGAATGTTTCTTGGCCTCACTGAGAAAAGGTTAATAGGAAACCAAAGTCTATACATCAGAGATTATTATAGGAGAGCCTCACAGTTGTATGTAATCCCCTGTTCATTTACTGAGTTCTGAATTCATACTTAATGTTTTTGCTTTTGTTTTTTTTATTCACCTAAAATATTTTAAAAATAAATTTATTTTTAATTGGAGAATAATTTCTTTACAATATTATGTTAGTTTTTGCCATACACCAACATAATTTATCCATGGATACATACATTTCCACTCCCTCGTGAACCTTGTTCCCACCTCCCACTACATCTCACCACTCTAGGTTATCACAAGAGCACTGGGTTTGAGTTTCCTGCATCATATAGCAAATTCCCACTGCCTATAAAGAAATAACCTATACTGGAGTAGGTACTGAGGAAGAGAGAGAGCTGAATGAGCAGATCACAGTCGATTTTTATGGCAGTGAAACTCTTCTGTATGATAATATAATGGTGTATCTCTGCCATTATGTATTTGTTAAAACCAATGGAAAATGTAGTACTGAAAATGAACCCTAATGTAAAGTATGGAATTTATTTAGGTGACACTGATATGTCAATAAATGCCCATCAAGTGTAACAAATGTGCTCTCCGATGTAGGGTTGCTAGTGGCAGAAACTGGGTGGGGGAGCGGCCTTGGATATAATGGGAGCTCTCCTTATTTCCTGCCTAATTTTCCTATGAACCTGAAGCTGCTCTAAAAGCACTCTATTAGAGAAACCCTCTAAATTAGAGAAAATAGCACAAATATCATTGAAAATAAATTCATATCCAGAATTCATCAAGTTTCTAAACATAAATAAAAAAATTAGGACATCAAAAAATTTCCAAGAAAATATGATGGATATAAAAATGTGCTATCTTTCAAGAGAAAATGTGAATCAAAACTATGTCCTCTAAAATGAATTTTTCGGTAAGTCACATACACCTTGACAATAACATTCTTAATAATTAAAGTAATTAATTGAAAGTATATGGAACAATGAAACCTAGTTTATAATTCTGGTGATGTTTAAAATGATACATCTGTTTGACATAACACTGTGAGAGTATCTGACTTGTTACATAACAGTATGTTTTTAAAATTTCTTGAAGTATCTTTGCATTTCTCTCTCCCTAGGACTAATTACCTTGAAGAATGTTTCTTGGCCTCACTGAGAAAAGGTTAATAGGAAAAACCAAAGTCTATACATCAGAGATTATTATAGGAGAGCCTCACAGTTGTATGTAATCCCCTGTTCATTTACTGAGTTCTGAATTCATACATTTCTGGGAAATGTGTTTGGTACTATGACTCAAAATCTGTTTACAAGATCTTGTTTTGCATACAAAAACACACCATATATATATATACACACATACATATATGTAAACATATACATAAAAATATATTTCTTGGGCTTCTCTGGTGGTCCAGTGGGTAAAGAGTCCGCCTTGCAGTGCAATGGGCACCAGTTCGATCCCTCGCCTGAGAGGATCCCAACTGCTGCAGAGCGTCTCGACCGGTTTGTCCAATTATGAGCCAGGGCTCTGGTGAGCATGTGCCCAGAGCCGGTGCTCTGCAATGAGAGAGGCCACAGTGATGGGAGACCCACGCAGGCCAAAGAATATAGATGGATGAAAATAAATAAATGAATAAATAAAAATTCAATGAACGAGGCCAAAATTAAATACATATATATATATATATATATATTTCTCAATTATACAATCAAAAATAATGTACAGTTAAAATAAAGATTACCTTTGGGAGGCTGCCATGTGTTTCAGTCCTCAGGGTCATGAACAATTAGCATGAACCTACAAAGACTCCTTAAGGCAGACCCTTTTGATGACTGTACTAACTCAGAAATCTATCTGGACAACCATACCCACTCTTCACCTCAGGGTCAGTTGAATTCTGTCCGTTTTCAACCACAGAAAATTCTACTAGCGCATTTGTGTGTGTGTGTGTGTGTGTGTTAATTGCTCAGTTGTGCTTGACTCTTTGAAACCCCATGAAATGTAGCCCGTCAGGCTCCTCTATTCATGGAATTTTCCAGACAAGAATTCTAGAGTGGGTAGCTATTCCCTTCTCCAGGTGAATCCTGTCAACTCAGGGATTAAACCTGGGTTTCCTGCATTGTAGGTAGACTCTTTACCAACAGGGAAGCTCCACAAGTACATATAAGTCTATATAAAATCACTTGTCAGAGATGATGACACCTCTCCCTGAAGTATACCCCTTGTCCTTGGTGGAGAGAATGTCTTCTAGGTCCTTCCAGGGATCTCTAGGACATGGATGGTCCATGTTAAATTCTCTGCAGCATTTTTATTTTTGTCAAAATTGTTTTAATTATTTAAAACAATTTAATTTAATTATTAAATTATTTAATTTATTCCTTACATTTTACTTGGGTTTGCTGGCATTTTCATTCATCATTCACTATCAGTGCCACCTGATCAATTATGGAGACCACTCACAGCTGTTATGCTGCCACAGTGACTCTAGAAACCAGAGCACATTGACTGATACTAATTCAGTCACTCTGAGTTAACTATGTACTCAGAGTACCTCCTATCTACAGTCCCCATATTCTCTATAATATAAATACCAATGTAAATTGTGGAAATGAAACACTGAAAATCTTTGAGTATAATGCCTCTTTGCAAAGTTCTCTTTCATTGAAAATCCCCAGGGAATTTCAAGCTGTTACCTAATTCATTGTTTCTCAACATTGGCTAAGTTTCAAAATCAGCTGGGAGACTAAAGATTTTTACTGTCCAAATCATTCCACAAACTAATTGCATTAGTATTCTTAGGGAGGAACTCTCGCATTAGGACTTTTTAAAGCTCCCTGGGCAATTTCAATGAATAGATAAGGCTGAGAAATACTGCTTTTGTTACTGAACAAAACCTGGATCCCCTTTCTCACACACAGTAAAACCAATCTACTGACACTTGTTGTGGTGAAGAAAAGTGCAGTGTTTATTACAGGGGGCCAAGCAAGGCGTCCAAGTAGCTAGTGCTTAAAAAGGGTTTAATTGCCTGAAGGTTTTCAGGGAAAAAATTTTAAAGATAGGGTGGGGGAGGTGGGTTTGTGGGGTACATGATCAGCTCATGGATATTCTTCTGATTGGTTGATGGTCAGTTAATTAGAGTCAGCATCATAAGCCTTCTGTCTCCAACTGGTCTGGAGTCTACATGCTTGTGGCAGCATGAAGTTAATATCTTCCACCTGGTAGGAGCGGAAGGAAAAAGGTATTTGGTATCTGGAAAAAAGCGTAAAGGGTGTGACATAGAATGCTATCTATAGCCTTTGAGAAAGAACTAAAGGTCCATGATTTTGTTTAACGACTAAACCATTTTTATTTTGTCTTGTTTGACTATTTTTCCTTTCTTTCTATATTTTCTTCACTTCTTTGGTTGTATTTACACTTTGGAACTCAGAGAAATCTGAAAGGCTAATGTTTTTCTATAGGCAGGCAACAGGCAGAGGGCATCATGGGGAAAAGTCTCCTCTGGGAAGGCCCATGGGCTCCTGCTTGGTTTTATACTTTTAGATTAAAGATGGAGATAAATGGGGATATGATAGACAGAATGTTAACCCTACATAAGGTATGTCTAGGTTCTAAATCTCAGAATTTATGTCTATTACTATATATGGTGAAATGGGTGAGTATTGCCTTTTATGGCAAAAGAAGTAATTAAATGAAGAATGTTCAGAGGCTTTTCCTAAATTATCTAGGTGGGTCCAAAATGCAATAATCTGTATCTGTGCTAAAGCAAGAGGAGAGGAGTACTATGTATGCTCCTATCTACAGTCCCCATATTCTCTATAATATAAATACCAATGTAAATTGTGGAAATGAAACACTGAAAATCTTTGAGTATAATGCCTCTTTGCAAAGTTCTCTTTCATTGAAAATCCCCAGGGAATTTCAAGCTGTTACCTAATTCATTGTTTCTCAACATTGGCTAAGTTTCAAAATCAGCTGGGAGACTAAAGATTTTTACTGTCCAAATCATTCCACAAACTAATTGCATTAGTATTCTTAGGGAGGAACTCTCGCATTAGGACTTTTTAAAGCTCCCTGGGCAATTTCAATGAATAGATAAGGCTGAGAAATACTGCTTTTGTTACTGAACAAAACCTGGATCCCCTTTCTCACACACAGTAAAACCAATCTACTGACACTTGTTGTGGTGAAGAAAAGTGCAGTGTTTATTACAGGGGGCCAAGCAAGGAGTCCAAGTAGCTAGTGCTTAAAAGGTTGAATTGCCTGAAGGTTTTCAGGGAAAGAATTTTAAAGATAGGGTGGGGGAGGTGGGTTTGTGGGGTACATGATCAGCTCATGGATATTCTTCTGATTGGTTGATGGTCAGTTAATTAGAGTCAGCATCATAAGCCTTCTGTCTCCAACTGGTCTGGAGTCTACATGCTTGTGGCAGCATGAAGTTAATATCTTCCACCTGGTAGGAGCGGAAGGAAAAAGGTATTTGGTATCTGGAAAAAAGCGCAAAGGGTGTGACATAGAATGCTATCTATAGCCTTTGAGAAAGAACTAAAGGTCCATGATTTTGTTTAACGACTAAACCATTTTTATTTTGTCTTGTTTGACTATTTTTCCTTTCTTTCTATATTTTCTTCACTTCTTTGGTTGTATTTACACTTTGGAACTCAGAGAAATCTGAAAGGCTAATGTTTTTCTATAGGCAGGCAACAGGCAGAGGGCATCATGGGGAAAAGTCTCCTCTGGGAAGGCCCATGGGCTCCTGCTTGGTTTTATACTTTTAGATTAAAGATGGAGATAAATGGGGATATGATAGACAGAATGTTAACCCTACATAAGGTATGTCTAGGTTCTAAATCTCAGAATTTATGTCTATTACTATATATGGTGAAATGGGTGAGTATTGCCTTTTATGGCAAAAGAAGTAATTAAATGAAGAATGTTCAGAGGCTTTTCCTAAATTATCTAGGTGGGTCCAAAATGCAATAATCTGTATCTGTGCTAAAGCAAGAGGAGAGGACTTAGAGACAGACACTCAGAGGACGGGATACCGCAGAGGAGAAGATGCGACGCAGATGGATGCAGAGATTGTGGTGATGCAGCTACAAGCCAGGAATGGCTGGCCACCTCCAAAAGCTAAGAAGACCATCCAATGGACTGTTCATCAGAACCCTTGAAGGGAGTGTGGCTTCACCAACACCCTGATTTCAGACTTCTGGTTTCCAGAACTGTAAGAGAATAGATTCATGTTGCTTTTAAGCTGCCAAATTTGTGGTTATTTGGTAAGGTATGGAATAAAAACTCAATGTCCTTTATAAGGAAATTTCCACATCTTTAAGCCAGGGTGGATATAGTCTTAGATAATGGCTGACAGGGAAAGCACACAGCACACACTTTGTACATGGTGTATTTCCTGTGGAAAAGAACAAAGATACACTCACCAGTAGCAACATATATACATTCTCTGATCCTTGAAAAACTTAGAGTTTTGGGATACTAGCTCTCTGTACAGTTAAAACTGTGTATAACTTTATAGTTGGCTATCTTTTTTCAAGGTTCTGCATCTGGGAATCCAACCAGCTGTGGATCATGTAGTACTTCAACACCTATTTATTGAAAAAAATATCTACATCAAAGTGGACCCACATAGTTCAGGCCTGTGTTGCTCAAGGGTCAGTGGTATGCTTAAGTGTAGACAGAGAGCTGGCAGAATGAGCATCTCCCCATTCTTTTATCACTGAGGTATATTTTGACTGAGAAACAACTGACAGAACCTTGGGAGGTTCTCCAGGAATGGCAAAGGAACCAAGAATATACAGCCCACCATGTGAAAATGGACACTTCCTAGTTCAGGAAATAATTTTTAAGAGCTTCAGGAGCTCCATCAGAGTTTGCATATTAAATGTTGATGCTATCATTCAGAGACCCTGTTGAAGTAGTTTTTTTTTTATGCTAATTGACTAAAAGAAAGGAAAGCCTCCTCAGGTCATCAGAGTTTCTATTACTTCAACAACCCTATTTTATAGGCATTATTATCCCTATTCATACATTAGGAAATTAGCCTCAGAGTAGTACTTGACTTGCTCAATTAAACTGTCAATGACAAAGCTGAGATCTGAGCACAGTCGGCCGGCTCTCATACCTGTGCTTCCAACCACATGGCTACATGACAGTGACGGGGACTCTGAGGTTTCCATATGTCAGATATGGTAAGTCAGGGTCTCCTTCTTGGGCAGGTGGCCCATCCTGTTGCACAGGGCCTTGAACTTAAAAGGGTCCTATGACTGCCTTAATTCATCTCGAAACCTTAATTTTTAAACAAAGGGCAATACATTTTGCAATGAGCTGTCCAAATTTTTCTCAGCGTTTGAATTCTCCTGAACAGTTTAATTTTATTTTTAGGTTTCCATTCCTTACTCTACAAAGTGCTTATGTGCATATGACATCTAGTAATAGATTTTGAAAAACTATATTTCAGAGTTTCTAAATGTATACTGTAACATTGCTGATTTTTTAATGTGCCTTTCAAAAGGCAGCATCTGTATGTTCCTTGTTGGTCTGGTGGCAGTCCTGATTGAGTAGTTATGGGCTACACTTGTGCAGAGATAATTGCTTTCCACATTGCCATTAAATCAAGTTAGCTACATTAACAACACATGTTGTGTTTAATTACCACTCAAAATGTCTTTGTAAAGATTGTCACACCTTTGAAAAAAAGCTATGAATTATCCCAAGACACCTTGCTAAAGAGTAAATTTTATTTAAGTTGACCTCACTGCAATAAGAGAAAACACCACCTTGACAGTCTTTGAGTTATTTCAGTAGGATGAAATCAGAAGTGGGATGTTTAAGAGGGTCTGAAGGAATCTGAGCTCTAGTATTCTAAGGTGGATCTTTTAAGGTGGAGAACCAATGGGCTTCAGGCAAAATGTGTGGGCTTTTGTTCCATTCATATAGGGTTCAGCAATTTCCTGAAGCAATGTAGAAAGTCATGTATGGGTTTACAAAGTTATTTTTCCTGAAACAAGTACAATATCATGGGGGTACAGGTTTGTTTTTAAAACTAAAGTTTACTGTGTTCACAGGAAATGTATATTTTATACTAAATGGAGCAATGCCACATTTTGTTACAGAGAAAAAGGCAACAGAGAAATGAAATATCTCACAAATACAAGAAGCTGTGTTAACTTTTGGCTCCAAGTTGTTTGGAAGAACCTAGCCTATCAAACTAAATACAATGTAATCGTAGGGAGAAGAAATTGCCAACTCCTAAAGACAAGGTTTTTTTTTTTTTTAAAAAAACAAGAAGTTAGTAAGACTTTCCCATTTCAGGCGAATCCATTGTTCAATTTTTGACACTCAACCTGCCAGAAAATTTTCATTTTGGACAGACCTGTTTAACTTGCATGTGCTTCACCTGAGCAAGAGAAGAAGAGTATTTTATATTTAGAATGGACTAGCACAAAAAACTTGAAGAGTGTCAGAAGCTTGGAAGAATACCCCAGAGGCTATACAAGAACGATTTTTAAAAAAGAAATGCTGCTGTACTGGCAACAGTCTCGGGGTCACAAGGATACAATTTAATGGAGAAACCAATATATCAATGACTCCAAGTTGAAAAGAGATTCGAAAATCCACATCCTGAATTTAAGGACATTTTAGTAATACCTTAACTAGTTTATTCCATGATAAAATAATTTATATCAAAACCTTGTCTTCATTTAGTTTCTGTTTGTTTTGGTTTTTAAAATTCTAAATTTTTTCCCAAATGTCTTTTTTTTAAAAAGAAATTGTCACACCTTTGAAAAAAAGCTATGAATTATCCCAAGACACCTTGCTAAAGAGTAAATTTTATTTAAGTTGACCTCACTGCAATAAGAGAAAACACCACCTTGACAGTCTTTGAGTTATTTCAGTAGGATGAAATCAGAAGTGGGATGTTTAAGAGGGTCTGAAGGAATCTGAGCTCTAGTATTCTAAGGTGGATCTTTTAAGGTGGAGAACCAATGGGCTTCAGGCAAAATGTGTGGGCTTTTGTTCCATTCATATAGGGTTCAGCAATTTCCTGAAGCAATGTAGAAAGTCATGTATGGGTTTACAAAGTTATTTTTCCTGAAACAAGTTACAATATCATGGGGGTACAGGTTTGTTTTTAAAACTAAAGTTTACTGTGTTCACAGGAAATGTATATTTTATACTAAATGGAGCAATGCCACATTTTGTTACAGAGAAAAAGGCAACAGAGAAATGAAATATCTCACAAATACAAGAAGCTGTGTTAACTTTTGGCTCCAAGTTGTTTGGAAGAACCTAGCCTATCAAACTAAATACAATGTAATCGTAGGGAGAAGAAATTGCCAACTCCTAAAGACAAGGTTTTTTTTTTTTTTAAAAAAACAAGAAGTTAGTAAGACTTTCCCATTTCAGGCGAATCCATTGTTCAATTTTTGACACTCAACCTGCCAGAAAATTTTCATTTTGGACAGACCTGTTTAACTTGCATGTGCTTCACCTGAGCAAGAGAAGAAGAGTATTTTATATTTAGAATGGACTAGCACAAAAAACTTGAAGAGTGTCAGAAGCTTGGAAGAATACCCCAGAGGCTATACAAGAACGATTTTTAAAAAAGAAATGCTGCTGTACTGGCAACAGTCTCGGGGTCACAAGGATACAATTTAATGGAGAAACCAATATATCAATGACTCCAAGTTGAAAAGAGATTCGAAAATCCACATCCTGAATTTAAGGACATTTTAGTAATACCTTAACTAGTTTATTCCATGATAAAATAATTTATATCAAAACCTTGTCTTCATTTAGTTTCTGTTTTGGTTTTTAAAATTCTAAATTTTCCTGCTGCTTCTCACCGCAGAACTGAGTTTGCAATACCAGGGTCATGTTGGGATTCTCAGAATTGGGCTCCAGGAAATGGAACACGAACAGTAAACAAGTACCGTCCAGGAGAGGACCAGAAGTTCTGCCAGGAGGTACTTAAGGCAGAGGACGCTGGGAAGGTGGGCTTAGGACACGACATTCCACCACTTGAAGAAGGGCTCTGGGTGCAGGTTGGTGCACAGTGCCCCTCCCCACGCCGAACCTGGTAGGTGAAGATAGAAGCTGTTTATGCAAACATAGTGGATGTCTCCTTAGGCCATGACCAGCTCTCCCTCCAGCACCTCTTGGTTCCAGTTGATTGAGCTGTCTGCTTATGAATTCCGTTCTCTCAATTTCTTGTTTGACAGAATATACATTACTTTTCCGGGTTTTCCCCCTCTTTGCCCCTTCCAAAAGGAGAGCCTCCCAGCGACCTCTTTCAGGTATTTCTGTATCAGTTGAGGCAGAACAGCTGGAAGCCTTTTTTCCCCGTGCACTAACAGAGCTCGTGCGTCACGTGGCCCGTATATAGCCAATAGGCGTAGCGTTATACGGAGGTCTGCACGAATGCAGCACAGAGGCGGTTCAGCGCAGTGTGGTGTGTCTCCAGGTTCCAATGTTGGGGGTAGCTGCTGCTTCGGAGAGAATGCTGCCCAGTAGATCTTTCGTCTCCTGGACGGTGACCAGAGGTGTCATTTCTGGGCTTCCAAAGGAGCTGAGGTCAGTGATTTGTTTCTTTTTTCATAATGGTATCTCAAATAACGCTGCGTTACTGTAATAGTTACTGGCGTCTTTGGTGGATGAAATAGAGCAGCAATTCAGGAAAACACAGAATCAAACTTCATCTGCTTTCTTTATCCTGAGGCTACGGGAGATAAGATATTCTTTAGCAGGGTCATGTAAAGTTCCTGGGTTGCTGAATAAAAAAAGAATTTTAGCAAAGTGTTTACTTCCTCTTTTTTCTAGGTCATTAGTGACAGCCATCCACCCTGCGGTTATTAACTTTCTTCTGTCCTTTTCCCTATTTTAGGGAGTAGCCGACTAATAACCCTAAAGGCTCCAGTGAGCTTCTCATTTTAGTAGATCTCTGTATCAACGTAGTAACCTCTTTCATCAATGCATGTTTTGGAATGCCAGATTCTAATAGTAAAACTAGTTTTTATTTCACTGTATTCAATCTGAGTTGAGCAAAATACCCAATCTCCAAGTTTTCCCTACTTCCTGAGAATTTCTTTCTAGAAACCTGTACTCTGTTTGCAGTATCTATCTCAGGCAGAGATTATAAACTTGAAATTAGGGTTCCAGGTGCTAGCTCTCTGAAGTCACTGAAGAGATAAGGCTGTTGGAAAGAAAAGCTTGCTTTATTTCAGAGGCTGGGGAGAGGGTTGGAGGGAAGAAGGCAGACTCCTACCCAAAGGCTGATTGTCCCTCACAGTCTGTGGGAAAGAGTGCTTACAGGTGGAGTGAGGTGGGTACAAGCAGAAACCGGACAGTCAGCTCTATAATCCTAAAATTGGTCATGCAGTGGTCTGATCAGCACCAGCTTGAGGATCAGGTTGTACATTTTTTTTTTTTTTTTTAAGTGAGACCATTCTCAGAATTGTGGCAACTTGTATCTGGTCATTATGTAGTTAAATTCTTTCACCTTGTGGGGGTTTTAGTGTCTCTTAGCTCAAAGGATAAGGCTCAACTTTACTTAATGATTGAACTATTATTATTTGGTCTCCTTTTACTGTTTTCCATTGTCCTGCATTTTCTCACTTTGATTTATTCTTTTGCTACAGTGTTTGCAAAGAGGAGAGTCAGGCTAAGTATTGGCACCTCAAGGTGGGAGAGAGGAGGGTCACAGGGTTTTGCTCTGTTTCAAGATTGTGGTTGAATATATCAGAGATTGGCTGCAGTTAACTACTCAGAATATGAACTTACTGGAAATATATTGCATAGCTAACATGATCATTCTGTGGGCCATTGTATTCAAAGTCTCACATTGTATATTAGATGGGCATGTGTTAGGTACAATTCTGTCATTTGCCAAAGGAACAAAGACATCTAGCACTTGAACCATGTGACTTTGGTTGTAGAAACGAGAATACCACTTCTCCCCAAGGACTACATCTTATAGTTCAAATATGAGTAGAGGTTTTAGATGCCAGTGTGGGGGGAGGGTTCATTGTGTTGCAGATTTACCTGAGAATTTTCTCAAGTTCATGTTAGGGATGATGCAGAGGTTAAAAAGTATTCCAAGCTGTGGGAGTAAAGGACACAAGTCAGAATCATAGTTTAGGTTTCTTATTTAAGATGGCAACTGCCAAGCTTTATTTGTCCTTCTCCCAAAATTCCTGCTGAAATGACAGAAGAAAACTGCGATTAAAAATGGCATAATTTTATTGGGAATAGGACAAGGAAAAACAGTGGGAGACTTTTTCTTTGTTTTAGAAAGCAGAAATATCCCCGACCAACAAAAAGAGGTAGGTTTGATACAGAAAGCAGGAAAGTGTTGAGAAAGAACTATAGGTGATTCAACAAAGGACTGCACAGTAACAGGCCTAGATTTTTCCCTCTTCCCACGTATTTAGGGAAATAAATCCTCTGGCAGCCCCAGCGTTGGTCCCTGGGTTAAAAACATGAAGGGCCTGATCTTTTGGGGAAAGGCTTCGGCTCTATGGTATTGGTTTCTTGGACAAAGGCCACCTTTACTTGATATTGAGTGGTTTCATTTTCAAAATCATCACTTTGTTAAGTTAGCCACTGTCATCAAACAGAATTTTCAGTCACCTCTTCCATTCGGGGAAGATGTCTTTTAAAGAAACAGAATTATAACTGATTAAGAAACCTACACGATCAATCCATATTAGTAAATCTTTATTTTTAAATTCAAAGCATACCCAGGTGCATATTGAGAACCACTGACTTGACTCCAAAAGACATTTAGCCTGTTCTTTGCACGTTTTTTTGTCAGTGTTGCAAGGGTCAAATTGGATATCACAGGGTTTTGCTCTGTTTCAAGATTGTGGTTGAATATATCAGAGATTGGCTGCAGTTAACTACTCAGAATATGAACTTACTGGAAATATATTGCATAGCTAACATGATCATTCTGTGGGCCATTGTATTCAAAGTCTCACATTGTATATTAGATGGGCATGTGTTAGGTACAATTCTGTCATTTGCCAAAGGAACAAAGACATCTAGCACTTGAACCATGTGACTTTGGTTGTAGAAACGAGAATACCACTTCTCCCCAAGGACTACATCTTATAGTTCAAATATGAGTAGAGGTTTTAGATGCCAGTGTGGGGGGAGGGTTCATTGTGTTGCAGATTTACCTGAGAATTTTCTCAAGTTCATGTTAGGGATGATGCAGAGGTTAAAAAGTATTCCAAGCTGTGGGAGTAAAGGACACAAGTCAGAATCATAGTTTAGGTTTCTTATTTAAGATGGCAACTGCCAAGCTTTATTTGTCCTTCTCCCAAAATTCCTGCTGAAATGACAGAAGAAAACTGCGATTAAAAATGGCATAATTTTATTGGGAATAGGACAAGGAAAAACAGTGGGAGACTTTTTCTTTGTTTTAGAAAGCAGAAATATCCCTGACCAACAAAAAGAGGTATGTTTGATACAGAAAGCAGGAAAGTGTTGAGAAAGAACTATAGGTGATTCAACAAAGGACTGCACAGTAACAGGCCTAGATTTTTCCCTCTTCCCACGTATTTAGGGAAATAAATCCTCTGGCAGCCCCAGCGTTGGTCCCTGGGTTAAAAACATGAAGGGCCTGATCTTTTGGGGAAAGGCTTCGGCTCTATGGTATTGGTTTCTTGGACAAAGGCCACCTTTACTTGATATTGAGTGGTTTCATTTTCAAAATCATCACTTTGTTAAGTTAGCCACTGTCATCAAACAGAATTTTCAGTCACCTCTTCCATTCGGGGAAGATGTCTTTTAAAGAAACAGAATTATAACTGATTAAGAAACCTACACGATCAATCCATATTAGTAAATCTTTATTTTTAAATTCAAAGCATACCCAGGTGCATATTGAGAACCACTGACTTGACTCCAAAAGACATTTATGGGAATAAAGCAAGTTTAAAAATTTTAATATTTTTACATGTTATACTCCTCACTGTCTTAGAAATTGTGTTTAAAGTATGTGACTAAGTTGTCTTTGTTTTATAAATAAGAGGGAAAAGCTACTCCCTACTCCCCTCCTGCCTTCCTTAGCATGTGAGGACACAAAACCTTTTAATTTTACAATACAAGGTCCTGGGACTTCTGGCTCTTGAACTGTAAATGCAAACTTATAAGCCCCAACATCAATTTAGGAGGGTGTCATAAGATAGGCAATCACAGAGTATATTTTCATATCAAGAAAATGAGAGAAGCTTTTCTCTCTCCGACTTTTCTGTATAAATTGCATGAAATGATGTCTGAACTCAATAATCTCTCTTGTTTTACTTTCATATAATCTGGTAGTATTAATATTTACCCAGTTGCATATTTTAATTGCTTCTGCCCATTTTCTGTTGGTAGGGAGAAGACTTTTGTTGACAAGATTATTTATTTTTCCTGACAATATATATGTGGGATTGGCTCTAACCCTTTACACTACTATTTCTGGAAGCAGAACCTTCACTTCTAATCCATCTCTAAGAATTTTTGTACTTAACTATAGTGTGCTTATCAGGAGCAATGCACTAAAACAAAAAATAAATGATATAATTTAAGGTAGCATTTCAGCACATTGTGTGAAATAACTGGGGTAAACATAATTTCTGTAAAGTTCCACAAACCACCCTGTACCTGAAATTACAAACTTCTAGTCAGTTCACTGTATGGCACATTTGTCTATTTTACTATTTCCTGTGGCACACCATTATTAGCTCTGAGAATTGGGAATGGAAATGAGTTTGTTAATCTGATGGTTATTCTGTTCTGACTTCCTTTGTTATCCCCAGCTGAAAATATACACCAAGACTCAAGTGGTGAACCATATTTATTTCTGTAATATAGGTTTAAATATGCTTAATTCTGCTCATCTGTCTGAAATGTTTTACATAATATTTATTATTTAAATAGTACTTAAGTTATGATCTGTTTAGAAAATAGGTAATTATACTATTATATTCTATTTTTAACTTGATATCTAGAATAAAAAGTTCTACTGCAATTATTATACAAAGGCCACTTTCCCTGTAATTCTGAATTTTCATGGGTCCATTGGGAGCGCTTAAGATGTGTGCAATGGTAATGTGAGTTTTATTGGACTTCCTCAAGAAATACGCATGCTAATTATTTTCTGTGGAGTGTATTGCGAGTTGCGTTGTCCTGCAGCTCCTTCAGTGTGAATGACTTCCCTGGCTAGATGCTATATTGTGTATAAACTCATGCCTGTATAACAGGCATTTTGTAAATCCCTAGATAGTGGTGCTGACTGGGGCTCTTTGGTTAAGGAAAAAACCCTATATATCTAAAATTGATGCCAGTTTCTACGAGAATGAGTTGTTATTCTGGTAACAAAGGATAGTTTGTTTTCCCAAGGAAATGTGCCATATGGATGCTTCAGATTTGGTCTTTCTTTTGGAGAGATTAGACATTCTGAGAAGGCCCAAGCTAGACTGTTAGAACTCATGCTGTTGGGCGCTTGTGTGTTCTCTTTTACCCAGTTAGTACTCCATTCCTGTACCTGTTGTGCCAGGTCTGGTATAGTCGATGACAAAGACTGTTTAATATCAACTGGCTAATTTTGTCTGCTTGGTGATTCAGCACTCTTTCCATGCTGAGTGCTTGCTGGTGGGTGTTTATATTGGACATGAAAAAGGTCACTTGATGGCACTTTGTATATGTCCATCGATATGCCTCTCCCATAGACCTTACCTGATATTCCACCCTTTTAATTTTGAGGCCATTCACCACTGCCCATAATTCCCAAATTTTTCATTTCTGGCATATCTCCTTTCCGACAGTCACTGGCTGTAACAAGAGGAGCTGTGTCCACTAGGAACATTTTCACTCACTCATTGTCATCCAGAGTTACCACTGAGTGGATACAGTGTAGCCTCAGTTTATTTTTGGTTTGTTTTGTATACTGAGATAATTTATCTATAAACCAAGGATTTTCCATAGTCCGTCTGTGTACCCATAGATAACACGGTGAGGGAAGAATGAAAATATGGTGGGTACCATGGGAATCTAAGCTTTGAACTTAGGCAATTTACTTAAGCCTCTGTAGTCTTCCTCAGGCCTGATCTTCAGTAAACCATTTCTGTCCCATCATTAGCTGAATCTATCTGGTTTGGTGACTTTATGTGTTATCAGATTGGGCATATATCCATTGAGGCTGTTCTGGAATGTAGCCTTAATCATCATCCTTGTAGCCAGAAAGAAAGTGAGGACAGCTCCTGAGTGGGCACTTGGTGCCTTGCAGGGAGGAGGCCTTTGTATCTTATTCCCCTACCAAGGAACTGCCAGTATTTTAATAGGAAAGGGTGTGTTCCCTCTGAAGATTAACTTTGAGCCCTCACAAGAGTCCACACGGTAACCTAGGATTTTTTTTTTTTTTTTTTCTAGCAGCATCCTATATACAATATAGCAGTCCTGCCTAAGCTGAGCATTCAGTTTTCTCTGATAAAAGTGATCTTAATATCATGAGTCGGCTCCTCATTTGGTCCTGCCCGATACTGCAAGAGTAGAGGCTCTCTGACTCACACCCTTTCTTACTCCCAGTTTGTTATTTTCCTTCTAGAGGGAGTCAGTCTAACTGTGGAGATAATAGCCAATCCCACTATCCTTGTATGTATCCTGCTTTCTGAACATTTCAAACTCCTTGTTCATTACACTAGGTGGGGCATTCCCTTCTGTGATTGTAACACTGTATCGTCCAAGTTGTTTGCCAAGATTCTTATGGTTTCACCCTGGCAGCTGTGACAGACAGTTCCTGATGGCATTTGCAGTAGGAAGTAGTCAGGTGGGAAAACTCTTGTGGGAGTTTCTTGTGTGAAAGAAGATATGAGCAATTTAACACTCATGACTGCAACAGTTTACAAAGTATATTCTGGGCTTCCTATAACATGATTAATTTATACGATAAAAATATCAGGAAAATGTTTATTCACATGTGACAATTTTTCATTAAGAATTCAAAAAGTATTGTATGATGCATGTTCTCTACTCTGAACTTATCCTTAGGATGGAATGTGTGTTAGGTTCAAGTAGCGGTACTTATGAGATAATGCATAATGCTCATGAGAAATTTCTTAGGAAACAAGCATATTTAGGGGTAAAGTCAGAAGTCATCCACTTGAGAACTAGAAAAAGTCAAGCTAGAGGTGCCACTTAAGCTTGAAATTGAAATGACAGGAGTTTGGGAAAATAGATTATTCCAAAGAGGAGGAAAAAAAAAGAGGAAACTAGAAGCAGATATGGAGGAAAATGCAGGTGCCTTCAGAGAAAGGGAGCAAGGGAATTAGGTATCATGTGCATAGTACAAAAGAGCGCTGCCCATCTCTAGGTGGTGGCATATTGTTGGGGTTGTAAAGACCACTCTTGAGTAAGCACTAACGCAGTGCAGCTGTGGGGCTGTATTTTTGGCCCAGGCAGAGCCACTTCTACAGCTGGCCTGCTGCTGCTGTTGCTTAGTCTCCCAGTTGTGTCCAACTCTGTGTGGCCCCATGGACTGTAACCCTCCGGGCTCCTCTCTCTTTGGGATTCTCCAGGCAAGAATACTGGAGTGGGTTGCTATGCCCTCCTGCAGGGGGTCTTTTCAACCCAGGGATTGAACCCAGTTCTCCGCAGTGCAAGCACATTCTTTTAACACTGAATCACCAGAGAAGCCCTATATATGTATTTGTGACTCCATAGACTGTAGCCTACCAGGCCTTTCCGTTCATGGGATTTTCCAGGCAAGAATACTGGAATGGGTTGCCATTTTCCCCTCCAACAGCTGGCCTAGAGAGTTACTAAAATTTCATTAAGGGTTACCAACATTTCATCATCATGGAATCCATGGCGGCATAATGTCCTTTGTTGGTTGATGGGGTCTGTGGTTTGAAGAATTTTCTAGGATGTTATAGATGAGGGGATAATAAAACAAACTTACTGTACTTTCCTACGAAGAATCTCATCATTTAGATGAACCCACTCCCTTCACAAATAAGGACACAGACTTCACCAATCAGTCCCTTCTTGATTTCATTAGAGAATTCCCAAAAATTTTTGAAAATTGTTTATTCACATGTGACAATTTTTCATTAAGAATTCAAAAGTATTGTATGATGCATGTTCTCTACTCTGAACTTATCCTTAGGATGGAATGTGTGTTAGGTTCAAGTAGCGGTACTTATGAGATAATGCATAATGCTCATGAGAAATTTCTTAGGAAACAAGCATATTTAGGGGTAAAGTCAGAAGTCATCCACTTGAGAACTAGAAAAAGTCAAGCTAGAGGTGCCACTTAAGCTTGAAATTGAAATGACAGGAGTTTGGGAAAATAGATTATTCCAAAGAGGAGGAAAAAAAAAGAGGAAACTAGAAGCAGATATGGAGGAAAATGCAGGTGCCTTCAGAGAAAGGGAGCAAGGGAATTAGGTATCATGTGCATAGTACAAAAGAGCGCTGCCCATCTCTAGGTGGTGGCATATTGTTGGGGTTGTAAAGACCACTCTTGAGTAAGCACTAACGCAGTGCAGCTGTGGGGCTGTATTTTTGGCCCAGGCAGAGCCACTTCTACAGCTGGCCTGCTGCTGCTGTTGCTTAGTCTCCCAGTTGTGTCCAACTCTGTGTGGCCCCATGGACTGTAACCCTCCGGGCTCCTCTCTCTTTGGGATTCTCCAGGCAAGAATACTGGAGTGGGTTGCTATGCCCTCCTGCAGGGGGTCTTTTCAACCCAGGGATTGAACCCAGTTCTCCCGCAGTGCAAGCACATTCTTTTAACACTGAATCACCAGAGAAGCCCTATATATGTATTTGTGACTCCATAGACTGTAGCCTACCAGGCCTTTCCGTTCATGGGATTTTCCAGGCAAGAATACTGGAATGGGTTGCCATTTTCCCCTCCAACAGCTGGCCTAGAGAGTTACTAAAATTTCATTAAGGGTTACCAACATTTCATCATCATGGAATCCATGGCGGCATAATGTCCTTTGTTGGTTGATGGGGTCTGTGGTTTGAAGAATTTTCTAGGATGTTATAGATGAGGGGATAATAAAACAAACTTACTGTACTTTCCTACGAAGAATCTCATCATTTAGATGAACCCACTCCCTTCACAAATAAGGACACAGACTTCACAATCAGTCCCTTCTTGTTAGTTATGTCGAGGTATCATTGAAGCATTAAACAAATTCATAATGAGCAAGGGAAAGCAAGGGTAAATTTCAAAGATGTTAAGAAAGTATAAATAACAAGCATTTGCATCTAATGGGATGTGTGAAATCAGGGAGATGTGCATTTAATGAGGAGGCTGATAAGAATAAACAAAGGTAATTAACAAATGAATGAGACAATGACACTAGCATTAAAATGTAGCAATTTAGGTCTATGTATTTGGTAAGTTAATAGTGTACTGTAATTAAGCCACTGCTTTATGAAAAATGTGTCTTCTCAGTAAATGAAAAAGTCTATTTAAAAATTGTATATCAAGATCATGAGTTAATATCACCTATTTTCAAATATAATAGCAGCTGGTAAGAATTCTGTAGCTAAAAATGTGATTACTTCTATTGCACGTGATGCTGGATGTAATAATTTGTTATAAGTGTAACTTGATGTTTCATGTTTAGTTCCCATAGTACTATATTGAATTTATTAAGGTATAAAGGGTTTCCCTGGTGGCTCAGATGGTAAAGAATCCGCCTGCAATGCAGGAGGCCTGGGTTTGATCCCGAGGTTGGGAAAATCCCCTGGAGGAGGACATGGCCGCCCACTCCAGTATTCTTGCCTGGAGAATCCCCATGGACACATGAGGCTGATGGGCTACTGTCCATGTGATTACAAAGAGTGGCACACGACTGAGCAACTAAGCACAGCACACAGTATATGGTATAAATATAATCTTAAACATACAGCCCTATATATGGGCATCAACACATGTAAACATATGCCAGTTGTTCGTTTGCTAGGTTATGTCTGACTCTTTGACCCTATGCAATACCAAGTATTAAACATTTTCAGAGTTTAAATTATGATATTTCAACACTGACTACTTCAGCACAATAAAATGTACTTTAAGAATATTGATATCAAGGTGAGTTATTTATATGGCATTAATTTCTTTGAAAGCAAGATACCTAGTAGGCTCTAATAAAAATACATCTTTGTCATAAAGGGAAATGTTCATACAAAGGTGAATATAGATGGTTACAGTTTTGTATTCTTCACACATATATTAGTGTTAATAAGAATTTTTATCAAAAATTTTACTTGGCTAGCTATGCAAATGTTAAGTGTTTCATGCTTAATGAGAAAATTTATTTTATCAGACTCATCTATTATTCAGATATACCTACTGACTTGTGTTTCAGAATGATGGTATTTCAGTTATTTACACTTACTGAAAAGAAAGGGTGATGTGTTGATTTTTTAACTTTGTGTCTTTTGACCACCTTCACCCATTTCATGCCCCTCATCCCCACTTCTGACAACTACTGGTCTATTCAATGTGTCTATGAAACTGGTTTGGGGGAATCTTTTTTTTTTTTTTTACATTCTACATATAAGTGAGACCACCTGATAATTCTTTCTATGAATGATTTATTTCACTTAGTATAATACCCTCAAGGTTCGGTTAAGTTGTCAAAAATGGCAAGATTTCCTTTTTTTATGGCTGGATGACATCCCTGGTGTGTGTATTGATCTCTGAGCAACATAGGCTGTAACTGCAAATGTCAACTTACATACAAATTTTTTTTTTAAGAAATGTGTCCTTTTAGTACAAAAGAATCCACCATAGGTGAACTCTGCAGTTACAGACCTGCAGGTAGGGAGGGCCAGCTGTAAAGATATACTCAGATTTTTGTCTACATGAAGCTCAGCAACCCTAGCCCCACCAAGTTTTAAGAGTCAGCTATAAATATATATACATATATATATATATATATATATATAATAAAACATCAATTTTCTTCATCAATTCTTGTCTTGCTTATTGAAAATAAAGCTGCAGTGAACTGGGAGTGCAGATATATTTTTGAGTTGGTCTTTCCACCCTTAGGATAAATATCTACAAATAGAATTGCTGGAGAATATGGTAGCTCTATTTTTAATTTTTTGAGGAACCTTTGTACTGTTTTCCAAAGTGGCGGTGCCCATTTTCATTCTCATCAACAGTGAGCTAAGGTTTCCTCACCAACCTGTTCTTTTTTGTCATTTTGACAATAGCTCTTCTAACAGGGTTGAGTTTGTGTCTCCTTATAGTTTTGATTTGCATCACTTATGATGCTGAGCATCATTTCATGTATATGTTGGTCAATGTCTATTGAGAATCTCTGCCCATTTTAAAAATAGCAATGTTTTATTTCTATTATTGAATTGTGTGAGTTTTATATAGCTTGGATGTTAACCCCTATCAGATGTATGAATTGCAAATATTTTTCCCATTTGGGAGGTTGCTTTTTCATTTTTTAAAAGACATTGAATTTTTTTTTTTTTTGGCTATGTTGCATCTTTGTGGCTGCTCATGGGGCTTTGTCTATTAATGGTTACGGTGAATGGGGCTATTTTTTGTTGCAGTGTGTGGACTTCTCATTGCAGTGGCTTCTCTTGTTGTAGAGGATAGGTCCTACATGCATGGGCTTCAGTACTTGTGGCACATGTGCTTAGTTGCTCTGCGGCATGCCTGATGTTCCCAGACCAGGGATTGAGCTGCTGTTACCAGATTCATAACCACTGGACCACCACGGAAGTCCTGCTTTTCATTTTCATGATGATTTCCTTTGCTGTGCAGAAACTTTTTAGTTAATGTAGTCTCCCGTTTTTGTTTTTGTTGCCTTTGCTTTTGGAGTAAAACCATCCAAAAAACATTCTAAGGCTGAGTCAGTAAGTTTATAACCGTGTTTTCTTCTAGAAATTTTGTGATTTCAGGTTTAAGGTTCAAATATTTATCCATTTTGATTTAATTATTATGTATGGTATAAGACAGTGATCCAGTCTCATTCTTTTGTATGTGGCTGTACAGTTTTTCCAACACCATTTACTGAAGAACCTTGCTTTCTCATGGTACAGCTTGGCTCCTTTGTCAGAAATTAACCAACCATATATATGTAGGTTTGTCTGGGATTTCAATTCTGGTTCATATGTGATATGTCTATTTTTATGCTAACAGCAGACAGTTTTGATGACTATGGCTTTGTAATGTACTTTGAAATAAGAAGGCATGATGTGTCTCCCCAAATAGCCATAGAAATCTCCCAGATGTGTCTCCCCAAACACCAATAGCCATATAATCTCACATGAGGTGTCTCCCAAAACACCCAAGAAAAGCTTTGCTGTTTTTAAGGTTTATGTGGCTATTTTGTATCTTTGATCATTGTTGTTCAGTCACTCAGTTGTGTTTGACCTTTTGAGACCCCATGGACTGCAGCATGCCAAGCTTTCTTGTCCTTCATATTCTTGCAAAGGTGGGTCAAATTCATGTCTGTTGGGTTGGTGATGCCATCCAATCATCTCATCCTTTGTTGCCCCCTTCACCTGCTGCTCTCATTCTTTCCCAGGATAAGGGTCTTTTCCAGTGAGTTGGCTGTTTGCATCAAGTGACCAAAGTATTGGAACTTCAGCTTCAGCATCATTCTTTCTGATGAATATTCAGAGTTGATTTCCTTTAAGACTGGTTTGATTTTGCTATCCAAGGGTGTCTCAAGAGTCTTCTCCAGCACCACAGTTGGAGAGTGTAAGTTCTTTGGTGCTTAGCCTTCTTGTGGCACATGTGCTTAGTTGCTCTGCGGCATGCCTGATGTTCCCAGACCAGGGATTGAGCTGCTGTTACCAGATTCATAACCACTGGACCACCACGGAAGTCCTGCTTTTCATTTTCATGATGATTTCCTTTGCTGTGCAGAAACTTTTTAGTTAATGTAGTCTCCCGTTTTTGTTTTTGTTGCCTTTGCTTTTGGAGTAAAACCATCCAAAAAACATTCTAAGGCTGAGTCAGTAAGTTTATAACCGTGTTTTCTTCTAGAAATTTTGTGATTTCAGGTTTAAGGTTCAAATATTTATCCATTTTGATTTAATTATTATGTATGGTATAAGACAGTGATCCAGTCTCATTCTTTTGTATGTGGCTGTACAGTTTTTCCAACACCATTTACTGAAGAACCTTGCTTTCTCATGGTACAGCTTGGCTCCTTTGTCAGAAATTAACCAACCATATATATGTAGGTTTGTCTGGGATTTCAATTCTGGTTCATATGTGATATGTCTATTTTTATGCTAACAGCAGACAGTTTTGATGACTATGGCTTTGTAATGTACTTTGAAATAAGAAGGCATGATGTGTCTCCCCAAATAGCCATAGAAATCTCCCAGATGTGTCTCCCCAAACACCAATAGCCATATAATCTCACATGAGGTGTCTCCCAAAACACCCAAGAAAAGCTTTGCTGTTTTTAAGGTTTATGTGGCTATTTTGTATCTTTGATCATTGTTGTTCAGTCACTCAGTTGTGTTTGACCTTTTGAGACCCCATGGACTGCAGCATGCCAAGCTTTCTTGTCCTTCATATTCTTGCAAAGGTGGGTCAAATTCATGTCTGTTGGGTTGGTGATGCCATCCAATCATCTCATCCTTTGTTGCCCCCTTCACCTGCTGCTCTCATTCTTTCCCAGGATAAGGGTCTTTTCCAGTGAGTTGGCTGTTTGCATCAAGTGACCAAAGTATTGGAACTTCAGCTTCAGCATCATTCTTTCTGATGAATATTCAGAGTTGATTTCCTTTAAGACTGGTTTGATTTTGCTATCCAAGGGTGTCTCAAGAGTCTTCTCCAGCACCACAGTTGGAGAGTGTAAGTTCTTTGGTGCTTAGCCTTCTTAATGGACAAATTTTCACATTTGTACATGACTGCTGGAAAAACCACAGCTATGATTATATGGGCCTTAGTTAGCCAAGATTTTTCTCTGCTGTTTAATGCTCTGTCTTGATTTGTCACAGTGACCTTAGCCAAGAAAATAAAATCTGCCACTTTCTGGCGGTGGGAAAAGTACTCCACTTTTCTACCATCTGTTTGACATGAATTGATGGGACTAGATGCTATGATCTTAGTTTTTTGGGTGGTGACTTTGAAGCAAGACTTTTCACTCTCCTTTTTGACCCTCATCAAGAACCTCTTTAGTTCCTCTTCGGCCATTAGAGTGGTATCATTTGTATAAATGAAGTTATTTCTCATGAAAATCTTGATTCTAGCTTGTGAAATGTCTAGCCCCCTGGCATTTAGTGTAAAGTAAAGTGACAATATAGAATCTTCTCACACTTCTTTCCCAATTTTGAACCAGTCTGCTTTTCATGCCCAGTTCCAACTTTTGCTTCTTGACCTGCATACAGGTTTCTCAGGAGGCAAGTAAGGTAGTGTGGCATTCCCATTTCTTTAAAAATTATCTACAGTTTGTTGTGATCCACACAGTCAAAGGCTTTAGTGGAATCAATGAAGCAGAAATAGATTTTTATTTGAAATTTTCTTGCTTTCTCCATGACCCACTGAATGGTGGCAATCTGATCTCTGATCTCTGATCTCAAGGAGCACCGGTTCAATCCCTGACCTAGAAGAATCCCATGTGCGGTGGAGTGGCTGGACCGATGTGTCCAACTACCAAGCCGGAGCTCTGGAGCGCATGTGCCCAGAGCTGGTGCTCTGCAGAGAGGGAGGCCACTGCAATGGGAGGCACTCGCAGGCTAAAGAACAAAGATGGAAATAAATGAAAGACCAATAGAAGTGGGAAAAAAAACCCTGTACATTGAGTTTATGAACATTGAATTTATGAATACTGTATATAATCCAACTTAGTGTGTCACCTATTTTCAAAGATTAGAGCTAATAAGAAGTCTTTAGGTAAAAATGTGATAACTTCTATTGACTTTGATACTTGGGAGTAATAATTTATTCGTATAAGTGTAAGTTTACGTCTCATGTTTAATTCCCATCTATAATATTAAATTTATTGTGTTAATATAATTCTTAGGCATGCAGCCCTATATATGGTCATTCACACATGTACATATTAATACTTCAGGTCAGTTTGAAATGAGTACCAAGTCTTAAACATTTTCAGAGTTTAAAAGTGAATGATTGTTTGAACAGTGAGACTTCAGTAACAGTAAATATCCTTTAAAAATATTTATATCAAGGTGAATTATTTATACAGTTGCACTTTCTTTGATAGTAAAATGTCCATAAGCTCTAAGTAAAATATATCTTTATCTGAAAGGAGAAAGCTCATATAAATATGGATATAGATACTTTCAGTTTTGTGTAAGTGTTTATAAGTATTTTATCTAGGATTTTACTTGATTAGCTATGCATATGTTAAAGATTTCATATGGTTTTTTCATGTGAAGTGCAATTGCTCACACTTCTTTCCCAATTTTGAACCAGTCTGCTTTTCATGCCCAGTTCCAACTTTTGCTTCTTGACCTGCATACAGGTTTCTCAGGAGGCAAGTAAGGTAGTGTGGCATTCCCATTTCTTTAAAAATTATCTACAGTTTGTTGTGATCCACACAGTCAAAGGCTTTAGTGGAATCAATGAAGCAGAAATAGATTTTTATTTGAAATTTTCTTGCTTTCTCCATGACCCACTGAATGGTGGCAATCTGATCTCTGAACTCTGATCTCAAGGAGCACCGGTTCAATCCCTGACCTAGAAGAATCCCATGTGCGGTGGAGTGGCTGGACCGATGTGTCCAACTACCAAGCCGGAGCTCTGAGCGCATGTGCCCAGAGCTGGTGCTCTGAAGAGAGGGAGGCCACTGCAATGGGAGGCACTCGCAGGCTAAAGAACAAAGATGGAAATAAATGAAAGACCAATAGAAGTGGGAAAAAAAACCCTGTACATTGAGTTTATGAACATTGAATTTATGAATACTGTATATAATCCAACTTAGTGTGTCACCTATTTTCAAAGATTAGAGCTAATAAGAAGTCTTTAGGTAAAAATGTGATAACTTCTATTGACTTTGATACTTGGGAGTAATAATTTATTCGTATAAGTGTAAGTTTACGTCTCATGTTTAATTCCCATCTATAATATTAAATTTATTGTGTTAATATAATTCTTAGGCATGCAGCCCTATATATGGTCATTCACACATGTACATATTAATACTTCAGGTCAGTTTGAAATGAGTACCAAGTCTTAAACATTTTCAGAGTTTAAAAGTGAATGATTGTTTGAACAGTGAGACTTCAGTAACAGTAAATATCCTTTAAAAATATTTATATCAAGGTGAATTATTTATACAGTTGCACTTTCTTTGATAGTAAAATGTCCATAAGCTCTAAGTAAAATATATCTTTATCTGAAAGGAGAAAGCTCATATAAATATGGATATAGATACTTTCAGTTTTGTGTAAGTGTTTATAAGTATTTTTATCTAGGATTTTACTTGATTAGCTATGCATATGTTAAAGATTTCATATGTTTTTTTCTCAAGCCCACATATTGTTCAATACACCTACTTACTTGATGTGTTTCATAATAATGCTTATTTGCACTTACTGAAAAGGAAGGGTGATGTCTTTAAATTTGTACCCATTGATCCCTTTCACTCATTTCACACACACACCCATCCCAAACATTTGGCAACCACTGATCTCTTCACTGTATGTGTGAGTTTGGTTTGGGGGGCTATTTTTTTAGAACCCGCATATAAGTGAGGCCATGTGGTATTTGTCTTTCTCTGCCTGATTTATTTCACTTTGTGTAATACCCCCATGGTCCATCAAGTTGTCACAACTGGCAGATATCTTTTTGAGTTAGCATTTCTTATCGTTTGGATAAATATCTAGAAATTGAATTGGTGGATAATGTCATATTCCGTTAATATTTTGAGGAACTTCCATACTGTTTTCTAGATTGGCTTCACCTATTTACATTCCCACAAACAGTGAACTATGGTTCCCCTTTCTCATCAGTATGTGTTGTTTTTGTCTTTTTGACAGTAGCTGTTCTCACAGGAGATAGGTTTGTATCACATTGTACCTTTGATCTGCATTCCTCATCATGATGTTGAGCACCAAATCATGTACCTCTTTGGCATTTGCACATCATCTTTGAGATAATGTGTATTCAGATCACCTACCCATTTTTAAGTAGGAATTGTTTATTTTTGTTACTGAGTTGTATGAGTTTTTTTTAATAGCTTGGATGTCAACCCATTATCAGATATATGAATTGTAAATTTATTCTTTCTTTTGCAAATTTGCCATTTCATTTTCATGATGATTTCCTTTGTAGGAGTTTTTTTCATATACATAGTCCTCTTGTTGGATTTTGCTTTTGCTGCCTTTGTTTTTGGAGCAATGTCCAAAAATTCATTACCAAGACTGAGGTCAATAAGCTCAATGTTCCATTCTTATAGGAGTTTTGTGGTTTTTAGGTCTTATGTTCAAATCTTTAAAATGTCCATAAGCTCTAAGTAAAATATATCTTTATCTGAAAGGAGAAAGCTCATATAAATATGGATATAGATACTTTCAGTTTTGTGTAAGTGTTTATAAGTATTTTATCTAGGATTTTACTTGATTAGCTATGCATATGTTAAAGATTTCATATGTTTTTTTCTCAAGCCCACATATTGTTCAATACACCTACTTACTTGATGTGTTTCATAATAATGCTTATTTGCACTTACTGAAAAGGAAGGGTGATGTCTTTAAATTTGTACCCATTGATCCCTTTCACTCATTTCACACACACACCCATCCCAAACATTTGGCAACCACTGATCTCTTCACTGTATGTGTGAGTTTGGTTTGGGGGGCTATTTTTTTAGAACCCGCATATAAGTGAGGCCATGTGGTATTTGTCTTTCTCTGCCTGATTTATTTCACTTTGTGTAATACCCGCATGGTCCATCCAAGTTGTCACAACTGGCAGATATCTTTTTGAGTTAGCATTTCTTATCGTTTGGATAAATATCTAGAAATTGAATTGGTGGATAATGTCATATTCCGTTAATATTTTGAGGAACTTCCATACTGTTTTCTAGATTGGCTTCACCTATTTACATTCCCACAAACAGTGAACTATGGTTCCCCTTTCTCATCAGTATGTGTTGTTTTTGTCTTTTTGACAGTAGCTGTTCTCACAGGAGATAGGTTTGTATCACATTGTACCTTTGATCTGCATTCCTCATCATGATGTTGAGCACCAAATCATGTACCTCTTTGGCATTTGCACATCATCTTTGAGATAATGTGTATTCAGATCACCTACCCATTTTTAAGTAGGAATTGTTTATTTTTGTTACTGAGTTGTATGAGTTTTTTTTAATAGCTTGGATGTCAACCCATTATCAGATATATGAATTGTAAATTTATTCTTTCTTTTGCAAATTTGCCATTTCATTTTCATGATGATTTCCTTTGTAGGAGTTTTTTTCATATACATAGTCCTCTTGTTGGATTTTGCTTTTGCTGCCTTTGTTTTTGGAGCAATGTCCAAAAATTCATTACCAAGACTGAGGTCAATAAGCTCAATGTTCCATTCTTATAGGAGTTTTGTGGTTTTTAGGTCTTATGTTCAAATCTTTATTTTGAGTTAATATTTGTGTATGGTATTAGTTGGTGGTCCAGTTTTGTTATATATAGCTATCCAGTTTTTCCAACACCATTTAGTGAAGTGACTTTTGATTTCCTGCTGTATATCTTAGCTCCTCTGTCATAAATTAATCAATCATATGTATATAAGTTATGTCTGGGGTCTCAATTCTGTTCCATTTAGCATAGGTGTGTATGTTTATGCTGACATCGAACAGTTCTATGATGACCATAGCTTTGTAATATAGACTGAAATAAGGAGGCAGGATGCCTCTAGCTTTGTTCTTAGATTGCTTTGACTATTTTGGGTCTTTTGTGGTTACATACAAATTATTGGATTATTATTGGATTATTTGCTTTATTTTGTGAAAATTTCATTGGACATCCACTTGAATATGTGGATGGCTCTGAATAATATGGACATTTTAAAAACATTAATTCCTCAAATCTATGAACATGAAATATCTTTCCAATTATTTCTGTCTTCTTAAGTTTCTTTCATTAGTGACTCAAAGTTGTCAGTGTAAACAGGTCTTTCACTTGCCTGGTTAAATTTATCCCTAGGTATTCTTTGGATGCAATTGTGATTGTTGTAGTTTATTTTTCTGATAGTAATTAGTGCATAGAAAATCAACAGATTTTTATATGTTGATATTTGTATTTTTTACTGAATTTGCTTTTAGTTTGAACAATTTTTGGTAGAGTCTTTAGGATTTTATTTTCTGATTTGTAGCCTTTTCTTGCTAATGCTCTGTTTAGGACTCCTAACACTATGCTGAACAAGTGATGAGAATGAGCATTCTTGTCTTGTTCCTGAATTTAGGTGGAAAACTTACAACTTCTCACTACTGAGTATGATGTTGTCTGTGGATCTGTCATGTGTGGTCTTTATAATGCTGAGGTACATTCTCTCTATATTCAGTTTGAGAATTTTTAATCATAAATTCTGCTGACTTTTGTCAGATGTTTTTTCTTTGTCTTTTGAGATGATACTGATTTTTATCCTTCATTTTCTCAATATAGTATATCATATTTGTGGATGTTGAACTATCCTTGTATTTGAATAAATCACACTTGATTATGGTGTATTACTCTTTTATATTTTGTAAACTTAGTTTGGTAATATTTTATTGAAGATGTTTCTATGTTCATCAAGGATATTGACCTGTAATTTCTTATGACCATCTAATTTTAGTATCACTAATCAAAGTCTGTAAATTGCATTTGGAACAGTCCTCTCCCCTCCTGCATTTTGGAAGAGCTACAGAAGGATTGGTGGTGGTGATATTCAGTTGGGCAAACATGTCCAATTATTTGCAACCCCATAGACTGTACCACTCCAGGCCTCCCTGTCCCTCACCAACTCCCAGAGTTTGCCCAAGTTCATGTCCTTTGCATCGGTGATGCCAACCAGCCATGTCATTCTCTAGAATCCACTTCTCCTTCTACCTTCAATCTTTCCCAGCATCAGGGTCTTTTCCAATGAGTTGGTTGTTTGCATCAGTGGTACAAAATATTGGAGCTTCAGTATCAGTCATTCCAATGAGTATTTGTGATTGATTTCCTTTAAGATTGACTGGTTTGATCTCCTAGCTGTCCAAGGGACTCTCAAGAATCTTCTCCATCACCACAATTTGAAGACATCAATTCTTCAACATTCTGCCTTTTTTATGGTCCAAGTCTCACAACTGTATGTGACTATTGGAAAGACCATAGCTTTGTGTATATGGACCTTTGTTGGCAAAGTGGATGTCTTTGCTTTTTAACACACTGTCCAGGTTTGTCATAGCTTTCCTGCCAAGAAGCAATCGTCTTCTAATTGTCACTCATTCTTATTTAAATACTTGGTAGAATTCAACAGTAAAGCCATCTGTTTTGGGCTTTGGAGGTTTCTGATTACTGATTTAAACTCCTTACAGATTCAACTTGATGGCTTATTAAGTTAATAATTTTTTTCTGAAATTTTGTAAACTCCTTACAGATTTTCAAACTTGATTATGGTGTATTACTCTTTTATATTTTGTAAACTTAGTTTGGTAATATTTTATTGAAGATGTTTCTATGTTCATCAAGGATATTGACCTGTAATTTCTTATGACCATCTAATTTTAGTATCACTAATCAAAGTCTGTAAATTGCATTTGGAACAGTCCTCTCCCCTCCTGCATTTTGGAAGAGCTACAGAAGGATTGGTGGTGGTGATATTCAGTTGGGCAAACATGTCCAATTATTTGCAACCCCATAGACTGTACCACTCCAGGCCTCCCTGTCCCTCACCAACTCCCAGAGTTTGCCCAAGTTCATGTCCTTTGCATCGGTGATGCCAACCAGCCATGTCATTCTCTAGAATCCACTTCTCCTTCTACCTTCAATCTTTCCCAGCATCAGGGTCTTTTCCAATGAGTTGGTTGTTTGCATCAGTGGTACAAAATATTGGAGCTTCAGTATCAGTCATTCCAATGAGTATTTGTGATTGATTTCCTTTAAGATTGACTGGTTTGATCTCCTAGCTGTCCAAGGGACTCTCAAGAATCTTCTCCATCACCACAATTTGAAGACATCAATTCTTCAACATTCTGCCTTTTTTATGGTCCAAGTCTCACAACTGTATGTGACTATTGGAAAGACCATAGCTTTGTGTATATGGACCTTTGTTGGCAAAGTGGATGTCTTTGCTTTTTAACACACTGTCCAGGTTTGTCATAGCTTTCCTGCCAAGAAGCAATCGTCTTCTAATTGTCACTCATTCTTATTTAAATATTTGGTAGAATTCAACAGTAAAGCCATCTGTTTTGGGCTTTGGAGGTTTCTGATTACTGATTTAAACTCCTTACAGATTCAACTTGATGGCTTATTAAGTTAATAATTATTCTGTTCATTTTTTTTCATGATATAGTTTTGTCAAGTTGTATGTTTCTAGAACTTCATTCATTCCCTCTAGGTAATCAAATTTTAGCATATAATTTTTACAGTATGAATATGACTTTTGAAGGGACCCAAGCATTCAGTTAATAAAAGCTCTATTGACTATATGGGTCAAGTCATTCTTTGTGATGGGAGGTCATCCTGTGCAGTGGAGCAGGTTTAGTGGCGGGGATGCCACTAAATGTCAGAAGCACAGTCTATTCACAGGAAGTCAGAAGCATTGCTCAAATATGAAAATGTCCAAAGCTGTTGTCCAAAATGTCCCCAGCTGTTTCTGTGTCCTCAGGAGGTCAAAACCACAACAGTTTAGAACAATAGCTCTGTGTGAGGGAAGAATTTTTAACAGAAAAATGTTTATACATGTATATAAATTTGCATATATGTACATTATATATACATGCATATATAAATATACCCACTTTATATATGTGTACGCACACATACATACACAAATTTCCTTAAAATATGTTACATATAATAGGGGCAGAGAATAATTACTAGTAGTGCAAACTAAAGATATATCTTGGGTGATTGATAAATTGCTTTGACTTGAAAGATCTTGCCTTACTTATCTTCTCTACTAAAGAAGAACATACCAAAAGTCTAGTTTATCACATTATTAAAAACAGTAAACCAATCAAATTTAATATTAATGTGTATATTTTAGTTGGTAATTTGGGATTTCATATTTTTATCTTCACAAATACCAAACTTAACCTAATCTTACATAAATGGACCAACTTCTCTATATATGTCCTTAAATTTAACATTTTTGAAAAAGGCAAAATAAAAGTTTATTCTCAAGTGAAAATATTAACATGGACCACAGCAACAAAACATGCCTAAAGTATTTTGGCAAGTTGCTAGTCCTGAGACCAGAATTAATGGACTGCTCAGAATAATTCACTGATTCAGGAATAATGTTTTGAATACCAACTATGTTCTAGGCATTTTTATGGGTACCAGGAATATTGTGGTAAATAAGGCAAAGTAACCTTTTAACTGTCATGGAACTTTCCTTCATTCAGCTTTGGGAAGGTTTCTGATTACTGATTTAAACTCCTTACAGATTCAACTTGATGGCTTATTAAGTTAATAATTATTCTGTTCATTTTTTCATGATATAGTTTTGTCAAGTTGTATGTTTCTAGAACTTCATTCATTCCCTCTAGGTAATCAAATTTTAGCATATAATTTTTACAGTATGAATATGACTTTTGAAGGGACCCAAGCATTCAGTTAATAAAAGCTCTATTGACTATATGGGTCAAGTCATTCTTTGTGATGGGAGGTCATCCTGTGCAGTGGAGCAGGTTTAGTGGCGGGGATGCCACTAAATGTCAGAAGCACAGTCTATTCACAGGAAGTCAGAAGCATTGCTCAAATATGAAAATGTCCAAAGCTGTTGTCCAAAATGTCCCCAGCTGTTTCTGTGTCCTCAGGAGGTCAAAACCACAACAGTTTAGAACAATAGCTCTGTGTGAGGGAAGAATTTTTAACAGAAAAATGTTTATACATGTATATAAATTTGCATATATGTACATTATATATACATGCATATATAAATATACCCACTTTATATATGTGTACGCACACATACATACACAAATTTCCTTAAAATATGTTACATATAATAGGGGCAGAGAATAATTACTAGTAGTGCAAACTAAAGATATATCTTGGGTGATTGATAAATTGCTTTGACTTGAAAGATCTTGCCTTACTTATCTTCTCTACTAAAGAAGAACATACCAAAAGTCTAGTTTATCACATTATTAAAAACAGTAAACCAATCAAATTTAATATTAATGTGTATATTTTAGTTGGTAATTTGGGATTTCATATTTTTATCTTCACAAATACCAAACTTAACCTAATCTTACATAAATGGACCAACTTCTCTATATATGTCCTTAAATTTAACATTTTTGAAAAAGGCAAAATAAAAGTTTATTCTCAAGTGAAAATATTAACATGGACCACAGCAACAAAACATGCCTAAAGTATTTTGGCAAGTTGCTAGTCCTGAGACCAGAATTAATGGACTGCTCAGAATAATTCACTGATTCAGGAATAATGTTTTGAATACCAACTATGTTCTAGGCATTTTTATGGGTACCAGGAATATTGTGGTAAATAAGGCAAAGAATAAATAACCTTTTAACTGTCATGGAACTTTCCTTCTTATGAGGTGGGACAGCTGTTGAGACAGAAGATAAATAATGTAAATGTATTAAACATATTTACATGCCTATATAGCTACATAATTTATGAAGCAATAATGTATGTAACTGATTCAGGGACGCCTGATGGGTTTGAGTAGTATTTCATTGACTAGCTAGAGAGCTCATAAAGGCCTTTCAGGAGAGGTGACACTTGAACTGAGCAGTTTGTGAAGGAAAGTAGACAGAACTGTGAAAGAAAAATATTTTAACTGGAGGAGCAGGAATGGCGCATTTCAAAGAATGTGGCATATTACAGTGATGGCGCACTAATGGGCCAAACCTTAAAGGAAAGAGACGGAGGATACATTTTATTTCTTAATAAATGACTATCTTGGGCTTCCTTGGTGCTCCAGTGGCTGGAGAGTCTGCCTTGCAGTGCAGGGGGCACTGATTTGATTCCTGACCTGGGAGGATCCCACATGCCATGGATGGGCTGGACCAGTGTGTCCAACTACGAGCCAGTGCTCTGCGGCGAGGGAGGCCCACACAGGCCAAAGAACAAAGATGGATGAGAATAAATAAAGAAAAAAACAATAAAGAGGCCAAAAATTTTTTAAAAAAATGACTATCTTAAATAACTTAATTAAAATGGTGTCCCAATTTTTAATTTGTTAAGCATTTCCATTTAGATCGGTAGTTCAGATAGACACTTAAATCTAAGCTCTGTTTGAATTTCGAAGAGATTGTACCAAATCATATTGTTTCTTTCTAAACTTACTGATTTCAAGTATTTGAAAGATTTGCTCAAACAAAACCAGAATGCTAGCTCTAGACTTTTTGTCTACCATTCAGCTGGTCTAGTATTTCTGGTAGGCTTTTCTTTTCCTATCTGAATTCACTCCCCCTTTTTTAAATCACTATCTTGTCTTCTATCTTGTTAATTACCATATTTTGATTTTTAGTAACAGTTCTGACTTGCTTGCTATACCAGTGAGTAGTTGTTTAGTTTGGAAAATACCAAATTAATGCTCCATGAAACATCTTTAAAATTTAAGGTTTGTATAATTGCCTCTTTTCTCATACAAAAGTCATATGGTCCTTAAAGATGGAGAAAAGTGTTTGAGTCTTTTTGTAAACTCAGTAGGCTATTTGATTCTCTTTAGGTTCCAGTGTAATAGTTTATTCACTCATATACGCTAGGTTAATTCCAGGATATGTACAAAGTTGGGATACACTTGTGAGTAAACCAAAATAAAGAACTTGTTATTAAGATGGTTATAGTCTCAAGGAATGAGATTAAACAAAGTCAACTCTATAAGATATATACTCTATTAGAATGAAATGCTATGAAAAAGACAAATACCCTAACAAGTTTTATGAGTGTGTGTATATATGGTGTTTGTTTCAATTATAAAAAAGGTAATTAGGGTATACATATTGGATATGATGATATGTGAGCCAAGACAAAAACCTTTATATTAAATATATATTGAATAAGCAATAGAACTTATGAGTACAACCATAATTCAGTATACTTGGCCAGTAGAAAATGTATCTGGAAGGCAGACATAAATAAGAGCTTTTCTGTTATTTTGAATGTAAGCTACAAACTCAGGTTTTGCAATAGCCATTTCCTCTGCCTATTAGAAAATTACAGCTTTTGTTTCCATAATTTTAGATTGTTTCCTTTGCTAAGAAAACCAACTTTCATAGATCTCATTTTTTAAGAATGAATACTGTTTACTAAAACCATTTGCAATAGTTCCCTCAGTTCTTCAATACACGAGAACCAGAGGTTCAAACTAATATAAGTGAAAAAAGTTTGGTAAGTAACACTTTATAAAAATCTATCAAGCATACTTATATTTTATATAGGTGTATGAATGGTGTGTATGTGTGTATTTATTACTGAAATAAAGAAAAAATAAATCAAACTATACATAATGTCATCAGATTTCTTTTGGCTTTATTTCACTGACAGGTGCCATCAACGATAATTCAAATTAGATGGTAAATGACCTTTTTCAAGTGACACTGTAGATATGAGGAATTTTAATTATAATCTCAGTTATATTTTTCATAGGAAGTTCTCTACTTAATTATAAAATACAGATTTATAAATGATGTTTGTTGTTCCATGTTCTTTTTTTAATATACAACCTTCTTTTGAGTATACAGTGCATGGTGTGCTGTTGATGAAAAGCAGTGTCATTTCTAAAATATATATTAACATTGAGATTAAGTTTTTTCAAGGATTTTTGAGATTTATTCACTCATATACGCTAGGTTAATTCCAGGATATGTACAAAGTTGGGATACACTTGTGAGTAAACCAAAATAAAGAACTTGTTATTAAGATGGTTATAGTCTCAAGGAATGAGATTAAACAAAGTCAACTCTATAAGATATATACTCTATTAGAATGAAATGCTATGAAAAAGACAAATACCCTAACAAGTTTTATGAGTGTGTGTATATATGGTGTTTGTTTCAATTATAAAAAAGGTAATTAGGGTATACATATTGGATATGATGATATGTGAGCCAAGACAAAAACCTTTATATTAAATATATATTGAATAAGCAATAGAACTTATGAGTACAACCATAATTCAGTATACTTGGCCAGTAGAAAATGTATCTGGAAGGCAGACATAAATAAGAGCTTTTCTGTTATTTTGAATGTAAGCTACAAACTCAGGTTTTGCAATAGCCATTTCCTCTGCCTATTAGAAAATTACAGCTTTTGTTTCCATAATTTTAGATTGTTTCCTTTGCTAAGAAAACCAACTTTCATAGATCTCATTTTTTAAGAATGAATACTGTTTACTAAAACCATTTGCAATAGTTCCCTCAGTTCTTCAATACACGAGAACCAGAGGTTCAAACTAATATAAGTGAAAAAAGTTTGGTAAGTAACACTTTATAAAAATCTATCAAGCATACTTATATTTTATATAGGTGTATGAATGGTGTGTATGTGTGTATTTATTACTGAAATAAAGAAAAAATAAATCAAACTATACATAATGTCATCAGATTTCTTTTGGCTTTATTTCACTGACAGGTGCCATCAACGATAATTCAAATTAGATGGTAAATGACCTTTTTCAAGTGACACTGTAGATATGAGGAATTTTAATTATAATCTCAGTTATATTTTTCATAGGAAGTTCTCTACTTAATTATAAAATACAGATTTATAAATGATGTTTGTTGTTCCATGTTCTTTTTTTAATATACAACCTTCTTTTGAGTATACAGTGCATGGTGTGCTGTTGATGAAAAGCAGTGTCATTTCTAAAATATATATTAACATTGAGAGTTAAGTTTCTTAAAACATGATAATGTATAAGAAAGCCAATGAAACTTGGGGTCAGATTGCTTGAACTAAGAGACTTGTTAGCATTAATGCCATGCCAGTAAATCTAACAATGTTACTTTAAAAGTGACACAAGCCCATTAGACACTAAAGTTCATAAAGAGAAGTAGACAAAGAACAGTCTGCTATTCCCACCAGCTAAATAAGCTGCAGATCAAGCCATACGACCAACTAGGCAGATTGTGTGTCTGTGGAATATATAAAAGGAAATGACAGTTTCCACAAAAGAAAACACTCTAGTTCTGACAGATGTGGACATTGGAAGGAAGTATACACAGGCGCGTGTATATAGACTAAAAGGGAAGATATATGAGGAAGGAAGTAGTTTTATCAGATACTACCACATACTGAAAAATTTCTATCATTAGTGTAGTACTGGCACAAGAATAGATAATTCAGAAATCAACTGCATACAGAAATCCATTATGCAGTAACAATTTCAAAGATCCTCTGTTTTGGACAGCTGGATAGGCATTTGAAATAAAATGTATAAATGCCTAATATTTTCACTAGCCTTCTATATTTCCTGTTGGTAGTTAATACAACATTCATTGCTTTGTTCTTTCCTTTTTCATAATGTATTTTCCTTCAGGTTTTTTTTTTTTTTTTTTTTTACAATCGCTGTATTCCATTGGTTGATTTGGACAATATTCTTATTCTGAATAATCTGTTATTTTATGCTTAAAACTTGGATGCAGTTTCAAAATTTATTTGAAACTTTCCCCCACAAGAAATGATTACTTAATAAATTACCTGCCAGTCAAAATTAGCTGATATTTACATTGAAATACCATATAATTCACCAATTCTTGAAACTGAACAGAGTATTCTCAGGGTATCTTATTAATTATGCTAGAATATGTTTTATTCAATCCAGGTGTAATTATTCAGGTGCCATAGCACAATTTAAATGTTGAAAAACTCATTTTCAAATAGATTATAAGCAACACAGTTGTAAAATTTATAGTACTTTTGCCTGTCTCTGCTGAAGGGTATTTCTCATTTCCTTCTTATGAATTATACTGAGAGAAACATTAATATTCACATATTGTTTGGCATATGGCTTGTCATCAGTATTATTTGGTTCACATCAAACACTTATGTCTCTACACTTTCAGATTTTCTGAAAATGTGCTAGTTAACAATGATGTCATGCCACTGCTATAGTGAATCGAGCATATTTAGAGATGTAGATAATTATAATATCAAAATAACCTTATGATGTTTCTTCTTGATCCACTAACACTGTATTCTATTTTCATTCACTGCCCCAAATTTAGAGCTGAGTAATGAAAGAACAAGATTTACACTATATGTAGAAGCGTTGTGGAAAATATCACGAAAAACCATCATTAACGTATAAGGATATGTTTTTGTTGAAGACACCAAGTTGAAGCAATTTGCCTTTTTTCTGATAATTTTAATTACTGCCTTTGGATTTCTTTATGACTACCAACATTTCAAGTAATGATGGTGTTCTGTGATGGCATTCATCAGGCCGTTTGTGTGCATCATTCAACTGCATACAGAAATCCATTATGCAGTAACAATTTCAAAGATCCTCTGTTTTGGACAGCTGGATAGGCATTTGAAATAAAATGTATAAATGCCTAATATTTTCACTAGCCTTCTATATTTCCTGTTGGTAGTTAATACAACATTCATTGCTTTGTTCTTTCCTTTTTCATAATGTATTTTCCTTCAGGTTTTTTTTTTTTTTTTTTTTTTTTTTACAATCGCTGTATTCCATTGGTTGATTTGGACAATATTCTTATTCTGAATAATCTGTTATTTTATGCTTAAAACTTGGATGCAGTTTCAAAATTTATTTGAAACTTTCCCCCACAAGAAATGATTACTTAATAAATTACCTGCCAGTCAAAATTAGCTGATATTTACATTGAAATACCATATAATTCACCAATTCTTGAAACTGAACAGAGTATTCTCAGGGTATCTTATTAATTATGCTAGAATATGTTTTATTCAATCCAGGTGTAATTATTCAGGCGCCATAGCACAATTTAAATGTTGAAAAACTCATTTTCAAATAGATTATAAGCAACACAGTTGTAAAATTTATAGTACTTTTGCCTGTCTCTGCTGAAGGGTATTTCTCATTTCCTTCTTATGAATTATACTGAGAGAAACATTAATATTCACATATTGTTTGGCATATGGCTTGTCATCAGTATTATTTGGTTCACATAAAACACTTATGTCTCTACACTTTCAGATTTTCTGAAAATGTGCTGTTAACAATGATGTCATGCCACTGCTATAGTGAATCGAGCATATTTAGAGATGTAGATAATTATAATATCAAAATAACCTTATGATGTTTCTTCTTGATCCACTAACACTGTATTCTATTTTCATTCACTGCCCCAAATTTAGAGCTGAGTAATGAAAGAACAAGATTTACACTATATGTAGAAGCGTTGTGGAAAATATCACGAAAAACCATCATTAACGTATAAGGATATGTTTTTGTTGAAGACACCAAGTTGAAGCAATTTGCCTTTTTTCTGATAATTTTAATTACTGCCTTTGCGGATTTCTTTATGACTACCAACATTTCAAGTAATGATGGTGTTCTGTGATGGCATTCATCAGGTTGTCATTCACTTTTGTGAAATTAAAACTAATTGGCAGTGCTTTCAGGAGCAGCTTGTTTTTTTAAAAAAATAAAAGTCCTTTAGATAGATGTGTTAGCATGGGGAAGAAATCCTCAAACTGTCCAGCAAAACAGATGGCTCAATATAAATAAAATAAATTGCATGTTTGCCAAGTTGCATTGCATGCCTTGCCTTGCTGTTGTAAAAGCAAGAAATAATATGTCCTTCCTAAAGAATTTAGAGCTTAATACATGAATTCTAAATTCATGATGTTTAACACAAATGTAACACAGTACAATAAAAACATAATGGTAGATCTTTTTGATCGTAAAACAAGTGTATTGTGAATATTTTACCATGTAAATGTCATGTAGATGTAAGGAAGTTCTGAAATAGATCCAATCATTTAGAACCTCACAAAGGAGTATCAACTCTGTCTTTATAAGGTAACTGAGTACATACAAGACCCATATCTGGTAACAGGAGGCCATTGATTCTTAAGTTAACTAAAGACTTTTATAAATATGCTATACAGTTTTGCTTGGTAAAGAAGAGAGATGGGTGTATCCTTCACAGAACAGGGCTAGATGGAATGGGGAGGAACGAGCTCTCCTGTTGTGTTCCTTATCGCCCTTGAGCCCAGAGTGCCTAAAATGAGCTCAATTTTTCTGATAAAGATTCATTCTACAATAAATCAATAATAAAACATTGAACAAAAACTAACAAATCCTTACCTGGAAATTAAGGAATACACTGCTAGGCAGTCCTGAATGGTGGTTCTTAAAATGTGGACCTGATTTCAGCAGCACTAAGTTACTTGAGGACATGTTACACATTGGGGGACCTCGCTCCAGATCTACTGAATGGGAATCTCTGGTACTGAACCCAGCTATATATAGTGTAACACACTCTCCAGCTGATTATGATACAAAGTGAAATTTGAGACCCACTGTGTTAAAACAAGTGAAACTAAAAAAGAAAAATTCTAGAAGATAATACTGTTTACTTAAGGAACAGTGAAATTTATACTTAGATTTATACTTAGATATTTTTAAAAGGTCCAAAATTGATATTTTAAAGCTATAATTTACATTTTAAATATTTAAGGTCATATTAAAAGGATAATTATCTCTTTTTAGGGATATAGCATAATATTAAAACCAAAATATAAATAACAGTGTACATACACATGTGCTTCTTATTTAATCTGAAAATAAAAGAAACCTTAAAAAGGTTAAATATAGAAATAAACGTCAAAAAAGCCAGTTATTAAAATGGAGTTTGCAGAGACTCAAGACACATAAAGTAGAATTCAATTTTAATTAGCTTAGTGGTTTTTGATGCCTTTTCCTGTTAATGAAACACTGTAGCAAATGACAACTCATGATTTTAGTTTTCCATGGGAACTAGATATTTGAATTACACGAGCATATTCAAGATTGTGGATAATCCATGAATTTAAGATATTTCTTAATTTTCTGTAGGGAAACAACTTGGAGTAAGGGTCTGGTTGTACACAATGCACTTTCTGGCTTCAGAAGAATTTGCTACTTTACCAATTTCTTTCTTTAACTTTGCAGTTTTTCTGTTATCTACACTTGAAGCAGTGTGTGCAGAGGCTGCCTTGTGAGGATAGACTGCATTACACTAAAAACTCGACTATATTTTGAGACAAAGAGGATACATCTAATTTTGCCTCTCATTTTTCCCATTTTTGCCAATTTGATTTTGGTATTTAGCCACAAAAAGTTTAATTATTTAGAGCATAATTATTGTACCAGGAAAATATATTCTCCTGGGTGGAGTAAATGATTGAATGTTACAAATCTTCTGATAAGATTCATTCTACAATAAATCAATAATAAAACATTGAACAAAAACTAACAAATCCTTACCTGGAAATTAAGGAATACACTGCTAGGCAGTCCTGAATGGTGGTTCTTAAAATGTGGACCTGATTTCAGCAGCACTAAGTTACTTGAGGACATGTTACACATTGGGGGACCTCGCTCCAGATCTACTGAATGGGAATCTCTGGTACTGAACCCAGCTATATATAGTGTAACACACTCTCCAGCTGATTATGATACAAAGTGAAATTTGAGACCCACTGTGTTAAAACAAGTGAAACTAAAAAAGAAAAATTCTAGAAGATAATACTGTTTACTTAAGGAACAGTGAAATTTATACTTAGATTTATACTTAGATATTTTTAAAAGGTCCAAAATTGATATTTTAAAGCTATAATTTACATTTTAAATATTTAAGGTCATATTAAAAGGATAATTATCTCTTTTTAGGGATATAGCATAATATTAAAACCAAAATATAAATAACAGTGTACATACACATGTGCTTCTTATTTAATCTGAAAATAAAAGAAACCTTAAAAAGGTTAAATATAGAAATAAACGTCAAAAAAGCCAGTTATTAAAATGGAGTTTGCAGAGACTCAAGACACATAAAGTAGAATTCAATTTTAATTAGCTTAGTGGTTTTTGATGCCTTTTCCTGTTAATGAAACACTGTAGCAAATGACAACTCATGATTTTAGTTTTCCATGGGAACTAGATATTTGAATTACACGAGCATATTCAAGATTGTGGATAATCCATGAATTTAAGATATTTCTTAATTTTCTGTAGGGAAACAACTTGGAGTAAGGGTCTGGTTGTACACAATGCACTTTCTGGCTTCAGAAGAATTTGCTACTTTACCAATTTCTTTCTTTAACTTTGCAGTTTTTCTGTTATCTACACTTGAAGCAGTGTGTGCAGAGGCTGCCTTGTGAGGATAGACTGCATTACACTAAAAACTCGACTATATTTTGAGACAAAGAGGATACATCTAATTTTGCCTCTCATTTTTCCCATTTTTGCCAATTTGATTTTGGTATTTAGCCACAAAAAGTTTAATTATTTAGAGCATAATTATTGTACCAGGAAAATATATTCTCCTGGGTGGAGTAAATGATTGAATGTTACAAATCTTCAGTGATTTTTCAAGTTACAACACAGGCATACTACATACTTTAAAATAATGGATAGAGTACAAGAATTTTAGGAATATAATAAAATTCCAAGAGTAGTTTATGTGACTGATGTCATTAATAATGGTTTTGACATATTAGTTAGAAATTCAATATATAAATAATTCTAAGCACTAGAGCTGGTACATTATTGATATAGTTAACATATTTCAAATGGAACTAAAGAAATAGAGAACAAGATGAAATTTTAAACTGCTTAGATTTATATTTTGTCCTTTGATCTTTATATAATATATATTACATTGCTTACATAGTTAAAAATATGGAGAATAATAGGTGACTAGTTGCATTCTATACTAATCTAGATAAAAACAGTTATGAAGATTAAGAATGTTTATGTTTGCTAGTATTGATGCGGACACTATATAAGTTTAAATGGACTTAGGTTAAATAGAGATGAATAGTTTTACCAGAAGCTTCTCAAATGAAATATTAAAATTATGGCGCTATCTTGTTAAAAAAAATATGTAAAATAGTTATTGATGGTCTTTTTTTACCATTAAAAATCTAGTGTTAAATTTTCTTCAGGTATAAATATTATAGAAATATAAGCACTTAAAACAAGTATTAAGTATTTAATTTTTAAAAATAAAAAGGATATTAGGCGAGGGGTGTACAAGAAAACTATATCTGTATGAAGTTTTTTTTTTTTTTTTAAGTTTACTGCCACACATCAACCTGAATCCACCATAGGTATACATATGCCCCCCAACCTCCTCCCCATCTCCCCCCTCCAGGTCACCCCAGTACCCCTGTTTGAGATCCCCTAGTCCTACTCTATGCAGTTTTAATTAACATATTTGGTTGATTCGACACACTTATTAAATTTAGCGTAAGATTTGGTTAAATCTTACATAACGTGTGTGCAGAGGCTGCCTTGTGAGGATAGACTGCATTACACTAAAAACTCGACTATATTTTGAGACAAAGAGGATACATCTAATTTTGCCTCTCATTTTTCCCATTTTTGCCAATTTGATTTTGGTATTTAGCCACAAAAAGTTTAATTATTTAGAGCATAATTATTGTACCAGGAAAATATATTCTCCTGGGTGGAGTAAATGATTGAATGTTACAAATCTTCAGTGATTTTTCAAGTTACAACACAGGCATACTACATACTTTAAAATAATGGATAGAGTACAAGAATTTTAGGAATATAATAAAATTCCAAGAGTAGTTTATGTGACTGATGTCATTAATAATGGTTTTGACATATTAGTTAGAAATTCAATATATAAATAATTCTAAGCACTAGAGCTGGTACATTATTGATATAGTTAACATATTTCAAATGGAACTAAAGAAATAGAGAACAAGATGAAATTTTAAACTGCTTAGATTTATATTTTGTCCTTTGATCTTTATATAATATATATTACATTGCTTACATAGTTAAAAATATGGAGAATAATAGGTGACTAGTTGCATTCTATACTAATCTAGATAAAAACAGTTATGAAGATTAAGAATGTTTATGTTTGCTAGTATTGATGCGGACACTATATAAGTTTAAATGGACTTAGGTTAAATAGAGATGAATAGTTTTACCAGAAGCTTCTCAAATGAAATATTAAAATTATGGCGCTATCTTGTTAAAAAAAATATGTAAAATAGTTATTGATGGTCTTTTTTTACCATTAAAAATCTAGTGTTAAGTTTTCTTCAGGTATAAATATTATAGAAATATAAGCACTTAAAACAAGTATTAAGTATTTAATTTTTAAAAATAAAAAGGATATTAGGCGAGGGGTGTACAAGAAAACTATATCTGTATGAAGTTTTTTTTTTTTTTTTAAGTTTACTGCCACACATCAACCTGAATCCACCATAGGTATACATATGCCCCCCAACCTCCTCCCCATCTCCCCCCTCCAGGTCACCCCAGTACCCCTGTTTGAGATCCCCTAGTCCTACTCTATGCAGTTTTAATTAACATATTTGGTTGATTCGACACACTTATTAAATTTAGCGTAAGATTTGGTTAACTTTAAATCTTTAAAAGTAAATATACACACATGTACAGGTATCTATACATATGTTCATATATGTTCATATATGTATATATACAGATGTAGGTGTATATGTGATAGGTATGTAGAACTTACGTAACATGTAGAAATTAACACTTATTCCAAAACTCAATGTTAAGATTAATGATATCAATATTTCATAATTATGGCCTCTTAAAGCCCTAATAAGCCTATCCATAGTAAAACGGTTCCTCGTGGCTCACTGAATGAACCTTTGCACATTAAATTCAAGTTAATGGTGGAAAGTGTATGTGGCCTTTTCCCACAGAGTTGATAAGCATCCTGCTGCCATCACAGATAGTAATAATGGTGCTATCAATGACAGTGTAGTCCCTTGTTAGGACAAATTTGAGCTCTAAAACACCCAGCAAACTAAAATGGCATCCTGTCAATTTCATACTTTAGATATGATCAACAATAGGTTATTACAGCAATAATTAAGCAATAACTCACCACTGAGATGGTAATGCTGTTAAATCTAGACAGCAAGGGGAAAGTGATACCATAAGTCTATAAAATACAGTGCTTCAGTTGTATTAGGAGTTAAAAGTTGAAAGATCAACTAATATAAAGTAAGGTACAATAAAGGGCCACAATTCTTTTATAATGGCAAATAATATACAGAAGTATTGGCATAGAAACAGCTTGCTCATGTTGTAACTTCCAATGAAGAATTGCATGATTTGGAAATCTTTTCACCAATTAATGTGTTTGGTTCAAATTTGATTTTAAGTGTAGAAATAATTAAATGAGCTGTACATGTTATATTATCTAGTGTACCATTCTACCCTATGGTGTTAGTCTAGTAATTTTTAAAAAGGCAGGCTCTTTCTATAAATATATAATGGAAGGAAAAAGTGTTAACTTAGGAATATGGTGTTAAAATGGTCAGTGAAGAATTCTGAACCACATTTAATTATGTTAGTCTCTGAGTTTCCCTGGTGGCTTAGACCGGGAAGAATCTGCAGTGTAGGACACCCGGGTTCGATCCCTGAGTCTGGAAGATGCCCTGGAGAAGTGCATGGCTACTCACTCCAATGTTCTTTCCTGGAAAATTTCATGGGCAGAGGAGCCTGGTGGGCTAGAATCCATGGCGTCTCGAAGAGTTGGACACAACTGAGTGATTAACACTCTCACTGGGCTTCCCTTGTGGCTCAGTGGATAAGAACCTGTCTGCCAATACAGGAGACACAGGTTCGAGCCCTGATCCGGGAAGATCCCACATACCACAGAGCAGCTAAACCCCACACATCAACAAAGACCCAGCACAGCAAAAAAATAAATAAAAGTTAAAAAAAAAATCTTTAAAAAAAAAAAAAAAAAAACCACTCTCACTTTCACTTTTCATGCCAGTCTCTAATATAACTGAGTTTAGGTAATATGCATAATCTAGTCCTCATAAAGACTTGCACTGACATTATCAGTGGTAAAGCCTTATAGGTCAGTGACCCTTAGGCCTATAAACCAGTATCACAAGCTCTAGGGGGACTGTCACTTGTCATTATCAAGTAACTAACTGAATTTTAGTCTTTTCTGAAAAGAGAATGACTGAATGTATTACTTAGAATAATATTGAAATATCTTAAGCAAAGTAAAATAATATACTTCTGTATGTCTGGTGCTTTGGTTTGCTTTTTGATATGAGAAAGGTGTTTAAAAAGTTTTTCATAAAAATAGTCTTTGTATGCTACATGTTGGACCAGTTTCTTACAGTTTCTTTCACTATTCAGTCCCTTGTCCCAGGCATCTGGCAGTCATCTGAATTATCTCAATCCTGTCTTTTACTAGATAACTTCATATCTCTGCTATCAAGTTTTGTTGTTTTTATAAAAATAACATTTTTTCAAAGCTACTTTCTTTCCATATCTGTTGTTAACACAGTAATTAAGTGAGTAATAGGACACTATCTGTATTACTAAGCAGTCATAACCTCACTTCCAGTGTCTGTTCTAGCTTTATTCAATTACATCCTTTATGTATACTTTATGAGACTCATGTAAAACAAAAACATGTTACACCTTTAGATTTTCATTACTTTGGAAGTGATATATATTTAATCACTTAGATGAGTGTGTGTTTTAAAAATATTACTGTGTAAATAAATCACTTGATGAGCCTGATAGATTCACTTCACTAGCTGGAATTCCAGAGCTTAACCCTCAGAAAGTCTAATCTAGCAGGTCTTCATAGGGTCAGCAATCTACATTTTATTGTTTTAATTTAATTTTCTTAAAGTGTAATTGGAGTATAGATGATCTACAATGTTTTAGTTTCAGATTTATAGCAAAGTGAATCAGATATATAAATATATAGATATGTATATAAATATATAATATATATTAATATATATCCATACTTGTTCAGATTCTTTTCGCCCATAGGTTATTAAAAAATAGTAGAATTCTTGGATAGAATATAAAATAGTACAGTAGAATTCTGAGTAGAATATAAAATATTGTGTATTTCCTATGATATACAGTAGGTTCTTCTTAGTTATCTATTTTATATAAAAGTATGTATGTTAATCCCAATATCCTAATTTATCACTTCCCGCCTTGTTTCCCCATTGGTAACAATGTGTTTGATTTTGAGACATATGAGTCTGTTTTTGTTTTTTATGTTCATTTGTGTGATTTTAAATTAGATTCTACTTCTAAGTGGTGTGTATGTGTGTACCCATGCATGCATATTCAGTCATGTCTGAGCCTTTCTTTTTTTGGTCTGAGACTTTTTTGTGACCCTATGGACTGTAGCCACTATGCTGCTCTGTCCATGGGATTCTCCATGCAGGAATACTTCACTGGGTTGCTGTGCCTTCCTTCAGGGAATCTTCCTGACCCAGGGATCAAACTTATGTCTGTTAAAACTCCCATGCTGGCAGGCAAGTTCTTTACCACTAGTGCCTCCTGGCACACCCTGATAATTGTCTTTGTCTGATGTACTTCATTTAGTATAATAATCTCTCAGTCCTTCTATGTTGCTGTAAATGGCATTATTTTGTTCTTCTTAATGACTGAGTAATATTTCATTGTATATACATGTACTATGTTGTCTTTATCCAGGAACATTTAGATTCCTTCCATGTCTTGACTATTGTAAGTAGTGATGCAGGAACACTGGGATGCTTGTGCCTTTTAAAATTATGGTTTTCTCAGATATATGACCAGGAGTGGGATTGCTGGTCATATAGTGTGTTTTAAAAATATTACTGTGTAAATAAATCACTTGATGAGCCTGATAGATTCACTTCACTAGCTGGAATTCCAGAGCTTAACCCTCAGAAAGTCTAATCTAGCAGGTCTTCATAGGGTCAGCAATCTACATTTTATTGTTTTAATTTAATTTTCTTAAAGTGTAATTGGAGTATAGATGATCTACAATGTTTTAGTTTCAGATTTATAGCAAAGTGAATCAGATATATAAATATATAGATATGTATATAAATATATAATATATATTAATATATATCCATACTTGTTCAGATTCTTTTCGCCCATAGGTTATTAAAAAATAGTAGAATTCTTGGATAGAATATAAAATAGTACAGTAGAATTCTGAGTAGAATATAAAATATTGTGTATTTCCTATGATATACAGTAGGTTCTTCTTAGTTATCTATTTTATATAAAAGTATGTATGTTAATCCCAATATCCTAATTTATCACTTCCCGCCTTTTTTCCCCCATTGGTAACAATGTGTTTGATTTTGAGACATATGAGTCTGTTTTTGTTTTTTATGTTCATTTGTGTGATTTTAAATTAGATTCTACTTCTAAGTGGTGTGTATGTGTGTACCCATGCATGCATATTCAGTCATGTCTGAGCCTTTCTTTTTTGGTCTGAGACTTTTTTGTGACCCTATGGACTGTAGCCACTATGCTGCTCTGTCCATGGGATTCTCCATGCAGGAATACTTCACTGGGTTGCTGTGCCTTCCTTCAGGGAATCTTCCTGACCCAGGGATCAAACTTATGTCTGTTAAAACTCCCATGCTGGCAGGCAAGTTCTTTACCACTAGTGCCTCCTGGCACACCCTGATAATTGTCTTTGTCTGATGTACTTCATTTAGTATAATAATCTCTCAGTCCTTCTATGTTGCTGTAAATGGCATTATTTTGTTCTTCTTAATGACTGAGTAATATTTCATTGTATATACATGTACTATGTTGTCTTTATCCAGGAACATTTAGATTCCTTCCATGTCTTGACTATTGTAAGTAGTGATGCAGGAACACTGGGATGCTTGTGCCTTTTAAAATTATGGTTTTCTCAGATATATGACCAGGAGTGGGATTGCTGGTCATATATGCTAGTTCTAAACTGAACTGATTGTAGCTCTATATTTAATTTTTTAAAAAGCTTCCATACTATTCTTCATAATGATTGTGCCAATTTAGATTTCCACTCTCAGTGTATGAATGAAGGTTCCCTTTTCTCCACACCGTCTCTTAATATTTATCGTTTTTAGACTTTTTGATGATGGCCATTCTGGCCCATGTGAGATGATACATCATTGTATTTTTGATTTTCATTTTTCTAATAGTTAGTGCTGTTGAACATGTTTTGCTGTGTTTTTTTGGCCATTGGTATTACTTTGGAGAAATGTCTTTATAGGTCTTCTGCCCATTTTGTTTTGATTTAGTTGTTTTATTTGATATTGAGCTGCATCTGTTAGTTGCTCAGTTGTATCTGACTCTTTGTGATCCTGTAGACTGTAGCCCACCAGGCTCCTCTGTACTTGGAATTCTCCAGACAAGAGTACTAAAATGAATTGCTGTTTCCTCCTCCCAGGGAATCTTCCATACCCAGGAAAGGTCCTGCGTTGTAGGCAAATTCTTTACAATCTGCAAATGTCAGTCACTTCATTTGCAAATACTTTCTCTCATTCTGTGGGTTGTGTTTTTGTTTATGGTATCCTTAGCTTTGCTCTTAAGTTTAAAGTCCCATTTTTGTTTTAATTTTAGTACTCTAGGAGGTAAAAAGAGATCAGAAAAGATTTTGCTGTGATTTATGTCAGAGTGTCTGCCTATGTTTACCTCAGAGCTTTTAGTATCTGGCCTTATATTTAGGTCTTTAATCTATTTTGAGTCCATTTTTTCATATAAGTTGTTAACGAGTGTCCTAAGCTTATTCTTGACATGTAGCTATCCAGTTTTCCCAGCATCACTAATTGAAAAGACTGTCTTTTCTCCATTGTATATACTTGTCTCCTTTGTTATAGATTAGTTGACGATAGATATGTGGGTCTTTCTCTGGACTTGCTATCTTACTTTATGGATCTATATTTCTGTTTTTGTGCAAGTACAAGCATTTTGATGACTGTAGCTTTGTATTAAAGTTTGAAGTCAAGGAGCCTGATTCCTCCAGCTCCATTATTTTTTTTCCCCTCAAGATTGCTTTGGCTATTTGGGGTCTTTTGTGTTTCCAACAGAAATTGTAAAAAATTTTTGTTCTAGTCCTGTGAAAAAGGCCATTGGGAATTAGATAGGGATCACATTGAATCTGTAGATTGCTTTGGGTAGTATTGTCCATTTTCACAATATCGATTATTTTCCAATTCAAGAACATAGTATATATGTCTCTCTGGTTGTGTCTATCAACAACACCCTAGATGACCTGGCTGTTTCCCACTATGTAATGGCTTTTATGCTTAATAGTACAAATTTGTTTGTAGTACTCTCTCTTCCTTCATGGTGGGGAATGCCAAGGGAAATCTAGAAATAAACAAATGGTCTACAATAAATGTTATGAAGAAATAAAAGTAGGGTATAAAGAATGACAGGACCACTTTCTTTATAGGGAGGTCAGGAATGACTTCTATGTTATGATATCTGTTGAGGTTGAGAGCTTAATAAAGTAAATGGGAAAGCCTTTTAACATCTATGGTAAAACCATTCTGGGAAAAAACAAAGGGTCTTGAGTCTGGAGTTCATTGGAAAAGGCGTTATCAAAGGAAACACAGTTTGATATGTAAGCAGAGACATCTTTTAGAGCTAGATGATAGAGATTTCCAATAAAGAATACCTGGAGTACTAGGTAAAAATGCATGCCCCATTGTTGAATTTTTCTAAGGAGAGGGGCCCCCAGGGTCTATTTCTTCAAAAATGTTTCCAAAGATTGATATATCATATGATACGTTTAATTTTTAATGTAGTGGGAGGACATTGTAGGGGAGTCGCTCTCACGCTTGAACAAGCATCAGAGTTCCCTGTTGGACTGGTTAAAATCTATTGCTAGGTTTTATCTCCATACTTCTCTGATTCAGTCATTTTGGAAGTTGGACCTGAGAATCTGCATTTCTAAGTTCCCAGGCGATGCTGATACTTCCGGAGCTGGGATCATAGTTTGAAAGCCACTGAAAAATGTTGAGCTAAACCAGGCCCAAGATGTAAATCTGGTGGTGCCGGATGGTGTATCTCACATGAAATTGGGTGGTATAGAGAGAGTAGGGGGTAGGGTGGGAGATGGAGGAGGTGGTGGTGGCAAATCACCTAAAGGTTACCATAAAGGATGAACAAGTGGGATACTTTCTACATTACAATGATTGGAATAAAAATTGGGATGAACTGGTTCCAGAAAGCAGACTACTCAAATATGTGGACACTAATCTGTAGAAACAATGAGAATTTCAAAAAGCCATTCAGGAGCAGAATGCAAAGGGGCAGACCAAGAGAGGTTACCCCTAGATAGAAGATGTCTGGTCTGCAACAGAAAAATGTTGAATTGAAAACGAAAGAAAACAGAGAACACCTGGAGATGGTAACAGTAACAGTGAGACACGTCATATCCTTACAAGAAGAGGGCTCTAGTAGATCCCACTGTTGAAACGAGGAAATATTCATGAATAGAGTTGAAGTTAAAAAAGATTCCACAGAATGTTGACGACAAGGACTTAATTACCTGGCAAAACAGCTCTTTTATCTTTTTGGCAAGAATGCGGATTTCGTTCTATAGGATTATGCAATTTACAAGATATCTCCAGGAAACACACATAATGAGGAGTGTGCTATTTAATGAAGTAGAGGAAGGGATAAAGGAATACTTCAATGTAATGTTGAAGTAATGTTGTCACACACTCAACTGCTTCACAAACCTGAGAAGCCAATGTACACTGACTCCTTGCAGACCACCCATATATACCCAGGTCCCAAGTGTATGGAGCACCACATCTGCTGAGTTCATTTATATGAATAGGATAATGTTGGCCTGTATGTCTCTGGATGAGAAGAGCCTTGCTTTGTAACTGAATTATCTTCATGATTTCCTAAAATACCTGGCAAAGAACAATGCAACTTTGTTTTTAGTGCCAGCAATTATGAAGTGGCTCCTCCCGAGTACCATTGGAAAGCTGTGTGAGGCACTTATACTCACTTAGGTTTGCATCTCTGTAAACTCATTTTGTTTCTTACTCTCTCTTGGACGAATGATGTATTTTGGGAATATTACTGTATATATAGCAGAATTGTTTTCTGTTTGAGTTTAAAAATAGAATATAAAGAGGGGTTACAACTACTCTTATTTATTTCGAAGTTGTGACCAGAGTACACAATGATGAACAACAGAGAGACATACCTTAGAATGTTTTACTGCTTAGTTGACAAAGCTACTTTTGAATGCTGCGGTTGTTCCTTTGACACTACATGCTTTTATTTTATAATATATGTCATGCAATATGACAAAATGCTCTGATTCCTAGTGCCAAAGGTTCAGTATGACTGAACACACTCATCCATTTGCTATCTCCCCCACCCTTTTATGGTGCTTACGGAGCCCATCCTTTGCGAGTCACCCATATTGTTCCTTAAGCATTTCATCTTTTCTCAGATTGTTGAAGGATGGTACCTTATTTCATAACTTTTATATTATATTTTAATATGAAAAATTCAATATGTTGTATAGATACAGTTTTCTGGAAAACCAGTCTTTTAGAAATTGCTTTTGAGATCAATACATTTTGTCTTTAAATTGAAAAAAGAAAAAATGTTGAGCTACATAATAACAATGGTCAATTTATAATTTCAAAGGATCTGAAAGTTGGTTTGGAGGTAATTAAACTAAGACCAAGAGGAGCAAGGGCAATTTCTGACAAGAACAGACTTCTAATCTTCAAGTGGCTAGACACTTATTTCTTTTTTATTTTTTTTAAGCTAGAATGACTTGACTGCAGTATGTATAGAAAGGAAGCATATTTCCTAAAATACCTGTACACTGACTCCTTGCAGACCACCCATATATACCCAGGTCCCAAGTGTATGGAGCACCACATCTGCTGAGTTCATTTATATGAATAGGATAATGTTGGCCTGTATGTCTCTGGATGAGAAGAGCCTTGCTTTGTAACTGAATTATCTTCATGATTTCCTAAAATACCTGGCAAAGAACAATGCAACTTTGTTTTTAGTGCCAGCAATTATGAAGTGGCTCCTCCCGAGTACCATTGGAAAGCTGTGTGAGGCACTTATACTCACTTAGGTTTGCATCTCTGTAAACTCATTTTGTTTCTTACTCTCTCTTGGACGAATGATGTATTTTGGGAATATTACTGTATATATAGCAGAATTGTTTTCTGTTTGAGTTTAAAAAGAGAATATAAAAGAGGGGTTACAACTACTCTTATTTATTTCGAAGTTGTGACCAGAGTACACAATGATGAACAACAGAGAGACATACCTTAGAATGTTTTACTGCTTAGTTGACAAAGCTACTTTTGAATGCTGCGGTTGTTCCTTTGACACTACATGCTTTTATTTTATAATATATGTCATGCAATATGACAAAATGCTCTGATTCCTAGTGCCAAAGGTTCAGTATGACTGAACACACTCATCCATTTGCTATCTCCCCCACCCTTTTATGGTGCTTACGGAGCCCATCCTTTGCGAGTCACCCATATTGTTCCTTAAGCATTTCATCTTTTCTCAGATTGTTGAAGGATGGTACCTTATTTCATAACTTTTATATTATATTTTAATATGAAAAATTCAATATGTTGTATAGATACAGTTTTCTGGAAAACCAGTCTTTTAGAAATTGTTTTTGAGATCAATACATTTTGTCTTTAAATTGAAAAAAGAAAAAATGTTGAGCTACATAATAACAATGGTCAATTTATAATTTCAAAGGATCTGAAAGTTGGTTTGGAGGTAATTAAACTAAGACCAAGAGGAGCAAGGGCAATTTCTGACAAGAACAGACTTCTAATCTTCAAGTGGCTAGACACTTATTTCTTTTTTATTTTTTTTAAGCTAGAATGATTGACTATGAGACTGCAGTATGTATAGAGAAAGGAAGGTGAGCAGGGAATAACTCAAATTCTCAGAGATGCAGATTGAGCAAGATCCTTCAGGGCCTTGTAGGTCATGTTAGTCAAAAAAATTAAAATATAAAGATGTATTCGATGGCTTTAAATGAAAAAATAATATCATCAGAATTCTCTTAAATATTTGAGGGAATACTGAACCTACAGGAAACAGTAAACTAAAGAAGAAAACAGGAACAGGATACATGTTGATTTCAAAGTTTATAACAATCACTTGAAATAGTTAGAAAATAATACCTCCCATGAGAAGAAGATGAGAGTTTTTAATAAAATTAACTGAATTCTGTCAAATATATTTAGGAGATATCTTGAAGATAACTTGACACTTAAAGTCAAAGTACAGCCATGTCAAAGGATCAGAAGCACAAAGTAGCCCCAGAAGCAGAAGTTGGTAGCACCTAAGAATAGAAACTACAAAATATTGGTGGTTGCCAAAGCAACATTGATTTTTTGCTGATGTCATATTTTGATACATATTATTAGAAATTGGCTAAAGATGAAAGGTGAGAGAAAGACGGCCAGGTATAGCATGAGGCATTTTATTTGTACACATTCAGGTTTATTAGTCACAGTTCATTAACATGTCGAGGAAAAATGCAGCTCTCTTTGGTGGTAAAGGTACATATAAACAGGTTGAAAGACCCACAGGAATTCAGTGTTGATTTCTTTTATAATTGACTGGTTGGGTCTCCTTGCAGCCCAAGGGACTCTCAAGAGTCTTCTGGAGGACCACAGTTCAAAAACATCAGTTCTTTGGTGCTCAGCCTTCTTTATGGTCCACCTTTCAAATCCATGCATGACTACTGGAAAAAACACAGCTTTGACTGTGCAGACCTTTGTCGGCAAAGTGATGTCTCTGCTTTTTAACATGCCATCTACGTTTGTCATCGCTTTCCTTCCAGGGAGCAAGTATCTTAATTTCAGGGTTGCAGTGGCTGTTCACAGTGGTTTTGGAATCCAAGAAAAAAAAAATCTGCCACTGTTTCCAGTTTTCCCCCATCTATTTACTGTAAACTGATGGGACTGGTTGCCATGATCGTAGTTTTTTGAATGTTGAGTTTTAAGCCAGCTTTTTCACTGTGTTCTTTCACCCTCATCAAGAGGCTCTTTAGTTCTTTTTTGCCTTCAGTCATTAGCGTGGTATCATTTGCCTATCTTGTGATTCATCCAGCCTGGCATTCGACATGATGTACTCTGCATATAAGTTAAATAGGGTGACAGTATACATACAGCCTTGATGTACAGATTTCCCAATTTTGTATGGGGAAACATAAAGAGATTTGGTCAAAACAGTATCCCTCTTCTAAAGGATATTAGTTGTCAGGGTATAAGCTAACTAGTTCAAAATTATGAATACTTGGTCCCAAATTGCTAGTCCTTGTAAGAACCTTCTAGGTACATGCAGATGAAAAAGTGAAATGCCTTTTTCTTTTCTTTTTTTAATAAAATGTTTGGGGCCCATTCTTTCTTTTTTTTAAAAAAATTTTTTTTGGGGGGGGAGGTGGAGAGGGAGGGAGGCGGGCAGGCCACTTCTATTCGTCTTTCATTTATCTATTTTCATCCATCTTTGTTCTTTGGCTCCTGTGGGCCTCCCATCGCGGTGGCCTCTGTTGTCGCAGAGCACGGGCTCTGGGCGTATGCGCTCCAGAGCTCCTACTCGGTAATTGGACACATCAGTCCGGCACGTGGGATCTTCCCAGGCCAGGGATCAAACTGGCGCCCCTTGCACTGCAAGGCAGCGTCCTTACCCACTGGACCACCAGGGAAGCCCGAAATGCCTTTTTCTTTTGAAAATTTCTCTAGCCTCTCTCCCCTAATTTCTCTCATAAAGACATCTGCCTCTACTCTCTAGAGTAAAATTTTCAGATGTTTATGTTTATAGCTAAGGCTTTTCTGTAAACACTTAACCTCTTGAATTGTGGGAAAGATTGTTCTCACTCTCCTGATCTGCCACAGTTCATCCTCCCAGTGACCGGACATGCTCTCTTGCCATATACACAAGATCTTGTTGGTTTACAATGATATAAAATTTTAGAATTTTAAAGTATGAATTATTGTTCCATCTTTCTAATGATACTCTGTCATGTAATTCAAGTGTTGCTGTTACTATCATAACCCTAAAGTAGAGATGAGAAGGTAAATGGCTTCAAAGTTGTTCTTCAAATACTTGTTCCCATCTTCAACACTGAATTCAGTATCCTATTTAGGTTGTTAAGTTAAGGAAACTTCTAAAATGCTGTACTGAATCTTTTTTTCTCATCTACATACCTCTGAAAACTCAGTGATCTCACTGAACTGCTCTAATAAAATTCATTTCTTCTTTATTAAATGTGTTCCATAAAGATACTTTCTTCAGTCACAAGAGATAGTGGTCACTAATTACACAAGTTAATCAGGTTAATTTGTGATAGGATTGGATTATACTTCCCACTGTTGCTTTGAACTTTAGTTCTTTATATTTTTTTTAAATAGTGGAAAATTGTCAATAAATTAAGAACTGAGGATGTCTTTGGGCAAATTAAAGGTAGCTGTCTGAAAGGTAGCTAGCTGTTTCATTTTAAAATATTTTTAACATTTTCTTTTATTTTTTATTATATGTTTCATACACCAGGAGATTAATAAACAATATAGCCTGGGCAGTGAATTACAATTATTACAAGCCATTGGAGAAATACAGCTATGGAATTATAAGGCACAATGGACAAATAAATGTTTCAAAAATCCAAGAAGTGTGCTTATTTCAGTTTAGAACATTTATTAGTATATAAACTTAGAAACTGAAGAGAAACATTCTATTTTAAATAAAAGCCAATAAAATGCTCTTAGTGTTTGATTGTTTGTTAAAACCATCTGGAATTAGAGTATATTTTGTATCCCATTATTTTTAGAAGAAGAGGTATTTGCTGGTATTTGTGCCCCGGCAGCATTTTGATACATAGATATCTGAAAAGTATTTCCAGTAAGCCACTGGAGTTAACCTGCTCATAGCAGCTAATCATATTTTGTCACTTGCAAAGAGTTCTCATAAGTAACAGTGAATCAGAATTGAAGCTTAGAAACTTAAGTTTAAAATGTTTGGAAATCATAGTGAAAATGCAAAATACTATTATAACGACATTTAAGTTTCTCTATACTTGATAACAAATGAGAATACAATGTGGACTTTGATAGCATATTAAGGGCTTTGAGTGCCTTCTCCAAGTTTTTCTCAGAAAAACAATAAAATATTTAGATCACTGGCTCTATTAAAATTTTAAAGTTTCCTGAAAGTATAAATAAAAAAGTTATCTGTTATGAAACGGATTTTAAAAACTCTATTGTACACCCAGTAATATAAATTCTTCTAAAATGCTGTACTGAATCTTTTTTTCTCATCTACATACCTCTGAAAACTCAGTGATCTCACTGAACTGCTCTAATAAAATTCATTTCTTCTTTATTAAATGTGTTCCATAAAGATACTTTCTTCAGTCACAAGAGATAGTGGTCACTAATTACACAAGTTAATCAGGTTAATTTGTGATAGGATTGGATTATACTTCCCACTGTTGCTTTGAACTTTAGTTCTTTATATTTTTTTTAAATAGTGGAAAATTGTCAATAAATTAAGAACTGAGGATGTCTTTGGGCAAATTAAAGGTAGCTGTCTGAAAGGTAGCTAGCTGTTTCATTTTAAAATATTTTTAACATTTTCTTTTTCTTTTTATTGATATGTTTCATACACCAGGAGATTAATAAACAATATAGCCTGGGCAGTGAATTACAATTATTACAAGCCATTGGAGAAATACAGCTATGGAATTATAAGGCACAATGGACAAATAAATGTTTCAAAAATCCAAGAAGTGTGCTTATTTCAGTTTAGAACATTTATTAGTATATAAACTTAGAAACTGAAGAGAAACATTCTATTTTAAATAAAAGCCAATAAAATGCTCTTAGTGTTTGATTGTTTGTTAAAACCATCTGGAATTAGAGTATATTTTGTATCCCATTATTTTTAGAAGAAGAGGTATTTGCTGGTATTTGTGCCCCGGCAGCATTTTGATACATAGATATCTGAAAAGTATTTCCAGTAAGCCACTGGAGTTAACCTGCTCATAGCAGCTAATCATATTTTGTCACTTGCAAAGAGTTCTCATAAGTAACAGTGAATCAGAATTGAAGCTTAGAAACTTAAGTTTAAAATGTTTGGAAATCATAGTGAAAATGCAAAATACTATTATAACGACATTTAAGTTTCTCTATACTTGATAACAAATGAGAATACAATGTGGACTTTGATAGCATATTAAGGGCTTTGAGTGCCTTCTCCAAGTTTTTCTCAGAAAAACAATAAAATATTTAGATCACTGGCTCTATTAAAATTTTAAAGTTTCCTGAAAGTATAAATAAAAAAGTTATCTGTTATGAAACGGATTTTAAAAACTCTATTGTACACCCAGAGTGTTATTCTTTTTTAACATAGGACATTGCATTGTTTCTTACCAGATTCTGTTTTAGCATGAGGAGAAGAGATTGGAGTTTTCTTGTTAGTGTCACATTAACTACTTTTTGCTGTCCATGAGCAAAAGCATAAGGGAGGCATACAAAAGGTTATTTTATTCACTTAGTGATAATAAACTGGCCTAAAGCAGTGGATATGAGATTGAAACACAGGAACAAATTTAGGAAATATTAAGAGCATTGAGTTGGTCTGTTTGAACATAGAATGTCACAGAATTGAACACTGAATACTTTGCCTTCTAATCAGATATACTTTTAGAATAATAAATGATAAAATAAATTCTAAGTACTGTCAATACTTCTTAGACTATCAAATAGCAGAAATGGATAAAAAGAGCAGTGCTAAATTGCCAAATTAAAAATAAGGGGTAGATGTAAGTCATAATTTCTGTAACTCAAGTCATGCTGTACAACTTACACAGAGCTGAATGTAAATTATATCACAATAAAATTGAGGGAAATAAAGCACCTACATTCATCTTTCTGTCAGCTAAGCATCTGTTGCAGCCTTTTTTTTTTTTTTTCTCCCACACATCTCTGAGTCAGTAATTATCCTTCCTCATGAGTCATGTGCATTTATGTTTTCAGTGAAACTATACGCCCAGAGCCCCAACTACAATTGCTTCCTAAAGTGGATATTGCTTTTGAGACATATTTCATCTCAAGTGTGCAGTCTGGTCCCTTTTTCTGTTTCAGAGTATTAGGTGAAATTCTCATAATTATTCCTATCTTCCCTTAGATTTTGTTCTTTCCCTTTGATAAATAATCAGACTAGATCCACCTTTCCCTTTTCTTCTTTTGGCCTCATTAATGTCTTTGTTTAAGCTGTCTGAGGTCATTGTTTTACATGAGACTGTGTCTACAGGCCATTAAGTAATAGTTATTCTCTATTGGCTATTGCAGTGGAAGGAGTGGAACTTGATACTACTTTTCTAAAAGAACTAAAAAGCTCTCAGATAAAGACATTTCAGAGTGTGAAAACAGTCTGGATTTTGTAAAACATGGAAATCATATCAGACTGGAAGCGAAAAGAGCAGTCTCACCATTCAGTCACGTTGGGAGGATAGAGATAAAGCCAGCTGCAAAGATGAGAAGCATAGTTTCTGGCAAGGTCATGTGGTAGCTATAAAATACCATAATCAGTCTTTCTCAGCGCTGCTTCCTTTTAAACAAACATACACAGAACAAGTGGACTGCGGATATGCTTAATCTTGGGGCAGCACCCGGTCCTGAGTGAATCTTACTTACTGGTCTCAGTCAGGAAAAAATAAAAATCCATCACTTATCCCCACTTTTCTTAGATCCTTATCAGACAGAATCTTTCAGTGGGAATCTAAACCTTAGAAATGATATCAATTACCACAGTTCTGAAGAGACTGCTGCTTCATTGAGTCAGTTAAACCTGATATCAAATCATAGGTTTGTTTCTGTTATGTGTGCATTACAATTGCTTATACATATCTTTACTGGTCAGGATTAATAATATAGAATCCCTTTTCCTAAAATTGAAATGAGCATGACTGTCTATTTTATGCTTTGGGGGATAAGAATTTCTAATTCTTTTATTAGGTTTTTTTTTTTTTTTCTCTAGACATTGGAACAACTGTAAACACAGATTAGGTTATTATTGACTCTGTTTTAAAGTCTGTTTAGGTCTTCCAAGCATTTTTTGATTGGGTTGTTTGTTTTTTTGATATTGAGCTACCTGAGGTGCTTGTATATTTTGGAGATTATTCCTTTGTCAATTGCTTCATTTGCACTTATTTTCTACCATTCTGTGGGTTGTATTTTTGTCTTGTTTATGGTCTCTTATTCTGTGCAAAAGCTTTTAAGTTTAATTAGGGCCCATTTGTTTGTTTTGTCACCTGATAATCATGCAATACTGTTTTTTGAATATTTTAAAACTGTCATTAGTCATCAGTAACGTTAAATGTACCTATAAAGGTGGAAAGAACCAACAAAATTAACCAGAAGGAAACATAGAGACGAAAGTAACATACAAAACATTTTTAAAAAAGAATGATCTGAGATGAAATAAGGGAGAAGAGTGGTATTGAAAAGAGACTGTACTTAGAATCCATTCCAATATTATATAAAATAGTCACTATCCTTTCTTGTGAAAGGGTTTCATGAGTAGCTATATGTTTATGAAAAAATGTATACTTAGGAGTTAAAAGTGTCAAGTGAAAAAATATGCACAGTATCAAAGTTGTGAGTTAAGTTTTATTTGGGGCAAAATGAGGACTATTGCCTGGAAGACAACATTTTGGATAGTTTTGAGAAACTGCTCTAAAGAGGTATGGGAGAAGGTCAGTATATATACATGATTTCAGTGAAGGGGGAACACATGCAATCAAGCATATATTTTTTTTCAGAGGATTCTGCTAGCCTCCTAAAGGTTACTGCTAGTTGCAAGAAGCAGACATCACTATGAAGGATGTTAGTGTTTTTATAGATATGAGGAGGAACAAAAATTGGGCTCATAAAATCTGAAAATATCTGACTGTCTGAAGACCTGTTCTGCCAGTTTTCCCTAAAGCACAGAGTGCCTCATTTCTGATCTACCTTCAACTCTTTTCAGGGAGTGTTGAAGGTCAGCAGCAGAAGTGGCTCGTAATTTGATCTTTGTAGAGGTGGATGACAAGTGCACATTTGCAGGTGACAAAGTCATGCTCCTACAAAGAATAATATGCAGAATCAGACTCATCCCAGAATGTCTATAAATTCTTTTTACTATGTATAAATAAAATATAAGCGTTTGAAAACTTGCTGTGTAAATATGTAAAACAAAAATCTCTTTACACCTAACAAATTCACTTGGAAAATAAATGCAGTCTTTTTCAAAGTCAATGATGTCCTGTTGTATAAAGTGAAATATATAGGCCATTCAGAAGAGATATACATAAGTATAACATGGACATTTAAAAAATAAGGTACCTAGCAAGTACAAATACGAAGAACAAATAAAAACCTTTCATATTAAAATTAAGATTCAAGATAAAAATAATCCAATGTAGTATAAATGTTTTATTTCCATGACCATAATATTTTGAATGAAGATTAAAATAACAATAGTTTTTATACAAAAGAGCCTAACATTAAAGCAGTGTTGGAAACAGAAACATATATTAGAAAAGATTTTTTTACAAATCCTATAAGCAAAAACTATATTGAATATTAATCCTATAATTGAGGTCAATATTTATCTTAGTTTAAACTTTAATACATTTTATTTGTAAAAAGTATGTGAAAGGGTTTCATGAGGGAAAAATACTTAGGAGTTAAAAGTGTCAAGTGAAAAAATATGCACAGTATCAAAGTTGTGAGTTAAGTTTTATTTGGGGCAAAATGAGGACTATTGCCTGGAAGACAACATTTTGGATAGTTTTGAGAAACTGCTCTAAAGAGGTATGGGAGAAGGTCAGTATATATACATGATTTCAGTGAAGGGGGAACACATGCAATCAAGCATATATTTTTTTTCAGAGGATTCTGCTAGCCTCCTAAAGGTTACTGCTAGTTGCAAGAAGCAGACATCACTATGAAGGATGTTAGTGTTTTTATAGATATGAGGAGGAACAAAAATTGGGCTCATAAAATCTGAAAATATCTGACTGTCTGAAGACCTGTTCTGCCAGTTTTCCCTAAAGCACAGAGTGCCTCATTTCTGATCTACCTTCAACTCTTTTCAGGGAGTGTTGAAGGTCAGCAGCAGAAGTGGCTCGTAATTTGATCTTTGTAGAGGTGGATGACAAGTGCACATTTGCAGGTGACAAAGTCATGCTCCTACAAAGAATAATATGCAGAATCAGACTCATCCCAGAATGTCTATAAATTCTTTTTACTATGTATAAATAAAATATAAGCGTTTGAAAACTTGCTGTGTAAATATGTAAAACAAAAATCTCTTTACACCTAACAAATTCACTTGGAAAATAAATGCAGTCTTTTTCAAAGTCAATGATGTCCTGTTGTATAAAGTGAAATATATAGGCCATTCAGAAGAGATATACATAGGTATAACATGGACATTTAAAAAATAAGGTACCTAGCAAGTACAAATACGAAGAACAAATAAAAACCTTTCATATTAAAATTAAGATTCAAGATAAAAATAATCCAATGTAGTATAAATGTTTTATTTCCATGACCATAATATTTTGAATGAAGATTAAAATAACAATAGTTTTTATACAAAAGAGCCTAACATTAAAGCAGTGTTGGAAACAGAAACATATATTAGAAAAGATTTTTTTACAAATCCTATAAGCAAAAACTATATTGAATATTAATCCTATAATTGAGGTCAATATTTATCTTAGTTTAAACTTTAATACATTTTATTTTTAAAAAGTATTTATTAGCAATATAACAATGTTGAGGAAAGAATGGGGAGATTTTTTCATAAACAGCCAGGGTTAGGCTTATTAGACATTCCCATCCATGAATCAAAGGTAAACTTTGCTTCAAAGAAAAACATTCTGTCAAAAGCCCAACGCAAGTAATACAGCCTGCATAAGATGTTAGTACCAATGTAAAGACAAAACTAATAGGCAGGTTGTTGAACCATATACATTTGCTTTCAAGAAGAGATTTTCTGGGATTGAAATCTGTTGGATGCCAAAAACCGAGAACTGCTGTTCCCCAAACTGCTTACATGCCAGTGAGGTGGTAGAGTGGGTGAGGGCATGGAGCACCACAGGCTGAGTAAGACATTTAGGGAAGGAAAAATAACCTCTTGCACCATGAAGAACCACTGCAGATTTCTGACCTCTGGCTGTTGATAATGAATGGTGCTCAGTTCCTGGGTCTCTGTTAGTCTACAAGTGAGATCAGCATTTGTGTTTCAGACATCCTAGGTTTCAGTTTAAGAATTTATCATGCACACTGTGACTCTTGGAGAAGTCTGTTCAAACTTTCTGATTCCTTATCTATAAATGGAAATAACAATTTTTGCACAACTTGTTATGAGGCTAATTTAAGATATTCTCCTTACTATTACTTACTTACTATTACTAAAAACAGTGCCTGGCATATCATCTATTGTCAATCTTATGAGGTATAAATAAACATTCACTAAATTTCCATAATTCGCCTAAATTATGCATATTGTCATATAAAACTATAGAACCATTGATAAAATTTATAACCTAAATATCAGAATTCATATTAAAACTAAAATTCAAAAAAAACCAATGTAGTATAAATGTTTTATTTCCATGACCATAATATTTTGAATGAAGATTAAAATAACAATAGTTTTTATACAAAAGAGCCTAACATTAAAGCAGTGTTGGAAACAGAAACATATATTAGAAAAGATTTTTTTACAAATCCTATAAGCAAAAACTATATTGAATATTAATCCTATAATTGAGGTCAATATTTATCTTAGTTTAAACTTTAATACATTTTATTTTTAAAAAGTATTTATTAGCAATATAACAATGTTGAGGAAAGAATGGGGAGATTTTTTCATAAACAGCCAGGGTTAGGCTTATTAGACATTCCCATCCATGAATCAAAGGTAAACTTTGCTTCAAAGAAAAACATTCTGTCAAAAGCCCAACGCAAGTAATACAGCCTGCATAAGATGTTAGTACCAATGTAAAGACAAAACTAATAGGCAGGTTGTTGAACCATATACATTTGCTTTCAAGAAGAGATTTTCTGGGATTGAAATCTGTTGGATGCCAAAAACCGAGAACTGCTGTTCCCCAAACTGCTTACATGCCAGTGAGGTGGTAGAGTGGGTGAGGGCATGGAGCACCACAGGCTGAGTAAGACATTTAGGGAAGGAAAAATAACCTCTTGCACCATGAAGAACCACTGCAGATTTCTGACCTCTGGCTGTTGATAATGAATGGTGCTCAGTTCCTGGGTCTCTGTTAGTCTACAAGTGAGATCAGCATTTGTGTTTCAGACATCCTAGGTTTCAGTTTAAGAATTTATCATGCACACTGTGACTCTTGGAGAAGTCTGTTCAAACTTTCTGATTCCTTATCTATAAATGGAAATAACAATTTTTGCACAACTTGTTATGAGGCTAATTTAAGATATTCTCCTTACTATTACTTACTTACTATTACTAAAAACAGTGCCTGGCATATCATCTATTGTCAATCTTATGAGGTATAAATAAACATTCACTAAATTTCCATAATTCGCCTAAATTATGCATATTGTCATATAAAACTATAGAACCATTGATAAAATTTAATAGCACACTAAATATTTCAGAATATCCATATTTAAAACTCTAATAACTAAGTAACAATGCAGTCAAAAAGGTAAATGGAATATTATATTTAAATTAAAAAAACAGTGGCCAAAATATGACCAAAACTTTGTGTGAAGCAAGTGCAGAGTCATGTAATTTAATTGTTAGACAATAACTACTGGAAACATACTAATTGATAATTTAATAAAAAATGATAGGATGAAATGGTCAGGTAAAGTATTGGATACCCAGTTTGATTTATAATTGATTTTATGTTCTTACTCTATTTTTAAGAAAATAATACAGGAACTCTTATATGGTCCTTTATAGATAGGATTTTTAAAAGATACCTGAAAGAAACCTCCAACCAGTAGATCTATACTCATAAGAAAGATAACCAATAAAATGCAAGTCCAGATCTTTTGGAAGATGGCAGCTTGATTCCACCCTGAAATGTTACCAGTGTTTATTTAGATTTTCTGTTTTTAATATTAATGACCATGAGCCAGTTTTCCCCTAATGCAGGTAACAGGATATGTGACCCCAAACTTTATATATTTAAAGTTTAACAATAACCATTATTTAACAGAGAAAAATTTTGTAGAAATAATTTTATAAAATATGGATTCAAGGAAAAGAATGGTTATAAATTAAATAATTCTAAAATGAATAAAGTAATTAAAACATCAAAAATTTAAAAAAAAATTCCCTGTTTTATTAACATATAATTTGCATAAAGCATTATATAAGTTTCAGGTGTACAGCATGATGACTAGTCTTACATACATCATGAAATGACTGCCTCAGTAAATTTATTGAACATCCATTATCTCATACAGGTACAAAATTAAAAGAATAGAAAATTTTTTCCTTGCAATGAGAACTCTTAGGATTTACTCTCAATTTATATAACATAAAGCAGTGTTAATTGTATTCATACTACTGTATATTACATTCTCGTGTTAATACTTATAACTACAAGCTTATATTTTTGATTACCATCATCCAGTTGCCACTATCCCAGTATCCCAAGTTTTATTTCCATAATTCGCCTAAATTATGCATATTGTCATATAAAACTATAGAACCATTGATAAAATTTAATAGCACACTAAATATTTCAGAATATCCATATTTAAAACTCTAATAACTAAGTAACAATGCAGTCAAAAAGGTAAATGGAATATTATATTTAAATTAAAAAAACAGTGGCCAAAATATGACCAAAACTTTGTGTGAAGCAAGTGCAGAGTCATGTAATATAATTGTTAGACAATAAATACGGGAAACATACTAATTGATAATTTAATAAAAAATGATAGGATGAAATGGTCAGGTAAAGTATTGGATACCCAGTTTGATTTATAATTGATTTTATGTTCTTACTCTATTTTTAAGAAAATAATACAGGAACTCTTATATGGTCCTTTATAGATAGGATTTTTAAAAGATACCTGAAAGAAACCTCCAACCAGTAGATCTATACTCATAAGAAAGATAACCAATAAAATGCAAGTCCAGATCTTTTGGAAGATGGCAGCTTGATTCCACCCTGAAATGTTACCAGTGTTTATTTAGATTTTCTGTTTTTAATATTAATGACCATGAGCCAGTTTTCCCCTAATGCAGGTAACAGGATATGTGACCCCAAACTTTATATATTTAAAGTTTAACAATAACCATTATTTAACAGAGAAAAATTTTGTAGAAATAATTTTATAAAATATGGATTCAAGGAAAAGAATGGTTATAAATTAAATAATTCTAAAATGAATAAAGTAATTAAAACATCAAAAATTTAAAAAAAAATTCCCTGTTTTATTAACATATAATTTGCATAAAGCATTATATAAGTTTCAGGTGTACAGCATGATGACTAGTCTTACATACATCATGAAATGACTGCCTCAGTAAATTTATTGAACATCCATTATCTCATACAGGTACAAAATTAAAAGAATAGAAAATTTTTTCCTTGCAATGAGAACTCTTAGGATTTACTCTCAATTTATATAACATAAAGCAGTGTTAATTGTATTCATACTACTGTATATTACATTCTCGTGTTAATACTTATAACTACAAGCTTATATTTTTGATTACCATCATCCAGTTGCCACTATCCCAGTATCATATAATTTTAAAAACTGTCAAATGTTACATATATATCCACAATTTTAAAAGCAGTCATGGTAACTACAACATTTATAGAATCTATACTTACATATTCTAAAGTTTTTGTCCTTTTAAGTAAAATTTTCCAAAAAGAAATATAATTTAGTCTTTGCTCTGGCATGGTTGACTAGAATCTGATTTTTATAATTTAGTACTTTGAAAAGTTTCCTTTAGCCTCATACCTTATTCAGCTCCATCTCAGATCATCAGGCATTACATCCCAGATGTTGGGGACCCCTGAGTTATATGAAAAAGGTGAAAGGATCCTATGAATGTAAGTAAAGTCCTCAATCAGTAGATTTTGAGTTGCTCAGAAGGGTGATCGTCCTGGTTTGGCCAGACCTAATTAGGTAGGCCCTGTAGAAGGGGCTGGGCTCTTCTGAAGTAAAAGATTCAGAGCATGGAGATTTAAGAAGGCCAATAGAGAGAGAGACATGTGTGATAGGCAGAAAGGTGATGGAGGTCTCAGCCCTACAAATACCAAGCTTAATTCTACCAAAAAAAGTCACATGCTTAAAAGAGGACCCAGAGTTACAGAAAGGGAAAAAGTCAAGCCAACACCTAGATGTATGCTTTGTAAAATCCGTGATAAAACCCTCCACAGCCATGTTCAGACTTCCATGAATTTTAGATTTAAAAAAAAATTTTTAGCTACTAGATCTATAGTTAGTTGTTATACAGTGATAGAAAACTAATATAGTAATAATACACTGTAATTATACAGAACCCATATATACATCTCTTAACCATAAACTAAATGTATTTGCAACTCAAGGAACCACCACAGTTAAACTATTTTTATTTTGTAAAAATTACAAACATGTAAGAAAATGTGAAAATTTTTCTAGAGTCCCTCCTTGGGTGTTGGGAGGGGTTTGTACATATGAAATACTATGAATACTGCATATGATATACTAAATAATACTTATGTAAAGCATAAAGCTTCTCATGTCTTAAGCATTAGGATACTTTTGCACATGATCTCATTTAGTTAAATCTGTGAATGAATCAGAAGGCAAGTTTTTTCACTGTAGATCCTGTGATCCTAATTATTACTCTGTACTTAATTAAAATTAGGTCAGTTTCTTTGGATTTACTGACATACAAAAAATATTAAGGGAACAAACATGCCATGACCAGTATCAAAAAGACTGAGTGAACAGTTTTAGGCTGATTTTAACATTGAATTTTATTGGTTAACATTGAATTTGATATTATGTTTGTTTTGGTATCTTAAAACTCAGTAAATATACTCAAATGTAATAATTGAACAAAAAAAGTCACACATAATAGGCCTTGTGCTACAGCAATACTGGACCTGTAGTGGAAAGAAATTCCTAAAACTGTTTCCTATTCTAGAAGGAAAGACCATTGACTATTGTGCATTGTGGGTACTATGTGGATGCATCTTCGGAAGAACAGTGCAAAGCACTGTTGAAATATAAGTTCTCTGCTAAAAAAATATAGGATCATTGGTTCAAAATTTCAGCGTATTTTAAAACTTGGTGTCCCCATTACGTCAACCTGAAAATATTTTTTTGAGAGTACAATGTGGATTGCAGATAAAATCTGAATAAAAATGATAATTCGTCAATGGTAAGCTGGTATCTTGAGCTTAAATATGATTCTTCTTACCAACTTCAGTACTTGAATTGAGAGTGAGTTCAGAAAATTAACTTGAGGGAAAAAGACAGGAAGGAATCCCCTCTCTTCTGCCAGGTAAACTAATACACAATTCATACCATTTACTAATGTGCAATTTGTTTTTTCTATTGGAACAACCAACATTGTATTCCTCAAAAGACAGCTGTGAATTCATCTTTTCACATCAGAACAAATTAAGACTTTAAGAAAAGTCAAAGGAATTGAAACTCAAGGAACCACCACAGTTAAACTATTTTTATTTTGTAAAAATTACAAACATGTAAGAAAATGTGAAAATTTTTCTAGAGTCCCTCCTTGGGTGTTGGGAGGGGTTTGTACATATGAAATACTATGAATACTGCATATGATATACTAAATAATACTTATGTAAAGCATAAAGCTTCTCATGTCTTAAGCATTAGGATACTTTTGCACATGATCTCATTTAGTTAAATCTGTGAATGAATCAGAAGGCAAGTTTTTTCACTGTAGATCCTGTGATCCTAATTATTACTCTGTACTTAATTAAAATTAGGTCAGTTTCTTTGGATTTACTGACATACAAAAAATATTAAGGGAACAAACATGCCATGACCAGTATCAAAAAGACTGAGTGAACAGTTTTAGGCTGATTTTAACATTGAATTTTATTGGTTAACATTGAATTTGATATTATGTTTGTTTTGGTATCTTAAAACTCAGTAAATATACTCAAATGTAATAATTGAACAAAAAAAGTCACACATAATAGGCCTTGTGCTACAGCAATACTGGACCTGTAGTGGAAAGAAATTCCTAAAACTGTTTCCTATTCTAGAAGGAAAGACCATTGACTATTGTGCATTGTGGGTACTATGTGGATGCATCTTCGGAAGAACAGTGCAAAGCACTGTTGAAATATAAGTTCTCTGCTAAAAAAATATAGGATCATTGGTTCAAAATTTCAGCGTATTTTAAAACTTGGTGTCCCCATTACGTCAACCTGAAAATATTTTTTTGAGAGTACAATGTGGATTGCAGATAAAATCTGAATAAAAATGATAATTCGTCAATGGTAAGCTGGTATCTTGAGCTTAAATATGATTCTTCTTACCAACTTCAGTACTTGAATTGAGAGTGAGTTCAGAAAATTAACTTGAGGGAAAAAGACAGGAAGGAATCCCCTCTCTTCTGCCAGGTAAACTAATACACAATTCATACCATTTACTAATGTGCAATTTGTTTTTTCTATTGGAACAACCAACATTGTATTCCTCAAAAGACAGCTGTGAATTCATCTTTTTCACATCAGAACAAATTAAGACTTTAAGAAAAAAAGTCAAAGGAATTGAAACTACCTTTTCTTTTGAGAAATAGAAACTGGATGGGATATGGGAAACTGGAAGTTCTTAGAAACAATATTTCTCTTTGCAGAGTTCTTGAGAAAGAAAAATGCAAATAGGATACAGTTGTTGGTAATTTTAAATAAGGAACATATAATCTTCAAAGCAACTAGATTTGTCAGAGAATAAAAAACAGTTACATAATATGCGTAAAATGATAATATGGGTAAAAAAATGATAGGATCATCTCATCTATTATTGAAAATCACATAATTTAAAAACAAAATAAGTTTCTATGGGATTTTGAATGATTAAAGACAAAGGCATCAGAACAACATAATTGGAAAAAGATGAATATCATAGTGATAATTCTAACTGAAATCAGTGCATTGTTTTTTTGATAATTTATGTGGCGTGCTAATTAATTTATGTGACTATACTAATTAATTATAATAAAATAGGCAATATTTTGAAATATTCATACCTGAAAGCTGGATGCTGGCTGTTAAAGCTAGGCAAAATTCATTTTTTTTTTTTTTTTTTTTTTAGCAGGCGGGCCAGTTCTATTGGTCTTTCATTTGTCTGTTTTCATCCGTCTTTGTTCCTTGGCTCCCGTGGGCCTCCCATCGCGGTGGCGTCTGTCGTTGCTGAGCGCCGGCTCTGGGCTCATGCGCTCCACAGCTCTGGCTCGGTAATCGGACACATCAGTCCAGCCGCTCCGCGGCACGTGGGATCTTCCCAGGCCAGGGATCGAACCGGCGCCCCTTGCACTGCAAGGCGGTGTCCTTACCCACTGGACCACCAGGGGAAGCCCAAAATTCATTTTTTGCATTGACTTTTAAAACTAATTATTCCTTGCATAGATATTTTTATGTTTAGCACTGATTAATAATTTGAAACATCTGGTGTTACTGGACGTACATTTCTTCGGTGTGTAATTGTTAGGAAGAACCCTAGTGACTGCCTCTTTTAGAGGAAACAACACTCTCCCGTTGGCCAGTGTCAAAACCCTCTTCAATCTCTTACATGCTTAACCTTCTGAGGCATTTGAATTTGACTATTATCTTGTATACAGCAGTCACATAAATATATTTGGATTCCTGATAAAAATAAACACATACTTGTTGTAATTTACATTTCTAAAATTTGTGATAACGTGAATATGTTTAACAATTCTAGACTTGTTATGTACAAGAAAGACCTTTATCTCTTACAAGAACGTGCTTTTACATACTTCTTAGAAGCTTATAAATATCTTAAAACTGAAAATCATATAACTCATTATTTATTATTCCCATTTGTGCAAAACTGGATCCTTGGATATAACCCTCTTGTAATCTATTCTTAGTGTATGATAAGTATGAATAAAAGACTGAAATAAAAGAGAACTTGAAAGAAAGTCTACACATACTTAGCAAATAGAGGTGTACTTGAAAATTATGATTTTGCTTCAGAGTAATTGAAGAAGGCTTTGTTTAAAGGTAATACTAAGTCTTTCTCTTGAAAGATGAGCAGGATTTTTTCTGTTGAAGACATGGATAGGAAAGATAAAGACTGAGTAAAGGAAAAGAATGCATAGAACTACCAAATACTTTGAAAACTGGTAAATATTTACTGTTTTTTGTCTTTTATGTAAAACAAAGATATGTACTAAAAGGTAAAAACGTGGACTTCCCTGGTGGTCCAGTGGGTAAAGAGTCTGCCTTGCAGTGCTAGGGGCACTGATTCGATCCCTGGCCCAGGAAGGTCTCACATGCTGTGGATCCTCTGGGCCAGTGTGTCCGATTAGGAGTCAGCACTCTGGAGTGCATGAGCCCAGAGCCAGTGCTCTGCAATGAGAGAGATCATTGCAATGGAGACCCACACAGGCCAAAGAATAAAGATGGATGGATATAAATAAATAAATAAACAATAAAAGAGGCCACAAAATTTTTTAAAAGAATAAGACTGATAAAAGGTAAAAAAGTAAATGGAGCAAAAATCCAAAGAACATGACACTTAATTTTCATGGTGTATCAGAATAGGTTAAATTATGGTGTAGAAACAGGAGCCCAGTCTCTGAATCTAAGTAGCTTAAAGAAAATTGGCTTATTTCTTGCTTATATGCATATGTAGGGTTATCATAGGTTTTGTTTTACATCATAGTCCAGAAATATGCCTATGAGAGGTTGTGCTCAGGAGCTAAGTCATGTCCTCCTCGAAACGACTCAATGGACTATGGCATGCCACGCTCCTCTGTTGTCCCCTATCACATGGAGTTTGCTCAGCTTAATATCCATTGAGTTGATAAGGCTATCTAACCATATCATCCTCTGGCACCATCTTCTCCTTTTTTTTCAGTTTTGCTTAGTGTCAGGGTCTTAGATTTAAATATCTTAAAACTGAAAATCTATAACTCATTATTTATTATTCCCATTTGTGCAAAACTGGATCCTTGGATATAACCCTCTTGTAATCTATTCTTAGTGTATGATAAGTATGAATAAAAGACTGAAATAAAAGAGAACTTGAAAGAAAGTCTACACATACTTAGCAAATAGAGGTGTACTTGAAAATTATGATTTTGCTTCAGAGTAATTGAAGAAGGCTTTGTTTAAAGGTAATACTAAGTCTTTCTCTTGAAAGATGAGCAGGATTTTTTCTGTTGAAGACATGGATAGGAAAGATAAAGACTGAGTAAAGGAAAAGAATGCATAGAACTACCAAATACTTTGAAAACTGGTAAATATTTACTGTTTTTTGTCTTTTATGTAAAACAAAGATATGTACTAAAAGGTAAAAACGTGGACTTCCCTGGTGGTCCAGTGGGTAAAGAGTCTGCCTTGCAGTGCTAGGGGCACTGATTCGATCCCTGGCCCAGGAAGGTCTCACATGCTGTGGATCCTCTGGGCCAGTGTGTCCGATTAGGAGTCAGCACTCTGGAGTGCATGAGCCCAGAGCCAGTGCTCTGCAATGAGAGAGATCATTGCAATGGAGACCCACACAGGCCAAAGAATAAAGATGGATGGATATAAATAAATAAATAAACAATAAAAGAGGCCACAAAATTTTTTAAAAGAATAAGACTGATAAAAGGTAAAAAAGTAAATGGAGCAAAAATCCAAAGAACATGACACTTAATTTTCATGGTGTATCAGAATAGGTTAAATTATGGTGTAGAAACAGGAGCCCAGTCTCTGAATCTAAGTAGCTTAAAGAAAATTGGCTTATTTCTTGCTTATATGCATATGTAGGGTTATCATAGGTTTTGTTTTACATCATAGTCCAGAAATATGCCTATGAGAGGTTGTGCTCAGGAGCTAAGTCATGTCCTCCTCGAAACGACTCAATGGACTATGGCATGCCACGCTCCTCTGTTGTCCCCTATCACATGGAGTTTGCTCAGCTTAATATCCATTGAGTTGATAAGGCTATCTAACCATATCATCCTCTGGCACCATCTTCTCCTTTTTTTTCAGTTTTGCTTAGTGTCAGGGTCTTTTCCAAAGAATCATATCTTTGCTTCAGGTGGCTAAAGTATTATAGCTTCAACATCAGTCCTTCCAATGCATTTTCACAGTTGATTTCTTTTAGGATTGATTGGTTTGATATCTTTGCAGTCCAAGAAGTCTCCATGCACTTTGTGCCGAAGAGTCTTCTCCAGCATCACAATTCAAAAGCATCAGGTCTTCAGTGCCCAGCTTTCTTTATGGTCCAACTCTCATACCCATATATAACTATTGGATAAATCATAGACTTGACTATATGGATCTTTGTTGGCAAAGTGATGTCTCTGCTTTTTAATATGCTGTCTACATTTGGCATAGCTTTCCTTCCAAGGAGCTATTAATTTCATGGCAGCATTCACCATCTGCAGTGATTTTGGAGCCAAAGAAAATAAAATCTGACTGCTTCCACATTTCCCCCATCTGTTAGACATGAAGTGATGGGACTGGCTGCCATGATCTTAGTTTTTAAATGTTGAATTTTTAATTTAGCTTTTTCACTCTCATCTTTCACCCTCATCAAGAGGCTTTTTAGTTTTTCTTCACTTTCTGCCAATAGAGTGGCATCATCAGCATATGTCAGGTTGTTGATATTTCTCCTGGCAATCTTGATTCCAGCTTGTGCTTCAGCCAGCCAGGCATTTCACATCATGTATTCTGCTTATATATTACATAAGCAGGATGACAATATACAGCCTTAACATATTCATTTCCCAATTTTGAACCAGTCCATTGTTCCATATATGGTTCTAATTGTTGCTTCTTGACCTGCATACAAATGGGACAGGCAGGGTGGTCTGGTACTGCCATCTCTTCAAGGATTTTTCACAATTTGTTATGCTACACATACTCAGAGGAGTTATCATAGTCAATGAAGGATAATTGGATGTTTTACTGGAGCTCCATTGATTTCCCCATGATCTAATGAATGTTGGCAATTTTTTATGGACTCAATGGACTATGGCATGCCACGCTCCTCTGTTGTCCCCTATCACATGGAGTTTGCTCAGCTTAATATCCATTGAGTTGATAAGGCTATCTAACCATATCATCCTCTGGCACCATCTTCTCCTTTTTTTTCAGTTTTGCTTAGTGTCAGGGTCTTTTCCAAAGAATCATATCTTTGCTTCAGGTGGCTAAAGTATTATAGCTTCAACATCAGTCCTTCCAATGCATTTTCACAGTTGATTTCTTTTAGGATTGATTGGTTTGATATCTTTGCAGTCCAAGAAGTCTCCATGCACTTTGTGCCGAAGAGTCTTCTCCAGCATCACAATTCAAAAGCATCAGGTCTTCAGTGCCCAGCTTTCTTTATGGTCCAACTCTCATACCCATATATAACTATTGGATAAATCATAGACTTGACTATATGGATCTTTGTTGGCAAAGTGATGTCTCTGCTTTTTAATATGCTGTCTACATTTGGCATAGCTTTCCTTCCAAGGAGCTATTAATTTCATGGCAGCATTCACCATCTGCAGTGATTTTGGAGCCAAAGAAAATAAAATCTGACTGCTTCCACATTTCCCCCATCTGTTAGACATGAAGTGATGGGACTGGCTGCCATGATCTTAGTTTTTAAATGTTGAATTTTTAATTTAGCTTTTCACTCTCATCTTTCACCCTCATCAAGAGGCTTTTTAGTTTTTCTTCACTTTCTGCCAATAGAGTGGCATCATCAGCATATGTCAGGTTGTTGATATTTCTCCTGGCAATCTTGATTCCAGCTTGTGCTTCAGCCAGCCAGGCATTTCACATCATGTATTCTGCTTATATATTACATAAGCAGGATGACAATATACAGCCTTAACATATTCATTTCCCAATTTTGAACCAGTCCATTGTTCCATATATGGTTCTAATTGTTGCTTCTTGACCTGCATACAAATGGGACAGGCAGGGTGGTCTGGTACTGCCATCTCTTCAAGGATTTTTCACAATTTGTTATGCTACACATACTCAGAGGAGTTATCATAGTCAATGAAGGATAATTGGATGTTTTACTGGAGCTCCATTGATTTCCCCATGATCTAATGAATGTTGGCAATTTGATCTCTGGTTCCTGTGCCTTTTCTTTCTTTGTACATCTGGAAGTTCTTGGTTCACATACTTTTGAAGCCTAGTTTGAAGGATTTTGACCATTACCATGCTAGAATGTGAAATGAGTGCAATTGTATGTCAAGCAGTTTGAACAACCTTTCCCATTGCCCTTCTCTGGGACTGAAATGAAAACAGATTTTTCAGTCCCATGGCACTGCTGAATTTTCCACGTTTGCTCTTATATTGTGTGCAGCACTTTAAGAGCATTGTATTTTAGGATTTGAAATAGCCCAGGTAGAATTCCATTATCTCCCCTTTGTCTGTAGTAATGCTTCCTATGGCCCACATGAACTAACACTGCAGGATGTTTGGTTCTAGGTGAGTGATCACACCATCATGGTTCTCCAGGTCATTAATATTTTTTTGTATGGTTCTCTGTATTCTTGCCACCTCTTCTTAATATCATCCACTTCTGTTGGGCTTTTACAGTTTCTGTCCTTTATCATGGTCATCCTTGCATGGAATGTTCCCTTGATATCTCCAGTTTTCTTGAAGAGATCTGTAGTCTTTCCCATTCTATTTTTTCCCCTCTATTTCTTTGCACTGTTCTTTAAGAAGGGCCTGCTCTCTCTCCTTGCTATTCTCTGGGAATCTGAATTCAGTTAGGTATAGCTTTCCCTTTCTCCCTTGCCTTTCACTTCTCTTGTTTCCTCAGCTACTTTTAAACTCTCCTCAGACAACCACTTTGCATTCTTGCATGTCTTTTTGGGGGGATATTTTTTCACAGCCTATTGTACAGTGTTATGAACCTCTATCCATAATTCTTAAGGCACTCTGTCTATGTGATTTAATCCCTTGAATTTATTTGTCACCTCCACTGCTGTATAATCATAAGGGATCTGATTTGGGTCATTCCTGAATGGCCTAGAGGTTTTCACTACTTTCTTCAGTTTAAGCTTGAATTTTTCATGAAGGAACTCATGATGTGAGCTACAACCAGCAGCAGGTGTTGTTTTTGCTGACTGCACAGAGCTTGTCCATCTTAGATGAAAAGTACATAATCATTCTGATTTCAGTATTGACCATCTTTGATGTCCTTTTGTACATTTGTCTCTTTCGTTGTTGGAAAAGCGTGTTTTCTGTAACCTGCATCTTTCTTGACAAAACTGTCTGTCTTTGCCCTCCATTTTGTACTCCAAACCCAAACTCCCCTGTCACTCTATATCTCTCTCTCTCTCTTTTTTTTTTTAAAGATTTATTTATTTTATTTATGGGTGGGGTGTGGGGAGGGAGGGGAGTGGGCGGGCCACTTCCATTGGTCTTTCATTTGTCTATTTTAATCCATCTTTGCTCTTCGGCCCGTGTGGGCCTCCCATTGCGGTGGCATCTGTTGTCACAGAGCGCCAGCTCTGGGCGCATGTGCCCCAGAGCTCCGGCTCGGTAATTGGACACATCGATCCAGCCGCTCCGCGGCATGTGGGGTCTTCCCAGGCCAGGGATCAAACCGGCGCCCCTTTGCACTGCAAGGTGGTGTCCCTACCCACTGGACCACCAGGGAAGCCCACTCCATATATCTCTTGATTTCCTACTTTTACATTCCAATTCCTGATGATTTTTTTTTTTTTTGGTGTTCTAGAAGGTGTTATAGGTCTTACAGAAATGGTCAACTTCAGCTTCTTTGACATCAGTGATTGGCGTGTAGACTTGGATTACGGTGATGTTGAATGGTTTGCCTTGGAAATGAACTGAGAACATTCTGTTGTGTTTAAGATTGCTCCCAAGTGCTGCATTTCAGACATTTTGTTTACTGTGAAGGCTACTGCATTTATTCTAATGGATTTTTTGCCTACAGTAGTATATATTAAGGTCATCTGAATTTTATTTACCCATTCCTGTCCATTTTGATTCACTGATTCCTAAGATGTTGATGTTCAGTTTTGCCATCTCCTACTTATTCACATCTAACTTACTTTGATTCATAAACCTATCATTCCAGCTTCCTGTGCAACATTGTTCTTTACAGCATTGGGCTTTACTTTCACCACCAGATATAACCACGCTGGGTATTGTTTCCACTTTGGTCCATCCGCTTCATTCGATGTGAGCTACAACCAGCAGCAGGTGTTGTTTTTGCTGACTGCACAGAGCTTGTCCATCTTAGATGAAAAGTACATAATCATTCTGATTTCAGTATTGACCATCTTTGATGTCCTTTTGTACATTTGTCTCTTTCGTTGTTGGAAAAGCGTGTTTTCTGTAACCTGCATCTTTCTTGACAAAACTGTCTGTCTTTGCCCTCCATTTTGTACTCCAAACCCAACCTCCCCTGTCAATCTATATCTCTCTCTCTCTCTTTTTTTTTTAAAGATTTATTTATTTTATTTATGGGTGGGGTGTGGGGAGGGAGGGGAGTGGGCGGGCCACTTCCATTGGTCTTTCATTTGTCTATTTTAATCCATCTTTGCTCTTCGGCCCGTGTGGGCCTCCCATTGCGGTGGCATCTGTTGTCACAGAGCGCCAGCTCTGGGCGCATGTGCCCCAGAGCTCCGGCTCGGTAATTGGACACATCGATCCAGCCGCTCCGCGGCATGTGGGGTCTTCCCAGGCCAGGGATCAAACCGGCGCCCCTTTGCACTGCAAGGTGGTGTCCCTACCCACTGGACCACCAGGGAAGCCCACTCCATATATCTCTTGATTTCCTACTTTTACATTCCAATTCCTGATGATTTTTTTTTTTTTTTGGTGTTCTAGAAGGTGTTATAGGTCTTACAGAAATGGTCAACTTCAGCTTCTTTGACATCAGTGATTGGCGTGTAGACTTGGATTACGGTGATGTTGAATGGTTTGCCTTGGAAATGAACTGAGAACATTCTGTTGTGTTTAAGATTGCTCCCAAGTGCTGCATTTCAGACATTTTGTTTACTGTGAAGGCTACTGCATTTATTCTAATGGATTTTTTGCCTACAGTAGTATATATTAAGGTCATCTGAATTTTATTTACCCATTCCTGTCCATTTTGATTCACTGATTCCTAAGATGTTGATGTTCAGTTTTGCCATCTCCTACTTATTCACATCTAACTTACTTTGATTCATAAACCTATCATTCCAGCTTCCTGTGCAACATTGTTCTTTACAGCATTGGGCTTTACTTTCACCACCAGATATAACCACGCTGGGTATTGTTTCCACTTTGGTCCATCCGCTTCATTCTTACTGTTTGCTATTAGTAATGGTCCTCTAGTAGCAATACAGTAGTATATTGGATTCTTTTTGCCTTTTCATACTGTTCATGGCATTCTCACAGCAAGAATGCTGGAGTGGGTTGCCATTTCCTCCTTCAGAAGACCAAGCTTTGTCAGAACTCCTCACTATGACCTGCCCGTTATCGGTGGCCCTGCATGGCATGACTCATAATTTCACTGAGTTATGCAGTCCCCATTGCCACAACAAGGCTATGACCCATGAAGAATCTACTGTAGGTAGCATCAGTCATTTGTATTTTTGCTGGTCACCAATGGAGGAGGAAGCAACATAGTGAATCACTTATTTGAAGATCCCACCTGGAATAAATTTCACTTATATTAATAATTTATTAACAAAAGCAGGTTATCTAATCATGTCTAATTGTGGAGATACAATCACCCATACATATTTCATGTTTCTGAGTAATGTGAGCTAAGACATTTATACCTAGGTAAGGATTATTAGTGTACAAGCATATTCCAGGATAATATAATTTAGTGATGTCTTCCTGCCTAGAGGTGCTCCAGAATATTAAAGACATTTTCTTTCCATTCTGGAGAAATATTATTCTACCCTGAAGAATAAACATAATTTTTTTTCCTTTCCAGAAGGAAAGATGAGTCTGTTACCAGCATCCTAATATAAGGTCAAAGTCTCACAAATTCAGAATTCTTTTCCTTAATTACATTCCAATGTTTGTGCAAATACCCTCTAGCTCTCACCATGTGTGTGTGGATTAGGGCTTGGGAACAGATATTATGGTGTTACCTTGACTGTTGCTGCTTTTTATTGTGAGTTATAAATTCTTTGTCTCTTACCTAGAGGCTTCAGATTATCTGTCAGGGTATAAATATAAAACTCTGCCAAGTAACCTCCTGATTTGAAAATAGAATAAAATCTCAAAAACTTCACAATTGTTGAACTAACCATAACATCATGGAGATAGGAATGTGCAATCTTAACATGTGCCTTCTGTGCGACAGCCTGGAGGGGTGGTGGGCACTTGGAGAGGGGTGCAGGAGTGAGGGGGCCGGGGATATGCATATGACCAATCTGGGACTATACATATATGTAAACAACAAAACTCTGTAAAAATAAAAATTAAAATAAACAAACAAACAAAAACATGTGCCTAGACAGAACAGATGTAGCAATAGAAGTAAACCATTAGATTGACTCTCAAGTGTGGAAAATAAACTGGGAATAACATTGTTGGCTCATTGGTTTCTCTTGTGCTATGGAAGGCATTCTGGTTGTTGTAATGTTGTTGTTGTTGTTTAGTCACTAACTTGTGTCTAACTCCTTTGTGACCCCGTGGACTGTAGCTTGCCAGGTTCCTGTGTCCATGGGATGTACCAGGCAAGAAAACTGGAGTGGGTTTCCATTTCCTTCTCCAGGGGATCTTCCTGACCCAGGAATTGAACCCACATCTCCTTTATTGGCAAGCAGATTCTTCACCACTGAGCCACCAGGACAGGCCAGTAACACTGTACTTACATTTAATACTGCAGTTAGAGCCAAGTATGTTTTCCCTAGTAGAGAAACAAATACTGCTTAGGGTCTGTAGTGGAAAGGGACTAATTCCTATGGGGAAGGGTCAGAGAAATGCAACTCTTTGTTGGCTGTGAAAAAAGAGGTGGGGGATAGGAACCAAGTGATGGCAAGTTGAAGTTAAGATGGAGTAATCTTTGTTCAGGCATACAAAAACAGAATCGGTCCACCATTGAGGACCTGGTCTCAGACATGTCTGTGTACTAGTGAAAACATGAACTTTCTGTGAACTATACTCAACTCAAGGGTATCAGCCTTTTGGAAACCAACATCTGCAAGTTGCACCCTTGTGTCTCAAGGTTGTTCTCCCTTGTAACTGTGCAACATTTCACACTCCAATCAATCCTTACCTAATAAACACCCTTACTTATTGCCAGCTTCATTTACAGTTCTTGATGAACCCCTATTAAACTTTGTTTTTAGAGTTAGTACTGTCAGGGTTTTTTTGAAAATAGAATAAAATCTCAAAAACTTCACAATTGTTGAACTAACCATAACATCATGGAGATAGGAATGTGCAATCTTAACATGTGCCTTCTGTGCGACAGCCTGGAGGGGTGGTGGGCACTTGGAGAGGGGTGCAGGAGTGAGGGGGCCGGGGATATGCATATGACCAATCTGGGACTATACATATATGTAAACAACAAAACTCTGTAAAAATAAAAATTAAAATAAACAAACAAACAAAAACATGTGCCTAGACAGAACAGATGTAGCAATAGAAGTAAACCATTAGATTGACTCTCAAGTGTGGAAAATAAACTGGGAATAACATTGTTGGCTCATTGGTTTCTCTTGTGCTATGGAAGGCATTCTGGTTGTTGTAATGTTGTTGTTGTTGTTTAGTCACTAACTTGTGTCTGACTCCTTTGTGACCCCGTGGACTGTAGCTTGCCAGGTTCCTGTGTCCATGGGATGTACCAGGCAAGAAAACTGGAGTGGGTTTCCATTTCCTTCTCCAGGGGATCTTCCTGACCCAGGAATTGAACCCACATCTCCTTTATTGGCAAGCAGATTCTTCACCACTGAGCCACCAGGACAGGCCAGTAACACTGTACTTACATTTAATACTGCAGTTAGAGCCAAGTATGTTTTCCCTAGTAGAGAAACAAATACTGCTTAGGGTCTGTAGTGGAAAGGGACTAATTCCTATGGGGAAGGGTCAGAGAAATGCAACTCTTTGTTGGCTGTGAAAAAAGAGGTGGGGGATAGGAACCAAGTGATGGCAAGTTGAAGTTAAGATGGAGTAATCTTTGTTCAGGCATACAGAAACAGAATCGGTCCACCATTGAGGACGTGGTCTCAGACATGTCTGTGTACTAGTGAAAACATGAACTTTCTGTGAACTATACTCAACTCAAGGGTATCAGCCTTTTGGAAACCAACATCTGCAAGTTGCACCCTTGTGTCTCAAGGTTGTTCTCCCTTGTAACTGTGCAACATTTCACACTCCAATCAATCCTTACCTAATAAACACCCTTACTTATTGCCAGCTTCATTTACAGTTCTTGATGAATTTTGTCTTTGTAAGTCTACCGCATTTTATAGTCTGGAGGAACACAATTCAGCTGTTTCTTTCCTCTGTGTCTCCCAGGCTAACAGTCCCCTCTTCCCAAGACACCTTTATATTTCAATCAGGTCTCTGTTTCTGAAATTTGGTTAAGATAAGAATGTGGATGGCCTTTAGGATCTGGAAAAGACAAAAAATAAACTCTCCCATAGAGTCTCCAGTAGGAATAAAGCCCTTACAATACCTTTGATATTAGTTTGTTTAGACCCACAGTTGGTTTCTGACTTACAGAACTAAAATGATAATTTTCTGAGATCATTAAGCTTGTGCAAATTATGAGGACAGCAACCGAAAACTAACAGAGAACAGGAAAAGACAGGTGAATTAACTTATCACATTTTTTCTCTAGAAGAGCACGGATGCAACTGATTCTTATACAGCAAGTGTCACATGCTGTTTGTGGTGTGCACACATATCATTGCTTCCTTTAGTTCCCATTAGTGTTTAAACTATATAAAAGAATTGTACATGGTAGCTAAGAAACATGTTATGATACTAAGCTATATTAATGGTAAATATCCTTTTTAGGTCTAGCTGTAGTATCTTTTTTTTTTTTTTTGCAGAGGGGAGGACTGGATTGAGGAGGGAGAGGAGTGGGCAGGCCACTTCCATTCATCTTTCATTTATCTATTTTCATCCATCTTTGTTCTTTGGCCCATGTGGGCCTCCCATTGCGGTGGCCTCTGTTGTCACAGAGCACTGGCTCTAGGGGCATGTGCTCCAGAACTCTGGCTTGGTAATTGGACACATGGGTGCAGCCACTCCGCGGCACGTGGGATCTTCCCAAGCCAGGGATCAAACCGGCGCCCTTTGCACTGCAAGGTGGTGTCCTTACCCACTGGACTACCAGGGAAGCCCTAGATGTAGTATCATAAGTATAATACCAATTTTTCACATGTCAGTGAAATACTAGAATCTGCGACAGAAGGGGACTAATACCTATGGAGCCCACATAAGGGCTTCCAAGGTGGCACTAGTGGCCCTAGTGTTTAAGTACCTGCCTGTCAGTACAGGAGATGTATGAGATGTGGGTTTGATTCCTTGGTGGGCAACTTCTGGTGAAGGGCATAGAAAGCCATTCCATTATTGTTGCCTGGAGAATCCCATGGACAGATGAGCTTGGTGGGCTACTGTCCATAGAGTTACACAGAGTTGGACACAACTGAAGTGACTGAGCACATACACAACACTAGATACATATCGAATGCAGAATTGAGGACATGTTATTAATACTTAATACACTATGCAGTTCATATTTATTCAAAGAACTTTGATTAAAATTTTCTAATATGGTTTATATTTTACATATAAGAATAGTAATTGATTATATTTTAACTTATATTTTTGAACATATGTTAAAGTCTGTTAGTATTTAAAAAAGATTCAGTTTTATAAATGTATTAGACCATTCTCAATAAAATAAATTATGATTCACTGTTGATTATAACAAAATTATAAACTTTCTTGAAATTAAATTATAAAAATGAGCTTTATGGAATAAAATAAACTATTACATATTTCTTATCAGTCAGCTAAATATCATTGACCTCGTAAGGAACATATAATCATGTATAAGAATGAATTCAAAATCCTTTGTATTTTTCCAAATGTTAATCATATAAACACAGCTTTATATATTTTTTTCTTTTTGAAAGAATAATTGTCAAATTAATATAGAAAGCATTCTAGTTAAAAGCTTATTAGATTGATTTTTAATTAGTAAATACAGACATAAAATATAAATATAAGGACATGTTAACTGGCCCTCTTTTTGTAATCTTGTCCAGTCCTTTAAAATACTAGATGAAAGGTGATGTTAAGTATTGGTGAATTTATTGGTAGTTTCCTTGAACTGCACACACACAACCTTGTCCACAGCTCTTACTACTGTCACTTTAAGTATGTTGTTTGTTAATGTTATTTTTACTTTCAAATAGATTAAACAATAACAACATTATGAGATTATTTTGTGTACTAGAAAACTAGGAGGAAAACTAATGAAGGATAAATGTGTGAAGTAAACATTTGCTATTTAAGGAATGACCACAATTTCATATTTCTTTCAAAGCAACAATCAAATACTTGATGGGGCCTAAAATATAGAAATCCCTATGTTTAAATTTGTGCTATAGTTTCTTTTGCCAATACTTTTACACTTGGAATATAAAAATAAACTTACTAAGGCATTTCTTTATATATAATATAAATCATTATGTGTCTGGTAATAAAATCTGTATTTCAAGCTTAGTTCCTCTAAACAGATCTTTCAATCAGTATGAAATAATAATTCTGAGTGATGTGGAATTATGGGGTTCTAATTTAGAAGAAACTATTTCTGTTATTCCTTAGATGTTCATTAAATAATAATTCATCTCACAGTGAGTAGCATGTTAAATGAAATATGATAAATCACAATTAAGGATGCTTATCTAGGAATGTAAGGGTACTTCAGTGTAGGAAATTAATGCAATACACTGTTTTAATGCACTTAAAAGCCCAAGAGCATATTAATACATGTAGAAAAGGCATAGACAAAACTCAGCATTCTTTCATTATTGAAACCTGACATATAAACAGTCTTCCACAGTTTGAATGAAAGCATGTGTTAAAAATTGTGCATAATGGAAATTGTCTAGAATCTATTCATTATAGTAGGAACAAAATTGGGGGTTCATTAGCACCACGGTTTTCAAAATTGCATTGGTAGGCAGAATCTACCAGTTATAGTTAGCAATACCAGAAGTTCAGTGGAAAAAAATTGTAAATAAGTTACTAGTTTTCAATAAACTGTCGATATCAAAATATGGCATAGACCATAATAAAAAGACTCCATTGATAGTAATCAAAACAATATGGCACCTGAGAATGAGCCTACTAAAATATGTAAAAGCCTAAGTTGAACAAAAATATAATCATCAAACAGAAAGCATAGATAATCTACTACTGGAACTCTTTAATAATAATGAGACATGTTAATCTGTTAATACAGTGGTTTTTCATTCAAAACCCAAAAGATTTTAATAAAACGAAGTAATCTATTTCTAGAGTTTATATAGGCAAATATGGGCTAATACTTGAAGGACCTATGGGAAATGTTTGAAGAACAGGATGAGGATACATTGTACATATCATTTAGCATAGTTTGCCTGTGCATTCAGTCACTTCAGTCATGTCTGACTCTTTGTGACCCTATGCACTGTAGCCCACCAGGCTTCTCCTGTCTAAGAGATTTCCCAGGCAAGAATACTGGAGTAAGTTGCCATGCCCTTCTCCAGGGGATCTTCTTGACCCAAGGATCAAACCCGCATCTCTTATGTCTCCTACATTGGCAGGCAGATTCTTTACCACTAGCACCACCTAGGAAGTCTATGATATGAAGCTGTATTAAGAGTATGTGATTGTTAGACTAATAAACAGACCAGTAAAAGGTAAAATGATCAGAAGCATTTCAGTGCAAATATTCAAACTTGATATGTGGCAGAACTAATGATCTAGACCAATAGAAAGTAAAAGCTATATCTGTATCTCTGTATATAATAATCAATGCCAGATTAGAAATTTGTGTTACAAGTAAACTGCACAATACTTAGAAAGATAGTGAACATTTTATCAATGTTGGGTAAGACCACTATTTTTTATACAGATATTGAGGGCTTTAATTGGTTTCCCATAGCTCATGTCAATAAATACTTCACAGAAAATAAAGCTATTTTAACTACTTTTACCCATCACAAATAGAGGTTGTTACAAAAATGAAGGCATATTTAATGGTAAACACAACCCATTATAAGTCAAAAAACAAACAAAAAATCTCAATAAAGGGGGCTTCCCTGGTGGTCCAGTGGATAAGGACACCGCCTTGCAGAGCAAGGGGCACCGGTTCCATCCCTGGACTGGGAAGATCCCACGTGCCGTGGAGCGGCTGGAATCGGTCCAATTACTGAGCCGGAGCTTTGGAGCGCATGCGCCCAGAGCCGATGCTCTGTGATAACAGAGGCCACCGCGATGGGAGGCCCACACGGGCCAAAGAATAAAGATGGATGAAAATGGACAAATGAAAGACCGATAGAAGTGACCCGCCTGCTCCCCTCCCTCCCCACCCCTCCCCCACCAAAATAAATAAATAAATCTTTTAAAAAATATATTAAAAAAAAACTCAGTAAAGTAAATAAGGGCATTTGAAAGGAAAATACATCCTAGTTTTATACACTTCAAAATATCAAAGTATTTCACCAAGACAAATGTAATTGACTATAAGTGTATAAGTGCAGTCCTGTGGAATAGGTAGTAAGGTCGCCATGCCAATTTTCCCATAAAGGAAATAAACTGAAGTTTTCACACTGTAAGGACTACTATTTATAGAAAAAAAAAAGAATTTGTATGTTAAAGGAAGAAATTATGTTTATTAAACTTTAAATTTACAAAACAAAGAATCTTATGTCTCCTACATTGGCAGGCAGATTCTTTACCACTAGCACCACCTAGGAAGTCTATGATATGAAGCTGTATTAAGAGTATGTGATTGTTAGACTAATAAACAGACCAGTAAAAGGTAAAATGATCAGAAGCATTTCAGTGCAAATATTCAAACTTGATATGTGGCAGAACTAATGATCTAGACCAATAGAAAGTAAAAGCTATATCTGTATCTCTGTATATAATAATCAATGCCAGATTAGAAATTTGTGTTACAAGTAAACTGCACAATACTTAGAAAGATAGTGAACATTTTATCAATGTTGGGTAAGACCACTATTTTTTATACAGATATTGAGGGCTTTAATTGGTTTCCCATAGCTCATGTCAATAAATACTTCACAGAAAATAAAGCTATTTTAACTACTTTTACCCATCACAAATAGAGGTTGTTACAAAAATGAAGGCATATTTAATGGTAAACACAACCCATTATAAGTCAAAAAACAAACAAAAAATCTCAATAAAGGGGGCTTCCCTGGTGGTCCAGTGGATAAGGACACCGCCTTGCAGAGCAAGGGGCACCGGTTCCATCCCTGGCCTGGGAAGATCCCACGTGCCGTGGAGCGGCTGGAATCGGTCCAATTACTGAGCCGGAGCTTTGGAGCGCATGCGCCCAGAGCCGATGCTCTGTGATAACAGAGGCCACCGCGATGGGAGGCCCACACGGGCCAAAGAATAAAGATGGATGAAAATGGACAAATGAAAGACCGATAGAAGTGACCCGCCTGCTCCCCTCCCTCCCCACCCCTCCCCCACCAAAATAAATAAATAAATCTTTTAAAAAATATATTAAAAAAAAACTCAGTAAAGTAAATAAGGGCATTTGAAAGGAAAATACATCCTAGTTTTATACACTTCAAAATATCAAAGTATTTCACCAAGACAAATGTAATTGACTATAAGTGTATAAGTGCAGTCCTGTGGAATAGGTAGTAAGGTCGCCATGCCAATTTTCCCATAAAGGAAATAAACTGAAGTTTTCACACTGTAAGGACTACTATTTATAGAAAAAAAAAAAAGAATTTGTATGTTAAAGGAAGAAATTATGTTTATTAAACTTTAAATTTACAAAACAAAGAATGACGTAAAATCAGAAGGCAAGAAGAGAGCAGGTAAATAAATGAATAGAAATCTTTGGCCTAGAACGTTTGTTTACAAAATCCTAGTCAGCAGTGAGGAAATTTTATTTTTAAATTGAGTAAATAATATAAATAGATGCTTCACTGTAGAGGTTGACTGAATTACCAGTAAATGTCTAGTTTTGTCACTTGTTGCTATGTGACAAACCAAGATTGAATTGGCTCGTTTGAAAGATTTTCCCTTAAAATCTTGAAAGCATGTTCAGTCAGAAGATGATTGGGATTGGAGTCATCACTGGTGCTGTCCAGCACTCAAGCTAGGTGGCTGGTAGAGCTTAAGTCAGGCATCTCTCTCAAACGCCAGGAGGAATTTTAGGTCTTCTAACATCATTCCAGACTTCAAGCATGCTGACTGACTTCTCCCAGAGTAAGCATTCAAAAAGATAATGAAAGTTGAAATGCCAACCTGAGCCCCCCCATTGGCACAGTGTCACTTCTTCCGTATTCTACTGGATGCAGTAGTGGTGAGCCCACCTGTTTTCAAAGGAGAAGTTACATTGCTCAACTCTTAGTGGGCAGAGCTTCAAAACGTTTGTGGCCATCTTTGATCTGCTAAAGACTGAAAATAAACTCAAACTATAAACACTCAAATAAGTGAATTTAAACTATGATGAAATGATATTTATCCAACATTTTATTGACTGGAGTTTTAAACTCTTGAGAATGATAAGTTTTTGGTGAGAAGGCAAACAGAAAAATTTCACACAGTTCTGGGTGGGTGGACATGGGTGCAAGTCTTTGGAGGACAGTATTTATACCACCAAGTAAAGGTTAAAATTTTCAAACTCTCAGATCTCAGTAATTCCACTTCTGTGTGTATAACCTAGAGATACTCTGACAGATGTACATTAGGATATTTGTATACGAAGGTCATATTATTCAGTGTTCATAGTAGCAAAAAATACAACTGCAGGATTAATTCTCTCTAAATAGAGGAAAGTGAGTAAGAAAAATGGAGTCTCAAGAGAAAATCAGAAACTAAAAGGAAATAAACTGAAGTTTTCACACTGTAAGGACTACTATTTATAGAAAAAAAAGAATTTGTATGTTAAAGGAAGAAATTATGTTTATTAAACTTTAAATTTACAAAACAAAGAATGACGTAAAATCAGAAGGCAAGAAGAGCAGGTAAATAAATGAATAGAAATCTTTGGCCTAGAACGTTTGTTTACAAAATCCTAGTCAGCAGTGAGGAAATTTTATTTTTAAATTGAGTAAATAATATAAATAGATGCTTCACTGTAGAGGTTGACTGAATTACCAGTAAATGTCTAGTTTTGTCACTTGTTGCTATGTGACAAACCAAGATTGAATTGGCTCGTTTGAAAGATTTTCCCTTAAAATCTTGAAAGCATGTTCAGTCAGAAGATGATTGGGATTGGAGTCATCACTGGTGCTGTCCAGCACTCAAGCTAGGTGGCTGGTAGAGCTTAAGTCAGGCATCTCTCTCAAACGCCAGGAGGAATTTTAGGTCTTCTAACATCATTCCAGACTTCAAGCATGCTGACTGACTTCTCCCAGAGTAAGCATTCCAAAAGATAATGAAAGTTGAAATGCCAACCTGAGCCCCCACATTGGCACAGTGTCACTTCTTCCGTATTCTACTGGATGCAGTAGTGGTGAGCCCACCTGTTTTCAAAGGAGAAGTTACATTGCTCAACTCTTAGTGGGCAGAGCTTCAAAACGTTTGTGGCCATCTTTGATCTGCTAAAGACTGAAAATAAACTCAAACTATAAACACTCAAATAAGTGAATTTAAACTATGATGAAATGATATTTATCCAACATTTTATTGACTGGAGTTTTAAACTCTTGAGAATGATAAGTTTTTGGTGAGAAGGCAAACAGAAAAATTTCACACAGTTCTGGGTGGGTGGACATGGGTGCAAGTCTTTGGAGGACAGTATTTATACCACCAAGTAAAGGTTAAAATTTTCAAACTCTCAGATCTCAGTAATTCCACTTCTGTGTGTATAACCTAGAGATACTCTGACAGATGTACATTAGGATATTTGTATACGAAGGTCATATTATTCAGTGTTCATAGTAGCAAAAAATACAACTGCAGGATTAATTCTCTCTAAATAGAGGAAAGTGAGTAAGAAAAAAAATGGAGTCTCATTTGTATCTACTATATTTAATATTTAATTTCCTTAAAAGTATGAGATAAATATGCCATAATAGTAAGATTCACTGAGGCCTGGGAAGTTTGTGAATGAGTGTCACAATATTAATAAATTATTTTCAGTGGATAAAACTGTTTTTAAAAGTTTAATAAAGATAACCTAGAAAACTCAAAAGTTATATTGGATTCTAATTTGGATTTCAGAAAGTATGTTGTAAAGAAGAAATGGTATTTACATATATTAACATGCTTGAAACAACTTTTATTTGGGAACTTTTCTTTGGTAAAGCCCTTAACTTGTGTTTTAATTAAAATATACACCCTTAATCATCAACAGGGTAAAAAAAATAATAACTCATTCTTGTTTGCTTTCTTAATAAATAGATACTATGTACATGTACTTTCCAAGCTTTAATGTATCCATACAAATTGAAAATGGGTGGTTAGGTTTATGATTGTCATTATTATCAAATGATATAATTTACGTGACATTTATATTATATTATTTATTTATATTATGAATCTAGTGTAAGTAGTTATAATTGTAAAGTGATAAGCATAAACCATACAAAGTGTTAAAATATTTGTAGTCATAACACTGAAATAATTACCAGTATATAGTTTTGCAGATATAAAAATATTGTCTTAAGAATAGTCTTAATATTTTTTGCAGATATTCTGTTTGGTTAGTTAGTGGTAACTTAAAAAAATGTGTCCTGTGTGTTTTGGAAAGTATGGATGCTCCAGGACGGGATAAGATTTTTAGTCATGTATGTTAGGTCAGTCATGATAACTGAGTTATTTAAATCTATATTTTATTGAATTTTTGTGTAATTGTTCTGTCATTTACTGAAACAAAATGGTTCTTATATCCTCACAATATAATAGTAGACTTATGAATTCCTCCATCCAGTTCTGTTAATCTTTTAGTTTTGTAGTTGAAGCAAGATTATTAGGGTAAACATAGTATATCATCATGAGTAATGATACTTCTATCATTATGGACTGGTTTCTTATTATTTTGTTGTTGTTGTTGTTGTTGTGCTTTCCCTTGGAATACTTTCTCTTGATTAATATTTTGGAATAGTTCTTTCCTACCATTTGACTTCAGCTGTTTACTGGGTCCTTATGTTTCATGTCTCCTGTCTTGTGGCATACATATAACTGATAATTTTTAATTAAGTGGAGTTCTTAATCATTTACGTTTACTGGTATTTTTAGATTCATTTTTTAGATTTTTAAAAAATTATTATTTGTGCTTTTCCCTTTTGTCTATGACTTTTTCCTTTCTGTGCTATGTGTGGTTAGTCCCTCAGTCATGTCCAACTCTTCACAACCCTGTGGATTGTAGCCTGCCAGGCTCCTCTGTCCATAAGAGTTCCCCAGGCAAGAATACTGGAGTGAGTTGCCATGCCCTTCTCCAGGGAATCTTCCCAAACTAGAGATCAAACCCAGGTCTCCCACATTGCAGGTCGATTCGTTACTTTCTGAGCCACCAGTGTTGCTTTCTAATAAATTTCTAAATTGAATTTTTATTCCATTTTCTCTTTACCACTTGGAAAATGACACATACTGTCTCCATTTTTTCTGTGGTTACGCTAGGAATATTTATAATAAAAACTAAAGTTAACAAATACCTCAACTCACGTTCCAAAGAATACACTTAAATTACTGTTGTGTCTGGAATCTCTCATCTCAATTAGCAAACCTTTCTTTCCCAGTACTTTAATTCTGTTTTTTTCAAACCACAGTGTATAAATTATTTCTCTTTTATAAATGGAAAGCATATTTAGCTTTTCTCATGTGTATCATCTATTCTTTTGCATGACATCCTTTCTTGCAAGTCAGAACTTTTGTAGATTTATTCACCATCTTCCTGAAAAACATCTTTCAAATGTAACTTTATCAAAAGTCTCCTGGTAGTACTCTCAATGGTCGTATTAATTTTATTGAATTTTTGTGTAATTGTTCTGTCATTTACTGAAACAAAATGGTTCTTATATCCTCACAATATAATAGTAGACTTGTGAATTCCTCCATCCAGTTCTGTTAATCTTTTAGTTTTGTAGTTGAAGCAAGATTATTAGGGTAAACATAGTATATCATCATGAGTAATGATACTTCTATCATTATGGACTGGTTTCTTATTATTTTGTTGTTGTTGTTGTTGTTGTGCTTTCCCTTGGAATACTTTCTCTTGATTAATATTTTGGAATAGTTCTTTCCTACCATTTGACTTCAGCTGTTTACTGGGTCCTTATGTTTCATGTCTCCTGTCTTGTGGCATACATATAACTGATAATTTTTAATTAAGTGGAGTTCTTAATCATTTACGTTTACTGGTATTTTTAGATTCATTTTTTAGATTTTTAAAAAATTATTATTTGTGCTTTTCCCTTTTGTCTATGACTTTTTCCTTTCTGTGCTATGTGTGGTTAGTCCCTCAGTCATGTCCAACTCTTCACAACCCTGTGGATTGTAGCCTGCCAGGCTCCTCTGTCCATAAGAGTTCCCCAGGCAAGAATACTGGAGTGAGTTGCCATGCCCTTCTCCAGGGAATCTTCCCAAACTAGAGATCAAACCCAGGTCTCCCACATTGCAGGTCGATTCGTTACTTTCTGAGCCACCAGGGATGCTTTCTAATAAATTTCTAAATTGAATTTTTATTCCATTTTCTCTTTACCACTTGGAAAATGACACATACTGTCTCCATTTTTTCTGTGGTTACGCTAGGAATATTTATAATAAAAACTAAAGTTAACAAATACCTCAACTCACGTTCCAAAGAATACACTTAAATTACTGTTGTGTCTGGAATCTCTCATCTCAATTAGCAAACCTTTCTTTCCCAGTACTTTAATTCTGTTTTTTTCAAACCACAGTGTATAAATTATTTCTCTTTTATAAATGGAAAGCATATTTAGCTTTTCTCATGTGTATCATCTATTCTTTTGCATGACATCCTTTCTTGCAAGTCAGAACTTTTGTAGATTTATTCACCATCTTCCTGAAAAACATCTTTCAAATGTAACTTTATCAAAAGTCTCCTGGTAGTACTCTCAATGGTGAGTATTCTGTTTTTCTTTGTCATGCTATTGAGAAGTGGTTCCATGGGGTAGAGAATCCTTGAGTGATTTTAAGCATTTTAAAGAGATGTATTTCCATTGTCTATGTCTCCATTATTGCTGTCAAGATAAGACTTGTCAAATTGCCTTTGTTCTCTCTCAACAACTGTTAAATTCTTACTTTTGTGTTTTAAAGTTCAGAAAATTCCTAAAATAGGTTTCATTATATTTACTTTCCTCAAGATACATTAGGATTTCAGAGTGTAAAACTGTTGTCATTCATCAGTTGGGAAGATTTCTTAAGTATGAGCTCACCAAATACTCTTTATATCCTTATTTTCCTTCCAGATAGAGATCTCTTTTGAGTTCTAGTAGCTTTTACCCCCTTTTGTCCTTCTTGACCATTAATTTCCATTTCATATGTTCTATTCCTTTGTTTTAATTTGCTGCATTCATATAATAACCTAACTCTTAATTCATGCTTAATAATTTGATCTTAGACTGAGCCTAGTTGACTGTTTACAGATATGTATGATCCCAGATTAGTCATATGTATATTCACCCCATCCCACCCCTCAAGGCCATTGCACAGCTTCAAATCGTTTATTTTGTTTCCAAATTGATATTTTCCTGTCTAGAATTTCAATTTGCTTCTTATTCAAATCTCTTTGGTCATTTTTTATGGACAATTTTCTTTTGTCCTACTTTCAATATCCTTTTCAGTGTTTTAATATAAACATATCCACTAGATTATGTTGAAAGATAATAAACTTGTTACATTATGACTCAACTAAATATCTTGTGTGTCCTATAGATCCAATAACTGCTCTTGACTTTTGAAGGTTCTGATTTAAATCTTTGTGCCTTTTTGCCTTTTTCAATGTTTGGACGCTTTTTTTTTTTTTTTAATGAATGTATGTATTTTCCCTTGGACTTTTTCGTGTCTTTTTTTTTTTTTTTTTAATTTTTGTGGCTTAGACATTTATTTTATTTATTTATCTTTTTGGGGAGTGGGGTGGGGAGGAAGGGGGACGGGCGGGCCAGTTCTATTGGCCTTTCATTTCTCTATTTTCATCCATCTTTGTTCTTTGTCTCCTGTGGGCCTCCCATCGCGGTGGCCTCTGTTGTCGCAGAGCACCGGCTCTGGGCGCATGCACTCCAGAGCTCCGGCTCGGTAATTGGACATATCGGTCCAGCCGTTCCGTGGCACATGGGATCTTCCCAGGCCAGGGATACAACCGGCGCCCCTACCTGCAATGCGGTGTCCTTACCCTCTGGGCCACCAGGGGAAGCCCTCGTGTCATTTTTGAAGCTATGGGATTTAGTTCCTCAAGAGGATTTGATTTCACTTCCAACATATAACACTACAAACTCAATATTATTTTCAACTTTATTGTAAGCCTGGGATTTTCGTTTTGTTTTAAATTAAGCCTTTATTTTAGGATAATTTTAAATTCACAGAAAGATTGCAAATGTAACGGACTTCCTATATATTTCACTTAGTATTCTCGTTTATTAACATCTTGATTTATTCCATCCCAGAAGCCTACATTGGTACATTAAACTGATTTATTTGTAGTTTATGAGTGTTAAATCACTAATTCTCTTTTCTAGTATCCCTCCCAAAATCTCATGCTTCACTTGTGTTTTCAACCTTTAAAAAAAAATACTTACTTTTACTTATGTATGTGTTTAGCCCCCCTGGATCTTAGTTGATTCTTATATAGGATCTTCAGTATGGCATATGAAATCTTTTTTTCATGTCTCTTTAGTCTGTTCTGGTCTATAACAGCTTTTTCATCTTTCCTTGATTTTGTCTTGACAGTTTTGAGGCTTACTGGTCTGATGTTCTGTATTATGTCTCTCAGTTTAGGTTTGAATGATGATTCTCTCGTGGTTAGACTTGGGAAATAGGTCTTAGGAAAGATGATCACAGCTGATGAATTGCCCTTCTCACTAAACATATCAAGGGGACTAATATACCAGCACATCATTAATACACTGTATTACTTACTTTATTCTTAAATTACCACCCAGGTAGTATAGATTTATATCTCAAAACTGTGTCATAAGGTGAATATCCTTAGGGATTCTTTTTGTGTGTGTGTGCGGACACTTCTATTGATCTTTCATGTATCTATTTCCATCCATCTTTGTTCCTTGGCCTGCGTGGGCCACCCGTCACAGTGGCCTCTCTTGTCACAGAGCACCAGCTCTGGGTGTACGTGCTTCAGAGCTCCAGCTTGGTAGTTGGGCACATTGGTCCAGCTGCTCCGCAGCACGTGGGGTCTTACCAGGGGATAGAACCGGCGCCCCCTTGCACTGCAAGGTGGTGTCCTTACCCACTGGATCACTAGAGAAGCCCAGCAATTCTTAAGTAGAGATTCCCCATTATATTTTATTCTTTTCTCTTCTTCTGATACAAAGAAAGATGCAAAAGTTATTTCAAGTTAGAACCTACTTATTTACACATTCAAAAAAGAATGGAGTAAATTTATTCAAAAATTTTTTTTTCTTTGGAAACATAAAATTTAAAATTAGATCTCTGATTATGGGATTTTATGTTTAATGTTTGAGGGGATCAGTTCAGTTTAGTTGCTCAACCATGTCTCTTTGTGACTCCATGGACTGCAGCACTCAAGACTTCCCTGCCCTTCACTGCCTCCCAGAGCCTGTTCAAACTCATGTCCATTGACTCAGTGATACCATCCAACTATCTTGTCCTCTATTGTCCCCTTCTCCTTTTGCCTTCTATTCTTCCCAACATCAGGCTCTTTTCCAATGACTCGTCTCTTCACATCAAGTGGCCAAAGTATTGGAGCTTCAGCATCAGTCCTTCCAATGGTTGACTTCCCTTTGAATTTACTGGTTTGATCTCCTTGCAGTCTAGGGGACTCTAAAGAGCCACAGTTCAAAGGCATCAATTCTCATAAAGAGGCTCAGCCCTCTTTATGGTCCAGCTCTCACATCTATACATGACTATTGGGAAAACCATAGGTCTGATTTTACAAACTTGGGCTAGCAAAGTGATGTCTCTGCCTTTGAATATGCTAAGTTTATTTATAGATTTTCTATATCATCCTTTAATTTCATGGCTGCAATCACCATCTGCAGTGATTTTGGAGCCCAAGAAAATAAAGTCTTATCACTGTTTCCATTGTTTCCCTATCTATTTGCCATGAAGTGATGAGTCCAGATCTTACTTTTTGGAATGTTGAGTTTAAGCCAGTTTTTTCTCTCTCTTCTTCCACCTTCATCAAGAAACTGCTTAGTCCCTCTTTATTTTCTGCCATATGGGTGTGTACCTGAGGTTGTTGACATTTCTGCTGGCAGTCTTTTTTGGGGAATTTTAATTTGGGGGAATACTCATTAGTAATTATCTTAGACCAGGCTGCTGTAACAAGATATCATACACTAAGTAGTTTAGACAACAAACATTTATTTCACAAAGTTTTAGAGGCTAGGAAGTTTCAGATGAAGCAGCTCTGGTGTTTGCCAAGGGCCTACTTCTTGTCTTATAGACAGCTGTCGTCTTCTCTCCTCACATTGCAGAAGACAGAGAAGAAGGAAAAAACTTCCCCTAACTCTTTGTCAGGACACCAATTGCATCCCCCAGGGCTCTACCCTCATGGTATCGTCTAATCCTAATTACCTCTCAAAGGCCCCACTTCTAATACCATCATATTGGGTGAGTAGGGCTTTATAATATATTTGTGAGCAACACAAACATTCAGTCCAGAAAATTAGTCATGTATTTGATTTGGTGTCTTTCAGTTGGCTTCTTACTAGCTGTACAAAGAAAAGGTAACTGACTTTTAGGCTGTAAACTGCTCACATGGTTGTCTTTATAGTGAGGATAAAGTGTAATAATGCATATAATTTAGTACCACAATGACAGATAGTATGAGCTTGGTATCCATTTTCAGACACTATTTCTGAAAGTGGAAAAGTCCAGTCTGGCAAAGGTAACATGATAGCCTTATTCAAATGTATGTATCTAATACTCCTTTGTGAACGCCTTTAGTCTATAAATAACATTTCTTTAAAGTTATATATATATTTGTGTGTGTACACACACACACACACACACATATGTATACCAGGCTTCCCTGGTGGCTCAGACAGTAAAGAAAGTACCTGCAATGTGGGAGACCTGAATTCGATCCTTGGGTTGGCAAGATCCCCTAGAGAAGGGAATGGCTATCCTTTCCAGTATTCTTGCCTGGAGAATTCCATTGACAGATGAGCCTAACAGACTGCAGTTGATGGAATTGCAAAGAGTTCAAACAAACTACTGAGGAACTAACACTTAGTTTAGCCAGTTTCTCTCTCTTCTTCCACCTTCATCAAGAAACTGCTTAGTCCCTCTTTATTTTCTGCCATATGGGTGTGTACCTGAGGTTGTTGACATTTCTGCTGGCAGTCTTTTTTGGGGAATTTTAATTTGGGGGAATACTCATTAGTAATTATCTTAGACCAGGCTGCTGTAACAAGATATCATACACTAAGTAGTTTAGACAACAAACATTTATTTCACAAAGTTTTAGAGGCTAGGAAGTTTCAGATGAAGCAGCTCTGGTGTTTGCCAAGGGCCTACTTCTTGTCTTATAGACAGCTGTCGTCTTCTCTCCTCACATTGCAGAAGACAGAGAAAAAGGGAAAAAAACTTCCCCTAACTCTTTGTCAGGACACCAATTGCATCCCCCAGGGCTCTACCCTCATGGTATCGTCTAATCCTAATTACCTCTCAAAGGCCCCACTTCTAATACCATCATATTGGGTGAGTAGGGCTTTATAATATATTTGTGAGCAACACAAACATTCAGTCCAGAAAATTAGTCATGTATTTGATTTGGTGTCTTTCAGTTGGCTTCTTACTAGCTGTACAAAGAAAAGGTAACTGACTTTTAGGCTGTAAACTGCTCACATGGTTGTCTTTATAGTGAGGATAAAGTGTAATAATGCATATAATTTAGTACCACAATGACAGATAGTATGAGCTTGGTATCCATTTTCAGACACTATTTCTGAAAGTGGAAAAGTCCAGTCTGGCAAAGGTAACATGATAGCCTTATTCAAATGTATGTATCTAATACTCCTTTGTGAACGCCTTTAGTCTATAAATAACATTTCTTTAAAGTTATATATATATTTGTGTGTGTACACACACACACACACACACATATGTATACCAGGCTTCCCTGGTGGCTCAGACAGTAAAGAAAGTACCTGCAATGTGGGAGACCTGAATTCGATCCTTGGGTTGGCAAGATCCCCTAGAGAAGGGAATGGCTATCCTTTCCAGTATTCTTGCCTGGAGAATTCCATTGACAAATGAGCCTGACAGGCTGCAGTTGATGGAATTGCAAAGAGTCAAACACTACTGAGGAACTAACACATATATATGCAGAATAAATAGTTTCAAAGTAGAAAGGAAATTTAGTTTTAAAATCTGAGCCGTAGCATTTTAACATTACTTACTAATTATTTTTTAAAGCATTTTGTAAATTTGTCTGTATAGAAATGATTTTTTGTTTGTTTTTACATGGCTTCTGGGATATTAATTCCCTGAGCAGTGATTCAGTTCCTTTCCTGGGCAGTGAGAATACACAGTTTTAACCATAAGATCACCAGTGAATTCTCTAAATGTATGTTGTTAATGTAACATGAATTAGTTTTTGGTAAATGAGACAAATAATTGAAACAAAACAGCATGACTTTGACCACAATTTAATTTGGTTCAGTGTATATTATGTATACCCATGTAATTATTATCTTTTGCAATTTTTTATTACACACATTTATTTATTTTAAGATAAAATATTTTTCAGGATGTGGGTAATGACCTGTGAGTATTCATGAGCTCTCCTGCAATTTGTAGCTTCCATACCAGAAAAATGTGAGGAATTAAAAAAAACACACACATCTTTATGCAATTATAATTGATTGAGATTTTCTACAGTCTTTTCTATTAGGTTTTTCATAAAATACCTATTTTTTCTTGTCTGAATATTTGTATCGCTTGAAAAATTTGCTAAGTTGATTCTTTTATTCACACACACAGTTTATGAAGAATATAGTATTTTTAAGGAACTACCATCAGTACAGAAAGAATCTTTAAGCCAAAACCTTAAAAAACTTCACATTTATTTTACAATAAAACACCAAAGAGTTGAGCTGATCCTTTGTCAATACAGTGAAAGCATTAGTTGCACAGTCATGTCTGATTCTTTGCAACCCTGTGGACTGTCGTCTGCCAGGCTTCTCTGTCTGTCAAATTCTCCAGGGAAAAATATTGGAGTGGGTAGCCATTTTTCTTGCAACCAAGAGATCAAGCCTGGGTCTTCTGCAATGCAGGCAAAATATCTTGGAGTGTATCGATCCTTGGTTGGCAAGATCCCTAGAGAAGGAATGGCTATCCTTTCCAGTATTCTTGCCTGGAGAATTCCATTGACAGATGAGCCTAACAGACTGCAGTTGATGGAATTGCAAAGAGTCAAACACTACTGAGGAACTAACACATATATATGCAGAATAAATAGTTTCAAAGTAGAAAGGAAATTTAGTTTTAAAATCTGAGCCGTAGCATTTTAACATTACTTACTAATTATTTTTTAAAGCATTTTGTAAATTTGTCTGTATAGAAATGATTTTTTGTTTGTTTTTACATGGCTTCTGGGATATTAATTCCCTGAGCAGTGATTCAGTTCCTTTCCTGGGCAGTGAGAATACACAGTTTTAACCATAAGATCACCAGTGAATTCTCTAAATGTATGTTGTTAATGTAACATGAATTAGTTTTTGGTAAATGAGACAAATAATTGAAACAAAACAGCATGACTTTGACCACAATTTAATTTGGTTCAGTGTATATTATGTATACCCATGTAATTATTATCTTTTGCAATTTTTTATTACACACATTTATTTATTTTAAGATAAAATATTTTTCAGGATGTGGGTAATGACCTGTGAGTATTCATGAGCTCTCCTGCAATTTGTAGCTTCCATACCAGAAAAATGTGAGGAATTAAAAAAAAAAACACACACATCTTTATGCAATTATAATTGATTGAGATTTTCTACAGTCTTTTCTATTAGGTTTTTCATAAAATACCTATTTTTTCTTGTCTGAATATTTGTATCGCTTGAAAAATTTGCTAAGTTGATTCTTTTATTCACACACACAGTTTATGAAGAATATAGTATTTTTAAGGAACTACCATCAGTACAGAAAGAATCTTTAAGCCAAAACCTTAAAAAACTTCACATTTATTTTACAATAAAACACCAAAGAGTTGAGCTGATCCTTTGTCAATACAGTGAAAGCATTAGTTGCACAGTCATGTCTGATTCTTTGCAACCCTGTGGACTGTCGTCTGCCAGGCTTCTCTGTCTGTCAAATTCTCCAGGGAAAAATATTGGAGTGGGTAGCCATTTCCTTCTTCAGGGGATCCTTGCAACCAAGAGATCAAGCCTGGGTCTTCTGCAATGCAGGCAAATTCTTTACTATCTAAGCTACCAGGGAAGCCCCAGTTATTCAAAAGTTGTAATGAAGCATAGCTTATTAAGAAATGAAAAGCTTTTAAATAAAAATGCTAAATCTAAGATCATGTTTCTAATATTATATGTAAATATGATGGAAGCTAATAAATTGTTATTAGCATCGCTATTTTCAACATGAAAACTGACTTTCGTCCTTATTTGCTTAAAGATTCTTCACATTTCTACTTCCAGAATCAATATCTGAAAATATAGTTACAAGCGGAATAGTTTAACTCATTGACCTTTATAGCAAATATCCCCCATATTTTGAGAAGGATGTGTCAAAATGGACATTTTGAAATAGTTAACTAAAAAATCCTTATTCCAAGCTGTCATTACCCCTTTCCCATAATCAGGGTAAACGTAAAAATTTCCCCTGATTTTACATGTCTCAACACGAAGAACAATAATATGCTTTTCAGACTTCCCTTTGGACCTCAGATGTTTTTCAGCAAATTGGGATTATATATATTTTGGGGGAAGGTCATTTGCCATTTCTAATAAAATTTAGAATTGTATTTTGATGCATTTTCAGGTAACAAGAGAATGAAGGCAGAGGTAGAGCAGTAGCATTACCTTAAGGGAAAAGGGCTTGGGGTTTAAGGTAAGGGTCAGTCTTTTGCATGTGGACACACTATTTTCTTTAAAAGTAGTTGATTGGATTTAGGAAACTGAAGCCTCTGAAATGTAGATTTTAAGAGGGTGGATAGAGACTTAGATCTGGTTAAGCAGTATCTTAGCTGGAGAGTATTTAATAACAAAAGACTTAGCTATATGCATAAGAATTGATCTCCTCTGTGTAAAGATAGAGATCTGCAGCTTCTTCTGCTTGACACTTTAGAGCATGGCCTTTCAGCATGCCAGCAAGGTTTCTGGAGTCAGATAGCTATTGTGATTTTGGATTAAGGAGCCATCAGACTACCTTGCTCTGTTCCCCATCACTGCCTGTTGTCATAGCAGCACTTAGGTCTAGTAGCAGGGGCTTTCAGCCTTATCTTACTAGTTTTATTCTCCTCATAGTAGAGTTATAAGCAGAAAGCAAACCACTGCTACATTTATTTGTTTCACAAGTGGGAAAAGTAAAAATTGACGGAGAGGGCTACATCTTTCAAGAAGAGATAAGGGATGCTTTTTTTCCTCCTATAAATGAAGAATATTTTTCAACTTGGCATGTTTCAAACATTCACATTACCTGCCCATGCCCTATAGGCATTTGAGTTTGCAAACCTGCTTGAAGCAGTAACTCGTTGTAACAGCGAGAAGTGTGCCATAAATATTCTCAAAAGTTCATCATTATATATCTTGCTCCTCAGGCAAGCAGAAATGAGAAGAGATTTTAATAGTACAGATAGGAACACTTCTTCCTTCTGTCCAGGGCATGCTATTTGGGGGACTCAAATTGAATGAAAGCCCCTTGGCAAATGAATTCTACGATGATACCTGATAACAAGTTCTTCAAAGTATTCAAAATTGACATTTGAATAAAAGTTTTTCTCAGTTTCCATTGTATGCTAATATATTAAGCTGTTTGGCATTAGTAATTAAAAAAGATTTAAGAAGCCTAGAGATCTATAGTCTATTTTAAAAGATTTGTTACTTTCCACTCACACATACAACGTTAGGCTAGGTAATAATGAAGCACCTAAAAGGTTTCAATGAAACAATAGTTGAAATTTGAATTCTGAAAAGTGAAACAAAAGTTTTTTGGACACACTATTTTCTTTAAAAGTAGTTGATTGGATTTAGGAAACTGAAGCCTCTGAAATGTAGATTTTAAGAGGGTGGATAGAGACTTAGATCTGGTTAAGCAGTATCTTAGCTGGAGAGTATTTAATAACAAAAGACTTAGCTATATGCATAAGAATTGATCTCCTCTGTGTAAAGATAGAGATCTGCAGCTTCTTCTGCTTGACACTTTAGAGCATGGCCTTTCAGCATGCCAGCAAGGTTTCTGGAGTCAGATAGCTATTGTGATTTTGGATTAAGGAGCCATCAGACTACCTTGCTCTGTTCCCCATCACTGCCTGTTGTCATAGCAGCACTTAGGTCTAGTAGCAGGGGCTTTCAGCCTTATCTTACTAGTTTTATTCTCCTCATAGTAGAGTTATAAGCAGAAAGCAAACCACTGCTACATTTATTTGTTTCACAAGTGGGAAAAGTAAAAATTGACGGAGAGGGCTACATCTTTCAAGAAGAGATAAGGGATGCTTTTTTTCCTCCTATAAATGAAGAATATTTTTCAACTTGGCATGTTTCAAACATTCACATTACCTGCCCATGCCCTATAGGCATTTGAGTTTGCAAACCTGCTTGAAGCAGTAACTCGTTGTAACAGCGAGAAGTGTGCCATAAATATTCTCAAAAGTTCATCATTATATATCTTGCTCCTCAGGCAAGCAGAAATGAGAAGAGATTTTAATAGTACAGATAGGAACACTTCTTCCTTCTGTCCAGGGCATGCTATTTGGGGGACTCAAATTGAATGAAAGCCCCTTGGCAAATGAATTCTACGATGATACCTGATAACAAGTTCTTCAAAGTATTCAAAATTGACATTTGAATAAAAGTTTTTCTCAGTTTCCATTGTATGCTAATATATTAAGCTGTTTGACATTAGTAATTAAAAAAAGATTTAAGAAGCCTAGAGATCTATAGTCTATTTTTAAAAGATTTGTTACTTTCCACTCACACATACAACGTTAGGCTAGGTAATAATGAAGCACCTAAAAAAAGGTTTCAATGAAACAATAGTTGAAATTTGAATTCTGAAAAGTAAGTATTTAAACTTAAAAAGGAATCCTCTTAAACCATGTCAAATTCTTTGTGGAAATGTAACCTACTAGGAGAATTCTGGCTACCATTTAACTTTGAAGTGCTTCAATCCATTATGGTGACAAAAGTGGTTATAGCAGTTATCGTGACATTTCTTTAGAATTTCTGCACTTTGGGTCCTTCCAAGATAAATGTCCTTTCTTCCGTGCTTCTCATTACTTAAATTATTTTCTGAAGATAGCAGTGTTTGGCCTGTTTACCTGGCTCCAATTCTAGGCCTTATGTCATAGCTTCCTGTTTTTCACTTACTAATGGAATCCAAATATTCTTTTCCACTCCCCGCCCCCAAAGAAACTGCCCCTCCTCTGTGCTTTCCTGGTGTTAAAAGGGTTGACAAGGTGCAAATCTCCACCTCTCTGGGAATCACCTTAAGGTTCTTTCAGTATGTCTTTTCTTGTCTCCTTCCTTTTGCACAAATTAACTTTCCATTCCACAGCAGTATGACTTCTGCTAACACGATCACATTAATCCAGGCATTTTTAATAGAGAGGCTGTAGGGTGTGGCAGACCTCACATGGGAAAGCTGCCCTCCCTCCACCAGACTAGAGCACAGTCACTGTATTGTAGCCTCTGACAAGAGAGTTTGCCAAGGGCTACCTTTTTTTTTTTTTTAGTTTTCAAATGATCAACTTTATACTTTGGTATTTGTAAGTTAAGCAGTATAAAGGGTATAATAAAATTAAGAATTTTTACCACTTTAAAAATGCTATATTACAACCTAATCCCATGAAAACTTATAGAAAATCAAAAAGAGAAAATGCATTTGTATAGCTTCATCATCAGAAAACTATCAAAATATTTGTCAAAGTGATTCTGTACTTGTTATATAGTTTTTTGAATTATTATGCTTTCCTAAGTAGTCCAGAACCAACTAAATGATTCTCTGGTTCATCTTCATAATACTGAAATTCTCTGTCATTCTAATAATCTAATTAGCTGACATTCCATTTTAATGGTCATTGTAAACCTTTCTATTCTTTTGTATTTTATCTTTTTCATTTAACATACTTTTACTTTTTACTGAAGTATAGTTGATTTACAATGTGGTATAATTTCTGCTGTACAGTAAAATGATTCAGTTATAGATATGTTTACATTTTTTTTAAATTCTTTCCATTACGGTTTATCACAAGATACTGAATACAGTTACCTGTGCTAGACAGTAACACTTCTTTTTCTTTTTTCCTTTAGGATTTGGGTTGTTTTTTACAAAACTTTTTATTTTGGAGGATTTCCTACTTGGGGGATAGCCTGTTAATAATGTGATAATTTCAGATTGACAGCAAAGCAATCCAGTCATACATACACATGTATCCATTCTCCCCTAAACTACCCCTCCCATCCAGGCTGCCACATATCATGGAACAGAGTTCCATGTTCCATACAATAGGTCCTTGTGGACTATTCGTTTTATTTTATTTTTAACTTATCTCGGCATGTGGAAAATACATACATAATAATTAAGTTTAATTTGGGTTGACTAAATCTCCACCTCTCTGGGAATCACCTTAAGGTTCTTTCAGTATGTCTTTTCTTGTCTCCTTCCTTTTGCACAAATTAACTTTCCATTCCACAGCAGTATGACTTCTGCTAACACGATCACATTAATCCAGGCATTTTTAATAGAGAGGCTGTAGGGTGTGGCAGACCTCACATGGGAAAGCTGCCCTCCCTCCACCAGACTAGAGCACAGTCACTGTATTGTAGCCTCTGACAAGAGAGTTTGCCAAGGGCTACCTTTTTTTTTTTTTTAGTTTTCAAATGATCAACTTTATACTTTGGTATTTGTAAGTTAAGCAGTATAAAGGGTATAATAAAATTAAGAATTTTTACCACTTTAAAAATGCTATATTACAACCTAATCCCATGAAAACTTATAGAAAATCAAAAAGAGAAAATGCATTTGTATAGCTTCATCATCAGAAAACTATCAAAATATTTGTCAAAGTGATTCTGTACTTGTTATATAGTTTTTTGAATTATTATGCTTTCCTAAGTAGTCCAGAACCAACTAAATGATTCTCTGGTTCATCTTCATAATACTGAAATTCTCTGTCATTCTAATAATCTAATTAGCTGACATTCCATTTTAATGGTCATTGTAAACCTTTCTATTCTTTTGTATTTTATCTTTTTCATTTAACATACTTTTACTTTTTACTGAAGTATAGTTGATTTACAATGTGGTATAATTTCTGCTGTACAGTAAAATGATTCAGTTATAGATATGTTTACATTTTTTTTAAATTCTTTCCATTACGGTTTATCACAAGATACTGAATACAGTTACCTGTGCTAGACAGTAACACTTCTTTTTCTTTTTTCCTTTAGGATTTGGGTTGTTTTTTACAAAACTTTTTATTTTGGAGGATTTCCTACTTGGGGGATAGCCTGTTAATAATGTGATAATTTCAGATTGACAGCAAAGCAATCCAGTCATACATACACATGTATCCATTCTCCCCTAAACTACCCCTCCCATCCAGGCTGCCACATATCATGGAACAGAGTTCCATGTTCCATACAATAGGTCCTTGTGGACTATTCGTTTTATTTTATTTTTAACTTATCTCGGCATGTGGAAAATACATACATAATAATTAAGTTTATGAACAGGTTTGGAGGATATGTGTATCTATGTTTTCTCTATGTTTTATTTTTATTTATAATGCCAAAAGCATTCTGTCTGGGTTATAGCTGATTAACAATGTTGTGATATTTTCAGGTGAACAGTGAAGGGACTCAGCCATATATATATATATATATATATATATATACATGTATCGTGAATGAGATTCAGAATTGAAAATACCCAGCTATCAAAGACAAACATGAGTTCAGTTGACTGAAGAAAGGGATTGAGAATGGGTATCAGAATTTCAGAGAAGGCTGAATAAGGTAGGAGATTAAAATTCTGTGGATATATTGAAAAGACCTTGAGTGATAAAAATATTAGGATTAATTTTTTAATCTTTTATCATCTGCATCAATTCTGATACTTTCTATATCTACTATCTTATATCTATATTGTTAGATTTGTTTAGTACACTTCTTGACACTGTTGCTGATGTTCTTAAGCTATATATTTTAAACTCAAATATGCCAGCTCAATTCAATTAACTCAATTCAATTGGATATCCTATTTTTAGTGTGCTTAAAAGACGAAATTTTCCTCTAGGCTGTATCTTGGTTGGAAGATTGATTTTTATTAGAGATGGAACACAATAAATTAACCCTGGGCCTCTTTTAGTTCCCTTTCTCATTTGTTGAAATTTAAGATCCAAATCAGTTAGACAAATATTATTTCAAAGTCATTATTAGCCAAAGGAGAGCATATTGTATGTAACCACTATGAGCATGGGTTCTAGTACAAGGTACATAATCTTAAAATGGATACTAAATTCTGCCATTTATGGGCTGTATGATCTCCAACATGCTAAGTGGTTAATCTTTGAATTCCAAATTAATAGCAGTAGAAATAAAGCAATAAAACACACTCTGCAGTTTCAAAAATTATTTACAGTAAATTCTACCAGGATTATATTTTACAATGTGTGTGTGTGAAAGTGATTTGCAAAATTTTCACCCAGATCCTGTGGATGGTAAAAATATTAAGGATGCAACTTAAATTTTAAAATACACGATTAAAATTGACAGCATACATTTGTTTTATTTTTGTTTGTTCAATTGCTCAGTCATGCCTGGCTCTTTGTGACCCCATGGACTACAGCACACCAGGCTTTCCTGTCCATCACCATCTCCCGGAGCTTGCTCAAACTCATGTCCATTGAGTTGGTGATGCCATCCGACCATCTCATCCTCTGTTGCCCCCTTTTCCTCGTGCCCTCAATCTTTCCCAGCATCAGGATCTTTTCCAATCATTTGGCTCTTTGCGTCAGGTGGCCAAGGTATTGGAGCTTAAGCATTAGTGCTTCCAGTGAATATTTAGGGTTGATTTCCTTTAGGATTGACTGGTTTGATCTCCTTACTGTCCAAAGGACTGTCAAGAGTCTTCTCCCATACCACCATTCAAAAGCATCAGTTCTTCAGCACTTAGCCTTCTTTATGGTCCAACTCTTCACCTCGACCCATTTGTCTTGCCCTTCATTGCATGACTGATAGTTTCATTGAGTTAGACAAGGCTGCGATCCAGGTGATCCATTTGGTTAGTTTTCTATGATTGTGGTTTTCATTCTGTCTGCCTTCTGATGGATGAGAATAAGAGGCTGGTGGAAGCTTCCTGAGGAGGGACTGGCTGTCGGGGAAACTGGGTCTTGCTCTGGAGGGCAAGGCCATGCTCAGCAAACTTTAATCCAATTTTCTGATGATGGGTGGGGTAATGCAGAGGGAATGTGGACCTCCTCCAAAAGGACTTATGCCTGCATGCCACATCTCCCAGGACTGCTTCAGTCAGTGTCTCTGACTATGTGGCAGGCCACTGTCGACCCATGCCTCTACCAGAGACATCTGAACACTTACAGGAAAGCCTGGCTCAGTCTCTTGTGGGGTCACTGCACCTTTCTCCTGAGTCCAGGTGCACACAAGTGTTTGTTTGTGGACTCTGAGAGTCTCAAAAATTATTTACAGTAAATTCTACCAGGATTATATTTTACAATGTGTGTGTGTGAAAGTGATTTGCAAAATTTTCACCCAGATCCTGTGGATGGTAAAAATATTAAGGATGCAACTTAAATTTTAAAATACACGATTAAAATTGACAGCATACATTTGTTTTATTTTTGTTTGTTCAATTGCTCAGTCATGCCTGGCTCTTTGTGACCCCATGGACTACAGCACACCAGGCTTTCCTGTCCATCACCATCTCCCGGAGCTTGCTCAAACTCATGTCCATTGAGTTGGTGATGCCATCCGACCATCTCATCCTCTGTTGCCCCTTTCTCCTCTTGCCCTCAATCTTTCCCAGCATCAGGATCTTTTCCAATCATTTGGCTCTTTGCGTCAGGTGGCCAAGGTATTGGAGCTTAAGCATTAGTGCTTCCAGTGAATATTTAGGGTTGATTTCCTTTAGGATTGACTGGTTTGATCTCCTTACTGTCCAAAGGACTGTCAAGAGTCTTCTCCCATACCACCATTCAAAAGCATCAGTTCTTCAGCACTTAGCCTTCTTTATGGTCCAACTCTTCACCTCGACCCATTTGTCTTGCCCTTCATTGCATGACTGATAGTTTCATTGAGTTAGACAAGGCTGCGATCCAGGTGATCCATTTGGTTAGTTTTCTATGATTGTGGTTTTCATTCTGTCTGCCTTCTGATGGATGAGAATAAGAGGCTGGTGGAAGCTTCCTGAGGGGAGGGACTGGCTGTCGGGGAAACTGGGTCTTGCTCTGGAGGGCAAGGCCATGCTCAGCAAACTTTAATCCAATTTTCTGATGATGGGTGGGGTAATGCAGAGGGAATGTGGACCTCCTCCAAAAGGACTTATGCCTGCATGCCACATCTCCCAGGACTGCTTCAGTCAGTGTCTCTGACTATGTGGCAGGCCACTGTCGACCCATGCCTCTACCAGAGACATCTGAACACTTACAGGAAAGCCTGGCTCAGTCTCTTGTGGGGTCACTGCACCTTTCTCCTGAGTCCAGGTGCACACAAGTGTTTGTTTGTGGACTCTGAGAGTCTCTATTTCCCCAGTCCTGTGGAAGTTCTTTAATCAAATCCCACTAGCTTGTCAGATTCCCTGGGGATTCTCAGTCCCTTTGCTGAGTCCCCATCTTGGGAAATCTTTTGTGGGACCTAAGACTTTCCCAACAGTGTGAGAACTTCTTTGGTATTAACTTTTCTCCAGTTTGTTGGTGGCCTGCTTCATGGTTCTGTACTGGGGTAATGGCAACCTCTTTCAAGAGGGCTTATGCCACACACCACCCCTACCAGGACTGCTGCTGCCAGAGCCCTGTTCCTGTGACAGGTCACTGCTCACCCATGCTGCCACAGGAGATGCACAAACACACAGAAGCAGATGTAGCTCAGTCTCTGCTTACACTTTCCAAGCATCTCTGGTGGATAGGAGGATTGATTTTAAATGCCGTTGCGTCTCTCTTACCTTCTTGTTGCAGCTTCTCCTTTGCACTTGAATATGAGGTATCTATTTTGGTGGGATCCATCATTCTCCTGTGATGATTATTCAGCAGCTAATTCTGATTTTGGTGTTCTGGCAGGAAAAGATGAGTATGCATCCTTCTACTCTGCCATCTTACTGACTATATGTCAGTAGTGCCTGTTTTCATAATTTAAATGGTAAAGTACCAACTGGCTAACCAGTCATTTAAGGTTTTAGTGAATAACTTAACAAAGACTCCATGGTTACTTTTACAAAAAGTCTATTTGCTAAAATGGTCAATATGTTAAGATTAGTCAACTAAATTGTGGGCATTTGGCCACACAAATATAAAATATAGTTTCAGTGAATTTGCAGATACAATACTAATTATGTCTTCAGGATCACATGAATAATGCTTTATCATTGGTGAAAATTACAAGAAACAGCACAGTTAATTATAAAAGTAGAACTTACACATTTCCTTCAGAACCTTTCTTTAAAAATAATTATGCATTAATTAATTAGTTGCCTACAAATACCACATAGTCCTGGTGTTGCTTCCAGGTGCTAAATAGTGTGAGTCTTACCAATGTTTAGGAAAGCCTGGCTCAGTCTCTTGTGGGGTCACTGCACCTTTCTCCTGAGTCCAGGTGCACACAAGTGTTTGTTTGTGGACTCTGAGAGTCTCTATTTCCCCAGTCCTGTGGAAGTTCTTTAATCAAATCCCACTAGCTTGTCAGATTCCCTGGGGATTCTCAGTCCCTTTGCTGAGTCCCCATCTTGGGAAATCTTTTGTGGGACCTAAGACTTTCCCAACAGTGTGAGAACTTCTTTGGTATTAACTTTTCTCCAGTTTGTTGGTGGCCTGCTTCATGGTTCTGTACTGGGGTAATGGCAACCTCTTTCAAGAGGGCTTATGCCACACACCACCCCTACCAGGACTGCTGCTGCCAGAGCCCTGTTCCTGTGACAGGTCACTGCTCACCCATGCTGCCACAGGAGATGCACAAACACACAGAAGCAGATGTAGCTCAGTCTCTGCTTACACTTTCCAAGCATCTCTGGTGGATAGGAGGATTGATTTTAAATGCCGTTGCGTCTCTCTTACCTTCTTGTTGCAGCTTCTCCTTTGCACTTGAATATGAGGTATCTATTTTGGTGGGATCCATCATTCTCCTGTGATGATTATTCAGCAGCTAATTCTGATTTTGGTGTTCTGGCAGGAAAAGATGAGTATGCATCCTTCTACTCTGCCATCTTACTGACTATATGTCAGTAGTGCCTGTTTTCATAATTTAAATGGTAAAGTACCAACTGGCTAACCAGTCATTTAAGGTTTTAGTGAATAACTTAACAAAGACTCCATGGTTACTTTTACAAAAAGTCTATTTGCTAAAATGGTCAATATGTTAAGATTAGTCAACTAAATTGTGGGCATTTGGCCACACAAATATAAAATATAGTTTCAGTGAATTTGCAGATACAATACTAATTATGTCTTCAGGATCACATGAATAATGCTTTATCATTGGTGAAAATTACAAGAAACAGCACAGTTAATTATAAAAGTAGAACTTACACATTTCCTTCAGAACCTTTCTTTAAAAATAATTATGCATTAATTAATTAGTTGCCTACAAATACCACATAGTCCTGGTGTTGCTTCCAGGTGCTAAATAGTGTGAGTCTTACCAATGTTTCGGCACTCAGTCAGCTTTCAATGCCTCATAATAATTCCAACTGAAGCAAACCTATTTTGTTAACATATTATAGGGTCAGAGTTGCTTTTCATTTTAAGTTAAAAACACTTTAGCTTTGTGTCCAAGGTAGTTTTGCTTTCCTCCAGTCTCCATATCTCTGAGAGGGCATCTCTGGACTCCATGGAGTCTGCGGTGTTTTAGTTGATCCACTCCTTGTCATAGTTATTGCAGGGCTAGGATTTTATTCCAAGTCCCCTGACACTAACTCCATCACTACTCTGATGTGCCGAGTAACTTACATTTTTACATTAATGAAAATGATAATGGATTTAATTAACCACTTAAAAAAAATCTATCAAATAGAAATGGGAGGTCACTAAATACTACTTCCCTAGAAATTTTGGTCAGCACTGGTTTCCTTGCCTCTCTTAATTGCACCAGGTTTTAATAAGTGAGCATTTTAATTCTTAAAATACTTATATGGCAGCAGCCTTGGAAAGAGGCCTTTAGTGAAAATATGTACTTGAGTTACAACAAAGCAATTCTGATCCGACGTAGAATTTTCATTTTATAGTCCTTCGATCAAGTTAGATTTAAACTCAACAGCTAGTTCTATTTCAAAACTACTGTGCAAGTTACAGTTTTTTCTTATAGCTGCCTTTTTCTTTAATCCAAAATTTCTTCAAGGGCTTAACTATATAAAAATTACTTAATCACAGCGTGATAGTAGCTTTTCCCTCTAGGTACAGATATAAGAATATGTAGCTCATTACAAGTCCTCAAGAGTTTTTATCCTCTCAGCAGGATAGCATTCTGAAAAATTTATAAATATACTAAGCTTTTCCAAATATTTGTCATTGCTTAATAAATTATGCTAGTTAATATTATATCTAATAAAATATTTATTTAAAACATCAGGAGGCATGGTTTCAGCTAAGACTTTAGTTAAATGTCTGTGGGTCAGTAGCTTGATATATTATCTTTAATCAAAAAGAATAATAAATTGAGGCACACACAGTAGGATACAGTTTGAAAATCTGCAGTGAAAGTATCTTAATTTGTCCTGTCCTGATGCTATTAACCTAATTACCATATAATTTAAAGTTAATAATAAATACAGACTTAAATTAGATCCAACTAATGTATGGGCAATTACACCAAGAACCTGTCAATAATAATTCCAACTGAAGCAAACCTATTTTGTTAACATATTATAGGGTCAGAGTTGCTTTTCATTTTAAGTTAAAAACACTTTAGCTTTGTGTCCAAGGTAGTTTTGCTTTCCTCCAGTCTCCATATCTCTGAGAGGGCATCTCTGGACTCCATGGAGTCTGCGGTGTTTTAGTTGATCCACTCCTTGTCATAGTTATTGCAGGGCTAGGATTTTATTCCAAGTCCCCTGACACTAACTCCATCACTACTCTGATGTGCCGAGTAACTTACATTTTTACATTAATGAAAATGATAATGGATTTAATTAACCACTTAAAAAAAATCTATCAAATAGAAATGGGAGGTCACTAAATACTACTTCCCTAGAAATTTTGGTCAGCACTGGTTTCCTTGCCTCTCTTAATTGCACCAGGTTTTAATAAGTGAGCATTTTAATTCTTAAAATACTTATATGGCAGCAGCCTTGGAAAGAGGCCTTTAGTGAAAATATGTACTTGAGTTACAACAAAGCAATTCTGATCCGACGTAGAATTTTCATTTTATAGTCCTTCGATCAAGTTAGATTTAAACTCAACAGCTAGTTCTATTTCAAAACTACTGTGCAAGTTACAGTTTTTTCTTATAGCTGCCTTTTTCTTTAATCCAAAATTTCTTCAAGGGCTTAACTATATAAAAATTACTTAATCACAGCGTGATAGTAGCTTTTCCCTCTAGGTACAGATATAAGAATATGTAGCTCATTACAAGTCCTCAAGAGTTTTTATCCTCTCAGCAGGATAGCATTCTGAAAAATTTATAAATATACTAAGCTTTTCCAAATATTTGTCATTGCTTAATAAATTATGCTAGTTAATATTATATCTAATAAAATATTTATTTAAAACATCAGGAGGCATGGTTTCAGCTAAGACTTTAGTTAAATGTCTGTGGGTCAGTAGCTTGATATATTATCTTTAATCAAAAAGAATAATAAATTGAGGCACACACAGTAGGATACAGTTTGAAAATCTGCAGTGAAAGTATCTTAATTTGTCCTGTCCTGATGCTATTAACCTAATTACCATATAATTTAAAGTTAATAATAAATACAGACTTAAATTAGATCCAACTAATGTATGGGCAATTACACCAAGAACTTCAATAGAAGACACATGAGTTTTATCAATTAATTTCAACTCTATTTGACTTCCTCTGAAACTTTCAAATTGAAATGGATTAAATCTCAAAGAAAATAGAGTTTTTAATTGAGTCACAATAAGACAATAATGTAAATAACCTTCTGCCTTTTTAATCACGTTATATTCCTTTGAAAGAAAACTTTTTAGCACACTTTGGGTTGCAGGTCATGTAATATCAGATTGTATTAGAGAAGTGATAAGATAGATTTGTTCCCTCAACAATAAAGTTTTAGGTCCTTATTTACACATCAGCAGAATACTTGTCTTACTTTCTAGATATCTGACTTTAACTGAAAGCTTTAAGTTTCGGAAAGAAAACTACACTTGATGCTTAAGAATATGTATGAGCATACCCAATAATTTTAGTCTGAGACAAATCTCTTAGAATTGCAGAATGTGTTTTTATTTTTTTAATGGAGAATTGCCAGCCATTATCTCTTTAACTGTGACTTCTGTCACATCCTCTCACTCTTGTTCCCTGAAAATTAAATGTATTTAAGATTTTCTCAGGGTATTTTATACATCTCTTATCTCTGATCTATTTTTAAGTATTTGCCTCTCTAGTTTTATGAACTTTCCCCTCCTCTAGTTTATATTCACTAATTAATTTAGCATGTCACATCTGCTATTAAATATATCCAGTGAGCATATGTCAGTATTGGATTTGCATATAGTAAAATGTATACATCTTTAGTTTGCAGATGGATGAGATTTATCAAATGTATACATCTTTACAAAATTGACATATTTTGTCCTAGAAAACAGATTACCTTTGAATCGACCTCTGCTCCTGTAGTCATTCAGGTTTTTTTTTTTTTTTTTCCCTTGGGGTGGGGGCGGGGCGGTTGGGGAGGGAGGAGGGCGGGCTGGCCACTTCTATTGGTCTTTCGTTTATCTAGTTTCATCCATCTTTGCTCTCTGGCAGGTGTGGGCCTCCGATCGCAGTGGCCTCAGTCATGGCTCTGGGCGCATGCGCTCCAGAGCTCCAGCTTGGTAATTGGACACATCAGTCCAGCCGCTCCGTGGCATGTGGGATCTTCCCAGGCCAGGGAACTAACCGGCGCTCCTTGCACTGCAAGGCGGTGTCCTTACCCCCTGGACCACCTGGGAAGCCCCAGACATTCAGTTTTGATTTCTAGTCTCATACATTAGTTTTCCTTGGCTTCAGATATTATATACAATAAGTCATATAGTAATGTTTTTTGTGCCTAATTTTTGTTCTAAATATTCTTTGTGATTCATGCTTGCTGTTGCATCATCATTAGTTTATTCTTTTTATCACTAAATAGTTTTCCTTTATATAAATATAGCAAAACACATAAACAGTCTCCTGGTTTATGGGCATTCAAGTGTTTTCTAGTTTTCAGCTACTGTGAAAGGATGTGTTTATAAAAGCTTGTAAGTCCTATTGTATTAATATATATTGGTCTTCATTTCTCTTGAATCAAGTGTGCACTATAAAATTGGTAAGCTAGAGAGTAAGTGGTGAACACTGTTACAAGGAACCAGCATTGCCAATTGATTACAATAGTTTACCTTCTCTCCAACAATATATGAGAATTTTGTCCACATCCTTGCCAACATTTGGTAATATCAGTCACTTTTTGTCTTTCAGGTGGGTGTGAAGTCTCACATCATCATGTTATCGTTACTGCTCTGTTCAGTGATGGTGAGCACTTTTCATAGTGTTATTGGCCATTCATACATCTTCTTTTGTGAAAGATTTTTAAGGAGTTTGCCTATTTCATCAATTGAATTGTCTTCTTAAAAGAAAAGTATATTCTGTATTCTAAGAATAAATCTTTTGTCACACATGAGCAGTTTTTTTTCTGCTCTTAGTATGTAACTTGACTTTTTATTTCTGAAGAATGTCTTTTCTTGTTCAGTCATTCAGTTGTGTTCAATTCTCTGCATCCCCATGGACTGAAGTACACCAGGCTTCTCTGTCCTTCACTTTCTCCTGGAGTTTGCTCAAACTTGTGTCCATTGAGAAGTGATGTCATCAACCATCTCATCCTCTGCTGCCCCCTTCTCCTTTTGCCTTCATCTTTCTCAGCATCAGGGTCTTTTCCAGTGAGTTGATTCTTAGCATCACATGGCTGAAGTATTGGAACTTCAGTTCAGCATCAGAATCAGTCCTATCAATGAATATTCAGGGTTGATTTCCTTTAGAATGGACTCATGTGATCTCCTTGTTGTCCAAGGGACTCTCAAGAGTCTTCTCCAGCACCACAGTTTGAAGACGTCAGTTCTTCAGCACTCAGCCTTCTATATGGTCCAGCTCTCACATCCATAGATGACTACTGGGACAACCATAGGTTTAACTATATGGATCTTGGTCAGCAGAGTGATATCTCTGCTTTTTAATATGCTGTCTAGGTTTGTCATAGCTTTGCTTACAAGGAGCAAGCGTCTTTTAATTTCTTGGCTGCAGTCACCATCTGTGGTGATTTTGGAACCCAAGAAATTTTGGAACCTAAGAAAATAAAGTCTGTCACTGTTTCCATTATTTCTCCATCTTTTGCCATGAAGTGATGGGACCGGATGCCATGATCTTAGTTTTTTGAAGGTTCAGATTTAAGCCAGCTTTTTTCACTCTCTTCTTTCACCTTCATCAAGAGGCTCTTAAGTTCCTCTTTGTTTTATGCCATTAGGGTGTTGTCATCTGCATATCTGAAGTGGTTGATATTTCTCCCAGAAATGTTGATTCCAGCTTGTGCTTCATCCAGCCTGAAATTTCACTTTTCTCCTCTGCCTTTTGGTTCTATTCTGTTCTTAGTTATTTCAAAGGCCTCCCAGACAACCATGTTGACCTGTTGCATCTTTTTTTATTGAGCATGGTTTTCTTTTCCCTACCTCCAATACAGTGTTATGAATCTCCATCCATAGTTCTTCAGACACTCTATCAGATGTAATCCCTTGAATCTGTTTGTCATTTGCACTGTATAATCATAAGGGCTTTGATTTAGGCCATACCTAAATGGCCTAGTGTTTTTGACAAAAGTTTATAATTTGACAGAGTTTTACAATTGTGATTATCAACTTTTTTTTTTATGGTAAATGGGTTCTGTCAAAAAAAAATTTGCCTTTCCAAATTTTCAAAAGTATTTTAATATTTCATCAAGAAATTTTTGGTTTAGATTTTCACATGTAGTGCTATATTTCTCAAAATAAATAAAAATCATGGTTTTTTTAATACTAACATTGACTCTTTAAATTCGTGATAATGCATATCTCTGTTTGTTACTTTACCCATTTTTTTTACAGAGATCTAAATCATATGCTCTTTTATTTCTATAGGGCTTTGATGTATTTGATGCTGTTTTAACAGTAGTTTGATTTTTTCAGTTCTAGCTATTGAAATGCACATTAATTTTGAAGTTGATGTCAAAACCTACAAACTTGCTTAACTTCACTTTTGTGTATTGTTTGTATATTGTTCTTTCTCTCAGATTCCATAAGATAGTCTATGTAACAGTCAAATCATCTCTTTGTTTCTAATATTCATGGTATTTTTCTTTTCCTTGCTGTCTTGCACAAATTAGGACCTTCAGCCCTCCCAACGTTAAATAGATACTCTTGATTTGGTGTTGCCAGGTTAGAGAGAGGATTTCGATAGTGGGAACCTGCTGCATAGGAAGCTTGGTGCTCTGTGGTGAGCGCAATGGGAGGCATGGAGGGAAGCCCAAAGAGAGAGGGGAATATGAATACGTAGAACTGATTCACTTTGTTATACAGCAGAGACTAACACAACATTGTAAAGCAACTATACCCAAGTTTTAAAAAAATTGTGTAGTGTTAAATGTATAAGCTCTGAAGTCACAAATGTATTTTTCTAAGCAAAAGTAACATTTATTTATTCATATAATAAATCATTTAATATACAATGCAGATATAGAAACAGAAAATACTTTTGTCCTCAAAGATTGTATAAAGGCACGATATAAGAGCACAGATAATAAACAAGTAAATCAATAAAATAATGTAACTGGAAATTACTAGTATGAGATGTAATTGAGGACATTTTCCCAATTACATTAAAACTTGGTGTTTTCTTTGTTTTTTTTTTTTTGAATGGTATTTCTTGTCACCCCAATACAGTTCTTATCCTATAGGCTCTATCTGGATAACTTTTTTTCTGTCTGTGTATCTGATGTGTATATTTAGTGAATGAATGAGTAACTGAATAATTTCTTTTACTTGGAAAATAATTTTGTTACTTGAGAAATATTTTTCAAGAAACATTCAAAATATATTCTATTTTTTGGAAATGCTTGAGGTAGCATTACTAGCCACTTACCCTTGACAGAGTACTTAGTTTGTACATTTATCACATTTTATTACTGTTTAATACATGTCTGTTTGCTCATGATTCTGATATTTTTTGAAGTCTGAAATCAGACAATTCTTGAGAGATAGGGACTATTTCATATATACATACTTAAAGAATGAATGGATTTGATGTCAAAACCAAAACAAACTTGCTTAACTTCACTTTTGTGTATTGTTTGTATATTGTTCTTTCTCTCAGATTCCATAAGATAGTCTATGTAACAGTCAAATCATCTCTTTGTTTCTAATATTCATGGTATTTTTCTTTTCCTTGCTGTCTTGCACAAATTAGGACCTTCAGCCCTCCCAACGTTAAATAGATACTCTTGATTTGGTGTTGCCAGGTTAGAGAGAGGATTTCGATAGTGGGAACCTGCTGCATAGGAAGCTTGGTGCTCTGTGGTGAGCGCAATGGGAGGCATGGAGGGAAGCCCAAAGAGAGAGGGGAATATGAATACGTAGAACTGATTCACTTTGTTATACAGCAGAGACTAACACAACATTGTAAAGCAACTATACCCAAGTTTTAAAAAAATTGTGTAGTGTTAAATGTATAAGCTCTGAAGTCACAAATGTATTTTTCTAAGCAAAAGTAACATTTATTTATTCATATAATAAATCATTTAATATACAATGCAGATATAGAAACAGAAAATACTTTTGTCCTCAAAGATTGTATAAAGGCACGATATAAGAGCACAGATAATAAACAAGTAAATCAATAAAATAATGTAACTGGAAATTACTAGTATGAGATGTAATTGAGGACATTTTCCCAATTACATTAAAACTTGGTGTTTTCTTTGTTTTTTTTTTTTTGAATGGTATTTCTTGTCACCCCAATACAGTTCTTATCCTATAGGCTCTATCTGGATAACTTTTTTTCTGTCTGTGTATCTGATGTGTATATTTAGTGAATGAATGAGTAACTGAATAATTTCTTTTACTTGGAAAATAATTTTGTTACTTGAGAAATATTTTTCAAGAAACATTCAAAATATATTCTATTTTTTGGAAATGCTTGAGGTAGCATTACTAGCCACTTACCCTTGACAGAGTACTTAGTTTGTACATTTATCACATTTTATTACTGTTTAATACATGTCTGTTTGCTCATGATTCTGATATTTTTTGAAGTCTGAAATCAGACAATTCTTGAGAGATAGGGACTATTTCATATATACATACTTAAAGAATGAATGGATTAAAAACTATGGATCATTGTTGATCCACTGAGCAAACTATTCAAGAAATTCTACATTTTATTATACTTATATGCCAATAATTTAGTACTTGTCAGAATTTTTATGTCAAGATTTCATTTCATGGTAAAAATTAAACTTCATAGTGTGTGTGTCAGGGAACATTATTTTCTGTTTGATAAGGACACTGCTTGCATTTAGAGACAATAACTTTTATATTAATGTCATTGTTCCATCAAGAGCCTAAGGCACTGATATATTATAAAATAGCAGTTCTCAGAGAAAAAGCACTGTAAAATGTCCAGCATGAATATAAAGGTTAAATTGATTGATACAAGTGACAACCTGTTGCTGAAATTAGAAGGATGGGCTCACAAATCAGTAGTTGTGTCTATACTCAACATCTGTATAACAGTACACTGTTAGTACACAAAGCTGTTGTGGAGAAAATTATGGCTATATAACCAAATATTAATATTCAAAATGTCCAAATATTATTTCTACTAAAATAAACGTTTGGGTTGAAAAAAACAAAACCTACTGATTTTGTTCAGGGCACAAGGAGGGACTTCAGGGTATCAACATTCACCTATGGTTACTTTATCCTCTATATTGTATGCTGAAGTTAAATTCCATGTGAAAGCAATATAGCGTTAGTTTCTTTAAAATATGCTTTGTCGATAATTTTTAAAAATATTTTCTATACTTTTAATCTAATATTTTCTCATATATCCAGAATAAACTTTGGATTAAATTTCCATATTAATAGTCATATTTTATCCAATATCTAAAGTATCCATTATAAATGGGAATTTGGAGATACTGGATTTAGTCACATCTGACTATAACTTCAGTCTGAAATTTAGTCAGTCTCTACATTTTTGTTTATTCTGCCTTCTTGCTTTAATGTCTGAAATATTTATCCTTCATGTCTGTGCTCTCTTTGAAATACTGGGCAAAATTTTTATGAGAAACTTTTTTTTTTTTTTTATGGAATGCTTCACAAATTTGCGTGTCATCCTTGCTCAGGGGCCATCCTAATCTTCTCTGTATCATTCCAATTTTAGTATATGTGCTGTCAAAGCGAGCACTATGATAAACTTTTATAAGAGCTTTAAAAATATTTATAATCACAAACTTCAAGAATTGAGAGGAGGGCTTCCCTGGTAGCTCAGTGGTAGAGTTCATCTGCCAATGCAGGAGACACGGGTTCGATCCCACATCCAGGAACCCACATGCTGTGAAGCAACTAAGCCCATGAGCCACAACTGTGGAGTCTGTGCTCTAGAGCCTCAGAGCCGCAACGGTTGAGCCCATTTGCCACAATTACTGAAGCCCTTGTGCCCTAGAGCCCAAGATCCACAACAAGAGGAGTCACTACAAGAAGCCTGCTCACCTCAACTAGAGAGTAGCTCCCACTCCCTGCAACTAGAGAAGAGCCTGTGGCAGCTGTGAATATCTAGAATAGCCAAAATAAATAAATAAATTAAATTAAAAAAAAAAGAATTCAGAGTAAAACAGGAGACAATAAACAGATATTTTAAACTGACAGACCAGTAGAATCAGTCACCTTTTACTAAAAGCTGAAGGTCTAGAAAAAAGAACTCTATACTGGTGATTCATTTAAGCATAGATAAGAATAGTTACAGGTTCATAACAAAAAGATGATGCTTGAAACATCTCATCATTACTGATACAGTAATTCTGGATTGTTGAAGAAAAAGGGACAATAGAATGTTTTAAGGAACTCTTGTGTTGAATCATATGAAATTAATCATATTTGATTTTATAATCTAATTATAGTGATTTTATATGCTTAAAGCCAACATCTGCCAGAATACTCAATCAGCAGTCCCCAAATGACTCCTCAAAAGGAGTTTCTACACCAAGTCCTAAACTCATATATATTGCAAGTGGAAGTATAAATTGGTTGAGCCTCTTAAGAAAAATATTTGGCATAATTTTATCAAGTCAAGCATTTATATAATATCATGAAACCCAGGTGTTTCATCCACTGATACATGCTCAAGGAAGACTCCTTATTAGGTGCTGAAGAAGACATGAAAAGATTTATAATAACAGAATCCTGAATGGGCCCAAATGCATATTGGTAGGAAAGTAGATTAATAAGTTATAGTGTATTTAAAATATTTTATATTTCAGAAAATATTAAAAAAATATAGTTACCTGCAGTAAACCTAATGAAATGACAGTGTACAGTTGAATGAAAAATCCTCCCTGATATTATCTGGAATATTATATTCATTTAATAAATTGAAAGTTTTACTTAAACAAAAAAATATGAGATTATAATATATGTGAAAAAAGCAGAGGACTGTTTCACACAAGATTCAGGATAATGGTTAATTTGAAATGGAGATTTGGTCAGGTGGTATGTACTGGTAAATATAAGATGTTGCCAACTGTTCAGTTTTGTTTCCAATAGTCTGAATGTTTGTTATATTCTTTTTTTTTCAACTTCATGCCACAAGCTTTTTCTTAGTTATTTACTATTTTCATCCATATTTATTCTTTGGCATGTGTGGGCCTCCCATCGCAGTGGCCTCTCTCATTGCAGAGCACCTGCTCTGGGCATGTGTGCTCCAGAGTGCTGGCTCATCATTGGACACACCGGTCCAGCTGCTCTGCAGCATGTGAAATCTTCCGGGGCCAGGGATCGAGCCAATGTCCCTTGCACTGCAAGGCAGACACTTTACCCACTGGACAACCAGGGAAGCCCTGTCATATTCTTATATAAATAACTTAGTACATAAATGGGCTTCCATAGTGGCTCAGTGGTAAAGAACTTGCCTACCAATTCAGAAGACATGGGTTCACTCCCTGGGATCCCCTGAAGGAGGACATGGCAACACACTCCAGACTCCAATCTTATTGCCTAAAAATCACATGGAAAGAGAAGCAGGATAGTTTAAGAGGTTACAAAGCATTGGACAGGACTGAGCTCACTTGCAAAAATATATGTATCTGTGGACAGATTGTCATAAAGCAAACAGTATGATTAATCCAATTCAGTGAATATGTGGTTCAGAAAAAGAAAATAAATAGTAAAGTTAAACCTTTGGATGTTAGATAATGTTGTGCCCATTTACAAAAGCAAAAAACACACAGCCAAGTTTATGAAGATATTATTAGTTTGATATATATTTCATAAAGCTACTTTACAAAAGGAATGCCTCATGGCATATTTGATGGGCGAGTGTAGAGACTGTCCTGCCACAACGTAGCTAATCTGTTATTCAGGCAGAGTGCCGGAAATGTGTATCATTGGAGTTTCTGAGTTGCTGAATTCTGGGTTTGTTTTCAGAAATATGCATGATCTTAGTGAGCCAGTCACATGTAGTGGAGGGTGTGGGCATACTATCTCAGCTCCAGCTGAAATGACCTTGCTCTGTCCTCCACTTAGTATGCTCCCAGAGGTTCTCCTAGATTCTCCCCAGTGAGTGCTGGTCTGTAACAGTCTCCTCAGAAAGGTCTGACCTCCCTACACAAAAAAGCACCCCACTACACCTCCACCTTGTCAAAACTGCTTACTTTTCCCATCTTTGAGCTCCCTGTATTCTTTTCCTAAATTTCTCCAACATCATGCTTTACCGCCCATTTGTGAAATTGTTCATTTTAATTTTTTGCACTTTTAGTCTTATTACTATTTAAAATGTAAATATCTAAACTGTGTATTATCTCTTTTTGGAAGTAGCAGCATTTTACTTTGGTTGCAATTTGAAAGTTGATAACAGAAGACCCTTTATATATTGCCTCTTGTTTTATTTTTACTAACTTACTTTCCTCCATCTTTATTCTTTGGCCTGTGTGGGCCTCCCATTGCAGTGACCTCTCTCACTGCAGAGCACTGGCTCTGGGCTCATGCTTTCCAGAGCACTGGCTCATAATCGGACACACTGATTCAGCTGCTCCAGAGCACATGGGATCTTCCCAGGCCAGGGTTGGAACCCCCTTGCACTGCAAGGCAGGCTATACCCACTGGACCACCAGGGAAGCCCAGACATTTTTTTTTTTAAGTAACATTTTATGACACATTTGAAATATTTCCATATGGTCATGGGAATATATAAAAATAAAGCTCTGCATGTTTGGGTCTCTGATGAAAAATTTATGCAGGGAAGAATTCCAACCAGGGAAGCTAATATGGTAAACTTGTATACTTAACAGATAAGTCATCACCGTTCTTTTCCTTGACAGGCATACCTGCCTAGTGATTTCAGGAAGGTAGCTTTGCTGTGTGTTGCCTTGATTCTGTTGGGGAGCTGGTGAAATCCTCCTCTCATTCCTCCACCATCTTGCTCCCCACCCCTGAACTAGATCATAAAATTGCTGTTCGCTGAAACACCAGGAGAAGTAGATGGCACCTCAAATAGCTTTTGTGTTATTTATATGAGTATCAGTTTGGGTAGATATTGAACTAAGACTGTCACCATTTATCATGGAAATTAAGATACTTGAAAGATTGTTCTCTGGCTTTGTCCTTTTTTTCAAATGCTTTCTCACCAAGCTCAAAGCACTGAGGGAACTCATTCAAATATTTTATACTGACTTGAATTTAGTTTTGTTGTATTGCTTCATTAGGAGCAATAATGAGGCTTGAATAATGGCACTTGCTAATGGAATAAAAATACTTTTACCCACCCGAACTTGAATTTCAAAATCTATTGTTGTAGGTTTCTCGCTATTTCAATCTAGGACAATTGCTGTTCAAACTGCCTTTATCCAGATCTTTATTCTTTGAGCCTGTGTGGTGACCTTTTTCCATTTAAAATGTAAATATCTAAACTGTGTATTATCTCTTTTTGGAAGTAGCAGCATTTTACTTTGGTTGCAATTTGAAAGTTGATAACAGAAGACCCTTTATATATTGCCTCTTGTTTTATTTTTACTAACTTACTTTCCTCCATCTTTATTCTTTGGCCTGTGTGGGCCTCCCATTGCAGTGACCTCTCTCACTGCAGAGCACTGGCTCTGGGCTCATGCTTTCCAGAGCACTGGCTCATAATCGGACACACTGATTCAGCTGCTCCAGAGCACATGGGATCTTCCCAGGCCAGGGTTGGAACCCCCTTGCACTGCAAGGCAGGCTATACCCACTGGACCACCAGGGAAGCCCAGACATTTTTTTTTTTTAAGTAACATTTTATGACACATTTGAAATATTTCCATATGGTCATGGGAATATATAAAAATAAAGCTCTGCATGTTTGGGTCTCTGATGAAAAATTTATGCAGGGAAGAATTCCAACCAGGGAAGCTAATATGGTAAACTTGTATACTTAACAGATAAGTCATCACCGTTCTTTTCCTTGACAGGCATACCTGCCTAGTGATTTCAGGAAGGTAGCTTTGCTGTGTGTTGCCTTGATTCTGTTGGGGAGCTGGTGAAATCCTCCTCTCATTCCTCCACCATCTTGCTCCCCACCCCTGAACTAGATCATAAAATTGCTGTTCGCTGAAACACCAGGAGAAGTAGATGGCACCTCAAATAGCTTTTGTGTTATTTATATGAGTATCAGTTTGGGTAGATATTGAACTAAGACTGTCACCATTTATCATGGAAATTAAGATACTTGAAAGATTGTTCTCTGGCTTTGTCCTTTTTCTCAAATGCTTTCTCACCAAGCTCAAAGCACTGAGGGAACTCATTCAAATATTTTATACTGACTTGAATTTAGTTTTGTTGTATTGCTTCATTAGGAGCAATAATGAGGCTTGAATAATGGCACTTGCTAATGGAATAAAAATACTACAGAACAACAGCAGGTCCTTCCATCCCTAACTCCTGATAGGGCATTAAACACTGTTTTAAGGTTTTAACACAGGGAGATATCCTATATGTATTAGTTAGGTTTCTGCTGCGCTATTTCAATTATTGCTAAGGACAACTTGCTGTTCAAACTGCCTTTATCCAGTCATCATTATCCCATAATATAAATTGCCTAAATTTTAGCATCTGAAATGTGGATGGTCTAGACTACAGGACACAAAATATACAATTCTTAGCAGTGTGGAATACTGTTACTTGTGTATTTGAGTCCTAGTTTCTCTTGAATAATATTGTTTAGGAAATTAAGGAGACTTTATTTGTCCTACTGGGTCAAATATAGCTTGTATTTGTGTAATCCGTTTCCTTTTTGGTTCAAAAAGTATTGATTAGATTTATAGGAGGACTTTTATTTTTACAAAACAATCAAAACATCCTATCTATTGTCGACTAAAAAAAAGATGCAGAACTTGAGAGTTGTGGCTAAAGTTTTATTTGGAGGCATAATTAGGACTACAGCCCAGGAGGAGGCAGCACTCCAGATAGCTCTGAGAGACTGCTCCAAAGAGGCAGCAGGAGGAGGATCCACATTTATGATTTTGAGGTGGGGGTGGAGTTCAATATCATTAAACAGTCATTTTACAAAGGGCTTTCGGTTAATCATTAGGATCTAAATTTTTTTTTTTTTAAAGATTTATTTATTTATTTATTTACTTTCGGCAGGGTTCAGGTTGGGGAGGGAGGGGAGTGGGCGGGCCACTTCTATTGGTCTTTCATTTCTCTATTTTCATTCGTCTTTGTTCCTTGGCTCCTGTGGGCCTCCCATCGCGGTGGCGTCTGTCGTTGCAGAGCGCTGGCTCTGGGCACATGCGCTCCAGAGCTCCGGCTCGGTGATTGGACACATCAGTCCAGCCACTCCGCGGCACATGGGATCTTCCCAGGCCAGGGCTCGAACTGGCGCCCCTTGCACTGCAAGGCGGTGTCCTTACCCACTGGACCACCAGGGGAAGCCCAGGATCTAATTTTATCATGAAGGAATTTAGTGCTTTTCTAGATGTGAGGAGATGCAAGGATTGAGATAATAAAGGCCATTCCTAAAAGGCATCCACCTGTCTAAAGACCTGCCCCACCTTGGAGCACAGAGTGCCTCTACCCCACCCTGATCTCCTTCAATGGGTATTGAAGGTCAGCAGCTCTCAACAGGCTGGGGTCTGGTCTCTGCAGAGGCAGAGGGTAAATGTCCTTGTTTTCCAGTCACTGGCAATGTAATTGGTAAATGCCAATTTGTAGTTGACACTATAAACAGAATGTTTGAACTAGAAATAAATTCAAGTAATTTAGTTCAACTGTCTTTTTTTAAAGAGTAGGAGCCTGTATTGGATTTGATATCAAAATGGAGTTGATCTTAAATATTAACTTTAGGTGACTAGAAAACATGTTTTCTTTTTAGTCAGACACTTGCACGATCAAAGAAAACTGAGACATATTACATATTCTGAAGTTTGACACCCCTCTAAGTTCTTCACTGGAATGTTGTAATTATAATAATTGTTGTGATCATTATGTTTGAACCCTTCCTGTTTTCCTTTCTCAAATGCATGCATAAATGCCGAATAAATGGCATCTTTAACAAAAAGAAGTATGAAAATACTTGAGAGATTTCAGATAACATGTGGAATATGAAAATATTTAATGCAGCTCAACTTGTAATCAAATGAGAAAATATATCAGCAAATTATTTGTATTCAGTGTGTTTGAATGAATTTTCTCCCCAGGATTGTGAAGCTGTGATATTAGCAATGGGCTGGCTACTCCAGACCTTTTGCTCTTCCCAAGTGAAAAATAGTGGAGCGGGCCTGCCATGATTTATGCAGAATTAAAGTACGTTATGTTTCTGTATCTTTTATTTATCAAACAATGTAAATCTTCATGTAGCTTTATCAAACATCTTCCAACATGTATTACTCTAAAACATCTGGTTCTCTTGAAGACCTCTGAAAAACCAGAGTATGTAACCATTAGATCATATTTTCAGGTCTCTGTGTGTTGCTGATGGAAGAGTGCCAGATATGGGCTTTACCTTTAAGGGAATGTATAGACACCAATGCATGGCTCTAACAGGTAACAAAATATATCAATTGACATTAATTGGATGTATTATAAATAAAAACTACACATGCATATAATATTGAAGTGTGTGTATGCACACTGGCTGACTAAAAACTTATACAAATGCAGCCAAAAGGATGGGGAGGATTACCACTGGTGACTAACTGTGGAAATGCCCCACCTTGGAGCACAGAGTGCCTCTACCCCACCCTGATCTCCTTCAATGGGTATTGAAGGTCAGCAGCTCTCAACAGGCTGGGGTCTGGTCTCTGCAGAGGCAGAGGGTAAATGTCCTTGTTTTCCAGTCACTGGCAATGTAATTGGTAAATGCCAGTTTGTAGTTGACACTATAAACAGAATGTTTGAACTAGAAATAAATTCAAGTAATTTAGTTCAACTGTCTTTTTTTAAAGAGTAGGAGCCTGTATTGGATTTGATATCAAAATGGAGTTGATCTTAAATATTAACTTTAGGTGACTAGAAAACATGTTTTCTTTTTAGTCAGACACTTGCACGATCAAAGAAAACTGAGACATATTACATATTCTGAAGTTTGACACCCCTCTAAGTTCTTCACTGGAATGTTGTAATTATAATAATTGTTGTGATCATTATGTTTGAACCCTTCCTGTTTTCCTTTCTCAAATGCATGCATAAATGCCGAATAAATGGCATCTTTAACAAAAAGAAGTATGAAAATACTTGAGAGATTTCAGATAACATGTGGAATATGAAAATATTTAATGCAGCTCAACTTGTAATCAAATGAGAAAATATATCAGCAAATTATTTGTATTCAGTGTGTTTGAATGAATTTTCTCCCCAGGATTGTGAAGCTGTGATATTAGCAATGGGCTGGCTACTCCAGACCTTTTGCTCTTCCCAAGTGAAAAATAGTGGAGCGGGCCTGCCATGATTTATGCAGAATTAAAGTACGTTATGTTTCTGTATCTTTTATTTATCAAACAATGTAAATCTTCATGTAGCTTTATCAAACATCTTCCAACATGTATTACTCTAAAACATCTGGTTCTCTTGAAGACCTCTGAAAAACCAGAGTATGTAACCATTAGATCATATTTTCAGGTCTCTGTGTGTTGCTGATGGAAGAGTGCCAGATATGGGCTTTACCTTTAAGGGAATGTATAGACACCAATGCATGGCTCTAACAGGTAACAAAATATATCAATTGACATTAATTGGATGTATTATAAATAAAAACTACACATGCATATAATATTGAAGTGTGTGTATGCACACTGGCTGACTAAAAACTTATACAAATGCAGCCAAAAGGATGGGGAGGATTACCACTGGTGACTAACTGTGGAAATGAGTCTCAGTGTTGAGATACCAGGGAATATTTAATGAAGGGATGAATATAATTATAAGAAAAAAAAAACAGACAAATCTGTGAAACATTTCCACAAAATCATGTATGAGGAGTCCAAAATCACAGGAGGTATCAGTCAAAAGAGCAGGGATTTCATTCAAACAGCCCTACTTTTCACTCCCAACTCAGCCACCTAGCTGTCATATTTGACAAGTTTCGAAAAGGTTGAAAACTTGGTATCTGTCTTAGCTCATGATGCTATAACAAAATACCATGGACAGGGTGGATTAAACAACATAAATTAATTTCACATGGTTCTGGAGGCTACCAAGTCTAAAATCCAGGCTCCGGCCATTGGGCTTGGTGAGGTCTCTCTCTCTCTGGCTCGAAGGTGGCTTCTTCTCTGGTTATGTCCACATGTGACCCTCCCTTAGTGTTGCATGCAAATGGAAAGACAAAGAGTGGGTGAACTTGTTTTTTCTTCTTTTAAGGTCACTGATGCCATCATGAGGAGCACCCTACCTAATTAACCCTAATTATTCCCCAATTATAATACTCTGACCTTGTGGATTAGGGCTTTATAATATGAATTTGGGGAGAGGGAAAAGCATTCTGTCTCTAACAGTATCCTTTTCTGAAAATGTCATAAAATATACCTTGCTTGGATTGGTGAGGATCAGAACACAGGAAACCTGGTGGTGCTGCACCTGTTCTGCTGCTGAGGGTTGTGACTAGCCCCTGGGGGAGTCAACAGCTGGCCACACAAAATGCCTCCTACTAGCCAAGGTCTATGGCCAGGAACACTCGGGTTCCAACAGCATGTGCTAGAAGATGTATAAAAGGAACTGGCAAAAGAATAGACAAATGTTTTTACGCCCTTAGCTCATCATCTATGTAAGAGGCAGAAAACTGAGAGTACAGTTAAGAGATAAGCAGAATTGCATTGGTAAAAGTGGTTGGAGTGCTGTGGCATTTCTCATCCCTACCTTAAATCAGACGAGATTTCCTTGAGAACCACTCGCCAAACTTCCTGTGTATCCCCACATCTTGCCAGACATAGAAGTGAGTCTGACATACGTCTGAGAAGTAGGATAATAAAATAACTTCATTATCTGCTCGAAGTGGTAGGAAAGACACCAGGACAAATCTATACATTTCCCATGGACCAAATTTGAGTGACAAGAGGATTTGTCAAATACTGAAAGAACCCTCCCCAGCTGACCTAGGGATGAGTGGATTACACAAGTGTCCTATTAGGTCTAAACCTGAGTGAGGGCTTGGAGGGCATAAAAGGTCAACCTGAGGGGAATTTGGTCATAAGAAAGCAGGAGTTGGAACTTGCCACTGTAGGAGGGAGGATGCTCTGAAAACGCAAAGAGAATGTAATTTCAAGAAGGAAGTCAATAAGGAATAACTGCCTGGTTCAAAAAAGGCCAGTAGAATATCAAAATAGAATTAGGCTACACTCCTCACCCCCTAGATCACCTCTCATCTGATTGAATGAGGCTGTGGGACCAGAAAGTGAAGTTAAGGTGGGAACAAAGACTTGGCAAAAGAGGGAATACATTGGGATTGTCTTCTAAGTGCAGACTTGCAGACTTTAGTAGCAGTCACTTGGAGAAGAATAGGAGCTTTAATATAATTGAGGTTTAGAGTTCTCATTGTTTTTTTAGCTCATCATTTCACTTCATGAAATGAAACTATTTTGAGACTTGGAAATAGCTGAGGACCCACCCATGAATTTATCCCAAAGGCACAAAGAATCAAGCTAATAAGTAATTTTGAAAAGATTGGTGAAATACATAAAGTGGCGTATGGAGACCAGTATGTTTAATATAGTAATGATGTTACTGCATAGTGATTTATATTCATGCCTCCTACTAGCCAAGGTCTATGGCCAGGAACACTCGGGTTCCAACAGCATGTGCTAGAAGATATATAAAAGGAACTGGCAAAAGAATAGACAAATGTTTTTACGCCCTTAGCTCATCATCTATGTAAGAGGCAGAAAACTGAGAGTACAGTTAAGAGATAAGCAGAATTGCATTGGTAAAAGTGGTTGGAGTGCTGTGGCATTTCTCATCCCTACCTTAAATCAGACGAGATTTCCTTGAGAACCACTCGCCAAACTTCCTGTGTATCCCCACATCTTGCCAGACATAGAAGTGAGTCTGACATACGTCTGAGAAGTAGGATAATAAAATAACTTCATTATCTGCTCGAAGTGGTAGGAAAGACACCAGGACAAATCTATACATTTCCCATGGACCAAATTTGAGTGACAAGAGGATTTGTCAAATACTGAAAGAACCCTCCCAGCTGACCTAGGGATGAGTGGATTACACAAGTGTCCTATTAGGTCTAAACCTGAGTGAGGGCTTGGAGGGCATAAAAGGTCAACCTGAGGGGAATTTGGTCATAAGAAAGCAGGAGTTGGAACTTGCCACTGTAGGAGGGAGGATGCTCTGAAAACGCAAAGAGAATGTAATTTCAAGAAGGAAGTCAATAAGGAATAACTGCCTGGTTCAAAAAAGGCCAGTAGAATATCAAAATAGAATTAGGCTACACTCCTCACCCCCTAGATCACCTCTCATCTGATTGAATGAGGCTGTGGGACCAGAAAGTGAAGTTAAGGTGGGAACAAAGACTTGGCAAAAGAGGGAATACATTGGGATTGTCTTCTAAGTGCAGACTTGCAGACTTTAGTAGCAGTCACTTGGAGAAGAATAGGAGCTTTAATATAATTGAGGTTTAGAGTTCTCATTGTTTTTTTAGCTCATCATTTCACTTCATGAAATGAAACTATTTTGAGACTTGGAAATAGCTGAGGACCCACCCATGAATTTATCCCAAAGGCACAAAGAATCAAGCTAATAAGTAATTTTGAAAAGATTGGTGAAATACATAAAGTGGCGTATGGAGACCAGTATGTTTAATATAGTAATGATGTTACTGCATAGTGATTTATATTCATAAGTCTATATAGTTATGCTAGCATTTTTATAATTTCAAAGAAGAGTATATATTGAACACAGATTTTTCCCACTTTATAAAATTAAAGTGAACCTTTTTAAGGTTTCACCATATAAGCATATTGTGAAAACTATATATGTAGTGATTTATGTCAATTGCTACCATTCCCAAAAGTTAGGTATTATTGTTTCTGGGCATATCATCACAAAATTTAAAGATTATACTACTCAATGATCCAAAATACAGATTTCATTAACTATCTAATATTCTATTGGGCTTTAAGGTTCTCATAAGTGGGTATGCCAGTGTTTGAGTTTCAGTTTTGTTTGCATTTATGATGCTGTTCAAGAACAAATCCCTCACTGGAATATCAATTATTAAAGAAGTTTCTTCAGTAGAGCAGATAATCAGTAAGGCAGCCAACAAATAAAGCAACCCCAGGGATATGTTCTTCCAGCCTCCTGTCTGAAGTCCAAAGCATTTATCCAGTTAGCATAGCAGCTGTTGACAGTGTCACTAAAAACAAGCAATAAAGATACCAGAATTCTTTTAAGTGCCTTTGATTGCCCTTTTTGAGTATATGTGGGAATTGCATTTGTTTTCTTTCATGTTCAAAATAAGAAGAGAAGGATAAGCATGTTACAGGTATATTGTTATATGTAAGCCTCATAGTAGCTACAGAACAAAGATCTATAGTAAATACACAAAAAGTGATGAGCAAGGAATATAAGAGGCATACTACTAAAGAAAGCCATCAAACCACAAAGGAGGAGGTCAGGAGAGTAAGAAAAAAAGAGGAACTACCAAAACAAGTAGAAAACAGTGTACAAAATAGCAATAAGCACATGCCTATCATTCCCTTGTAACTAAACTGGTAAAGAATCTGCCTACAATACAGGAGACCCCAGTTGAATTGCTGGGTCAGGAAGATGCCCTGGAGAAGCGCTAGGCTACCCACTGAAGTAATCTTGAGTTTCCCTGGTGACTCATATGGTAAAGAATCTGCCTGCAATGCCAGAGATCTGGGTTCAGTCCCTGGGTTGGGAAGATCCTCTGGAGAAGGAAAAGGCTACCCACTCCGGTAGGTATTCTTGAAAAACTCCATGGCTTATACCTTGGTCCCAAACAGTGGGAGAAGACTGACTTTCACTTTAATCAGTAATTATTTTGAATATAAACAGACTAAATTCTCCAATCAAAAGACATAGAGTGGCTGAATGGATTTTTTAAAAAAAAAATCCATCTATATGTGTGCAGCAGAACCCACTTGATATGAAAGAGCACACCCAATCTGAGATGAAAAGATGGAAAAATATCCTTCATGTAACTGGAAAACACAAATTCTTGAGTAGCTATACCTACATTAGGTAAAATAAAGTTTTAAGCAAGGACTTCAGTAAGAGAAAAAGAGAATTACATGATGTAAGGGTCAATCCAGCAGGTTTTAACAGTTGTGAATATTTATGCACCCAACAAAGAAGCACCTAAATACATAAAAGCAAATATTAATGAATGTAAAGGAAGAAATAAAAAAAACAATAATGATAGATTTTAATATCCCATTACATCAATGAATCGATCATCCATGCAGAAAATCAAATAAAGCAATAGTTTTGAACAACATGTTAGATCAGATAGCCTTAACAACGTTTAGAGAACGTTCCATTCCATCCAAAGACAAACAGAAGTCCTTTAACTAGAGTCCAGTGGAGTGGAAGTTCTTCACCTACAGTCCAGTCACCTTAGAGTTCCATCCACCCAACTAAAAAAGCAAGATGATAATGACACTTTTTAAAAAAATATATTCAATAACATACTGTGTAAATAGCAGGAGTAAGATATCTCCTCAGAGAAAATTGTTGTCTGCCTTCATTTTGTATCAGCTGTACCTGACACACTACATGATACCACATTAGAAAAAGGTGGAGTGATGTATGACACTGGGGTAACAGAATAAAATGCTTTCTGATCATAGTGTTCACTGTCCTCCAAAGAAACTACCTGTTGCCTCTACTGCCTTGGGCATCAGTGTACAGTGGCCAGATACGGCTGGTGAGCATGTAGAATGGGAGTCTTATCTTCTTTTTTTGTGGTTTAATTGCTAAGTTCTAAAGATAAATTTGCTCCGCTACATAAGGATTGTATTACCTTAATACCAGTTAACTGTCATATTTTTATTGAAATATAGTTGGTTTTCAGTGATATGTTAATTTCAGGTGTAATGAAAAGTGATTTATACATCTGTCCTAAGTTATTTCAATCATGTCTGACTTTTTGTGATCCCACAGACCATAACCTACCAGTCTCTGTCCATGGAACTCTTCAGGAAAGGACACATGGCAAGGTTTTTACAAAGGGATCATATCTATGTATATTTACAGTTTTTTAATCTGTTTTATCATAGATTGTCAAAATCTGAGATGAAAAGATGGAAAAATATCCTTCATGTAACTGGAAAACACAAATTCTTGAGTAGCTATACCTACATTAGGTAAAATAAAGTTTTAAGCAAGGACTTCAGTAAGAGAAAAAGAGAATTACATGATGTAAGGGTCAATCCAGCAGGTTTTAACAGTTGTGAATATTTATGCACCCAACAAAGAAGCACCTAAATACATAAAAGCAAATATTAATGAATGTAAAGGAAGAAATAAAAAAAACAATAATGATAGATTTTAATATCCCATTACATCAATGAATCGATCATCCATGCAGAAAATCAAATAAAGCAATAGTTTTGAACAACATGTTAGATCAGATAGCCTTAACAACGTTTAGAGAACGTTCCATTCCATCCAAAGACAAACAGAAGTCCTTTAACTAGAGTCCAGTGGAGTGGAAGTTCTTCACCTACAGTCCAGTCACCTTAGAGTTCCATCCACCCAACTAAAAAAGCAAGATGATAATGACACTTTTTAAAAAAATATATTCAATAACATACTGTGTAAATAGCAGGAGTAAGATATCTCCTCAGAGAAAATTGTTGTCTGCCTTCATTTTGTATCAGCTGTACCTGACACACTACATGATACCACATTAGAAAAAGGTGGAGTGATGTATGACACTGGGGTAACAGAATAAAATGCTTTCTGATCATAGTGTTCACTGTCCTCCAAAGAAACTACCTGTTGCCTCTACTGCCTTGGGCATCAGTGTACAGTGGCCAGATACGGCTGGTGAGCATGTAGAATGGGAGTCTTATCTTCTTTTTTTGTGGTTTAATTGCTAAGTTCTAAAGATAAATTTGCTCCGCTACATAAGGATTGTATTACCTTAATACCAGTTAACTGTCATATTTTTATTGAAATATAGTTGGTTTTCAGTGATATGTTAATTTCAGGTGTAATGAAAAGTGATTTATACATCTGTCCTAAGTTATTTCAATCATGTCTGACTTTTTGTGATCCCACAGACCATAACCTACCAGTCTCTGTCCATGGAACTCTTCAGGAAAGGACACTGGAGTGGGTTGCCATTTCCTTTTCCAGGGTTATTCTTGACAAAGGGATCATATCTATGTATATTTACAGATATATATTCTTTTTCCAATTCTGTTTTATCATAGATTGTTACAAAATATTGAGTATCGTTGCCTGTGCTATACAGTGGGTCATTATTGGTTACCTATTTTATATATAGTAGTTAACATCCATTAATCTCAAAGTCCTAATTTATCCTTCCCCCTTTTCTCCTTCATTAAACATAGACTTGTTTTCTATGTCTGTGGCTGTATTTATGTATTGTAAATGAGTTCATTTGCATCATTTTTAAGGTTTTTTTGTATGTGACATGTATTTGTTTTTCCTGGCTAACTTACTATAGTAATCTCTAGGTCCATACATATTGCTGCAAATGACATTTCATTCCTTTGAGTAATACTGTATTGTATAAATATACATATACATATATATATATATAGTGTATATGTGCATATATATATGTATTTACATACAGATCTTCTTTATCCAATTATTTCTTCTTTATCCATTTATGTTCCTTCTGTGTCTTGGCTATCGCAAACACTGATGCAATGAACATTGGTGTGTGTGTACCTTTGGGAATTATAGTTTTCCCTAGATATATGTCCAGGAGTGGGATGACTTGATCATATGGTAACTCTATTTTTACTTTCTCATAATGGCTGCATCAATTTTCCTTCCCATCAACAGTATAAAAGGTTTTTATTCTGCATGCCCTCCCTGGCATTTATTACTTGTATACTTTATGATGATGGCCACTCTGACTAATGTGAAGTAATATCTCATTGTAGTTTTGGTTTGTATTCCTCTAATATTTAATAATATTGAGCATGTTTTCATGTGCTTTTTGGCTATTTGCATCCTGTTGCCTCTACTGCCTTGGGCATCAGTGTACAGTGGCCAGATACGGCTGGTGAGCATGTAGAATGGGAGTCTTATCTTCTTTTTGTGGCTTAATTGCTAAGTTCTAAAGATAAATTTGCTCCGCTACATAAGGATTGTATTACCTTAATACCAGTTAACTGTCATATTTTTATTGAAATATAGTTGGTTTTCAGTGATATGTTAATTTCAGGTGTAATGAAAAGTGATTTATACATCTGTCCTAAGTTATTTCAATCATGTCTGACTTTTTGTGATCCCACAGACCATAACCTACCAGTCTCTGTCCATGGAACTCTTCAGGAAAGGACACTGGAGTGGGTTGCCATTTCCTTTTCCAGGGTTATTCTTGACAAAGGGATCATATCTATGTATATTTACAGATCTATATTCTTTTCCAATTCTGTTTTATCATAGATTGTTACAAAATATTGAGTATCGTTGCCTGTGCTATACAGTGGGTCATTATTGGTTACCTATTTTATATATAGTAGTTAACATCCATTAATCTCAAAGTCCTAATTTATCCTTCCCCCTTTTCTCCTTCATTAAACATAGACTTGTTTTCTATGTCTGTGGCTGTATTTATGTATTGTAAATGAGTTCATTTGCATCATTTTTAAGGTTTTTTTGTATGTGACATGTATTTGTTTTTCCTGGCTAACTTACTATAGTAATCTCTAGGTCCATACATATTGCTGCAAATGACATTTCATTCCTTTGAGTAATACTGTATTGTATAAATATACATATACATATATATATATATAGTGTATATGTGCATATATATATGTATTTACATACAGATCTTCTTTATCCAATTATTTCTTCTTTATCCATTTATGTTCCTTCTGTGTCTTGGCTATCGCAAACACTGATGCAATGAACATTGGTGTGTGTGTACCTTTGGGAATTATAGTTTTCCCTAGATATATGTCCAGGAGTGGGATGACTTGATCATATGGTAACTCTATTTTTACTTTCTCATAATGGCTGCATCAATTTTCCTTCCCATCAACAGTATAAAAGGTTTTTATTCTGCATGCCCTCCCTGGCATTTATTACTTGTATACTTTATGATGATGGCCACTCTGACTAATGTGAAGTAATATCTCATTGTAGTTTTGGTTTGTATTCCTCTAATATTTAATAATATTGAGCATGTTTTCATGTGCTTTTTGGCTATTTGCATGTCTTCTTTTGAGAAATGTCTATTTTAATCTTCTACCTTAAAATTTTTTTTTATTATTAGCTATTGAGCTGCATGACCTGTTTGAGGATTAATCCCTTGTCAATTGAATCATTTGCAAATATTTCTCCCCATTCTGTAGATTCACTTTTTGTTCTGTTTATATTTAACTTTAATGTGCAAAAGCTTTAGGTTTCTTTAGGTCTGATTTGTTTATTTTTGTTTTATTTATGTTTTTGGAAGTGAATCAAAAAGGATATTGTTGTGATTTATGTCAGAGTGTTCTGCCTATGTTTTTCTCTAAGAGTTTTATAACATCTGGTCTTACATTTAAGTCTTTAGCTTAGTTTTATACATGGTGTAGAGAATGTTCTAATTTCATTATTTTGCATGGGGCTGTCCAATTTTCCCAGCCTCCACTACATATGCTTGCCTCCTTTGTCAGAGTTTAGTTGACCATAGATGTGTGGGTTAATTTCTGGATTTTCTGTTCTGTTCCATTGATCTATATGTCTAGTTTTCTGTGTGTGTGTGCCAGGACCATACTGTTTGATAAATGTAGCTTTGTAGTATAGTCTGAAGTCATAGAACTATATTGAAATATGTAACCTATAGTCAAAGTCATGATATCTTCTCCTTTGACCATTCTCAAGATTGCTTTGGCAATGTGGAGTCTTTTGTAGTTCCATACAAATATTGGGATTATATTTTTCAGTTCTGTGAAAATTGTCATGGGCAATTTGATAGGGATTGCATTAAATCTGTAGATCACTTTTAGTTTTATGTACATATATTTTTTTAAAGTGAAAGCAGATTTATTTAGAGCAGGATACACATTCCATGGGCTTCCCAGGTGGTCTCAGTAAAGAATCCTGCGGCAATGCAGGAGACTCGGGTTTGGTCTCTGGCTTGCAAAGATCCCCTGGAGTGAGGACACGGCAATCCACTCCAGTATGCTTACCAGGAGAATTCCAGGCTAGCCCCTCAGTACAGAGACTGGAAAGTCCCACAATCTTCTGTCTACAGACTGGAGTCTCAGGAAGCTGGTGGTGTAAGTCAGTCTGTGTCCAGAGGTCCGGGAACCAGGGGAGCCAATGTTTTAAATTTCAGTCTGGTTTCAGGACCTAAAGGAGCTCAGATTCTTCATGTCTCTTTGCAGAGAAGAATTCAGTGAGAGACAAAGTGATAGGTAAGAAATGGATTTATTTAGACTCGGAGAAAAGCCACGCCACAGACAGAGTGTGGGCCATTGCAGAGTGAACAGTGGCCTAGTTGTATGTACATTTTAATAACACCCAAGTATTTCAGTTCGTGATCATGGGATATCATTCCAATTCTTTGCTTCATTTTTAATTTTCTTTATCAGTATTTTATAATTTTCAGTGTATAGATCTTTCATATTTTAGGTTTAAATTATTCTTAAGTATTTTATTGTTTTTGTTGCAGTTTTAAACGGGGTCGTCTTCTTGCTTTCTCTTTCTGAAGTTCTATTATTAATGTATAGAAAAGCAACAAATTTCTTTGCATTAATCTTATTAATAGATCCTACAGCTTTATTCAATTCATTATTCTAATGGATTTTGGGTGGAACTATTTAAGTTTTTCAATGTATAGTAACATGTTATCTAGAAAAAGTGACTTTCTTTCTTCCCTTCTAGTTGGAATGGGTCTTACTTCTTTTTATTGATTGCTGTGGCTAGGATAAACAATTTTAGATATGTTAAATGAAAGTGGGCAAGAGTGGGCATCCTTTTCTTGTACTGGATTTTAGAGAAAACTTTTTAGCTTTTCACCATGATTTTTGATGTTTGCTATGGGTTTATTGTAAATGGCTTTTATTATGTTGAGACTTGTTTCCCCTATACCAACTTTGCTTAATTTGTAAAATATCGTGAGTGGATTTTGAATTTTATCAACTGCATTCTTTCGGTCTATTGAGATGATCATGTGATTTTTAGCCTTTTTGTCAGTGTCACGTATCACATGGGCTAATTTGCAGATACTGAAATTGTCTTTGAATCTGTGGAATAAATCCACTTGATCATGGGGCATGATCCTTTTTATACACTGTTGAATTCAGTTTCCTAATTCATTTCAAGGACTTTTGCATGTATATTGCCTGTACTTTTCTATTTTGCAGTGTCTATCTGGTTTTGGTATCATGGTAATGGTGACCTCATAGAATGAAATAGGAAATTTTCCCTCCTCTTCAATTTTTTGAAGTAGTTTGAAATGAATAGGTACTAGTTCTTTGTATGTTTGGTAGATTTCGCCTGTGAAGCTGTCTAGAATGGACTTTTGTTTGCTGGGATTTTTTTTTTTTAATTATGAATTCCATTTCACTGCTAACAACCGCTCTATTTCTTGTGTGCCCATTTCTTCCTCATTCAGTCTTGCTAGATCGTATGTTTCCAGAAAATTGTACATTTCTTTATGTAATTCAGTTTGTTGGTATGTTGCTACTCACAGTATTCTCTTATGATATTTTTGTGTCTCTTAATATCACTTCTTATTTCTCATTTTGAATTTCTTATTAATTTGTACCCTCTCCATGAACCTACTTCAAGGTTTAACAATTTTATCTTTTCAGAAAAATAGCACTTGTTTTATTGATCTGTTTTTTGTTTCCCCTTGGCTCTATTTGTTGCCTCTCTGATTTTATTTTATTTTTTTATATATTTTTTTAAGCTTTTATTTTACTTTTAACTTTTACAGAGTTTTTTTGTTTACAGATATGTATGTTCTCAGATTAGTCATATGTATATCCCCCCCATCCCACCCCTCCAGACCATTATACAGCACCCCTGAAGTATCTGCTTTTCTCACAAAGCAATGACTATAGCTATTTTCTCCACATATGATAGTACAGGCCTTCATGCTACTTCCTTTACGCCTCTAACCCACTGTTCTTTCCCCACAATATCCATATGTCCACTGTCCATGTCTGTCTTTTCGTAGCTTCACTGCATGTGCCATCATCACCATCCTACTAGATTCCATATATATGTGTTAGTATATGGTACTTGTCCTCTTTCTGACTAACTTCACTTTTTATGATAGGTTCTAGATCCCCATGACCTACTTTGCAGATACTGAAATTGTCTTTGAATCTGTGGAATAAATCCACTTGATCATGGGGCATGATCCTTTTTATACACTGTTGAATTCAGTTTCCTAATTCATTTCAAGGACTTTTGCATGTATATTGCCTGTACTTTTCTATTTTGCAGTGTCTATCTGGTTTTGGTATCATGGTAATGGTGACCTCATAGAATGAAATGGGAAAATTTTCCCTCCTCTTCAATTTTTTGAAGTAGTTTGAAATGAATAGGTACTAGTTCTTTGTATGTTTGGTAGATTTCGCCTGTGAAGCTGTCTAGAATGGACTTTTGTTTGCTGGGATTTTTTTTTTTTAATTATGAATTCCATTTCACTGCTAACAACCGCTCTATTTCTTGTGTGCCCATTTCTTCCTCATTCAGTCTTGCTAGATCGTATGTTTCCAGAAAATTGTACATTTCTTTATGTAATTCAGTTTGTTGGTATGTTGCTACTCACAGTATTCTCTTATGATATTTTTGTGTCTCTTAATATCACTTCTTATTTCTCATTTTGAATTTCTTATTAATTTGTACCCTCTCCATGAACCTACTTCAAGGTTTAACAATTTTATCTTTTCAGAAAAATAGCACTTGTTTTATTGATCTGTTTTTTGTTTCCCCTTGGCTCTATTTGTTGCCTCTCTGATTTTATTTTATTTTTTTATATATTTTTTTAAGCTTTTATTTTACTTTTAACTTTTACAGAGTTTTTTTGTTTACAGATATGTATGTTCTCAGATTAGTCATATGTATATCCCCCCCATCCCACCCCTCCAGACCATTATACAGCACCCCTGAAGTATCTGCTTTTCTCACAAAGCAATGACTATAGCTATTTTCTCCACATATGATAGTACAGGCCTTCATGCTACTTCCTTTACGCCTCTAACCCACTGTTCTTTCCCCACAATATCCATATGTCCACTGTCCATGTCTGTCTTTTCGTAGCTTCACTGCATGTGCCATCATCACCATCCTACTAGATTCCATATATATGTGTTAGTATATGGTACTTGTCCTCTTTCTGACTAACTTCACTTTTTATGATAGGTTCTAGATCCAACCACCTCATTAGGGCTGATTCTTCTGCATTTCTTTTTACAGCTGTGTGGTATTCCATTGTATATATGTCCCAGAGCTTTTGTATCCATTCGTTCGTTGATGGGCATCTAGGTTGTTTCCATGTTCTAGCTATTGTATAGAGAGCCTCAATGAACATTGGGGGACAGGTGCTTCTTTCAGATTTGATTTCATCAGGGTATAAGCCTAAGAGTGGGATTTCTAGTTCGTATGGTGCTTCTATCTTTAGTTTTTTAAGAAATCTCCACATTGTCTTCCATAGAGGTTGTATCAATCTACATTCCCACCAGCAATTCAAGAGGATTCCCTTTTCTCCACACCCTCTCCAGCATTTATTGTCTGTCGATTTATTGATGATGGCCATTCTGACGGGTATGAGGTGATATCTCATTGTAGTTTTGATTTGCATATCTCTAATTATAAGCGAAGTTGAGCATCGTTTCATGTGTTTTGGGCCATCTGTATGTCCTCTTTGGAGAGGTATCTGTTTAGGTCCTTTTCCCATTTTTTGATTGGGTTGTTCATTTCTCCGGTGCTGAGTTGTCTGAGTTGCTTGTAGATTTTGGAGATTAATACTTTGTCTGTTGTATCATTTGCTATGATTTTTTCCCACTCTGTGGGGTGTCTGTTCAGGTTTTTTGTAATTTCTTTCGCTGTACAAAAGCTTTTAAGTTTCATGAGGTCCCACGTGTTCATTTTTCTTTTCAGTTCTGCTATTCTAGTAGGTGGGTCAGAGAAGATCTTGCTTTGATTGATGTCCTTGAGAGTTTTTCTGATATTCTCCTCTAAGAGTTTGATGGTCCACCCTCCAGACCATTATACAGCACCTGAGTCCCCACAAAGCAATGACTATAGCTATTTTCTCCACATATGATAGTACAGGCCTTCATGCTACTTCCTTTACGCCTCTAACCCACTGTTCTTTCCCCACAATATCCATATGTCCACTGTCCATGTCTGTCTTTTCGTAGCTTCACTGCATGTGCCATCATCACCATCCTACTAGATTCCATATATATGTGTTAGTATATGGTACTTGTCCTCTTTCTGACTAACTTCACTTTTTATGATAGGTTCTAGATCCAACCACCTCATTAGGGCTGATTCTTCTGCATTTCTTTTTACAGCTGTGTGGTATTCCATTGTATATATGTCCCAGAGCTTTTGTATCCATTCGTTCGTTGATGGGCATCTAGGTTGTTTCCATGTTCTAGCTATTGTATAGAGAGCCTCAATGAACATTGGGGGACAGGTGCTTCTTTCAGATTTGATTTCATCAGGGTATAAGCCTAAGAGTGGGATTTCTAGTTCGTATGGTGCTTCTATCTTTAGTTTTTTAAGAAATCTCCACATTGTCTTCCATAGAGGTTGTATCAATCTACATTCCCACCAGCAATTCAAGAGGATTCCCTTTTCTCCACACCCTCTCCAGCATTTATTGTCTGTCGATTTATTGATGATGGCCATTCTGACGGGTATGAGGTGATATCTCATTGTAGTTTTGATTTGCATATCTCTAATTATAAGCGAAGTTGAGCATCGTTTCATGTGTTTTGGGCCATCTGTATGTCCTCTTTGGAGAGGTATCTGTTTAGGTCCTTTTCCCATTTTTTGATTGGGTTGTTCATTTCTCCGGTGCTGAGTTGTCTGAGTTGCTTGTAGATTTTGGAGATTAATACTTTGTCTGTTGTATCATTTGCTATGATTTTTTCCCACTCTGTGGGGTGTCTGTTCAGGTTTTTTGTAATTTCTTTCGCTGTACAAAAGCTTTTAAGTTTCATGAGGTCCCACGTGTTCATTTTTCTTTTCAGTTCTGCTATTCTAGTAGGTGGGTCAGAGAAGATCTTGCTTTGATTGATGTCCTTGAGAGTTTTTCTGATATTCTCCTCTAAGAGTTTGATGGTTTCTAACCTTACATTTAGGTCTTTAATCCATTTTGAGTTGATCTTTGTGCATGGTGTCAGGGAATGTTCCAATTTCATTTTTTTGCAGGTAGCTGTCCAATTTTCCCAGCACCACTTGTTGAAGAGGTTGTCTTTGTCTCATTTTATAGTTTCACCTCCTTTGTCAAAAATAAGGTACCCATAGGTGCGTGGGTTTATCTCTAGGTTCTCGATCTTGTTCCATTGGTCGATATTTCTGTTTTTGTGCCAGTACCATACTGTCTTGAAGACTGTTGCTTTGTAGTAGAGTCTGAAGTTAGGGAGGCTGATCCCTCCAGCTCCATTCTTCTTTCTCAGGATTGCTTTGGCTATTCGAGGTCTTTTGGGTTTCCATATGAACTGTGTGATTCTTTGGTCTAGTTCTGTGAAGAATGTCATTGGTAGTTTGATAGGGATCGCATTGAATCTATAGATGACATTTGGTAGTATGGTCATTTTCACAATATTGATTCTTCCGACCCAGGAACATGGAATATCTCTCCATCTGTTTAAGTCGTCTTTAATGTCTCTCATGAGTGTCTTGTAATTTTCTGTGTACAGTTCTTTTGTTTCTTTGGGTAGGTTTAGTCCTAGATATTTGATTCTTTTGGTTGCAATGGTGAAGGGTGTTGCCTCTTTGAGTTCGTTTTCTGATTTTTTGTTCTTTGTGTATAGGAGTGCCAGTGATTTCTGTGTATTGATTTTGTATCCTGCGACTTTGCTAAATTTGTTGATTAGCTCTAGTAGTTTTGTAATAGTGTCTTTAGGATTTTCTATGTATAATATCATGCCCTCTGTGAATAGAGAGAGTTTGACTTCTTCCTTTCCAATTTGGATTACTTTGATTTCTTTGTCTTCTCTTATTGCTGTTGCTAGGACTTCCAGGACTATGTTGAATAATAGTGGTGAAAGTGGACACCCTTGTCTTGTTCCTGATCTTAGAGGGAATGCTTTCAGTTTTTCACCATTGAGGATAATGTTCACTGTGGACTTCAGAGAAGATCTTGCTTTGATTGATGTCCTTGAGAGTTTTTCTGATATTCTCCTCTAAGAGTTTGATGGTTTCTAACCTTACATTTAGGTCTTTAATCCATTTTGAGTTGATCTTTGTGCATGGTGTCAGGGAATGTTCCAATTTCATTTTTTTGCAGGTAGCTGTCCAATTTTCCCAGCACCACTTGTTGAAGAGGTTGTCTTTGTCTCATTTTATAGTTTCACCTCCTTTGTCAAAAATAAGGTACCCATAGGTGCGTGGGTTTATCTCTAGGTTCTCGATCTTGTTCCATTGGTCGATATTTCTGTTTTTGTGCCAGTACCATACTGTCTTGAAGACTGTTGCTTTGTAGTAGAGTCTGAAGTTAGGGAGGCTGATCCCTCCAGCTCCATTCTTCTTTCTCAGGATTGCTTTGGCTATTCGAGGTCTTTTGGGTTTCCATATGAACTGTGTGATTCTTTGGTCTAGTTCTGTGAAGAATGTCATTGGTAGTTTGATAGGGATCGCATTGAATCTATAGATGACATTTGGTAGTATGGTCATTTTCACAATATTGATTCTTCCGACCCAGGAACATGGAATATCTCTCCATCTGTTTAAGTCGTCTTTAATGTCTCTCATGAGTGTCTTGTAATTTTCTGTGTACAGTTCTTTTGTTTCTTTGGGTAGGTTTAGTCCTAGATATTTGATTCTTTTGGTTGCAATGGTGAAGGGTGTTGCCTCTTTGAGTTCGTTTTCTGATTTTTTGTTCTTTGTGTATAGGAGTGCCAGTGATTTCTGTGTATTGATTTTGTATCCTGCGACTTTGCTAAATTTGTTGATTAGCTCTAGTAGTTTTGTAATAGTGTCTTTAGGATTTTCTATGTATAATATCATGCCCTCTGTGAATAGAGAGAGTTTGACTTCTTCCTTTCCAATTTGGATTACTTTGATTTCTTTGTCTTCTCTTATTGCTGTTGCTAGGACTTCCAGGACTATGTTGAATAATAGTGGTGAAAGTGGACACCCTTGTCTTGTTCCTGATCTTAGAGGGAATGCTTTCAGTTTTTCACCATTGAGGATAATGTTCACTGTGGACTTCTCATACATGGCTTTCACTATGTTGAGATAGTTTCCTTCTACGCCCATTTTTTGAAGAGTTTTTTTTTTTTTTTATCATAAATGGGTGTTGTACTTTGTCAAAGACTTTTCCTGCATCTATTGAGATGATCATGTGATTTTTGTCTCTCAATTTGTTGATATGGTGTATCACATTGATTGATTTGCAGATATTGAAGAATCCTTGTATGCCTGGGATAAACCCGACTTGATAATGATGTATGAGCTTTTTGATGTGTTGTTGAATTCTGTTTGCTAGGATTTTGTTGAGGATTTTGGCGTCTAAATTTATCAGTGCAATTGGCATATAATTTTCTTTTTCTGTGTTGTCTTTTCCTGGCTTTGGTATCAGGGTGATGTCAGTCTCATAGGATGTGTTTGGAAGTGTTCCTTCCTGTGCAACTTTTGGGAAGAGTTTTAGATGAGCAAGCATTATCTCTTCTTTAAATGTTTGGTAGAATTCACCTGTGAAGCCATCTGGCCCTGGGCTTTTATTTTTGGGTATATTTTTGATCACAAAGTGGATTTCTGAGCTTACGATTGGGTTGTTTGTAGTTTCTATTTCTTCCTTGTTGAGTCTTGGGAGATTAACCTTCTCTAAGAAACTGTCCATTTCTTCCAGGTTGTCCAGTTTGTTGCCATAGAGTTGTTCATAATAGTCTGTAAGAATTCTTTGGATTTCTGCATTAACTGTTGTAATCTCTCCTTTTTCATTTTTGATTTTGGTGATCTGACTCTTCTCTCTTTTTTTCTTGATTAGTCTGGCCAGTGGTTTGTCTATTTTATTTACCTTTTCGAAGAACCAGCTTTTTGTTTGATTTATCTTTACTATTGTTTCTTTTGTTTCTTTTTCATTTATTTCTGCTTTGATCTTTATGATTTCTCTTCTTCTGCTGACTTTGGGGTGTTTTTGTTCTTCTTTCTCCAGCTGTTTTAAGAATATGGTTAGGTCGCCTTTTTGAGCTTTTCCTAGTTTCTTGAGGTAAGATTGAATTGCTATAAACTTCCCTCTTAGAACTTCTTTTGCAGTATCCCATAGATTTTGCACTGTCGTGTGTTCATTGTCGTTTTCTTCTAGGACTTTTTTTTATTTCTCCTTTGATTTGCTCGGTAATCAGTTGGTTTTTTAGGTATGCGTTGTTTAATATCCATGTGTTTGTGTTTTTAGTGGTGTTTGTCCTGTAGTTGATCTCTAGTCTCATTGCATTGTGGTCCGAGAAGGTGGTTGATATAATTTCGGTTTTCTTGAATTGACTGATGTTTGATTTGTGGCCCAAGATGTGGTCTATCCTGGAGATGTTCCATGAGCAGTTGAGAAGAAAGTGTATTCTTCTGCTTTTGGATGGACTCTCTGATTTTATTGTGCCATTCCTTCTGCTAACTTGTTTGTTCTTCTTTTACTAATTTTTTTTAGATGGTAAGTTAGGTTGGTTATTTGAGACCTATTTTGCTTCTTGAGGTGGGTCTGTGTCATTGTAAACTTCTTAGAAGTACTGCTGCTGCATATTTGTATTTCCATTTTTGTCTGGAGGTATGCTCTGACTTCCTCTTTTGATTTTTTCATTGGTCCATTGATATTTAGTAGCATGTTGTTTAGTCTCCATTTTTTTTTTTAACTTTTAATTGGAGAATAATTGCTGTACAGAGTTGTGCTGGTGTCTGTTGTACAACAATGTGAATCTGCTGTAACTGTATATACATCCTCTCCCTCTTGAGTCTCCTTCGCATTGCCAACCTACCATCCTACCCCTTTAGGTGGTCACAGCACAACAGGCTGGCTGTGTTACAGAGCAGCTTCCCACTACTTGTCTATAATACTTTACACATGGCAGTGTATATATGTCGATGCTACTTTCTCAGTTCATTCCACCCTCTCCTTCCTCTGCTGTGGCCACAAGAACATTCTCTACATCTGTTGCTTTATTTCTCTGTGGCCAATTGGCTTGTCAGTACCAATTTTCTACATGACATATATATGTATTAATATATGATGTTTATGCTTATCTTTTCTTACTTCACTCAGTGTAATAGGCTCTAGGTTCATCCACTGCAGTTCAGCTGACTCAAAGTTCTTGGCTGAGTAATATTCCACTGTGTGTGTGTGTGTGTGTGTGTGTGTGTGTGTGTGTACCATAACTTCATTTCCTCCATTTCTCCTTCTATAACTAATTTCTAGTTTCATGACACTGTGTTTAGAAAAAAATGCTCAGCATAATTTCTGTCCTCTTAAATATGTAGAGTTATTTTATCATCTGGCATGTGATATATATATCTTGTAGGACATTTCATATGCACTTGAAAAGAATGTGTACTCTGCTCTTTTGGATGTAAAGTCCTACAGATATCTGTTAGGTACAGCTGATCTATTGTGTCATTTAAGTGCACTGTTGTTTTATTAATTTTCTGTCTATATTTGTCCATTGATCTAAGTGGGGTGTTAATGACACCTACTATTATTGTCGATTTCTCCCTTTATGTCTGATAATATTCATTTTGTATGTTTAGCTATTCCTATATAAAGGGTATATATGTTAACAATTGCTATAGCCCATTTCTGTGCTGATTCCTTTATCATTATATCTTTTTTGTCTTTATTTATAGATGTTTTTTTAAATTTTATTTTGTCTGATACAAGCATTGCTTTCTTTTCACTACCATTTGCATGAAATATCTTTTTCCATTCAGTCAGCTTTTATCTGTGTGTCTTTAGCTCTGAAGTGAGTCTCTTGTAAATAGCATATAGATGGCTCTTGCTTTTTATTAACCCAGTCACTTTGTATCTTTTAACTGTAACATTTAGTCCATTAGCATTTAAAGTAATTATTGATGTTTGTACTTACTGCATTTTTGTTACTTGTTTCCTAGTTGTTTTTGCAATTCTCTTTTTCCTTTTAGTTTCTTTCCTTAATAGTATGCTTGTGTTTCTTTCTGATGTTTGTGTATCTCTTATAGGTTTTTGATTTGTGGTTACCATGAGGTTCATATATGTTGACCTAAAAATATACCCATTTGTTTTAACCTGCTGGTAATTTATTCAGGCATTCTAAAAGTAGTGTGTCTTTGTTTAGTACCCTCCTCTACATTCTGTGTTCTTGATATAATATTTTGTATTTTCATGTTAGTTCCTTTACTGATTATTATATTTGTAGTTGACTTTAATTTTTTTTGACTTTTTTACCTTTATAATAGCCAATTTAAGTGATTGCTATTCAGCCTTTCCTATACATAGTCTGTTCTGTTATAGCCTTCTCTTTCCACTGAGAGAACACCTTTTAATATTTCATTTAGGATAGCTTGGTATTCATGGACTCTTTGACTTTTGGTTTTCAGCGTTCTTTATCTCTCCCTCAATCCTAAATGATAATCTTGTTAGGTTGAATATCCTCGGTTGCAGGTTTTTCTCTTTGTCCTTTGAATATATCATGCCACACTCTTCTGGCCTGCAAGGCTTCTGCAGAAAAATAACCTCATAGCTTTACAGGGGTCACTTATTTATTACACTCTTGCAGCAGTTAGAATTCTTTCTTTAATTTTTGCACTTTAAACATGATGTGTCTTGGTGTGGCTCTTGGTATTTTTTCTTTGGGACATCTGTGCTTCCTGTACCTGGATATCTATTTCCTTTATCAGATGTGGGAAGTTTTCAGTCATAATTTCCTCAAATATATCTTAGACTCTTTTTTTCTCACTCTTCTCCTTCTGAGACCTCTGTAATGAGAATAACGGTGTACCGATGTCATCTCAGAGGTCCCTTAAACTGTTCTCATTTTTTACATTTGTTTGAGTTTTTACTGAGTAGGTGATTTCAATTATTTCATTATCCAGATCATGTATGTGTTCTTCTGTGTCCCCTAGTCTGCTGTTAATTCCTTTTAGTGTATTTCTCATTTTAGTTACTTGTTTCCTAGTTGTTTTTGCAATTCTCTTTTTCCTTTTAGTTTCTTTCCTTAATAGTATGCTTGTGTTTCTTTCTGATGTTTGTGTATCTCTTATAGGTTTTTGATTTGTGGTTACCATGAGGTTCATATATGTTGACCTAAAAATATACCCATTTGTTTTAACCTGCTGGTAATTTATTCAGGCATTCTAAAAGTAGTGTGTCTTTGTTTAGTACCCTCCTCTACATTCTGTGTTCTTGATATAATATTTTGTATTTTCATGTTAGTTCCTTTACTGATTATTATATTTGTAGTTGACTTTAATTTTTTTTGACTTTTTTACCTTTATAATAGCCAATTTAAGTGATTGCTATTCAGCCTTTCCTATACATAGTCTGTTCTGTTATAGCCTTCTCTTTCCACTGAGAGAACACCTTTTAATATTTCATTTAGGATAGCTTGGTATTCATGGACTCTTTGACTTTTGGTTTTCAGCGTTCTTTATCTCTCCCTCAATCCTAAATGATAATCTTGTTAGGTTGAATATCCTCGGTTGCGGGTTTTTTCTCTTTGTCCTTTGAATATATCATGCCACACTCTTCTGGCCTGCAAGGCTTCTGCAGAAAAATAACCTCATAGCTTTACAGGGGTCACTTATTTATTACACTCTTGCAGCAGTTAGAATTCTTTCTTTAATTTTTGCACTTTAAACATGATGTGTCTTGGTGTGGCTCTTGGTATTTTTTCTTTGGGACATCTGTGCTTCCTGTACCTGGATATCTATTTCCTTTATCAGATGTGGGAAGTTTTCAGTCATAATTTCCTCAAATATATCTTAGACTCTTTTTTTCTCACTCTTCTCCTTCTGAGACCTCTGTAATGAGAATAACGGTGTACCGATGTCATCTCAGAGGTCCCTTAAACTGTTCTCATTTTTTACATTTGTTTGAGTTCTTACTCTTCGGAGTAGGTGATTTCAATTATTTCATTATCCAGATCATGTATGTGTTCTTCTGTGTCCCCTAGTCTGCTGTTAATTCCTTTTAGTGTATTTCTCATTTTAGTTATTGTATTTTTCAGTCCTGACTGGTTCTTTATTTTCTACTTATTAAAATTCTCACTGTATTCACCTATTCTTTTCCCTAATTCAGTTAGCATTTTTATTATTAATGCTTTGAATTCTCCATCTGGTAAATGGTTTATTTCTGTTTCAATAGGTGGTGTTCAGGTGTTTGGGATTATTATTCTTTCAGTGAAATAAAATTCCTCTGTTTTTTCATTTTTGTTAACTTTGTGTCTCTAGTAAAGTCAAATGAAACAGATATCTATTGCAGTCTTGAAGGGCTATCCTTGTATGGGAGTATCCTTATACGGTCTGTGCATGCCCATTTGCTTCAGTGGGAGAGGTCAATCTGACGTAAGCACAAGTCATATCCAGGGTGTGCTGGCAGCCTTGGTAGGAGGTGGGGCTGCAGATGCAAAGTCTAGGTCCAGAGCCATGAGTGAGCCCCAGCTTCTCCTTTGCTCAGGGGCCTGTGCTTTACCTATTGATGACTTGGAGTGGGTTCCAAGATTCTGGAGCAGAAGCCCTGAGAGTCATGTCTGCATTGACTCCTTTCCCTGTAAGTGTGTGCTTTCCCCCTTCACAACACCATCACTCTTGCCACTGAGAAAATTAGTGCTGGAGCAGGAGGGATCTGGCTGTGACCACTGGAAGTTCCAGCCGCAGTTAGACTCAGAATACTTCTAATGTGTTGCCTCTATATGCACGCAGTAATGGCTGTCTCACACATTGAGATACAGTGGCAGCTGTCAGGCTCTTGGTATTTTTTCTTTGGGACATCTGTGCTTCCTGTACCTGGATATCTATTTCCTTTATCAGATGTGGGAAGTTTTCAGTCATAATTTCCTCAAATATATCTTAGACTCTTTTTTTCTCACTCTTCTCCTTCTGAGACCTCTGTAATGAGAATAACGGTGTACCGATGTCATCTCAGAGGTCCCTTAAACTGTTCTCATTTTTTACATTTGTTTGAGTTCTTACTCTTCGGAGTAGGTGATTTCAATTATTTCATTATCCAGATCATGTATGTGTTCTTCTGTGTCCCCTAGTCTGCTGTTAATTCCTTTTAGTGTATTTCTCATTTTAGTTATTGTATTTTTCAGTCCTGACTGGTTCTTTATTTTCTACTTATTAAAATTCTCACTGTATTCACCTATTCTTTTCCCTAATTCAGTTAGCATTTTTATTATTAATGCTTTGAATTCTCCATCTGGTAAATGGTTTATTTCTGTTTCAATAGGTGGTGTTCAGGTGTTTGGGATTATTATTCTTTCAGTGAAATAAAATTCCTCTGTTTTTTCATTTTTGTTAACTTTGTGTCTCTAGTAAAGTCAAATGAAACAGATATCTATTGCAGTCTTGAAGGGCTATCCTTGTATGGGAGTATCCTTATACGGTCTGTGCATGCCCATTTGCTTCAGTGGGAGAGGTCAATCTGACGTAAGCACAAGTCATATCCAGGGTGTGCTGGCAGCCTTGGTAGGAGGTGGGGCTGCAGATGCAAAGTCTAGGTCCAGAGCCATGAGTGAGCCCCAGCTTCTCCTTTGCTCAGGGGCCTGTGCTTTACCTATTGATGACTTGGAGTGGGTTCCAAGATTCTGGAGCAGAAGCCCTGAGAGTCATGTCTGCATTGACTCCTTTCCCTGTAAGTGTGTGCTTTCCCCCTTCACAACACCATCACTCTTGCCACTGAGAAAATTAGTGCTGGAGCAGGAGGGATCTGGCTGTGACCACTGGAAGTTCCAGCCGCAGTTAGACTCAGAATACTTCTAATGTGTTGCCTCTATATGCACGCAGTAATGGCTGTCTCACACATTGAGATACAGTGGCAGGTCACTTGTTCCTTACAGCTGAGCTGTCTCCTTGACCAATGCAACCCTCACCATAGTGTGAAGATGTGCTGCAGAGCATGTGGGGTTTTTGTGGGTACTAAGTATGAGCAACGGTGTGGGCTGCTGTGGCCCCAGCCACAGCAGAGACCCAGGATGCTTCTGTTACGTTGCTGCCTTTGCTGGTGCCTATAATAGCTGCCCCTTCCTTGTTCAGATACAGCTCTGTGTGTGAACCGTAGAGCTAAACTTCTCCTCACCTGAAGTAGCCCTTGCCGCAGTATGCAGGTGTGACTTGAAGCAAGTGGGGCTGGAGCAGGCACTCAGTTTGGGCTTGGAAATGCACCTGAATAGTCACAGGAAACTGTCCAGTATCTTGTGTGGTTTCAGTCCTCCATCTCTAATCAGTTTGAGGAGTCAGCAAACGTGTGTGTGCTCCTCAGGAGGGGAGGCCAGGCCTCCCATAGTCTTCTTGTTAGTCCCACCAGCCCATTAACAATCCAGGGTACATACCCTCTTGATGTTGAACTCCAGTACTGGAGCACCTGGTATGTGACTCAACCACTCACTCCCCAAAGGTTTGCCCCTCCTCTTCTGAGTCCCCTTCTGGGGCACAGGTTTTGACCCTGTTGCTTTTCTTCCTTTTCTACCCAGTTCCCGACTGTCTTACAGTCATGGTTGAAAAAGAGTCTCCGTTTCCAGCTAATTTGTGATTAGAATTGTTCCACATACAGATGTTCATCATGTGTTCATTGGGGAAAGTGAGATGTGTGTCCTCCTACTCCACTATCTTGATCTGAATCCCTCTCATAAGATGTTTTAAACGAGGTATGGAATATAGCATTTTTAAGATTAGCCAGTATATACTTATATCTAATTTTTAAATGAATTTAAATGAATAATTATAAATTGTACAGTTGTTTGTGAAACATTTTGTTAGTGGTTTTATTTAGAGAACTGTGGGCTCTAATAAAACTATAAATTATAAAATATTTTACAAAGGCATCTATGCTGTTATATTTTTAAAAATCACTTTAAGAGGAAACATTTTAATAAATTAAATAATTTAAGATAAAATTGTTATTTTAATTATTTCTTTTATTAATACTGATTCATTTAAATGGATCAACTGTTACGATGACTGACATAAAAATTGAAAGCATAAGTAAAATTTAATTTTGCTGAATAAGCCATTTTTAATAACACTAAAACTAAGTTTCTTTTTTTTGACACCTTTTTAAAGTTTTTTATAATTAGTTTAACTAGCATTACCCTGCAACTGAGGAAAAGTTTTCCTGAGGCTCTGTCATCATTTTTTTTTTTTTTTGGTGTTAATGATGTTTTTGCCTAGACGCCAATTAAGTATAAAAACTTATTTTAATTAGAGATTAAATTTTGATATCCAAGGGACTTAAAATCACATTTTGTGTAATACTTCTGAACATCTTACTCTCTGATGAATGTTTAATATAAACAGGGAAACATATAAATTCTAATAATACCTTTCTCTGGATTTGGATGATTTACATAAACTCTGCACCTCTGCAAATGGTTTTTTACTTTCTTTTTTCAATTTTGGCCTCTTTCTTGTTTGTTAGTCCCACCCCTTGGTATACCCTCTTGATGTTGAACTCAGACCACTCAACCACTCACTCCCCAAAGGTTTGCCCCTCCTCTTCTGAGTCCCCTTCTGGGGCACAGGTTTTGACCCTGTTGCTTTTCTTCCTTTTCTACCCAGTTCCCGACTGTCTTACAGTCATGGTTGAAAAAGAGTCTCCGTTTCCAGCTAATTTGTGATTAGAATTGTTCCACATACAGATGTTCATCATGTGTTCATTGGGGAAAGTGAGATGTGTGTCCTCCTACTCCACTATCTTGATCTGAATCCCTCTCATAAGATGTTTTAAACGAGGTATGGAATATAGCATTTTTAAGATTAGCCAGTATATACTTATATCTAATTTTTAAATGAATTTAAATGAATAATTATAAATTGTACAGTTGTTTGTGAAACATTTTGTTAGTGGTTTTATTTAGAGAACTGTGGGCTCTAATAAAACTATAAATTATAAAATATTTTACAAAGGCATCTATGCTGTTATATTTTTAAAAATCACTTTAAGAGGAAACATTTTAATAAATTAAATAATTTAAGATAAAATTGTTATTTTAATTATTTCTTTTATTAATACTGATTCATTTAAATGGATCAACTGTTACGATGACTGACATAAAAATTGAAAGCATAAGTAAAATTTAATTTTGCTGAATAAGCCATTTTTAATAACACTAAAACTAAAGTTCTTATTTTTGACAACTTTTTAAAGATTATTATAATTAGTTTAACTAGCATTACCCTGCAACTGAGGAAAAGTTTTCCTGAGGCTCTGTCATCATTTTTTTTTTTTTTGGTGTTAATGATGTTTTTGCCTAGACGCCAATTAAGTATAAAAACTTATTTTAATTAGAGATTAAATTTTGATATCCAAGGGACTTAAAATCACATTTTGTGTAATACTTCTGAACATCTTACTCTCTGATGAATGTTTAATATAAACAGGGAAACATATAAATTCTAATAATACCTTTCTCTGGATTTGGATGATTTACATAAACTCTGCACCTCTGCAAATGGTTTTTTACTTTCTTTTTTCAATTTTGGCCTCTTTTACTGTTTTTTAAATTTTTTAAAATTTTCATCCATCTTTATTCTTTGGCCTGTGTAGGCCTTCCATTGCAGTGCCTTCTCATTGCCGAGTACCAGCTCTGGGCGCATGTGCTCCCGAGCAGTGGCTCACAATTGGACACACCTGTCCAGCCACTCCTAGGCACATGGGATTTTCCTGGGCCAGGGATCCAACTGGTATCCCTTGTGCTGCAAGTCGAACTATTTATCCACTGGACCACCTGGGAAGCTCCTTTTTCTGTCTTTTTTTAATCTTTAATAGAGAAATGCCTCACAGGGTCTTAAGAAAATAAAAGAGAATAGTATTGATCTAACACAGTTCCTCATGTTAGTTCCTGCCACAGAGAAGGTGCTTCATTTGAGTGTTCCTTTTTTTTTCTTGAGTATACTTATTATTCAAATATGGATGATCCCTGGCAGCTATGTCTAAATTTTTCTCTGTGGGAGAGCTACTGAAAAATAATTAAGTTTAGAAAGCTATGAATGCTTTGATTACACTTTTTCTAGTCTCACTGTGTGTTTCCCTTTGATCTACTTCTTGCTAAATTGTCTCTTTGGGGGAGAAAACTGGTATAATTTTTATTTCTAGTTATCTCAAAATACTGCTTAGTATATTAACATATATAAAGGCAAAATACCATTAAAATTCCAAAAATAAACAGAATCAAAATCTTTGGGAGTAGAGCTGGATCATTTAGCATAAAGGCTCCACGCAGTCACAGATTCTCATAACTTATAGAAAAGAAGCATAGGAAGGTAAGAGGGCTTCGTTGTTGTTGGTCACCAAGTCATGTCCAACTCTGTGCCCCCATGGATTATAGCATGCCAGGCTTCCCTGTCTCTCACTGAGAGTTTGCTCAAGTTCATATCCATTGAGTTGGTGATGCCATTTAATCATCTCACCCCCGGAGAGGGCTTTAGTCATGTGTAATATGTTATTCATGATGCCTTGCAGTATGCCATCAGTGCTATATGTATGGGTCTTATTTAATTCTGTCTTCTCCCAAACCCAGTTATTGCATGCAATTGTTAGTTCTACATCCTATATTCGTTGAATAGAATTATTTGTTTATCCTCATTATCAGTACTCTAGGCAGGAGGTAGATACTAGCATTCATTCTGCTCAGACATAGAGCACAAATGAGCTTCCTAACTTCTGTCTGATAATGAGTGGTGTCAACTAAATGTCTGAGTCCCCTACCCCTGACCCACCCACCACAAGTCATTATGTTGTACAGTTAATCCCTAGTGTGATGGTATGTGGAGGTGGGGCCTTTGGGATGTAATTGGATTTGGATGACTTTGTGGGTGTGTTGCTGCCATGAAGGGACCTGGTGCCTATGATAGTTAATTTTAATCTCTAATGACTATTTCTGGTAGTAAATAGAGCACTGATAATTCAAGGTATGGACTATTTGTAAAAATATTCAAATGGTCTGCATTAGATACAACTACTTAAAAGAAGCAGGAAGCCAGGTGACTCTGTATATGATGCTTTTCAACCTTTTTTCAAAAACTAATGAAATTAAGAATTGTTATAATATACTTGTGTATGTATTTTTCTTTCTCTCTTACTCCCTTGTCCATGACATAAGATGTATTGACTTTATATATCATATTATTAAGGTATGATATCAAAAAGAAGAAACATCACTCAAGGATTTTACTTCCTCTCCTGTGCAAGGGGATAGTGCATTTTTGGTTACACACAGGATAATTGTATCATAATAGGCATCGTTACTGACTTTATTATAATAGGAAATTAAGTATAGTTTAAGAATATATGGCTGCCAAGTTGATAAGGAGTGGTCATGTGATGGTTAATTTGATATGTCCACTTAACTGGATCTCAGATGTCCAGATATTTGGCTAAACATTATTTTTGGATATGTCTGTGGGGATGTTTCTGCATGAAATTAGCATTTTAATCAATGAATTCGGAAAAACTATTTGGTCTCTGCAATGTGGGTGAACACCCTCCAGTCAAACACAGAGAAAGAGAGTTGAGTTATTGCTTAAGCTGGGACATTGATTTTCCCTCTCCATAGGCACTCCTACTTTCCAGGTCTTCAGACTATAGCTGAAGTACAGTAACCACCTCTTGTGGGTCTCCAGTTTGAACCTATATCAGCCTATATAATTGTGCCAATTCCTTATAAGAGATCATCTTATTATGTAAAAGATTTATATCCTATTTACATATAGAGCAGAGGTCCCCAGCCTCCAAGATTTAATGCCTGTTGATCTCAGGTAGAGCTGATGTAATTATAATAGAAATAAAGTGCACAATAAATAATGCTCTTAAATTATCCTGAAACCATCTCCTGCCTCTGGTCCATTGAAAAATGTTCTTCCGTGAAACTGGTCCCTGCTGCCAAAAATGTTGGGGACCACTGCTCTAGAGAACCTTAATCCTGTCCTCCTAAGGGGATAAAAGGACCAGAATGTTCTCTCTCTACCATATAGGGATACAGTAAGAACATGCTCATTTGCATGCCTGAAAGAAGATTCTCCACAGGAACTGAATTGGCCATCCCAATGATCTTGGATTTTCCAGGCTCCAGAACTATAGGAAATACATTTTTATTGATTAATAACCTAGTCTAAATTATACTAGTTATTGCAACTCAGTAAGACTAAGTCAATGTTCTTCCACTTCGAAGATGTTCCTTTGCCTTCCTGTGCTGCATCTGTCTGTCCATTCAGCTACATCTATCGCCATTCTTGCCTTTGTAACTAGTCATACAGGAATTATTTCCTACTCTGAAAACACTAGATTCTTTAAAGAATTTTTGTAAATTGATGTATAGTTAATTTACAGTGTTTTAGGTATAGACCAGTTATACACAGTTACATATATTCTTTTATAGATCATTTTACATTATAGGTCATTATAAGATATTGAATATAGTTCCCTGTGCTGTACTATAGGTCCTTGCTATATACTTTA